>OX457026.1:87700555-88900555 GCA_949752745.1 Protula sp. h YS-2021
TCTCTCTCTCTCTCTCTCTCTCTTTCTCTCGGCATCCGAGTATTAACATTAGATTCTGAAAATAACCAATAAAAACCGATGTATTCCTCTATAATTCAGGTTATTCGGCCAATCATTGTGGGTGATTTTGCATATTATTTGCAAAGATGTTTGTTGTGCAAATTCTCAATACAGTCCACTTTCAATAATCCAGTCCCCTAAAAGGTTTCTCAAAATAAAAATAAACAAAACGCAATTATTTTACCTTTTAGTAAGTGCAAGCCTCTTAGAAAATCCTTGAGGATTCTCTTATCTTTTCTTAATAATTATGACGTATCCGGGTTAACTGCGATTTAAATTAAACTAAAAATTAAACCACTGACTTAGCTAAACTAGGGTTAAACCTCATTTGTAAATGTGGGTTAAATCATTGCTTTAGGAAATCTTAATTTCTTGGGCCAACTCAATGGGTTTAAACCAAAAGTTGACTTCAATGCACACCATGGACGAATACACCTCTTTGTACACACATAATTACAAATATACAAAAATTATCCGAAACGTTATGAGAAACCATTTTTTTTACTTTTGGTAGAAATTTATATTTAGATAACCTTAAATTGCAGGTGGAAAATAGAATCTTGAAATGGATTTTGAACGACTAGCACTAGAAAACAAATTTTAATACCATCAAGCACCAGATTCTTTTTCAAGATAAAATAATTCGTGCAGTCGAATTAGTACTTTCTGTATTAATCTCCAACAAAAAATGAAATTTACAGATTGCAAGTGCAAAAGCTCGAAATTATTTTTCGTAAGTTTCTAATGTAAAAAACATCGGTGATCGGAGAACTAAATATTTTTTTAAAATAAGATAGTTTGAAGATTTTTTCAAAAGAAAGGTTCAGTCAGTCTTTGTTAAAGCCATTTATGGTGAAATCCAATTTCATCTGGGTTTATAAGAACAAAGACATAAGATGGTTCACATGATAGCAAATGATGCAGTAAGGTAGAGGAAACTTTATTTCTGTGCTAAAGTTATAAAATCATCAGTAAAACTAAATCCAACAAGAAAATGAATGTTTTAAGTGAAATGTGTCGGACGATGTAGCTAAAATCAAGCACCAGACAATGTTCAGTTAGTGGGACAATATTCAGTTAGTGGGATTAGTAAGGAAAGGACGTAAATGAAACAGACAAACAAAATGCAACGCAGACTAAAGCACAGGACTAGAAATCACATGTAAAAATCTTCAACGAAGTCGCTGCACAGGCAGAAGCAAAGATTAATGATGTAACTAACTTTCAATTAGACATTATGGAGGAGAATTTTGTAGGAGAAGAATCGAACTATATGAAAATCGATTCAAAAACAAATACCCTTAGTTTTTCAAAAGAAAAGAAACCCCATATTGGTGTTGGTGTTATCCAATAGCCAATCTCTACGGCCCGGTCTAAAGTGTATAATACTTTTTTTATTCCGCAGACCCGCTGGGAATTCCGCGACAATGGTACTCATAAAGAGAGTACTTCGTTTAAAAGATCCATCCTCTCTGTGTTTATATATAATAGATGGATTTCGTGAGAAGTCAGCAGTTTTAAGGCAACGCTCGGATTGATTATTATTTCGAATAAAAAGGCCATTGTCCACAATTAATTTTACGGATTCTCTGTATAACATTTTGAAATCTGGTACTCCCCACAACATTGCACTTTCTAAAACAACAACAAAATCAGATGTACTGCACCTTTAGAAGAACACAAATAACACAAAGAACACAAGAAACTAGAACACAAAATAACTGGAAAATTTGGGCTCTTTCAATTGGATTTATTTTGCTTTATTGATTGGAAAATAGAAGCTGTCGGATTCCCCAATTTGGGCCGATTTCTTCTTGGATTTTGCTGATCCCGTTGCGCATAATCCCGTTGCGCATAAACTAACAAATATTTCACAGCTATTTCCCCAACCTATTGTAATTATTTTGCAACATTTTTTTGATTTTGTACTTCTTTATAATCTGCCTCTTGTTGTTAAATGGCAAACCTCTTCGACTACTTTTCAAAATATTTTCAATAACTAAAGTTTACTTCGATTCCTTCTTTTGTGTGTAATACCTTTTAAATACAGTCTGGTAATATTTGTTTCCATTTAAATAAGTAAAATCTTCTCTATGCTTCTTTCAGGATAAGTGTTCCCAAATGTTTACAAAACAACATAGCATTCTTAGAGGTTTTACACAAAAAATTAACAATATAACAATCAACAGATGTTAGGTTTTATGTCAGATGTTATTTTCATTTTTCTTTTGTACTTAAAACAACGATGAGCACGTTATGATCAAACTTGTTCGGTTGCGAATTAGCTCTACGCGGGGAAATATAGCAACTAAAGCACAGAGCTATGGCCAAGAAACCTATTTAATTTTGCCCTGAAAAACTATTATTTATTTTTGTTGAGATACTTTTTTAGCTTCAAACTTATGGTAGCACAGGGCAAAATATAGATAAATTAGAAAAGGCATTTGTCTAAAACAACTGTGATTTGCAGGTTTATCTTGTGGTAGTTATACCGTGATTATGACTTTCTCTGAAATATCAAAATCATTTTATGGTGTCCGTTTTGAGAAACAATCCCAGGCATTTTTGGTCGTTTGCACATCTAACTGGCATATTTTATTTTTTCCCGATGCGCCAGAATAAAATACGACCATGCTGTAAGTTGCGTACAGCCGCTATACACATAGCTTCCTTAAGTATCGAATCCGTGTGTTCGTTCGGGTTGACTTATGTAGTAAACAACCGAAGGCCCGCCCATGCGCACTTGACTCCCCATATGCAAATTCATCGGTTTGTTTATAACATATGTAGTACTCCAAAGAATGGCCTGTCAGAGTATCTGTTCACAATCTTCTTCAAAATGAGCGATAATACGAGTTAACATTGTCAATTCCATTAAATCACTTGTTTGACAGCCAACTGGGAAGAAAATGGAGTGAAGTGATATAATGCACCTCAATATCTGACCAGAAGGGCATAAATATTACAAACGTAAGAAAAAGTATCAGCCTTGCTTTTTGAGGCATCCGCTGTAAGGTCAAGGTTAGCCAATTACTTGCCGGAGTTGGTAAGTAATTCAAGTATAAACAAACTAAGACCGGAAGCACGTGCATCTGTCACTTTCAGCCCCGAAAGAACAACAAGTTTCTGTAACTGTAACAGAAAATGTGACATCTGTCACCGAACGAACGCAAGGTTTATCATCTGCAACAACCGACTGTCAGTTAACACTACTATTTGTATGATATTTATATTTAAATCTAGTCAGTCTAGTAATATCGGTTGCCGTTAAAATAAGAAAATCAATAAAAGTTTGAGTTTTACACAAAATATTATATTATCGCCCACTGTTCCCTCTCAGCTTTTATTCTTGATCACACCTTCATGCAATGCATTGTTGGCAGCTGAGGGCATAATGAACTATACTTGGAGTTTATGACTCTTTTATACCGACATTTAAGTAAAATTTTTCTAAACGGTAAAAACTATTAAAAGAACTACCAGTAACCTAGGTCAAATCTGCCTGTACCGTCGCCACCTCCCGAAAACAACAATTATCCTGGAAATGATATTTTTTTGCCGAACCCCCCCCCCCCCCCCCGGCAACTGTCACCGGTTCTCGAATGCAAAATACTGAGCTGCTATAAGTAAACTGTCAGTATACACATATGAAATCAGGTTTGTGCTCATATTTAATCCTTATGGCTCTTAGCAGTCATTTTGAAAACCGAGTTGATGGTCTTACAGTTTGCACTTGAAATTTATTTTTCGGGATGATACAAGAAAGTGGCGAGGTACAGCTTGAAAATACTGCCCGAAAAAAATACATCTGCCTATCATTTTCGTAAATCATGACATTTTACTTCGTGCATAACAGAAAATTTGTGTAAAATTCTGTATTTGCTACATGCAAAAGCATATCCGGATCGCCTCCAAAACATGAGAGTTATTGCGCAAAAGCCATTGAAAAGTGGCGAACGGTTCTAGGTAGCTGGTAACTTCCTGGCATGTGACAAGTTGACCAAAATGTAAACACTCTGCTCAGAACACGAAAAATACCATGTTATATTTGGTATAAAACTGAGAGAATATGCGTTTTGCCCTGACGCAAGCACTGGCACTTTTTGATCACGTGATGAAAATGTTAATTTTCATTGGTGGATGTAAGGTTGTGACGTGAACTCGTCCTCAAGAATGAGATCAGCAAGGTGAAATCGGTCGAAAGTTGAAATTGTACTTTTGTGAGACAGCACAAACAGATAGAGCAAACACTATATTATGAAACACCCTGTTAGACAAGCATGTATATTTGTTATAGGACAATATATAAGTAGTCCGGAATGACCCATAGCGGGCCTTCTCGTAGAAGAGAGAGAGAGTCACCTGGGACTAGACAATAAGCCAATGCGTACTTCCGGATCTTTCCAATGAGGTGTTGTTTCGACTGCAATTTTTTGGGATAAATTAAAAAGAAATGAAAAGGGGAAAACATGAAATTTTTAATTCCTTAAACATGCTCATTTTAAATTTTAAAAAGTCGTCATGTGATCTTTTGAAATGTATTTTGTATATTATTCAGCCCCTTTAATAGCCATCATGTGAATACGTCTCAGACAAAATGGAATCTTATTGATTTTGCTGGTTTTTTTCTATCCTTTCCTTATGTCCATATCCCAACTGAATTCAGTCGGAACGCAAAAAACTTTTTGGCAAAAAGTCTAAGTACGAACCCGCGTATCTTAATGTTATTCATTGTTAAAAACAAGATATTTCTTCTGTTTCATTGTAATGAATAATGCATAAAGATATGCGTGAGCAGCTGATTGATTGTTACGGTCTTGTTGCGGGTACTCGTGTAACTGGTGTAAACAGTTGTGTCCCTTCAGTCACCATATCAATAAGGGCAGAACGTGAAAAGTGTCCATTTATATGCCAGAAATAAATGTAATCAAGGAAAAGTAAGCCATTTTTAGGCCCCAACCCTACAGGGTTGGGGGCCTATAGACTTGGGGTGTCTGTCTGTCCGTCCGTCTGTCTGTCCGTCATCGCTTTTTTGTACAAGCGATATCTCGAGAACGCAGAGGCCTAGAGACTTGATGTTGGGCTCATTTGAAAGGTCTCGACTTGTAGATGTGCCTTTTGGCCATTTTGGCCAAATTCGATCACGTGATCTTGGCCAAATTGGCCAAAAACGCAAAAAAATCGACTTGTGTTTGTACAGGCGATATCTCGAGAACGCAGATGCCTAGAGACTTGATGTTGGGCGCATTTGAAAGGTCTCGACTTGTAGATGTGCCTTTTGGCCATTTTGGCCAAATTCGATCACGTGATCTTGGCCAAATTGGCAAAAAATGCAAAAAATCGACTTGTGTTTGTACAGGCGATATCTGGTAAACGCAGATGCCTAGAGACTTGATGTTGGGCTCATTTGAAAGGTCTCGACTTGTAGATGTGCCTTTTGGCCATTTTGGCCAAATTCGATTACGTGATCTTGGCCAAATTGGCCAAAAACGCAAAAAATCGACTTGTGTTTGTACAGGCGATATCTCGAGAACGCAGAGGCCTAGAGACTTGATGTTAGGCTCATTTGAAAGATCTCGTGTTGTAGATGTGCCTTTTGGCCATTTTGGCCAAATTCGATCACGTGATCTTGGCCAAATTGGCCAAAAACGCAAAAAATCGACTTGTGTTTGTACAGGCGATATCTTGAGAACGCAGAGGCCTAGAGACTTGATGTTGGGCTCAATTGAAAAGTCTCGACTTGTAGATGTGCCTTTAGGCCATTTTGGCCAAATTCGGTCACGTGATATGCTAAATTTTGGGGGTAAAAAAGATTTTCCGCCAGCCAGTATCATTGTTTTTCAAAGTTTTGAGCAGAAGTAGGACATTTATTTTTCTTGGCCTAAACTGGCCAACAGGTTCAAAACCATAGACGCCCCCTTACAATTTTGGGGGCGTTGGGGCCTGTTAGTGTTCACTGAATACTTGTCATTTATTTGGAGCAAGATGTTGTTATAAAAGGATTTAATGCATTTTTCTGTAAAAAATGTCAGATCCTCCTTCAAACCAGGAGTTCCAATGTTACGGCTCAGTTCCACGTAGACTATGCATATGCCAAATTCACCTTAAGAATACACCCACTGCGTTCTGTTCCGCGCATGGCGTAAGAGGCGACTAATGGGAACTTCTTTCTTTCTAACTCTTCTTTTACTATTTCCTCATTCTTCCTTTTTTTCCACTTGTTCGTTAGCAACTGCGTCCTAATATACCCATCCCAGCTGGTGAACCGGACGTCAAACACCAAACAAACAAACAAACGTTGACCGTAGCTACCATCTTTTTCTTTTCATTATTGCGTAAGTTGATAGTGCTTGGAGGAACTTAGTAGGTATGGCCTGTAGAGGTGTGACGGTCCACCTGCGGCTCGGTTCGGTTCGGTTGATTCGGTTCAGCAAAAATCTTCGGTTCGGTTCGGTTTTTTTCAGTTCGGTTCAGCAAAACCAACCGGTAGTTTTTAGTTTTTTTTTTTTTCAAATTTAATTTTATGCGGATGATTCTAGTCTAGAAAATGCCTTCAATCCACGCTCAGTCTCAGAACAGGGCGCTGCCCTTGCTCAAGTTTCTGATATCGGGTCCTGGATGACCGCTAATAAACTTAACCTAATAAACCTAATAAACTTAATTTGATACGTGATGTTCGTTCGCGTTTGAACGACGATGCTGCAAAGACACTCGGGCATGCGTTGGTGATCAGTCGCATCGATTACTGCAACAGTGCATTAATCAACCTCCCTAAAACGCAGATCAAGCGGCTGCAGCGCATCCTTAATCACTCTGCACGCATTGTGAGACCATCTAGTGAAGAAAATGTTAAGGATAAACTCATGGCTCTCCATTGGTTACCGATTGAGCGACGTATTGTGTTTAAAGTCGCCCTTTTGACTCATAAAGCCCTCAACAATTCAGCACTTGAGTACATTACAGAGCTCCTTTCACCTTATACTCCATCGCGTAGCCTGAGGTTGTCTGATCAGTATCTCCTCCAAGAGCGTCGATCTAATCAGCGCTACGGAGAAACAGCGTTCCAAAATGCATCCCCCAAACTCTTTACCATTTAGAATAAGACAGGAACGTGATATTTTAGTTTCAGAAAATTACTAAAAACTTTTTAGACTGACATACAATTAATGTCAATTTTATCTAGTCAATGTTTTTATTTTTTTAATTTTCAATTTCTTATCAGAATACCTATATTGTTGGCGCTTAGGGTTTTACCATTGTAAGTGCGATATAAATGTCTTCATAACAATAATAAAAAAAGTGTGTGAAATATTTGTTGATTTGTTCCATGTGATATATATATATATATATATATATATATATATATATATATATATATATATATATATGTGTGTGTGTATATATATAAAATAACATTACCAAATCAATGCATTATCTTGTTATACATAGTAAAAACAAAACCGAACCGAAACCGTGATTGGACTTTTCGGTTTTCGGTTCGAACCGAAGCCTTTTCTCGGTTCTCGGTTTTCGGTACGAACCGTCACACCTCTGATGGCCTGTAAGCGTTGTTAGGCCCCAACCCTTCGGATTGGGGCCTATAGGTTTGGGGTGTCCGTCCGTCTGTCTGTCATCGCTTTTTTGTACACGCCATATCGCCGGTTCTATTGGTCGTAGAACATTGAGAATAGGCTCAAATTAAAGGTCTCGACCTGTAGATTTGTCTTTTGGCACTTTTTGGTCAGATTTAGTCACCCGGAAGTGGTCAAAAATCGACTTCATACCCCTTTGAATTTGAGGGCGGTTGGGGCCTGCTCGTGTTTCACAAATACTTACTTGTTACTTGTTCCTTTACATGTTGCTCGATGAAGTTGTATTGCAGCACACAAAAAAAAAATAAACCATAAATTGTTGCCCATTCTACCTTTCTCACCTGGTACTAATCTGTCAAAAACTCTCAGGTTGTGCCTGTGCATTGACTGACACTCTGTCAGCCAACACATAAAGGCAATGTGGCAGTTTGGAACGAACTATTTATCTCGAACCGTTGTAACTACCCGTAGTAAGAAACTGTTGTCGGTCCGCAACTACGAATGCAGAAGACAATAAGAGATATTTCATAATACAGTATTTAAATAAAGGAACATCAGTTTATACCGAAGTTACATAGTGCGCCGCGTGCAGTCTCCGACGTTGGTTTTACCCGGGGGTTTCACCGTGCACTTAACTGCGTTCTGTTTAGTTGGCTGACTTGCGGTTAGAGAGAGAGAGAGAGAGAGAGAGAGAGAGAGAGAGAGAGAGAGAGAGAGAGAGAGAGAGAGCCCAGAGAAGGGCACAGGGTTTTATGGGGTCGGTTGACCAAACCACAGAGAGGCCAAAACCGTTTTCAAAACTACATAGACCAATCTTTACAACACTTCGCCCGTTGTTTTAGCCCGCTACGTTACACGTAAGCTGGAGTATACCCATAGGTTTGCAGACGGCGTCCGTTAGTTAGTTGTTTATTTAGTAAACTTTTGTTTCAAAATGGGTTTCCTCCTACAATTTTGATGCGATGCCATGTATTTTGGTATGGTGCATCCCTAGGGGGTCGCACATACCGCTTGTGCTTTTTTGTCGATCGGGAAGTTTTGGAGAATTTTGGGGGAATTTTTAAGAATTTTAAAATGTATCTCCTCCTACATGTTTGACCCGATGTCATTTATTTTTGG
Organism: Protula sp. h YS-2021; assembly: GCA_949752745.1. Classification (NCBI taxonomy): domain Eukaryota; kingdom Metazoa; phylum Annelida; class Polychaeta; order Sabellida; family Serpulidae; genus Protula; species Protula sp. h YS-2021. The sequence goes on from OX457026.1 coordinate 87,709,327, forward strand.
TATGAGGCACCCCTAAGTTGTCATGCATACGGAGTGCGTTTTTTTTAGTCGATCAGACAATTTTGGTATTTTGGGGGAATTTTTGAAGAAAAAATGTCAAAAATAATTCAAAATGCATCTCCTATTACATTTTTGATCCAGTGTCATGTATTTTGGCTGTGAGGCATCCCTAAATGGTCATGCATACGGCTTCTGCTATCTTAGTCGATCGGACAGTTTTTGTATTTTGGGTGAATTTTTGATGAAAAAGCTTCAAAATGCATTTCCCCCAACAGTTTTTATTTGATTTCGTTTATTTTTGGTATGACGCTTCCCTAAGGGGTCCTGCATACAACTTGTGCTTTTTGACTCGATTTGAGAATTTTTTATTTTTTTGGAGAACTTTTGAAGAAAATACCTCAAAATGCATCTTCTACAGTTTTGATCCGATATCATTTATTTTGGGTGAGAGGCATGCTTGTGGGATCACGAATACGGCTTGCGCTTTTGAGTCGATCAGAGAATTTTTGGGCACCAATGGAACTCAAAAACCATGGCTTATGGCTTCTTTATAGAAAGCGATAGTACCATATTTCTCTCCAGAATCCCAAAGATAAAATGTATTTTCTCAGTTGCTAAATGAGTTTTAAAACTGCGCGCCAATCTTATAGTTGAATTTTCAGCCAACTTTATCTTCTGCGAGGGTGTATTCTGCTAGTTTCAGTTTCACTTTTCCACTTTTGGTTTCCATTTATGTACTCACTATTTAATTATTCGAGACTGAACTACAGTCTTGAACATGTTTCATTTGGTAAAATCCAGTCGCTTTCCTTTGCATGAACTTTTGTGTAGTCCTTTTGGCATTGGACAAGGGACAAGGCCAAGTGTTTAAATGTTTCGGTCTAAGTGACCTGGTGTGTTGTCTCAGAACAATCTTGGTACTTGGTTGTTGTGGATTTGTATTCATGGATTTATTTAAATACAGCTTCTCACAGAAGCAGATACTGAAAATAGCTGCATACAGATGTCAATAGAGCCTACATACGTTTGCTGGTATTTTAAGTATACAATATTAGCAAGAATGCAAGCACTTGGAAACAAATTGCGTTTCTGGTGGGACTTTTTGCAGACTGTCAGTTGATAAAGATTACAGGTAGCCAGAAAAAGGATCTTAGCTGATAGATTAGCAAAATAACTACGTTCCAAAACTTGTTGTTTTAACTTTTTTAATTTATGGGTGATTTTGACTGTAACAGGATCTGCGTGGTTTTATTGCTGGTCTAGTAAGGTAAAAAATATCAAATCCTTCTAAAATTTGTTCCAGCCTAAGTATCAAAAGATAGAAATTTGGGGAAAACTGTTTGCCGCATTTTGAGATTTAATGCGCCCGCACAAAAGTAGGAATTGTGGATTGGTACGCTTTAAAAGGTGTGTTCAATATTGTACAACACGAATATCGACTACTTTACGAAATCGGATGTAAAATAGGAACTAAACTGTACTTCTGTGGTTTGTTATTTATTTTCAGAACAATTCGATTGATTCAACATATTTTTGTGATCTGCAATGGCGGACCAGAATTCGTCGAGTGTGAAATCAGATGATGGAGAAGCTCATGGGGTAAGAGGCATCCTGGTCTGGTGCGGCGCTCTGGTGGAGCTTTGCCAAAAGCGTTTTTTTTTTTTTTTTTTTTTTTTTTTTTTAGTAAATACATCTTCTGTGACAGTTTTTAATGGCACATCAAAATAATTAAAGAATGATAATTATTAAATTTAATTATCAAATTCAATCAGAAAAATTTTAATACTTGGATATTTGGATTTTCTGGTAACCACTTTGGAGATCAATGAGTTCACAAAGTGTAACATCCCCAGATTAACGTTTCTACCATAATTTTCTTGCATTCAGATACACGTTGCCCCGCTTTTGGACGAGCTAGGAAATGAACCCCACTTCCCGTCAAGTAAATCTGTGGAGAATATGGAAAGCATCGTCTTGGAAACTTCCCCGTTAGACGAGGAATCTGGTGAGAATTGTATTGGTATTTCAAGTGAAATAAGTTGAATTTTATTTTGGCATTGCACTTTACGCATTTTAATAGGTATAAATATTCATAAAAATTCAAATTAATTTGGGTAGATGTAATAAAATATTTAGCTGATGTTCGTGAATAACTTCAAAGATAGTTCTGTTCTGACACACCCGTTTGAGGACAGTGTATATTTTATTATTACAGACGAGTCCTACAATTAAATTGCAGCTTGTCTGTTCCTATAGTTCCTGTTAAAACGCAAAGACATGAGAAATCGTGGGATGGCGAATAAATATCTAGATGTGTTACAGTGAATATGTCAAATCAGTGACTTTGGTCGCTGGTTCACTCAATTGCATTGTCGAGTCACTGAATATTTTAGTGACTTTATAAAGTCATTGAATTTAACCCGCCAAAATTTGAAGGATTAATTGAAATGAGTTTGACTTTATTGTTCAATTCCTCAATGTTTATTTTGTGTAAAAATTATATACTGGGTGGAGATGAGTGAGGAAAAATCTGAGAAGTCTAGAACAAAATTTGAGTCAGGAAAAGTCAGGGAAAACACAAAAAATAGCCAAAAAAAGTCAGAAAAATTATTTTAATATAATTATTTTATTTTATTTAATTTTAACTCTCGGGAAAAACTGTAATTTATCGTCCTGGAATTATCGCGACTATAAAGGAGTGTGCATAATTATTTCCAATAACTTTCTGCATCAACATGCAGATGTAACATGTATTGTTATCTTAAGGCTTGAGTTCATCAGTTGCCTGTTCAGGATGGTGTTAAAAAAAAACACAACGAAAAACGTTATAATTTTGTTTTCATTAATATGCTTGTGTATAATTTTTTTCATTATTAATTATAGCTTCTTCACCAAACGTAATACCGCGCAAAACGTGAGTCCGTAAAAGCGATACTGGCAGGAACATTGTTTTGTAATGCCTCGGGTATTTACGACATAGAGACATGGAGTGTTAACCATAATGCTGTAAAGGTAAAATTCTGAGTCGCCACAGTTAAACCCAAAATATATCGATGTCGATATAATCATCTTTATGAAACCACGTCCCGTTGGTGAAACCAGCCCAGTTTAAGACATTTGTGTGTTCATGCAGATTTAGCAAGCATTGAATTTCTGGAACATTTTTCCCCTTCAAATACACACTGTATATGAAATTCTGTTTGAAGTACTTGAAAGAATATGTGGATTGATTCCTCTGTGGTGGAGGAATCTTAAGAATACATCCACTGTTCCGTGCATGGTGTAAGAGGCGACTAATCGGAATTTCTTTCTTTCAAACTCTTCTTTTACTATTTTTTCATTCTTCCTTCTTTTTTCCCATTTGTTTCTTTAGCTAGTGCGTCCTAATATACCCATCCTAGTTGGTGAACGGGACGTTAAGCACCAAACAAATAAACAATGTGGGTTGAGTTTTTCAGGAATTTTTGAATGCTATACATAGAAATGGTTTCAAAAATGTGAACATGTCTTAACTTTTTGGGTCATCCAGATTACAGTAGACCCCACTTATCTCGAACTCGGATATCTCGAACTCCCGCTTATCTCGAACAAATCTCTCGGTCCCGACGTTTTTTCCTTATATAAGTCTTATAATCCTCGCTTATCTCGAACTATTTTTATCTCGAACACATTTTGACCCCCCAAAATTTCAAATTTTGTCTCAGACCCACAGTTTGCATTCATGATTATTGTTCAAAAACATCATAGGACATCAATGGAAAGTAAGCCCTTTCATGCTTGTTATGGTCATGAATTGGCGTTCACAATGTAGCACCATTGACTCCGGTTGAGATGAACACAGTTGAGAACTTGTCAAACCTATTGTGTCTTTAATACCATAGATCAGTAGGTTGTTAGACGATACAAGTCATGACTTAAGAACATCAATGGAACTTATGCCCTTTCAACTTAATCCGGCTAATTGGTCAAATCAACGATGATGGCATTATGGACTCTGGTCTGCTGGGTAGCGTTGATTAGTTGTCAAACTGAATTGCAATTGGAACATTACCCCTTCCCTTTCATGTGTATCAGATGAAAGATGAGGTCTTGTGCAAAAATCGCTTTGTAGGGCTTGACTTTTTGAATTTATATCATCCGAATTGAGTATAAATAACCACTGGCTTCAGCGTTTCATTATCACTTTAAACAATCGTTTATGGTTACTAATTGATTTGAGATAAAGTTCTGAAAATGGATGAACGGAAAGGTGTGAAACGTAAATTAGACGTTAAATCAATGGATATTAAATACAGAGCAGTGATGGAAGTAGAACGAGGACTTAAATCAAAAGCTAAAATTGCTGAAGAGTTTGGTGTAAAAAGAAACACTCTTTCAACCTGGATAAAAAATAAACAGACTATTATTGATGGTTATCGTAGTGGTTCGTTCAATGTGGATAGAAAGAAAATGCGTCATGCTCAGTTTGAGGATATAGAAGATGATCTTTACAAGTGGTTTGTTAATGCACGTTCCCACAATGTGCCCGTTAGTGGACCTCTGTTACAAGCACAAGCTGAAATTATAGCCAAGAAACTAGGATACAATGATTTCAAGTGAATTCGTTTCATTTTTTGTTCATATAAATTAAAAAGTTTGAATTTCTAGTCCTTTTAAACAAATAAGTACATTATATGTCTATATTTATGCTCGAGCTCGAGACCCTCGGATATCTCGAACTTCGGTTATCTCGAACAAATCTCCACGGTCCCGACCTGTTCGAGATAAGCGGGGTCTACTGTATTAAATTATATTTCAGATAGTGGATAAACCAGTGGATGATACCACTTGGGAACATGAAGGGTGGATAGGGTCGTCAACATAGGGCTTCCGCTCCCTGTCTTTGTCTCTCCCGTCGAAGTGTTAAATAATTGCTTAATGTATGCTAATTAAAATAATTCAATCACATATAACTTCATAGGTCCTGGTACTTGTACACCATAAACGGCCATTGCCAAATTGTGACAACAATGAAAAAAAAACAGTATTATGTTAAATAAGAATTATGAAACAAAGAAAGCAGAATACCGGAATAGACTTCCAGTAAATCGAATTTCGGAGAAATCGAAAACGTTTTCATTATTTCATTATTTTAGGATGTAAGCTTTGTAAACAGTTTATTTTGTGCGTTTGAATAACACAAATAAAAAATGAAAGAAATATATATGTAATTTTTTAAAATTCAAATATCAGTTTCCTATTCAATGTTGAACTATTGACAAAACCGAATGTGAATCAAAACCGAATATGAGTTAAAGCTTTAAACAATTTTAATTTTTTTGGCGTGCAGAAAAACAGAAGAGACTTTACATTGTTGAACTATTTTTGCACTTTCTTTCATTCAGTTTTCCGTGACATTCGATTCTTTGAATAGTTTCTACCGGAATAAGCCTACCAAAAAGATGTGGTTTCTCGTTTTGTTTCAGTAATGCGATGTTAAAAACAGAAGCCATAATTATGTCATTTTCTTTACTGGATTCAGTTGAAGCACGTTTCAAATTTTGTTGGAAGGTTCCCCACACTGACCAACATAAGATGGTTTTCTTTTTGGACAACCTAAATGTCCGAAAATTTGGACCTACATACATCATTACATTATCTGCCTTTTTTTCTTTATTATTTATTATTTATTTTCTGCCTATATAGACAAAAGAAAGTGAATACATTGCAAAATGAGTCCTTTGCAAGCATTAATCTAATCAATGTATTAAAACTGCATGGATGGTGTGTGTGGATATTCCACAGTATATTGCGAATATGGCGAAATATGAATTAGCAACATAATATTCTAAATTGAATCTACTACATCAACTACAATTTGCTTGGTAATCCCAGAACTGAGCCTGGATGGTAACACTGTGAGTAGCTGTTTTGATGCGCTACCTATTTCTTGAAGCTTTTACATACAAGTGCGTAAGGTATTTAAAAAGTCAAAACTGTCAGTTTGTTTTGTCCATTGCGTTCATAGGTTGATGAAAAAGGTCAAGGCTGTATTTCGCGAAACAGTTGCGCATAACTTTTCATTTCGAATGAATTTTGCCTGGTTGGTTTTAGAGGTCATTCAATAACTTTGCATCTTTGTTTCTATGTAATCTCTCGCCATGCCATAATCAACGAGAAATACGTCAAATCTGCTGAAAATTCATAGTTATTAATATTATATAACTTTGATATTCAACTAGATTTCTTCTTAGATGGACATTATTCTCTACTTACATTTCCTGGATAGTCAAGAACCAGACTTATATTGAAGGGTGAGCCATCAAATAGTTCTGGAATGGTCGCTGCTCTAAACCTTAGTGCTGTTTGCGATGCCAAAATATTTTCCAACAGTGAATTCAGAGCTTCCCATTTTCACATCAAGGCTGTGAAACTGTGCAGGATCAGTGTGACATCAGATCTTAATGTTACTTGGCATTTTAATTGACAGTCACATTTCTCGGTCAGCCATAAACATGGAGGACTGACTTTTAAAAATGTAGTAATTAGAATGTGCCTAGGAACTAATTTTAGAAGATGTTCTCAATCTAATGTGTGTGTACTAATAGGGGACAACAGTCATCGGTCACTTCTTGCATCTGTTGAGTGGTTTGGAACTGGACGAGACACAAAAGTAGGCCAAAAACAATCATCCGCACACAAGTGTGGTTAAACTTTGAATTACTAAAAGCTGTAATGAGCATGTTAACCAGTGAGACCTGTGAACAGTACCTATTCTCGATCTAGGAATCATCCATAAAATATATACAGATGTATGGGTTTTCTTCATAATTTTCAGTGGCACAGTCGAAGAGGACGTAAAGGGAAATGAGTGAGGAATATTATTGGAGTCTGGAAAGTGAACGTCTGAAGTCAGGAAAAAAGGGCCTCAAAAGTCAGAGGAAAAAGAGTATCAGAAGTCAGTGAAAAAGGTCTCGAAATTCAGGAAAAGTGAGGCAAAATGATTCCAGAAATTTCCTGGCCACCATGTACATACCATAGTTGGTGGGGCTCAATGGTTATTATTTGACATTTCGAAAATTGTAGTTATTCCGCTGATGTCAGTAATTCAAACTCAATAAATTGCTAAAGTGTGATCTGACCACAGGGAATTGCAGTTGTCCGTATTGCTTTTGTTTGCCAGGTGTTTGGATTTCACTTTTTTTCTTCAGGCTCATTTTAATGCTGTGGACTGCAATTATATTAATTTGTTCTTGCAGTTGTCGCCATTTTTCCGTCCTCGTTTTGGTATTCCCTTATCAGTTGTTGGGGTATATAATCTAGTCAAAATTTTTAGCCTATCGTACTTGAATTTCTGTTCAACTTAAAGTATGTATGCTGAAAAGGACAGGCGACTCACTGCTGAGTTATTTAAAAGTAATACTGCATGGCATGATCAATCGAAAAGTAGCCAAATCAGGATCATTCATATTTTAAGCCAGATTATTAAAGCCGAACAAAAAATGTTCATTACTCCAGTTTCATAGATAAAACTAGAACCGCATTTCGCTAGCGAAATGTTTAACACTTGACAAAAATAAAAATGCAAAAATACTTCCTTTAATGGGTTATTTCTTGAATAATATATATTAGTAATACTTCATTCTGAGTGCGTACGATATTGTTTTTTGCCTGAAGCCGTAGGTCCGTACACGCCCGCAGGCTGAAGGCAAAAAACAATATCGTACGCACTCAGAATGATGTATTGCTTTTATTATATGCCTACTTTTGCTATTTTTATGTCATTCTTCAAAATTTTACCACGCACTATTTTTGCACTTAGTATGCTCAGATGGGGTGATGCGTAATCGGTACTGCGGTCAGCGAGCATTGATATTTGACTCGGTTTTTGCACTTAAGAAAATAAATATTAAGTATTTATTTGCTACGTGTAATGATTATTTCTGACATAATACCCCCCCCCCCCCCCCCTAGCCGCGGCATTATATCACTTATATCTTGTTTATTTCAAATCAATGCACACAAAATCACCCGAAGGACGTGTGTAAAATTACCAACAATTTACCCTTTAAAATAAATATTTACCTTCAAAAATGCTTTCCTTTCTGTCATCAGTGATAGTACACTTTAATTTATGTGCCTTAAACTTATGTGGTTTAAGAAGTAACCTCACAAGCCCGCCTCATAAACGAGTATTTTCTCCCTTTCGAACGTTCCTTCTTATTTTTGTCAGTTCAACGGAAGCAACATATTTCAACTCAAATCGCGAAATAACAACGCAACAAATACACAAATGGCGTAATTAAATGACATTTGTAATTAGATGACGTTTCGTTTTCAGGCTGTGCTGTTAATATAGTCACAGTAATGGCTCATTTGCCGATTTTGAGGGCGGTTGGAGTTGATTGTGACCCACTTTCTCTTCACTTTCAAGTCCGAAAACACGTGTTTTTTTTTTTTTTTTGTTTTTTTTTTTTTTGTTTTTTTTTGTTTACTGTTTACATCTGATCGCATTATGAATATGCTTATAGGGGGGCACCATATAATCTGGCCTATGAAAACTGCAGGCTAGTTTTTTTTCTATCATTTCTTTGTACGCGGACCTCTAGGCATATAATAAAGTAGTTTACAACATACATACAGTGTGTTATACAACTATGTACAGAGCTTATGGCACAGCATGTATGCGGCTTATAATATTCTAAAAAATCGGAGAACTGTCAAGAAAAAACTCCATAGGTCGATAACTTAATACCAGCTTAATATATTAGCAAACAACACAGCTTGAATACGTCTTATAAGCCGAGTAGTGTTTGGTTTTTATTGACTTAAGGTTTGATTGACTGATCAGGCATACGGTGTGTGATCTGTTTACGCAGTGAGAGCTCGCACAAAGCTGAGGAACTGTGTGGTGGTCTGTGCTTTACGTTAAATGCTCCGCATTTACTTGCAAAAAATACACTCTTTTAACAAAGAAAACGAAATCGAAGACGAAAATAAAAAGTGACATGCACACGTTCAGATCAAGCTCTTCATAAGTCCCAAGTTTCATGGTCCTAGGGCCCATAGTGTCAGAGAAGAAGACAAAAAATCGGAAAACTGTCAAGAAGAAAAAAATAGGACGAACGGCTGCTCGCACAAATTCATATAACCCTTGCAAGCTAACAGCTTGTCAAGTGTTAATTACTATGACAACAGTACACAGCATCCCGCTGACCGTGCATTGATTACAGAGGAAAAAGTACTGTTTAAGACAAGCCAAATCAATACGATCACAACCTGGAGGACCGCAGCTGGGCATGGTTTGATTGCAGACACCGACGAATGAAATAACAATTGCAGTTTCACCACAGCCCCGAGCACCCCATTGCAGCAAAAGCTTGTACATCTTTTACTTAAAACAATAGCAACTCTCCATTAAAATAGCGAAAAAATACCAATGAGCTATTTGCATAGTAAAGAAAAATCAAAGAAACCTGACTCGTTCCCATTCAAATTCATTTCATTGAATCTGAAAAATGTTGACGGCTTAAAATCAGCGGGTTTATAAAGCCACTTTTCAGTGGCTTTACAATGTCACTGAGTGAACCAGTGACTTTACAAAGACGCTGAAATTTTCAGTGACTCTGTACAGTCACTGGTTTGACAGGTTCACTGTAACATATGCATTAATATTGACAAATAAACTTACGCTGTAAGCGGCAGTTTTGAAAATTGTGTAAACAAAAGTTTAAAACAGGGAAACTTTTCTGAAAAGGCTATCGTGTTATCTTGTGTATCCAAAAAAAAGTACTTTATATAATAGTAATACGTAATATGTATTAATAATATATTTTATTTGTCGATAGTGACATTACATTGTCATTGGCGAGTGATTTGGTGTTTTTTTGTTTTAATTGCAGAAACTAATACGGAGGAGGAAGCGGAAAATTTAGAGCTAGAGGTGGAAGAAACTGTGGAAGCAGTTGAGAACCTGGATTTAAAAGAAGCCACAACAAGCACCCCGCTCCCTAGGCCCCCCGCCACCTCACAGGATAAGAGCAGGCCGAGTGCTGTCAAACCACTGGCGCAGTATTTTCAGGATTCCGATGACGGAGGTTCGGGTGATTTCTTTGACACTTTACAATCCATTCCCACTACGGAAATAGCCACGCCGGCGCGGGAATCCACGGGATCAGACACTCCCCCAAGCGATGCCCAAGATGCCGCTATGGCGGACACTGGAGCCGAGAAAACAAGCGTACCGAAATCGCCGACGAAATCCGTGACGTTTGCAGAGAATGGGGACCCGGTTGAAGCAGAGGGCGGTGACAAGCTGGTGGATTTGGCGCTAGAGGGCGGTGTGGAGCAGATACCGCAAGTTGAAGACGCAGCTGGGAGTGATGCTACAGTCAGTGACAGTACACGGATGAGGCATACCTCTGTCTCGGAAGAGATCGAAGTCGCTTTTGAAGTGAGATTCTGTATTAGTCGAAGAGTTTTTATGCCAGAAAAATGTGACCTTTATTGAAGTACCTTTATATATCTTATTTACTTATGGTTACTTAGTTGTTGAATAGTCAGCCTTGTGTCTTCATATTGGTGACTGAGTCATTTTACCAGATTTATTTCTTGAAATTTGTATGGTGTCACTTCACTAGTTAAGTTAAGTGTAAAATTCCTTTTTTTTACTACTAGAATTGTGAAAGTAATCATTGTTTTCTTTTGTAAGGAATCCAAAGGACTGGGCACGTTGCCAGCTACTCCAAGCACGAAGAACTTATCCAAGTTCTTCACCGAGAACGGCGGGGGCAACGATACGGAGGGCAAGAGCTTCTTCGACTCGTTCACGGTGGGTGAGGGAGGGCAGCAGCCGGGCGATGTGCCTCGGGCATCCGTCGCTCACTCCGTGTCCCAGGACAGCCAGGCCGAGTCCGTCACAGGTACCGATATACAGGGCAGCACAGGAAGTGGAGATCACCACTGCGACTGAACCCGAGTTTTCCCTATTTCCTGCACGCTCCTATTGTCTGGGTGGGGAGGGGGCAGCTAGGACGGATGGCTCGAAAAAATGGTCCGAAGCCGAGTTGGTCCAGTTTTCTTGGTGATCCCGCGCCAGGGTTCTACTGTAGTTTTTCTCTACTAAATCCATTCACGCCTGAAATTCACAAAAGGTGTAGACTTTTAGCTTTTTCACTTCGCTACAAGAAGGTGATGATAACAAAGGTATGTTCTAAGAATTGAGTAACAGTCAAGGTTTTCGTTTTAAGAATTGTACAATTTCAGGGATGTATATTCAGCCCTGTTCATAAGGTTAGCCATTATCTCTAAAACTCACCCAAATTCCTATTACTTAAAGTTGTCACTTATTGGGTCACGGGGCAAGAAAATTAGTAAGATCACATACATTAGACTATTGACAATTAACAATTGGTCGTATTCACTATAACGTGAAAGCAACAGATTTAAGACAAAAAAAAAACACGTTTCTTTTGTTGTTGTTATTACTATTTTTGATTAAGTCTAGTAGTGGCACGATGGTTTTGTAGTTCACACGACTGGTATAATGTCAATATGTGGTTTGTAGAGTCACTGCCGCCTGAGACGCCGCCTATCCCGGGAGCTTCGCCCTTCCACACTCAGCCCGCCACCCCCTTAGCGGTGAGTCGACACATACAACAAGCCTCGTTAGTACGACTCCAGTCATAAAAACGCATTTTTTTCTAGTGCAGAGTTTTCCTCTTGAAAACATAACCTTCAAAATGTCGGTTCTTTTCTAATGTTTCTACCGAGGCTGTAGAACAGTTGTTTTGGTAACGCTAAACAGCCTTCGTAGGGAGTTAACAGTCGTACTGATCGATCGCTAAAGCTTTGGTAACCCGCGGGACGTGAACTTTTCTCAACTGTATGTAGCCAATTGCTGTCAGAAGCAAACAAATATTTAACTTCTGGTAAATATTTTGTGCTGTATTGAGAGTAGTATTGTACTTAGTATTCGTGTTACTTTGGAGCTGCATGATCACATGCAGTGAAATAAAGCAAAAGGTGAGATATTTAATGTACTAACTGCAATAAAATCAAGTGAATGGTTTTTTCGTGTTTCGCGGAATCCCTGGTTTGTTTGCGAAGTAGCAAGGTCTTGTAAACAATAGACCGAACCGTCGTGGAGGTTAGCTGTTGGACAACAATGCCGTAGAGGTTGGCTGTTGGACAACAACACCGTAGAAATTGTCTGTTGGATAACAACGCCGAAGAGGTTGGCTGCTGGACAACAACACCGTAGAGATTGTCTGTTGGATAACAACACCGCAGAGGTTGGCTGTTGGACAACAACACCGTAGAGATTGTCTGTTGGATAACAACGTCACAGAGGTTGGCTGTTGGACAACAACACCGCAGAGATTGCCTGTTGGATAACAACGCCGCAGAGGTTGGCTGTTGGACAACAACACCGCAGAGATTGCCTGTTGGATAACAACGCCGCAGAGGTTGGCTGTTGGACAACAACACCGCAGAGATTGCCTGTTGGATAACAACGCCGCAGAGGTTGGCTGTTGGACAACAACACCGCAGAGATTGCCTGTTGGATAACAACGCCGCAGAGGTTGGCTGTTGGACAACAACACCGCAGAGATTGCCTGTTGGATAACAACGCCGCAGAGGTTTGCTGTTGGACAACAACACCGCAGAGATTGCCTGTTGGATAACAACGCCGCAGAGGTTGGCTGTTGGACAACAACACCGCAGAGATTGCCTGTTGGATAACAACGCCGCAGAGGTTGGCTGTTGGACAACAACACCGCAGAGATTGCCTGTTGGATAACAACGCCGCAGAGGTTTGCTGTTGGACAACAACACCGCAGAGATTGCCTGTTGGATAACAACGCCGCAGAGGTTGGCTGTTGGACAACGGCTGTTTAGATGTTGTTTTATCGGTATATAGGTGGTGGAGGATGTGTTCTGCACGAGCCTGCGACCATCAGATGAAGAGAGGAGGTATGATGCGTGGATACCGTCGGAACAAACCCAGCAAATTCTGATCAAAGTGGCTACGAGCGTCCCAGGGGTGTACATCCCCGAACCAGAGCACATCACCATGCCGGGGATCATTGTGGATGAGGCGCTGGTGAGTGTGCGGCGCGAGTAGCCCTTGTTCTCCTAGTTACGCCAGTGTAGATGAAGCTGATTGAGGAGTTGTCAAAAAGTACCATATGGCTTTATGAGGGCACAGGTGGAGAGGAAGGTGAGGGGAAGGAGGGTGGTAAATCCGTTTGTGCTATATGCTGTTTATTGCAGACACATGGTCATTGGTTGGTCGATCCCAAATTGTGTTTCTCACATTCTCACCAGAGTCTGTCCGCAAATCGAAAGCGACCCGGTTCACTGGCGTAACGTAACGTTTTTCCCTAAAGTTTATTCGGCACCACTTCCTTTTTTTTTCAAAAACATCTTTGTGTCGTTCTAACCATATAACATACATCAGTTAAACCTTGTCTTCAGTGAAATTACCGTTTTAATAAAAATATTTCAGACCAGTGTCTTGTATAGATATATTGTGGTGACGTGTCAGGGGGACCCGGTGAAGGACCTTGTGCGGCGGTACTGCGGGGAGGCGGAGGCTCAGGACAGACACACCCTCACCCACGACAGCGTGCCCCAGAATGAGGACGGATTACGACAACTCATAGTGAGTTCTTTCAAAATGCCTTTGCCTTTTAGTATGACAATGTGATTGATTTGTGGTTTTCTTTATTCATGGCATTCACCATTCGTGTTCATTTCAAGGAACAATAAACAAACACAAAACGGCAATATATAATGAAAAATAGCCTGTTTGATTACCCCCTGTGTAATGGATGGATATAGTTATGGATTTGCCCGTCTGTCCGTATTCGAGTGCGATGTTATCTCCGAAACTGTATGTCGGATTGCATTGCAATTTCACACACGGATAGAGCACTTACGGAAGGTTTTTTTTTTTTTTTGATTATTGAAATTTACCGTATCTTGGACGTCGTGTCCAGACTAGATCTCGAAAACTATTGATTGGATTGTTTTGAATTTTCAGATACGCATATATTGATGGTGTACATTGCGACGTTTTGTTCGGATTCATGAAAAATTGTCAAAATAACATTACTTAGAAATTTGGTGAAAATTAAGCGTTTATGTCGTTTTATCCGCATAATGGAAACTATAAGTCGGATTGTTTTGAATTTTTACACACAGACAAAACATATTTTCATTGGAATTCATGAAATAATGACAAAATGAATGATTTTTTTTTTGCGATAAAAATCTCACACACGGATAAAGTACATATTGCAGGTGTGCTACGTCATATTTGTGTTCGAATTCATGAAAAATTGTCAAAATGACAGTATTTTGAAGTTTAGTAAAACTTTGCGTTTTGATATAAATTTGTCTGCGTAATTGAACTTTGCGTCCAGGCTGTGTCTCTAAAACTATTCTTCTGATTTTTTTTTAAATTTCACACACTGATAAACAGATATTGAAAATTGCCAAAATAACTGCTTTTTTAAATGAAACTTAGCTTGGGTCGAAATTTAAAATTGCAAAACTGTCAGAAATGTGAAAGACGTGATGAAAGTGGTGGTAGTATGGCACTTTGCAAACCGACTTTAGCACCAATTTCATAGGTCATCGACGTTAAACAGGGGATCGTGTCTCCCTGAGGCTATGGTACTGTGAGTAGAGTTAACAAAGTGTTGTCATTTCATTTTTTAGCCCCGGGCGGACTTAAGTCCTAGACCAGGACTGTTGGAATGTCTGTCTGTCCGTCAGTCTGTCTGGCTGTTCCATTTTATTTGTTAGCCATAGTCTCAAGTCGCCATGTATTTTAACGTCGAGTGAATTTTGAAAGTGAGAAATTAACGAAATTATCGCATTGCTGTGAGAAATATTGTCAGTAGATCAGTGTTGTGTTTACTTCTGTTAAATGACCAGACCTGAACCGACATTGTGTGCTGGTTCAGGATATATTGTTTCAGGCAATCTGCCTGCAAAACCATGTCTTAAAAGAGCACACGGCATTGCCACATCCGTGTAAGGCCTGGTAAGCTTTTGTCGTTTCAAGCAATCTTCAGTTTGACATTGCTTGAAATGACAAAATGGAGAGACTCGTTCCACTTAATGTGCTTAAAATATCCTGCGTAATATCATACATCCAAACATACACTTTAATGCAGAATTTTCTTTCACGAGGACAAAATAGACTTTGCTCACAACCCATAAAAAATTGATTCCCAATCGGCACGACACTCCAGTCCGTGTCACTTAGCATTCGCTATCATTTTGAGAATCCAGAGTTGTTTTCTGGGAGTTGTTTCATCGTCTTATTCTCTGGCATTTTTTATGCATTTATCTCATATTTATTTTGTGCTCGAGCGTCGTTAAGAAGTTCGGCGACATTTCTACCTTCCGCTATGCCATTTATAACTTCCACTGTCAGTCCCCCGCCAACGCGTAGCGCTGGCTTGGGGGACTATAGTTTTCGTGTCTGTCTGTCTGTCAGCACTTTTTTGTTAACTCATTAAAGCCTACATTTCTTTACCGATTGACGAAATATTTTACATATAGGTAGTGTGAGTCCTAACAAGAGTTGGTATTGTAAATGAGCCACATCGGCCCGAGGACATTGGCCCAGATGGACTTTAAAAATTCACAATCTTGTAGCACTTGAGTGAGTTTGTTAACAAAGTTAAGCCAGCATTTCGTAATCGATTGTTGAAATATTTTACATATCGGTAGTGTGAGTGCTAACAAGGGTTAGTATTGTAAATGAGCTAGGTCGGTCCAAGGACATTGACCCAGCTGGACTTTAAAAATTTGCACATTCCTTGAGCACTCGAGTGATGAGTTTGTTAACTCAAGCCTACATTTATTGATCGATTGGCGAAATATTGTACATTTAGGTAGTATGGGTCCTAACAAGAGTTGATATTGTAAGAGAGCCACGTTGTCCCGAGGACATTGACCTAGCTGGACTTTAAAAATTCACGAATATGATACGAATTGCGTAAGGGTTGTGGTCCAACCTGACAAAATCAAATGCTGGGATTGTACGCCGGCGGGGGACATAGTCACTGACCTCTTTGTTAAATCTGTGCAGCAGTCATTAATGTATTATCACGTCGTCACTATTATTTTCAACCACAGTATCAGTCATAATTAATGTCTATACAACTTGTTACACAACACTTAATGAAAAAAGTGGACGAGACGATGCTCTATAAGTACGTAAAATTTGCAAACGATCCCATCGTTTGTTGTCACTTCACAAACAAAATGAGAATTAAAAATAAGAATTCAGATATTTTTGTCTTTATTGCCCAGTTTTGGCCATGACAAAAATTATCTGCTTCTTGAATCTTGTTTTCAATAATAGAGTGCTCAACAAATAAATAAATAAATTACAGCAACTACATAAAATAAAATATTTTATGCATATATAAAAATATATATAAAACTAGAAGTTCATTTCGCTAGCGAAATGTTAAAACACTTGATAAAAATTGAAACGCAAAAATACTTCCTTCAGTGGGTTATTTCTTGAATTATATATTGCAAACAACACAGCTTGAATACGTCTAATAAGCGGATTAGTGTTTTGCTTTGGTCTGCTTGAGGTTTTATTGAATGCGCAGGCATATCTATCTATTATCTACCTATCTATTTACGGAGTGAGAGCTCGCACAAAGCTGAGCAACTGAATGTTCTGTGCTGTACGTGAAATGCTCCGCATTTACTTACAAAAAATACACTCTTTTCACATGGCGTTTTAAACAAGAAAACGAAATTGAAGGCGAAAATAAAAAGTGTCATGCACACGTTCATATCAAGTTCTACCTAAGTCCCAAGTTTCGTGGCCCTAGGGCCCGTAGTGCCAGTGGATGAGATGACACAAGAAATCCGATCACTGTCAAGTAAAAAAGATACCAACGGCTGCTTGCACAAATTCAAAAACCCCTTGCAAGCCAAAGGCTTGCAAGTGTAAATGAAAAAATGGTGTGTGTATGGGACCTTATGAATATTAAAAGAGAAACTGTTAACTGCGGGCATAGATACTGCAGTGCTCAATCTCGTTCAACTATGAGTGACACTGACTCCTGGTTGTGTGCTCATAATTGTTTTAATTATTAAACTAGAACATACAACCTTGGTGAGTGTTTGGACTTCTCCTGTACAATTTAATGAGTTTTTTGTGTTTGATTTTGAAAAAAAAATGTCCCTGCATTTGCACCGAACCCACTTCTGTAGAATTTCGTGAGTTCTTTATGTTTGATTTTTAAAAAAATGTCCCTGCATTTGCACTGAACCCACCAGTTTTATGTGTGTTATTCAGCTTGTCGTTTAGCCCAAGAATTGAGCTCATGTGGAGCCGACACGTGAATGTATGAGTGGCAGATCGTGTCGTCTCATGCCTTGTCCATACACTGAGCGATTGGCACAAGTTGTTGATTAGCTGGGGCTTGACTTCCCTGGATCAGTATTCCTCAGTTGGCATTTATTACGCGACGTCATGACCTGGCTTTGAATCTGTTTCGTCATCTCGTCCCAGCGTTCTTTTTTCGCCTTATACGCCAGCTTCGTATTGCGCAGGTCATGCTGCTGGTCCGGGCTTGCCCTCAGCATTTTTGTCATCTGTCGTCGGCGTGTCTTCTCCTGCTTGGCGTTGAAGCTGTCCACTTGCGGGTCAAGGTGGATCAGTTTTGCGTCCCCTTTACGCCGTTTCACGAATTTGCTGTTTAACTCCACAGTCACGGTGCCGTCGACGTTCTATAATAAGGACAAAACAATTAATAATAAAAAGAAAAAGGTTAATAATAAAGAGAAAAAAGTAATAAAAACAGTGATTGGAACGGCTTAACATGTTACTGCTACCAGAACTTAAAAGTCGCTGTGATCGGGATACAGATTTTAGAAGGATTTACTGAGCTCACTTTACTACCAGGAATACAGTACGGAGAACATTGTGTTCGATTTCTCGGTTCTAATTTTTGGTTCATGATAGGGCTAGATATGAAGTAAAATCTATGCCGTGTTTGAAAACTGATGGAAGTAGTGCATATACCTTGGCACACTCATTTTCCACAACGTACGAACAGTTGGAGCCTCCACTCGTTGAGCTTATTTCACTGGCACTTCTACTCGCGCTTACGATTTCACTCAGCGAGTCACGAATTTCTCTCAGTGTAGAAAAAGTGTCCATTTCCGCTACAGCGAAACCGACTTCGCCAGTGTCTTTGTCAAAAGTCACGTCAAAGTCGTCAAAGTTGACGTCCGACTCGGAAGAATCGGAGAGGTACTCGTTCACAGTGTTTGGCATTTGTTGCGCGTTTCTCCACGCGCGCCGAAAGCGCCGCGCCTCAATGCTTTTCTGTGCCATTTAAGACGCGGACTAGTTTCAATATAAAGTTATATCTTTATCTTAATAAAAGAGTCGTTTTTATTCGCCACCAGAACTTGGTTTAGTTTACGTATATTAAATCGTTTAATTAATTTAATATATTAATTTATATTACATCTAATCTTGAACCAAGATTAAAGTTGAATTATATCCAGCAAGTAAACCTGAATGCTGTGGTTTAACCCCCAGTACAAAGTGAGGGTGAAGAAAAACGAATCTTTAAAATACACCGTATTATTTAAATTAAGAATTCTGAAGCAACCAAGAAACAAGATATTTTTTGTAAGCTATTCCGGAAAAGACGGCGATAATTCAAATGTAACAGAAGTTTAAAATGCTTGAAACATTTTCATATACCAAAGCGTGAAAATAAGTTGAACAATGTAAATTCTTATCTTTTCGCGAAAGAAAAATAAAAATATTGGAAAATTGAATTTACATTTGGCTATTTATTAAAATGTATTGAAATTTAAAAGTTTTTAAAATGTATTTGTCTCTTCAATTTTTTCGTATTTTGCTGTTTACTAGGAAAGAAAATAAGTTGTTTATATAGTCTGCAACATAAAATGATGCAAGAATGAAAAACTTGATTTCTGTGCATGGGATTTATCGTTAGTCTATTCCGGAATAGCCCGCCAGAAAATATCTGGTTTCTTAATTGCTTCAGAATTTATATTAGTCCCGCGCCTCCGCGGCACGCGCGGAGCGGGGGACTTATAAAACGCTCGTTGCCCGTCTGTCTGTTCGTCCGTCCGTCTGTCCCCCATCAGTGCCCCCGCTTTTGTACACGCGATTACTCACTCACGTTTCAGCGCGATATTTTTTGGGAAATAAAAACATATATTGTGATTGTGCGACGTGGGATTGCTTTTGGATTTGACCAAAAATTGACGAAAGTATGAAACTGTCAACATGACCAAAATTTTTGTTTGTGGAGGCACGATGCTTGTGATGTGATCAAGCCGTACT
Source organism: Protula sp. h YS-2021 (assembly GCA_949752745.1). NCBI lineage: Eukaryota > Metazoa > Annelida > Polychaeta > Sabellida > Serpulidae > Protula > Protula sp. h YS-2021. The sequence goes on from OX457026.1 coordinate 87,728,684, forward strand.
AAAAAAAAATCCGTTGTACTGCTCCCCATTCAGATATCTTTCGGCGGGGGACTATGATATACTTGTTTCAAATAACATGTTGTTTAAAGTAAAACGAATTTAAAATATCCTTTTTTATTTATTTTAAGACTCGTACCCTCTTCTTCAGTTCAGCTAAGTCTTCACTTCTTTAACATTTTTCTTATTCTGTGCTTGTGGTGTTATGTTGATTCTAGAACCACGATTCAAGTTAAAATGTATCCAACAATTGAATGTGTTTGTTGCGTGTTTACAGCAGGCTGGAGACATGCAAATCCGTAAAAGCAAAACCTTTTTAAAATAAGGCGTTTTACTTAATACATTTGCCTGTATACATTGAAAACACGGCTAATGTGTCTAAGTCACAACTTCTCAACATCAACTTGCCGAGCGTAGTGATTTCTTTATTGCCGCATAACTTCCTCAAAAATCCAACATCGCCCACTGAAATTTTCATTAAATAATTACTAACAACAGCAAGCATTTCGTTCGCCCTGTTTTCCTCGCTTCATGAATTTATGCTCGAGTGTTGGTGTTCCGTTTGGTGTTGCTGCTCATGGGGACAGTCTAAACAACGCCAGAGGCTGAATAATTAATGAAGCACCTGAGGTCGTGGTCCTCGTATACGCACGACAGTTTTATTTAATGTTTATTAACGGGAATCTCATTGCATTGGGGCTATTCTCCGATTTTTGTTCGGTAAATTTTGAATTTATTCTCGCCGTGACGAGATTCGACGAGATCTCAGTTGCTCTTTGTTTTGTTTTGTTATTTTTCCGGGTTTAGCCGCGTTTAATTTCACTGCGATTAAGTTTTCTCAATATGCTGAACTCCATGGGACAATTGATATCTTTAAAGACAGCGTGTAGTTACTCATAATTGATGAGTGGAATCGATGTAATTACAAGTGAGGATTTGCATCACTGAAATATGTTAATAACTTATATGGGGCTGTGGATTTGCGGCATTGCTTGTACAGTGAACTTCAGCCTCTTTACCTGATCAAACCTTTTTAGCCCAGCTTACGTTACACGTAAGCTGGGGCATTCCGATCGGTCTGCGGATGGCGTCCGTTAGTTAGTTAGTTAGTTAGTTAGTTAGTTAGTTAGTTAGTTAGTTAGTTAGTTAGTTAGTTAGTTAGTTAGTTAGTTAGTTAGTTAGTTAGTTAGTTAGTTAGTTAGTTAGTTAGTTAGTTAGTTAGTTAGTTAGTTAGTTAGTTAGTTAGTTAGTTAGTTAGTTAGTTAGTTAGTTAGTTAGTTAGTTAGTTAGTTAGTTAGTTAGTTAGTTAGTTAGTTAGTTAGTTAGTTAGTTAGTTAGTTAGTTAGTTAGTTAGTTAGTTAGTTAGTTAGTTAGTTAGTTGGTTAGTTGGTTAGTTAGTTGGTTGGTTGGTTGGTTGGTTGGTTGGTTGGTTGGTTGGTTGGTTGGTTGGTTGGTTGGTTGGTTGGTTGGTTGGTTGGTTGGTTGGTTGGTTGGTTGGTTGGTTGGTTGGTTGGTTGGTTGGTTGGTTGGTTGGTTGGTTGGTTGGTTGGTTGGTTGGTTGGTTGGTTGGTTGGTTGGTTGGTTGGTTGGTTGGTTGGTTGGTTGGTTGGTTGGTTGGTTGGTTGGTTGGTTGGTTGGTTGGTTGGTTGGTTGGTTGGTTGGTTGGTTGGTTGGTTGGTTGGTTGGTTGGTTGGTTGGTTGGTTGGTTGGTTGGTTGGTTGGTTGGTTGGTTGGTTGGTTGGTTGGTTGGTTGGTTGGTTGGTTGGTTGGTTGGTTGGTTGGTTGGTTGGTTGGTTGGTTGGTTGGTTGGTTGGTTGGTTGGTTGGTTGGTTGGTTGGTTGTAAACTGTGTTTCAAAATGCATCTCCTCCTACAATTTTGATCCGATGTCATTTATTTTTGGTGTGAGGCATCCCTAAGGGGTCATGCATACGGCTTGCGCTTTTCTAGTCGATCGGGTGATTTTTGAATTTTTGGCGAATTTTTAAAGAAAAAAATTAAAAATGTATCTCCTCCTACATTTTTGACCCGATGTTATTTATTTTTGGTATGAGGCACCCCTAAAGGGTCGTGCATACGGCTTGTGCTTTTTTAGTCGATCGGACAATTTTTGTATTTTTGGGGATTTTTTTTAAGCAAAACTTTTGAAAAAATGCATCTGCTCCTACAATTTTGATTCGATGTCATTTATTTTTGGTGTGAGGATTTCCTAAGCGGTCGTGCATACGGCTTGTGCTTTTTTAGTCGATCGAGTGATTTTTGAATTTTTATAGATTTTTAAAAGAAATTTTAAAATGTATCTCCTGTTGCATTTTTGACCCGATGTTATTTATTTTTGGTATGAGGCACCCCTAAAGGGTCGTGCATACGGCTTGTGCTTTTTTAGTTTGTATTTTTGGGGAATTTTTTAAGCAAAAATTTCGAAAATAATTCAAAATACATCTACCCCTACAATTTCGATTCGATGTCATTTATTTTTGGTGTGAGTGCATACGGCTTGTGCTTTTTAGTCGATCGGGCAATTTTTGTATTTTTAGGGAGTTTTTGAAGAAAAAAACTTCAAAATGCATTTCTCCCTACAGTTTTGAACCTGTTTTTTTTTTCTTTTGTTTTTTTTTTTTTTTTTTTTTTTTGGTTTGAGGCAAGTTTAAGGGGTTGAACAAACGACTTGCGCTTTTTAGTCGATCCGACAATTTCTCTATTTTTTTGGAATTTTTGAAGAAAAACTTCAAAATGCATTTCCTCCTACAGTTTTTATCCGATTTCATTTATTTTTGCTATGAGGCATCCTTAGGCAGGTCTCGCATACGGCTTGTGCTATTTTACTCGACTTAGGAATTTTTGATTTCGGGGGGGGGGGAGGGGGGGGAATTTTTGATGAAAATACCTCAAAATGCATTTTCTCCTGCAGTTTTGATCAAACAGCATTTATTTTGGGGCTGAGGCATGCTTAGGGTGTCGTGAATATGGCCTATCTTTTTCAGTCGATGAGGGAATTTTTGAAGAAAAAAATTCAAAATGCATTTCCTCCTACAGTTTTTATCAGATTTCATTTATTTTCGATATGAGCCGTCTCTAGGGGGTCATGCATACGGCTTGTGCTTTTTGAGTGAATTGGAAAACTTTTGAATTTTTTCGGAATTTTTGAAAAAAAAAATTAAATGAATCTCCTCCTACAGCGCATAAACGCAAGTTAAATGAACTTGCGCAGTGGTCAGATTTAACAACCGCACATCGACGCAAGTTAAAGAAACATTCGCAGTAGTCCAAATTAAGTACTCCGCATCGATGCAAGTTAAATAAACAAGCGCATTGGTCCGAAATGTGAACTGCGCATCGAGGGAAGATAAACAAAGATGCGAACTGGTCCAAAATAAGCACCGCGCACCAACGCAGGTTAAATAAACATGCGCACTGGTCCGAAAAAAAGAACTACGCTTCGACGTAAGTTGAATAGACATGCGCAGTGGTCTGAAATGCGAACCGCGCATCAACGCAGCCTAAAGAAACATGCGCACTGGTCCGAAGTGCGAACCGCACATCGAGGCAAATTAAATAAACATGCAGTGGTCCGAAATGCGAACCGCGCATCAACGCAAGTTAAATAAATATGCGCACTGGTCTGAAATGAGAACCACGCATCAACACAAGTTAAATAAACATGGGCAATGGCCTGAAATGCGAACCGCGCGTCGAGTGAAATAAAATGCGATCCGGTCCAAAATAAGCACCGCACATCAACACAAGTTAAACAAACATGCGCATTTGCCCGGAAAAAAAGAACCACGCATCGACGCAAGTTGAATAGACATGCGCAGTGGGCTGAAATGAGAACCGCGCATCAACGCAAGTTAAATAAACATGCGCAGTGGTCCAAAGAAAGAATCATGAATCGACGCAAGTTGAATTGACATAAGAGTCGGGCATCGGCGGGACTTATATAAACATGCGTTCTGGTCCGAAACGCAAATCGCGCGTCAACGCAAGTTAAATGGACCTGCTCACTTGTCCCAAAATGCCAACTGCGCATCAACACAACCTAAAGAAACAGGTGTACTGGTCCGAAATGCGAACCGGATATCAACGCAAATTAAATAAACCTGCACACTGGTCCGAATTGCGAACCGCACATAAGCGTAAGTTAAATAAACATTTGCACCGGTCCAAAATAAGTACCGATCATCAACACAAGTTACATAAATATGCGCAATGGTCCAAAATGCGAACCACGCATCAACGCAAGTTTAAAAAACATGCGCGCTGGTCCGAAATGCGAACCGCACAGCAACACAAGCTAAATAAGCAAGCACACTGGACCAAAATAAGCACCTTGCATCAACGCAAGTTAAATAAACATGCGCACTATTTCGAAATGCGAACTGCCCATTAACGCAACTTAAATAGCATGCGCACTATTCAAAATAAGAACTGCGCATCAACGCAACTTAACATGCGCACTGGTCCAGAATAAGAACCGCGCATCAACTCAAGTTAAAGAAATATGCGCATTGGCCTGAAATAAGAACCGCGCATCGACGCACGTTAAATAAACATACGCAGTGGTTCGAAATGCGAACCACGCGCCAACGTAAGTTAAATAAACATTTGCACTGGTCTAAAATAAGCACCGCGCATCAACGCAAGTTAAATAAACATGCGCACTTCTCCGAAATTCGAACCGCGCATCAACGCAAGTTAAATAAACATGCGCAGTGGTTCGAAATGCGAACCACGCTCCAACGCAAGTTAAATAAACATTTGCACTGGTCCAAAATAAGCACTGCGCATCAACGCAAGTTAAATAAACATGTGTAATGATCCGAAATTCGAACTGCTCATCAACGCAAGTTAAATAAACATGCACACTGGTCCGAAATGCGAACCGCGTATCAAGGCAACCTAAGGAAACTTGTGCTGTTTCCTTAGGTTGCCTTGATACGCGGTTCGCAAATAAGTACCGCTCATCAACGCAAGTAAAATAAACATGCGCTTGGTATGGAATAAGAACCGCACATCAACACAAGGTAAATAAACATGCACACTGATCCGAAATAAGAACCGCACATCAACACAAGGTAAATAAACATGCGCACTGATCCGAAATAAGAACCGCCCATCAACACAATGTAAATAAAGATGCGTATTGATCCGAAATAAGAACCGCACATCAACACAAGGTAAATAAACATGCGCACTGATCCGAAATAAGAACCGCACATCCACAAAAGGTAAAAAAAACATGGGCGCTCGTCAGAACTGTTCCAAAATGGGAGCCGCGCATCTACGCAAAATTAAATAAACATGTGCACTTGTCTGAATAAGAACCGCGCATCAAGGCAAGTTACATAAATATGCGCACTGGTCCGAAATGCGAGCGTTGTTTGCAGGTATCTAGGGCAGACTATCCAGTCTACCAGAGAAACAAAAAATCTGTTTCCCATTTTTCTGGAAAAGAAATCTTTGTATGCATTTATCGGTTTATGTTCTGGTCCGGTGCTAAATTAATTATTGGGCTAGCTCTTTGCCGTCTCATCTTTTGAAGCCCAATTTTTCAGGAAAATTCCCTTGCTCATGCACGCTGGAATTGGTCTTATTGCTTTTCGTAAGCTGGGACTTTGTCCTTGGACAAACTTGTTTGTTTTTATTTTTGTCATCTCGGGCGTATGAATGACGTATATACACTACTGAAGCCAAACAACAACCAGTTCTGTATAGAATTTGAGTGGGAAAAGAGGGGATGAGAGGTATTGTTGTCTTCCTGTCAAAATGACCATTAGGTCATCACGCGGTATGCGCGATGGTTGCCATGTTTACGCACCTGCGCAGCGCATATACCATTATGTGCATGTGTCTCAGGGTGAGCAGGAGACATGTTTTACCCCTTGTGGGTTTATTTTTGATATCGACATTTTTTAACAGAGCGCGGACTGCTACAGGGCGGCGGTGGACCTAACCACGCACCTGCTGACGGAATGCGGCCAGGGCGTAAAGGCCCTCAACACACCAACCAAGCACACCCCCTACACGCTGCAGGTATACCGTCGTTATGGGGGCGGGGGGGGGGGGTAGTGTAGCTAGGGAGTCAAGGCTCTCAGCAAACCCACCAAGCACATCCCCTACACGCTACAGGTATACCGTTGTTATGGGGGCTGGGGTGCGCAGGGGGAGGGGAGGGAGAGTAATGAAATGTTTCGTTTTCAAGCCGAAAGTGTTTCTGGAATGAAAAGGCTATTGTTCTTAAATTCACTTGAGTAGAAAAGAATTGTGCTTTGTGAATTCCAGAACGAGTAAAAATTCTTTTTTAAAAAGCAGTGTGATCGAAAAATGTTTTTAAGGACAATGTTTGTTTCCAAATCGCGCCCCAGACATATTGTAGACACCTAGTGTATAAAAAACATCTTGTAAGCCAAAGGCACATTTCAAGATTTTCAATAAGTTTTTTTACAGACAAAGTTGTAGTTACCATTTATAGTGAAGGAAAAAATCTCATTCTGCAGTTATGGTTTGTGCGGATATCCCTGTTCATGAAGCTGCGACTTTACGCACACGCGGAGTCGGAGTGTCAAGCGTTTGGAAACCTGGACAAGCCGGACCTATATTATGAATATTACAGAGACACCTATCCCGGGCGGAGAGGTATCACTCAGGGACCTGGGGCAGTACTTCATGTGCTGCAGCTATAGTTCCTTACATACTGTACTATTAAATAGCTATATCCCTGCAGTAGTTGATGTTTGACGTTACTCGTACAGAGATAATTAAATTTATAAATTACCTATTTTTTTTTTAATTCAGTATGAATTATCAGTCACTACAAGGTAAACCAAAGGTAGTAAAACTGATGTGGCTGTACGCACCGCCTTCGTCCGAAAAGGTAAACAAAACTTGTTTATGACGTAATTTTATTTTTAAAGTTTTAAGACTTTTGTTCAAGTACACTTGTCTGTGAGTACAGGTTCGATGGTACCTTTTGAGATGCGAGTACTTCACGCTGTGTTACCTTTATACCTTGGCAAGACACAGGAAAGCCTGGATCGTCTGTACTACCTCCACGCAATCACCTCAAAGGTACGGTATCCTAGCAACGCAGGGTGTAACCTAACAAAGGCCCTTGTTACATAATTATCGCTCCTCCTCTTTCCTTTGACGTTCAAATCAGAAACTCTCGGGAGCATACTTCCCACAAGCATGTGTATTAAATAACTAAAAAATGTCGCCTGAAGTTGGTTATACTGGCGATCATTTAATTCAAACTTACCGCGATGTTTGCCATGAAATAGTGCTTAACAGTCAATGAAGGCAATTATCTGACAATGGAGCTTGTATTGTGTAGATGCTTCTCACAATAGTGATGGTTTTATTGGTAGCAACAAAAAAAATGACGTTAGATGGGAAATATCTGAAATCCTGTAGTACGGATTTGTTGAATATTCATTAGGATCCTTTTCGCTTTTAATTAGAGCAATTATGAAATAATGCACGTGGAATGTACAGCATGCTGCGCAATTATATCTGTAAGTTTTCATTATATTTTTATTGTAAATATATTTTGTTTGATATAATTTTTAGATTTTACTAAATTTAGAAAGCGGTTTGTCGGAAGATGGAAGCATGGTGCAACTTTCGGATAGCAGCAGAGCGGGTAGGGCAAACAAAAAAAACGGGCTTTAAGATTCAACTTCTAGTTCTGACCTATAGTACCTCGCGGGGCTATATCCTCGCGTCAGGATATGCGATTGTCGAAGACGAGATATAGTTTCAGTGGAGAACCGCCCGAAAGTTTCGTATTGTCACCGATTTTTTTTAAGCGTTTTGCGTTTGCTATGTCTGCCTTTGCTTTTTAGTTTTGAATTGTTATGTAACTCGCTGTGGCTATTGTTTTGTAGCATCAAGGAAGTTGTGGGAGAGAAGAGAAGTGAAGCTGCTTTATTCTAAAGTCAACTGTCTTCTTAATATTAAGGTTTGTGAAAGAGCAAGTGATTGACTTACAACGAAAGCGGTTTCTCTGTGAGCTTTTCAATGGCAGAGAATGGTAGAATATTTATTTATATTCAATGAGTGGATTTCACAAGCCAGGTTTAGACTTGGTTTCCGTAAGTTTAATAATTGGGAAACCGGGTATAGGTACAGATCGAGAAATTCACGCTATATGTTTGCACACAGGAAAGGCTATTGCTTAAGCACCTCTAAAAATACTAATTTTGATGTATACAAAACGAAAGATTTTGAATATTTTATTTTTGTTTTACAGCCTCGGGAATTACCGTGTAGTTAATTACCTTGTTCTAAATTCAATTGCGTATGAATCCTGACAGCACATTCCCAAGATATCTTTAAAACATGAGCGATTTTGGTGTTGTTGTTTATTTTTTTAATGAACTCAGACTGTAAAATTACTAAACAAGCAAGATATGAAGGTACTCGTTCTGTTTGCAGGACTATAATACAGCACTGAGTATTTTTGATCTTCTACTCAAGAAAGACGAATCACATAAAGCCGCTTTGCTGTGTGGCATGGCAAGAGTGTACTTACAGGTAAATACGATCCTTGTGAAGGACGCTGAATTTGCAAAGTTTCACATTCTGTAGGCCTATTAGAAAAAAAAACTCTTTTTTCTCTTTTAAATAGTAGCTTGTTGTTTTCCCCTAAAATAGTAACTATATCTACTTAAGGAAACAGTTTGGAATTTCAAGTTTGTACTTCATAACTTATTACATTGTACAAGAATACTAACAAGTCCAATCACATGTTTTTGCTGATGATTTCTCTGACAGATGGGTGACGTTTCACAGGCGCAAAACTATTTTGAACAGGCAGAAAAGAAATCCGATTCCAAAACTGATTCATTTACCAAGAGTAGACTGTTCATGAACAGGTGAGTCTGATATACACTACACGAGACCGTTGTGTCACAGCAGTGTGTTGTCCGTTCTAGCCGTAGCTCTTGCACTGTTTTTAATATGGGCAAAAAATAATCAGGTTTTCTAAAACAAGCGAAAATATATCATAGATAAAGAACTTCATGATTCAGCCTTCTTCGCTATTAAAATTGTGTAGTTGGCAGTGGCCATCTGCATCAGAGATATCTGGGTCAAAGCCTACCCATCGTCCCCAGACCCCACGCCAAGCACAGACAGAACGAGAAGCTCATTCCGCTAGCGAAATGTTAAACACTCGACAAACGTTAAAACCCAAAAATATTTCCTTCAGTGGGTTATTACTTGAAGCAACATAGCTTGAATACGTCTTATAAGCCGAGTAGTGTTTGGTTGTTGTTGACTTAAGGTTTTACTGACTGATCTAGCATACACAGTGAGAGCTCGCACAAAGCTCACTGAGCAAATGTGTACTCTGTGCTGTCGTTAAATGCTACGCATTTACTTGCAAAAAATACACTCTTTTCACATGGCGTTTTAACAAAGAAAACGAAATCAAAGACGAAAATAAAAAGTGACATCAACATGTTCAGATCAAGCTCTTCATAAGTCCCAAGTTTCATGGTCGTAGGGCCCATAGTGTCAGAGAAGAAGACACAAAAAATCGGGAAAAGTGTCAGGAAGAAAAAAAAAGGACGAATTTTGCTCGCACAAATTCATATAATCCTTCCAAGCCAAAGGCTTGTCAAGTGTTAGTTACAATGTACCTGAAGAGATTTCGCAACACTGATATTGGTGTTGCAAACATTGTGTTTTAGGGGTTTTGCTGCTTTGGGTAAAGGCGAATTTGCAAGCGCACAGCAACATTTTAAACAAGCGGTCCAGGCGGATGCAACCAATATTGTGGTATGTTCTATTTTGCTGGAAGAAGATTTAAGATCATTTTTTTAACCAGACCAGCCAAGCGTATTAGTGACTGATTTGCCCCGTATCAGTTCTATAAAAAAATCACAATTCTTTGACTCCATTTTTTGTCAACAAAAACAACAAAACTAATGCTATAGGGGTCGAATTATGATATGATTTGGAAGAAAAACAATTTTGTTGAAGCCGATAGATGAAAAGTTTTGCTGAGTTCAAAGTAGCACCGATATTCCAACAGTATGAAGATGAGCCCCAGCTCCTCCTCTAGGAAAAAAATGCCTAGTTACATTAAATTGTGGTGTAGTTTTCATCTATTTCCTTCAGTAAGTGTCTGATACTGAATACATTATATGACACATTAGGATTACACATTATAGGACACATTAGAGTGTATGTAACATTATACATTATAGGACACATTAGGGTGTATGTTACATTATACATTATAGGACACATTAGAGTGTATGTAACATTATACATTATAGGACACATTAGGATGTGTGTAACATTTCACATTATAGGACACATTAGGGTGTGTATAACATTATACATTATAGAACACATTAGGGTGTGTGTAACATTATACATTATAGGACACATTAGAGTGTTTGTAACATTATACATTATAGGACACATTAGGGTGTATGTAACATTATACATTATAGGACACATTAGGGTGTATGTAACATTATACATTATAGGACACATTAGGGTGTGTATAACATTATACATTATAGAACACATTAGGGTGTGTGTAACATTATACATTATAGGACACATTGGGGTGTGTGTAACATTATAGGACACATTAGGGTGTGTGTAACATTATACATTATAGGACACATTAGGGTGTGTGTAACATTATAGGACACATTAGGGTGTGTGTAACATTATACATTATAGGACATATTAGGGTGTGTGTAACATTATACATTATAGGACACATTAGGATGTGTGTAACATTACACATTATAGGACACATTAGGATGTGTGTAGCATTACACATTATAGGACACATTAGGATGTGTGTAACATTACACATTATAGGACACATTAGAGTGTATGTAACATTATACATTATAGGACACATAGGGTGTATGTAACATTATACATTATAGGACACATTAGGGTGTATGTAACATTATACATTATAGGACACATTGGGGTGTGTGTAACATTATAGGACACATTAGGGTGTGTGTATAACATTATACATTATAGAACACATTAGGGTGTGTGTAACATTATACATTATAGGGCACATTTGGGTGTGTGTAACATTATAGGACACATTATGGTGTGTGTAACATTATACATTATAGGACACATTAGGGTGTGTGTAACATTATAGGACACATTAGGGTGTGTGTAACATTATAGGACACATTAGGGTGTGTGTAACATTATGCATTATAGGGCACATTGGGGTGTGTGTAACATTATAGGGCACATTATGGTGTGTGTAACATTATACATTATAGGACACATTTGGGTGTGTGTAACATTATAGGACACAGGGTGTGTGTAACATTATACATTATGGGACATATTAGGGTGTGTGTAACATTATACATTATAGGACACATTAGGATGTGTGTAACATTACACATTATAGGACACATTAGGATGTGTGTAGCATTATACATTATAGGACACATTAGGGTGTATGTAACATTATACATTATAGGACACATTAGGGTGTGTATAACGTTATACATTATAGAACACATTAAGGTGTGAGTAACATTATACATTATAGGACACATTGGGGTGTGTGTAACATTATAGGACACATTAGGGTGTGTGTAACATTATACATTATAGGACATATTAGGGTGTGTGTAACATTATACATTATAGGACACATTAGGATGTGTGTAACATTACACATTATAGGACACATTAGGATGTGTGTAGCATTACACATTATAGGACACATTAGGATGTGTGTAACATAACACAATATAGGACACATTAGGATGTGTGTAACATCACACATTATAGGACACATTAGGATGTGTGTAACATTACACATTATAGGACACATTAGGATGTGTGTAACATTACACATTATAGGACACATTAGAGTGTATGTAACATTATACATTATAGGACACATTAGGGTGTATGTAACATTATACATTATAGGACACATTAGAGTGTATGTAACATTATACATTATAGGACACATTGGGGTGTGTGTAACATTATAGGACACATTAGGGTGTGTAACATTATAGGACACATTAGAGAGTGTGTATAACATTATACATTATAGAACACATTAGGGTGTGTGTAACATTATACATTATAGGGCACATTGGGTGTGTGTAACATTATAGGACACATTAGGGTGTGTGTAACATTATACATTATAGGACACATTAGGGTGTGTGTAACATTATAGGACACATTAGGGTGTGTGTAACATTATAGGACACATTAGGGTGTGTGTAACATTATACATTATAGGGCACATTGGGGTGTGTGTAACATTATAGGACACATTAGGGTGTGTGTAACATTATACATTATAGGACACATTAGGGTGTGTGTAACATTATAGGAGACATTGAGGTGTGTGTAACATTATACATTATAGGACATATTAGGGTGTGTGTAACATTATACATTATAGGACACATTATGGTGTGTGTAACATTGTAAATTATACACTAAAGATGTGCAGCATCGCAGCCTGAAACTGATCACAAATCGGGAGTGGGGCTATCAACCATTTCTTCGTGGTTGAAAAAAATGGTCACAAAATAATGCTGTCTTGTGTGATCACACGTTTGTTTACATTTCAGGCTATCAACAACATGGCGGTGTGCTCACTGTACAACGGAAAATTGAAAGAAGCTCTCACCACGCTGGAAAATCTCGTCAATTCCGACCCATCCAAGTATCTCCAGGAAGGCATTCTATTCAATTTATGCACATTGTACGAACTGGAATCCTCCCATGCCACTAACAAGAAAAAGAAACTGCTTAGTTTAGTCAGTCAGCATAAAGGGAATGGATTTAATGCCACGTGTTTGAAACTGACGTAGATGATGGACGCGTAACGTTGTGTTTACCAAAATGTTAGTGCTATATACTGGATAACATTTAATTAGTTTCTTATGAAGACCCAGTTGGGCTAATTAATACTTGAGAAAAGGATAAATAAATGCTGATACAAAAGTAATAACATATCATCAGCGTGACCTATGTTTCGATTGTTTCTTGTTTTGCATTGAATAGTATAAGGTAAACAATTCTTGTCCACTGTGCATCTGTTACGCCCAAAGCAGCAGGCTAGCTTCACAGACTTGAATAAAAAAATGCACCTTAAAATTTTGTTGAAATGCAAAAATCTCGAGGTAAGCGCGTACAATACTCAGCTCTGTGGAAAGGAGCATGTGTTATCGAAAAAGCACCGAGTGTTTAAAAAAAATAAATAAAACTTCTAGTCATGGCATTGGAGCGTGGTTTATTTTCACTTCCTATTTTGACATAACAACGACGATTCATGACAAAACTTGTAATAACATGTACATCAACTGAAAAACGCAAAGCTGCTTAATTCTATTCTAGTTTAGTTGCTTTTAAAATTGTTAAAAAGTTTCGTGTATATTTTTTTTACCTTATTTCTCGTTGCCCGTGGCAAATTTTTAATTTAATCACATGATAAGTATTTGGTACTATTCACCTTGATAAAAACGTGATCAAATGTTAATTAATAAATCTTCAATTCTTTGTATTTGAAAACAGCCTCCTTGCAGATTATAAATTAAAACATTGTTCGAATACATGAAAATTGTCTTCTCTGCAATTTTAATAGTTGCACAACTACAAATAAAAAGACCAAAGTGACCCCCCTCCCTCCACCACTCCAAACTTGTGCTACGTTTAACTACACTTAATTTTACTTCCGTTTTCTTAGTGCTTAAACAAAACATTCATCGTTTTACGAAAGTTATTTATAGTTAGCCATCGATACCGAAACTTGCCCACGGAAACATTAGACTGGAAATAAATAACTACGCTGAGATCTGACCAAGTTAACAGTGAAATAAAAAAAAAACATAACAGTAACTGGCACATTAAAGAGTAATAACCGGTATTGATAAATAACATTGTAATCATTTAGCATATCTAAAAATAATTTCCGTCAGATCAGAAGTAGAGTCAAAACACTGCTCGTGTGCTAAAAATGGCAGCGACCTTCTGGAGGTGAAACACGTTGGTTTTAATCAAAATGGTCATCGTCGCTCATACCTTGTCAAATCAGACCCTGTAAACACCGAGACGACATTTGATCACTACGTGGCATGAACTTCCGGTTTTATGGCGCACTTTTTCCGGCCATACGCTGTTGGTTGGCGATTAAAATACGACGCACAGTCTACCCAGATTACTTTTTTTCGTTTTCAAAGTGTACCCAAGTTAGGTGATTTAATCCTGCAATAATAAAGAGCAATTACAAGGAACTTTGATAAACAACCGCTCAGACAAGAACAGTGGGCAGCACCCGAATGTGCAGGCGCCGTAGCGGTGGCAAAACGCGACCAGCCATCTGGCAGCGTGGCCTCCCTGCCAAGATCGCTTCTGATCCCCAACCATATCATTTAGAACCTTTCTTTCAGAACCCGAGGCTGAGCGATAATACAGGTTTCAGTCTGACAGCCTGCACACTCATAGCGCCCCATCTTGTTCCGCAGCAGAGAAGGTAAATCTCCACTGTCTGTCGCGTCACTCAAATTTTTCATCACTACATTTAAAATGTCTACCAGCGTTTTATACGAACACAGTCTTTTCCTGCGCTTTAACGACGCTTCGCGCGGATTGGCAGACGGATATTCCAGGAATGATTTCTCTTGTGATCACATCAATGAACTTCGTAGAACCAATATACCACTTAAAAATGACTTGAAACACAACATTAAAGCGACTTCACACGAACTCACATGATCTTTAGTGGCAGCTGTCTTTTATAATCCCCACCCTCCGGAAACTTTTTCCCCCTTCCCAATCCCACACAAAAAAAAACAACAGACATCCTTTAATTAGCAATTAACTTATCTTTTCTGTCTTGCACAATTTAACCTTAACTAAGAACCACAAACAAGCCTGATAACTTTTTGCCTAACACGCTGCTCTCTCCACTCTCAATAACACACTGGCTGAGCTTCTACAGCATTTACATATTTTACTTCTTTTAGCTAGAGCCCATTTACGTTGCTAAATACTGCAGTAGGTCTTCGATACGTCGAGCTTCGTTGCACCAAAACAGGACCATAAATCAATGCGCCGTGAGCGAGCGTAAGCCCAGTTATCGAAGTTACAATTATCGAATATGTTTCTGAATTGAACTTAACCCCTTACACCTATTCTCCTGCTTCTTATCATTAACTATAACATGATCCTGTCGGTCATGTAACTTAACTATTATGCTTGGTTATGAACTCTCACCAAAGTGAAAAGACTGTGACTTCGTAAAGAATCCATCGTTTAAAACTGGCACACACAAACTGCAGCCTAATCGAAACAGCCCAACTTTACGAATTGATTTTCGAGATCTGGATACAATAATTTCAACCGCATAGATTCATTTTAAAAGTTGTCTGTAATGTGTTTAAGTCTGATACCCCTCTGTTGCAGATGTCACTCATGCATTGGTATATTTCAGTTACTCGAAAGTCGCCAATGAGAAACAAGCTTCCCACAGCGGCTTTTGTTCAACAAGCAGGCGTAGACCGTGCTTTACAGGACATAAGGAATACAGTTACGCCGGCGTTGCATATACCACCCTGCAGCTTGTGCTTCTATTTTTTTTTTTTTCAGCTTGGCCGCAGCCTTTGAATATTCTCTCAGTTCTAAATTCAAGTCATGAAGAGTCATCCATAAATTCTTAAAAACAACAGCATATTTTGAATGTGATACAGTACAACTGAAATAAGGGTCGGCGCCGGGGTCACGCGTTTGCTGACTCACAGGCGTCGATCCACTCGCTGTAAACATCAACCGGTTCCGACAAATCTTGACGGCCGTTAAGGCAAAAACTAAAAAGGCCACACACGGGGAGGTATTCAGAATTGGGTAACTGGGACTGACAACATACTGCAACATCTTGACTGTGACACTGATCAGTGAAATAAGTATTTTCAACGACCAAAATACGGCATGCTCTTACATACGAAATGTTTATTTTCCCACTTTCCACTTCGTGAACGACAACATAGAAGTTCCCTGGCCTTACTCTGTCAGTAATAGTCAGATCTCACACGCAAAAATCCCTCCTATGGTTTTTTTTTTTTTATTTGCAAAGCAGGTGGAAATGGCACTAAGTCTTGAATATTTTGATCAAGATATTGTAGCTAACTCTATTTTAGTTACTTGAAGCCGACGCCATTTTTTCGAGAAAAAAAAGAAGCTTGCATTTTTGAGGCAAGGATACGGTTAATTGAGGTCTGGAAATCCTCAAGGCAAACCCGACACGTGATCAGGCCAGTGTTCCGCTGTCTGTCCCTAAAAACACAGTATAAGTAATCTGGCTTCAAATGGTTCATATACGTACTAGTAGTCTACGGCTGTGACAAGATTACCTACTCTTATAGTCAACGGACCTAAACTTTTTGTCTGTAAAACTGCTGCAAACAAAAAACAGTTATGCTGTTTAACGTTTTTCATCCAAGGTTTTTCTTTACATTTTTGACATTTACCCCATGATGACAAGAAAGTGTAGAAAATAACGTGCCTCAAAACCTACATTTTCACTTCACATGATTTTTCGTGATTACAAAACGGGCAGTTAAACATTGTATCAAGCGGTTCAATGATCTTCCTCTTTGGTGGCGGCTTTCTTGATTTCTTTCGCCTTCCCATTTTCTGAAAAAGAAATACACATACTGTTTAACTTGGGGGAAATTGCCTGACATTATTCTCTCTCGGAAACTTATGCTTAAAACTTATCTCCATTGCACAGTTATGTGGGTTGAAAGCAAATAATCCCGCACCTTGGATACTGAAATTTCAGATATTCAATTTTCGATTATTTGTATAATATTTTTTTCCGAAAATATAGTTATACATTAATATCAATGCGAAGATTATTCTGTTCTTATATACTTTTTACAGCCAATTCAATACACGCAAGAGAAATAAAAATTGCATAAGGGTGTGCTGTGGGTAGTCTTGTTTTATTTGGATGTTGAATATCTCTCTTTTTTAAGGATTAAACCAAAATCTTGCTAGTCATACATAGACACCTCTTTCAAATTTATTGATCTGTTTTCAAATGTTGTTTCGTGCCAACAACAATTAAGTTTTAGTTAAGTATGACAGAGTGAAAATCTCCAATTATCGCCAATATTGCATCCATTTTGCCCCGGTTTTGAGCTTGATGAAGGTCGGGAAAACGTGGCCGAGAATTAATACGACCCTTTATTTTCATATGACAGCAAGTTACCTCTTGCTTTAATAAAAACTGCACAGACACAAGTTCCTGTGACAATACTAGAATTGGAGACATAAATTGGCCAAGCATATGGGATGTAAAATGTTACCAACGCCAATCAGAAATTTTTTTTTTTTTCACAAACATGCACTTCGTAACGAACTAATCCCTTATATGAGTTTTAAAAATCGTTTGACACAGTATTCTGCGTGCCTCATAATCTATTTGCGAAACATATTCGAAACATTCGATATCCTGACTTGTGGGAAACAAGCAGAAAGAATGCAGCGAATTGGACGTAACTTAAAAAAAAAGCTACTTCAATTAACACCTACGAGGGAGCGGAGATAGAAATGGTTACATTAGATCGTAATTTGTGACAACAAAATGTTCAATTCTGACTAAACTTAATTAGCCAGATGCAAATTTGGCGACCTTTTATACTTAAATATTCCTTATTTTGCGATATTTGACAAACAAAAATTGTTTTCAGCCACGGAAGATGGTCTTTTCAATTTCACTAATTTGGATCTACTGTAGCCATTCGTTCTCCTCCCCCTTGTATATCTATGGCCACATTCTTTTGGACCTCTCAGAAAACTGAGAATCCACTCTCCAAACAGACCAGAGAAGCTCCAGAGACACCGTCCAAAAGAACACGTCTCAAAAAATCGAGAAATAAAAAACACAAATCTAGCTATTTTATGCTTATTTCAGATAAATATGTAATTCATATGCCCAGAAATATATCCTGTGACAATCGTTTGCTGGGGCATTGGTTTAAATGTGATCTGTTTTACCTAATAACATCCCTACCACTTCAGCAGTACCAACGGTGTTACAGATTAGACCTCAACCTATAGTAATTGAGGTTAAACCTTTGGGTCCTCTTGTATTTCCCCACACCTAGTGCAATTACGTCTAAAATCTTCCTTGACCTAAATTTCTACTCTTAAATATCTATATTTCACATGCATTTTTGCAAATAAGTTGTAGAAATGCCTTTGTTTACATTTCCGCCATCTTGTATCTGACCTTCTCGAGAGAAGTTTTCCGAGACAAAAACTGTCTCTAGATAACGAGAACTTATCCAAGAGAACACCTCTCGATTTTTCGAGAGTCTCTTGATTTTTCGACAGCCTCTTGATTTTCTGAGACGGTCCAAGAGAATGTGGCCTATTTGTAAGTATACCAAAAAAAAAAAAAACTATTTTAGAAGGCTTTTCGTGTGACAAGTGAACGGCTTGGTAAATCCATGCGGATGCTACAAATTTTAAATCTTCGCACTTTTGATATTTCTTCTATATTTTTCTATCATTTCTTTACCCGATTCCCTCGAAGTCGAAATTCAAAATTCTTGCGCATTTCATTCAAAACACCCTAAAGTGTGGTTTGGCTTATATGTTAAAATTTTAAAAGATCGTTTGATGGCTTTCCAAGTTCGAAATGTGCATGCTGAAAGAAAAATTAGAATTTTTATGTTTTCCTCATCATTTCTTAATTAATTTAACCAAAAAAAAAGAAAAAAAAGAAAAAGAAACAATGCCTTCGAAATGACACCTCCATCAAGAAAGATCTTATTATTGGCTTATTATGAGATACACTTCCCCAAGTATGTGTTTCAGAGGACATCTAACAGTAAAAGAGGAAAGTGTGTTTCAGCCTGTCTTCGCCAAATTTCTCATTCTACTACTCGTATCGGCCCCAATCTTAGATCTGCGACTCTGGGCCAAGCTTCTGTATCCATTTATTATCGCTCATTAGTGAATGGGTTTTGTTTTAGTATCATAGAAATCCAAGAATTCTTGGCCTAAAATACAGCTCCTCTAGTTGAAAAATTTTTTCCTGTAGAAGTGTTCTCTTACTTTCTATGAAGCTTCCAAACCAACTCTTTCGTTCTTCTCACGCAACACGCAACAAATACCAATCTATTCTCTGAAATGTTTCCTGAAGTTCGAGAGCCAAAAACACCTAAAACATACAGATATGATAAGAATTTATTTTAAGTTTTTGTGTTTTTTCTTTTTGTTTGTTTGTTTTTTTTTTTTTTTTTTTTTTTTTGTGTTTTTTTTTTTTTTTTGTTTGTTTGTTTGTTAAACATTAAAGTTACGATTAAGATAACTGAATAAACAAAATAAAATACCTAAGCTTGCTGACTGTGTTTCTGATAAGTAACTTAAAATACAATTTAATTGTAGGAATTTTTTTTTGTTTTGACTGGTTTCTTTATGCAAAGTTAAAGTGAAGGATGAGTAATTACCGGGGGTTTCCGAAAAAAAAGCCCAGAACTTCTATTTGGAAACTGGCTAATTTCAGGCGCTCATTTAGAAACCATATAGAAGCCCCTGGGCCTGTATTAGGAAACAGTTTCCTAATTAGAGCCCCGGGGCTTCTATTTTTTTAGATGAGGGGGGGTTGTCGATAAGTTTTTATTGAGAAAAAAAGACAATTTACCATCATTCTCTTGTTAAAGCGCTACATGCTGCTGATATCTGCACAAAAAATAACAAAACATACAAAAACAACAGTAACTAAAAAAGTCTGGTAAAATTGGGGGGGGGGGGGGGTTGCCTTGTGCGAAGCACAGGACTAAACAACGAGGCAGAACGTGTCTAGGGGTTCGCCTCACATCAAAGGATTAAGTGCACCGTGTCCGCATTGCGAGTAAACACGAGTTCTAAAAAGATTGCAGGTAAGGAGGGACAACATCATGCCACCCGTTTCAGTACTCGGCCCGTTATATTTGCAGTAATACTACGGAGTAAAGGTGGCAGTGGGGAGGGGGTGTCTGTTCGCCTTGTGCAAAGCACAGGATTAAGCAACGGCGCAGAACATATCTAGCGGCTGCCTCATATCAAAGGATTAAGTGCGAGTAAACACGAGTTCCAAAAAAAACTTGCAGGGAAGGAGGGGGCTTTTATTAGGAAACGATTTTTTCAGGTCTTTATTTTAACTCCAAATAGAAGCCCCGGGGCTTCTATTGGGAAACAGTTTCCTAATAAGAGCCCAGGGGCTTTTATATGGGGGGAGCTTCTTTTCGGAAACTCCCGGTAATAGCTATTGAAATCAGTCAGTGTTGACATTTTGGTAAGTGAAATATTTTGTTGTATCTTGTCACTTAATTACGTCCTTGTGTTTTTGACAATGATGTCTACACACCGAACTTTGTCTAAAAAATAGGTTCCGGTATGGTCTGAGATTCTCATGTTCGTTCTGTATTTCCAGTATATTGTCGCCACCGTCGTAGTACTGGCGATTAGAGTACCAACAGTAGGACCGTACTGTCGCTTGGGGAGAACGGTAATGGGTTGATTTTTTTTTGGGTGTTACTTCCGAAATGAGCAACACGACCCACTTTCTCTTGTTCTTCGAAAAGCAACAAAGATGCACTTTTCAGCTAGTAAAAACCTCGACTTTTCCAGCTTTAAATCAGATGCTGAAGAGAAGGATTGGAAAAGGTGCATTTTTTGCCAGATTAAAAAGTACGAATTTTCTGGGCTGTGGCAGTCAGAATCAACCTGTCTTTAATCCTGAATAAAACTTCAATAAAAAAAACTGAACTTTATCGAAAATTTGTAATTTATTCCACTATTTTTCTTTAACAAACCTTGCACAAATTCTGTCTTGCTACTTTCTTCTAATATTATCCTCAGTTTGTCAATGGCTGTGACGTTGAAAAAGTCTGCATAACTCTACGTCTGTGTAAAAATTTAAGTCGGCCCTCTCCAGTTTAGAAGGTGAATTTTATTCCCTGCCTAGCCAGAGAGCTCATCCCTGCCAGTCAATGACAAATCAAACTTGCCGGCGAAGGAATTTGGACCTGGCACCATTGTAAATTGATTATAAAGAAGCGGATTAGAAAGCATTCAAAATAAGAAGGTATGGTAGGAGTGTGGGAGACCATGTTATTTGAGGGCCATATAAAAAACGTAGCCAGCTGGGCTTGTATCCTAAAAACCTGTTAATAGTTAATCAACTTATTTGTAAATGAAAGAGGGCGACAACGGCACAGTTCTCACAATATGTAAATTTACTCTGTTGTAGAAAGTGCATTTTCTATTATAAATTGTTCTCTGGGCTAAGAATTCTTTCTGCAAACATTTAGTTCATTGTGATGCTAAAATGTTGTAAGTAAGGCAGATAACGATCACTCGATTAATCAGTTTGATTAATATTTTGCCGATCTATTAAACTGATACAAATAAAAGTAAATAACAATAAAAATTAAACCGTATAATTTACAACGTCGTTGTCACATATTATGGTCTGGGGAAACACCAAAATTTCTGCGGGAGGTGAACAAACAAGCAAGCTCTCGCTTGCCTCGCGGTGCACATACCTTATATGGGCGCGCACATATGCGAGACCCATGCTTTCGCAGTGAATATGTGTGAACAGGTAGCGTAAGAGGTACTCGATCAATAGGTTATTTCTCCCCCCCCCCCTCTCGCGCCACAGTTTGAGCCACTTGTTTCTGTATTGCTTATTTCGGAAGCTGAACTATCTGAATGTATAAATTACCAACTACTGTTGCCACGGTGTACGTAACTGTGCACTTTTTGTGCTACTGTTGTTGTGAGACCTTTAACAAATTTAACTATTTAATGTGTTCTGGTCTAATACTTGTGTTAATATGCTACCGCCGGAGAGTGCGATTTAGTAAGCGCGTAACGATCTCTTACTAAATCGCACTCTCCGTGTCATATATTATGTAATAAGGGACTGTTCCTTTATTAATTTGTTCTGATACAAAGAAATCAGCATCAAAAGTGCTAAAATTTACGAACAATTTCAGAAACCGAATTTTTGACATGACTTTGGTTTAGCCGCAATGATTTACAAGTACAAAGAAGTTTCATGATGAGCGAAATTGCTTCAATATGCAACATTATTTTCCATTTGTATCATTCATCCTGCGTGGATAAAATATCGAATCAGTAAACTTGTATTCGAATTAGTATGCAATTAATATATATGTAATCAGTAAATACACATGGGAAAGTTAAAATTTGCTTTCATAATATCTAAATCTAATCGTCGGAGGTGTGATTTATCTCTCAATGTTATAACAAACATGATTTAAACAGATCAAGATAATATGTGCTTAAAAATATCCTGACCTAGCTCTCCCCTAGACTTTATTTTGAAGAAGAAAAATGTACACTTCCTCCCATGCTTAAAAAATAAGGCACTTTCTCTAATCTATTAGACACAGCCGTGTAGATAAATAAATTTAACATACCATATTACAATACTCGTCATTTAGGTCAACCATGTACCCTGTTACTTAAACCGTTTATTCTATAAATCACAATTTTTAACATCATATTAGTCGATTCCTGAAATCAGTAATGTAATAATTAATTTATAAATTTTTTATTCAATTTTTCAGAAACTATATATCGAGTTTACTTGTCCTTTTTAGCGTGATTGATTATATGTTTCTTACGAAGTTTCTTATATAAATGATTTATCATAGTGGGTAGGTGAAGGTTCCTTCATTTTGACCTTGACTAAACCTCAAAGACAATATGGCCACTTTGGATTGATAATTTTGGTTGAGGATATGCTCTCTGTATATTGGCTGTTAAGCGTGGAAATTTTCACTTGTCTAGTGCAACTAGGTTCGTAGGAGATGCTTCGCATTTTTCTTTTTTTATTTCTCTGTCAATTGTTTCGCACAACTAAATTAAAACCTGCGTAGGAAGTAGGGAGTAGCCACTTTTTGTGCAGTTGAAATATTGACGAGAAAAAACTTTGATGTTGCTTTTCGTGGATAATAAATTTATACCGCACTTGGGCGATGACAAAGCATCTGACTAGCTTTTGTTCTGGCTCAGCACAGCAGTTAGCCGCTAGTGTTAGTAGCTGACAAGACGCATGACTTTGTGACGTAAGAGAGCTCAAAATGACCTCTTCAGTACAAGGTGGTAATATGTAAAACTGCTAGGCTATGTGTGGGCTCTGGCCAGTTCATTTACAATCTTTATGTTTAAAAGCGGAATTATTGAAAATGCCTTATTTTCGCTATGACATTTTGATAATCAATTTTCACACTAATACCTTTTTGGCTTGGTTTTGAATGTTTGAATTTTCTAACATACGGAACACAATTTTTTGTCTTAAAGAGAGAAAAAAAAACCAAGAAAAAAAAAAAACAGGTCAGGGGATTGCCAGACTTTTTTAAAGGGAACTTTCTAAAAAAACATTGTTTGCCATCTATCCCCGTCGTTGTGTAGCCAAAGCCATCCAGGAAGTGAAGTGCTGAATGTAAAAAATGTTGTTTATTTTAATATAAGATCATAGAAGAATCAAAAATTCTATTTAAGACATTTTTGCTATACGTTTATAGCGCCTCCATTGACAATAAATAATGTAAAAACACATGAAAAAGTAAAATTGTAATATCGCCCATGTCTATGCGGTTAACGCTAAATTGGTCCAAGTAGAGGAATTCTTGGAGATTGAATGTCGTAAATGTAAACAAAAACATAAACAAGCACCTGCTTTTTTTTCCAAGTAGAGGTATTTTTTTCCAACTAGCGGTATATAAAGATATTTCTCTGCTCAGGTCAATGAAAAATACAATTAAAACAGTCAGTCATTAAAACTATAGGAGAACTTTATTTTCTAAAAGAAGAAAAAGTCGTAGCTTCTCGCTAAATAGCCTTTTTACTTTTTCCAAGTAGAGGTTTTATTTTTCCAACTAGCGGTATTTTGATATATTATGGGAAAGTAGTGCATGCAGAAATGCAGTTCAAACATTAAGCCGTAAGCAAATCATCCAGTTCATCTATATTTATAATCATTTCGTTCGACTTCTCGGTAAATAGCCATTATTAGTTTTTCCAAGTAGCGGTATATTTTTCCCAACTAGCGGTATATTCATATATTATGACATTGAACTGCAAGGGAAAATGATATTCAAACCTCAAAATAGTTCAAAATAATCAGCTTAAACTTTTGTTATGCAAAAATTGTTTGTTTCTTGTCGATAAATAGCCTTCCAGCTTTTTCCCAAGTAGAGGTATTCTTTTCTCCAACTAGCGGTATATCAACATATTTCTCTGCTCAGGTCAATGAAAAATACAATTAAAACAGTCAGTCATTAAAACTATAGGAGAACTTTATTTTCTAAAAGAAGAAAAAGTCGTAGCTTCTCGCTAAATAGCCTTTTTACTTTTTCCAAGTAGAGGATTTATTTTTCCAACTAGCGGTATTTTGATATATTATGGGAAAGTAGTGCATGCAGAAATGCAGTTCAAACATTAAGCCGTTAGCAAATCATCCAGTTCATCTATATTTATAATCATTTCGTTCGACTTCTCGGTAAATAGCCATTATTAGTTTTTCCAAGTAGCGGTATATTTTTCCCAACTAGCGGTATATTCATATATTATGACATTGAACTGCAAGGGAAAATGATATTCAAACCTCAAAATAGTTCAAAATAATCAGCTTAAACTTTTGTTATGCAAAAATTGTTTGTTTCTTGTCGATAAATAGCCTTCCAGCTTTTTCCCAAGTAGAGGTATTCTTTTTTCCAACTAGCGGTATATCAACATATTTCTCTGCTCAGGTCAATGAAAAATACAATTAAAACAGTCAGTCATTAAAACTATAGGAGAACTTTATTTTCTAAAAGAAGAAAAAGTCGTAGCTTCTCGCTAAATAGCCTTTTTACTTTTTCCAAGTAGAGGTTTTATTTTTCCAACTAGCGGTATTTTGATATATTATGGGAAAGTAGTGCATGCAGAAATGCAGTTCAAACATTAAGCCGTAAGCAAATCATCCAGTTCATCTATATTTATAATCATTTCGTTCGACTTCTCGGTAAATAGCCATTATTAGTTTTTCCAAGTAGCGGTATATTTTTCCCAACTAGCGGTATATTCATATATTATGACATTGAACTGCAAGGGAAAATGATATTCAAACCTCAAAATAGTTCAAAATAATCAGCTTAAACTTTTGTTATGCAAAAATTGTTTGTTTCTTGTCGATAAATAGCCTTCCAGCTTTTTCCCAAGTAGAGGTATTCTTTTCTCCAACTAGCGGTATATCAACATATTTCTCTGCTCAGGTCAATGAAAAATACAATTAAAACAGTCAGTCATTAAAACTATAGGAGAACTTTATTTTCTAAAAGAAGAAAAAGTCGTAGCTTCTCGCTAAATAGCCTTTTTACTTTTTCCAAGTAGAGGTTTTATTTTTCCAACTAGCGGTATTTTGATATATTATGGGAAAGTAGTGCATGCAGAAATGCAGTTCAAACATTAAGCCGTTAGCAAATCATCCAGTTCATCTATATTTATAATCATTTCGTTCGACTTCTCGGTAAATAGCCATTATTAGTTTTTCCAAGTAGCGGTATATTTTTCCCAACTAGCGGTATATTCATATATTATGACATTGAACTGCAAGGGAAAATGATATTCAAACCTCAAAATAGTTCAAAATAATCAGCTTAAACTTTTGTTATGCAAAAATTGTTTGTTTCTTGTCGATAAATAGCCTTCCAGCTTTTTCCCAAGTAGAGGTATTCTTTTTTCCAACTAGCGGTATATCAACATATTTCTCTGCTCAGGTCAATGAAAAATACAATTAAAACAGTCAGTCATTAAAACTATAGGAGAAATTTATTTTCTAAAAGAAGAAAAAGTCGTAGCTTCTCGCTAAATAGCCTTTTTACTTTTTCCAAGTAGAGGTTTTATTTTTCCAACTAGCGGTATTTTGATATATTATGGGAAAGTAGTGCATGCAGAAATGCAGTTCAAACATTAAGCCGTAAGCAAATCATCCAGTTCATCTATATTTATAATCATTTCGTTCGACTTCTCGGTAAATAGCCATTATTAGTTTTTCCAAGTAGCGGTATATTTTTCCCAACTAGCGGTATATTCATATATTATGACATTGAACTGCAAGGGAAAATGATATTCAAACCTCAAAATAGTTCAAAATAATCAGCTTAAACTTTTGTTATGCAAAAATTGTTTGTTTCTTGTCGATAAATAGCCTTCCAGCTTTTTCCCAAGTAGAGGTATTCTTTTTTCCAACTAGCGGTATATCAACATATTTCTCTGCTCAGGTCAATGAAAAATACAATTAAAACAGTCAGTCATTAAAACTATAGGAGAACTTTATTTTCTAAAAGAAGAAAAAGTCGTAGCTTCTCGCTAAATAGCCTTTTTACTTTTTCCAAGTAGAGGTTTTATTTTTCCAACTAGCGGTATTTTGATATATTATGGGAAAGTAGTGCATGCAGAAATGCAGTTCAAACATTAAGCCGTAAGCAAATCATCCAGTTCATCTATATTTATAATCATTTCGTTCGACTTCTCGGTAAATAGCCATTATTAGTTTTTCCAAGTAGCGGTATATTTTTCCCAACTAGCGGTATATTCATATATTATGACATTGAACTGCAAGGGAAAATGATATTCAAACCTCAAAATAGTTCAAAATAATCAGCTTAAACTTTTGTTATGCAAAAATTGTTTGTTTCTTGTCGATGAATAGCCTTCCAGCTTTTTCCCAAGTAGAGGTATTCTTTTTTCCAACTAGCGGTATATCAACATATTTCTCTGCTCAGGTCAATGAAAAATACAATTAAAACAGTCAGTCATTAAAACTATAGGAGAACTTTATTTTCTAAAAGAAGAAAAAGTCGTAGCTTCTCGCTAAATAGCCTTTTTACTTTTTCCAAGTAGAGGTTTTATTTTTCCAACTAGCGCTATTTTGATATATTATGGGAAAGTAGTGCATGCAGAAATGCAGTTCAAACATTAAGCCGTAAGCAAATCATCCAGTTCATCTATATTTATAATCATTTCGTTCGACTTCTCGGTAAATAGCCATTATTAGTTTTTCCAAGTAGCGGTATATTTTTCCCAACTAGCGGTATATTCATATATTATGACATTGAACTGCAAGGGAAAATGATATTCAAACCTCAAAATAGTTCAAAATAATCAGCTTAAACTTTTGTTATGCAAAAATTGTTTGTTTCTTGTCGATAAATAGCCTTCCAGCTTTTTCCCAAGTAGAGGTATTCTTTTTCCAACTAGCGGTATATCAACATATTTCTCTGCTCAGGTCAATGAAAAATACAATTAAAACAGTCAGTCATTAAAACTATAGGAGAACTTTATTTTCTAAAAGAAGAAAAAGTCGTAGCTTCTCGCTAAATAGCCTTTTAACTTTTTCCAAGTAGAGGTTTTATTTTTCCAACTAGCGGTATTTTGATATATTATGGGAAAGTAGTGCATGCAGAAATGCAGTTCAAACATTAAGCCGTTAGCAAATCATCCAGTTCATCTATATTTATAATCATTTCGTTCGACTTCTCGGTAAATAGCCATTATTAGTTTTTCCAAGTAGACGCTTGAATTCCTTGTACCTTTTTAAGCTTAAGAGTAAATTCCCTCGCAATATATTCAAACAAATTTCAAACAAGCTAGTTAATTCCTCCTTAGTGATTGTTGTAGCAAGGATTTACGTCGTTTAGGCCCACTGCGTGCGAGCAAGTGAAGAAAAGGCTCATTAGCTTTAATACGTTTAGACATCTTGGCTGCGAATGGTCAAGTGACTTAGTTCTTGTTCATACACTACTTTATCAACATATACATAATACGTATGTTTGGGTAAAATGCCTGTGCGAATACGTAGTTGATGATCCGTCTTTAGCTTCAAATGAATGAATAAATAGCCATGAGGTTTGCTGGTAACATCTTGATAGGCTTCTGTGAAAAATTGAGATTTTTCAGGATACATTTGCCGCTCTAATGTACTTATTTGTTGACTGTCTCTGGGATTTTTAAACAGAATGATGTAATGTGTAGTCAAACTAATATTTTGCATTTCTCTACCATGATGGAGTAAATTATTACAATAAAAATGATGCTTAGATTTTGATGACTGCTGCCAACACTAAAGAGACGTGTCATACACTCATCACTATGGCATTTGCTCATTACGTCGTGAGTGATGAGTAAGTTTGTTTTTTTCGGGTTGAAGCGCTCTTCAATGTCGTCTGGAATGCCTTGATAAAATTCCACACCTTTCATTCCCTTGTACAAAGGCTGATCTGCTGCATAGAGCCATAAAATGGTTTTTGGAGAGGGTTTAATTAACTTTTGTTCTAGAATTTCCCTGACTAGAGAAGTTTTACTACCGTCTGTAGGACCAGAGACCAAACATGTGAATGGATGCTTCATTTTTGAATGTCTGTTTCTTTCACCCAACTGTTAAACTTCTTTGGCCAACCTATACACTTAACAAATAATTCTTTAACACCTCGTCTTTTTCGTGTTTTTAAAACCTTTTCAAGTCTGTAGACAGATTCAATATCTTTTGTCACTTTCTGCAGTTCTTCTTCATAGAAATGTCCATCAATATCTTCGTCCAAAACGTCTTTCACATGATACAAGTGTATTCCTTGCTTCTTACAACGATGTGTGATAATGAAGACTTCTTGCGTCCACTTTATGTAATAATCCCGTTGAAACACGTATTTCATGTGGGAAATGCGAACATGATCACCAAATTTAAATTTGTAGGGTTTTTTCTTCTTCTTTGGTTTCAATTTCAATTTGACTACATACATATACTTCCACACCTTAGATTCATTTTTCTTACGAATATCTTCCGGAGCATACTTGTTAGGGAGGGAACCATGAGGTCTATGGTTGCAATTGTACACCAGGTCTGGAAGGATGTCCATATAGCGATAAGTTTGATTACGTAGGAAATATCGATACATCTTAAGTAGTCTTTCCATGTCGACATGTTAACACTAAATGATTACCACTTGTCAACATATCTTACATTTTATACCAGATCAATATATCTTATAAATCAACTATTGACACAATGGTGAGAATAATTGGAGTCCATTGATATCAAATGTGCACTAACCAACTACTAAATTCATCAAATGTTATAGCATCTACACAATATTTCTCAAAATGTTGATTTGCGTTGTCCAACACTTTATCTAAATGAATATAATATTCAGCTTCATTCCAATATGTATATATACATGTGGAATAACAAGTATGTTCTTGACACTCTTAATTTTAACAAGCAGAACATACTAAACATGCAAATTTTTTACAGCTAATGACATTTCTTCACAATATGTTTTTTGCACAATATATTGTCTTAATGTAATGCCTGCCATTATACTGCACTATAGATTAACCATTCTCTCACTTCATCAAACAGTCTTGGATCAAATCGAGCACAGTGATATGATGCTTCCACATCAGACTCCTCAGCTTCTTCAATGCCTGAAAGCACACACTCTTTGATGAAATCCTCATGTAAGTTTGGCAAGTTCAGCGTGGAATGAGCAAGTCCCCAATAGATGTTGAAGTGTTGCAATTGTTGTTGAACCGACCAAAACGTGCTAATCCACCTATCATGTAGTCCACGTACTTCTCCTTGAAACATCTTTCTACATCCATCCTTGCTTCACATTTCCATATGGCGGTTGAAAAAACAAGTATGCACACTATGACTTTCCCATAATATATAAAAATACCGCTAGTTGGAAAAATATACCTCTACTTGGAAATCTAAAGAGGCTATTTAACGAGAAGCTACGACTTTTTCTTCTTTTACAAAATAAAGTTCTCCTATAGTTTTAGTGACTGACTGTTTTAATTGTATTTTTCATTGACCTGAGCAGAGAAATATGTTGATATACCGCTAGTCGGAAAAAAGAATACCTCTACTTGGGAAAAGCTGGAAGGCTATTTATCGACAAGAAACAAACAATTTTGCTTAACAAAAGTTTAAGCTGATTATTTTAAACTATTTTGAGGTTTGAATATCATTTTCCCTTGCAGTTCAATGTCATAATATATGAATATACCGCTAGTTGGGAAAAATATACCGCCACTTGGAAAAACTAATAATGGCTATTTACCGAGAAGTCGAACGAAATGATTATAAATATAGATGAACTGGATGATTTGCTAACGGCTTAATGTTTGAACTGCATTTCTGCATGCACTACTTTCCCATAATATATCAAAATACCGCTAGTTGGAAAAATAAAACCTCTACTTGGAAAAAGTAAAAAGGCTATTTAGCGAGAAGCTACGACTTTTTCTTCTTTTAGAAAATAAAGTTCTCCTATAGTTTTAATGACTGACTGTTTTAATTGTATTTTTCATTGACCTGAGCAGAGAAATATGTTGATATACCGCTAGTTGGAAAAAAGAATACCTCTACTTGGGAAAAGCTGGAAGGCTATTTATCGACAAGAAACAAACAATTTTTTTCATAGCAAAAGTTTAAGCTGATTATTTTGAACTATTTTGGGGTTTGAATATCATTTTCCCTTGCAGTTCAATGTCATAATATATGAATATACCGCTAGTTGGGAAAAATATACCGCTACTTGGAAAAACTAATAATGGCTATTTACCGAGAAGTCGAACGAAATGATTATAAATATAGATGAACTGGATGATTTGCTAACGGCTTAATGTTTGAACTGCATTTCTGCATGCACTACTTTCCCATAATGTATCAAAATACCGCTAGTTGGAAAAATAAAACATCTATTTGGAAAAACTAAAAAGGCTATTAAGCAAGAAGTTACGACTTTTTCTTCGTTTAGAAAATAAGTTACCACTCAAGATATGTTCACACGTGCCAATTTTTTAAACTAACAAATTAGGTAATCATTACGTTCCATGTGCATCCAACAGCAGCAATGACGCTTGTGCACACACAATGTGCTTATAAAGGCTAATGAATCACGTGCTGGGGGGCGGGGGGGGGGGGGGGGTCCCGTGTTATGCCCTAGTGGGGCCCATGGTATGTGTTTGGTATTTATTATCTGTGTTTGGTATTGATCACCATTCATAACTGAATGTGAATAACCCAAAACCGCCAAATATCACATGACCACATTATCGCCATTTTTGAGGAGGTTTGAATAAATACACCCGAACTGTTAGCATTGTTTTTCTCTCTCTTGCTAACCACCAAACACAACATGGTGTCAGATGTGGTTGAGCAATAAACATTATATAGAGGAGAAAATAGACAAAGCAGGGTGAAGATGCCAAAATTCAATCCGCCGGATAACTTTAATTTTACAAAACCACAGACATGGCCGGAGTGGAAACAGCGCTGGCAGAGATTTTATGTGGCCACGAAGCTGAAAGACGAAGACCAAGAAGTACAAGTGGCAAGTCTTATCTATGCTATGGGTCTACAGGCGGAGACCGTCTTTAACACGTTGCACTTTGACAACGAAGCAGACAAGAACAATTATGACATTGTGATGCGCAAGTTTGACTCGTATTTCATACCGGCGGTGAATAAGATCCATGAGAGAGCGCGGTTCCATCAACGAACCCAGGCGCCAGGTGAGAGTGTGGAATGTTTCATAAGAGCACTCTACGAGCTGGCTGAAACATGCGACTTCCCTGCTGCAGTGAAGCAAGAAACCATTCGAGACAGGTTGGTCGTGGGAATCCTTGACAAAGACTGCAGTGAAAAATTGCAACTCAAGGAGGATCTTAAGCTTGATGAAGCTATTGAAATGTGTCGAACATCTGAGCTGGTAAAGAAACAGATGGCAAGCATGACGCCAGTTGCTTCAATGGACGTCGTAAGGAGACGACCAGCCCAGCCAACACAAGCAGGCAGGCAAGAAAAAACATATCATAAATACAACAATAAACCTGGCAATAAACCTCAAAGTAAACCACAAAATCGTGTGTGTGGTAACTGTTTGAAGCAACACAAGCCCAGGTCCTGCCCTGCTTATGGTAAAAAGTGCCACTTTTGTGGACGACTTAATCACTACGAGCGAGCATGCAGAAAGAAGAAATCTGTTGCAGAAGTTGAAGAACAGGATGAAGTCTCCGAAACATTTTTCCTGGGTTCAGTAGAATGTGAAGATACTCAGCCATGGAGAACTGAGTTGATCATCAACGATGTAAAGATTTTATTCAAGCTTGACACAGGCGCTGACATCAGTTGCATTTCAGAAGACGTTTATGAACGAATGATTCCAAGACCGACGCTGCAACCATGCACATCAGCTCTCACCAGTCCAGGTGGAGAAATCAAAACGATAGGCCAATTTACAGCTGAAGTACGGCATCGGGGAAAGGAATACACATTTCCCGTGTGTGTCTTGCAAAGCAGCATGCGAAACTGTCTTCTGAGTAGAGGAGCTGCAAGTTCTATGGGATTTGTGCAACGAATAGAAGAGGTTAGTGATGATGTTTTTGGTGATTTCGGACTCATGAAGTGTGAGCCTATCAGAATCAAGTTGAAGCCACAGTCCAGTCCGTACAACCTTGTGAGCCCGAGACGTGTTTCCGAGCCATTGTTAAAGCCAGTGAAAGAGGAACTTGACAGAATGGTTGCAAATAATATCATTTCTCCAGTTACAGAGCCTACAGAATGGTGTGCGCCGATGGTTCCAGTGTTAAAGAAAACTGGAAAAGTACGTATTTGTGTTGACTTAAAGAAACTGAATCAATCCGTGCAGCGCGAACGTTTTGTCATGCCGACAGTTGACGAAATTGCGTCGAAGTTATCGGGGTGTAAAGTCTTTACAACACTTGATTGCTCTCAATCGTTCTGGCAGTTGCCACTGCATGAGGATGACCGTCACTTTACAACGTTCATAACTCCATTTGGGCGGTATTTCTTTAATAGACTACCATATGGTCTGAACTCTAGCACAGAAATCTTTCAGCGAACATTGAAGCAGCTTGTAGAAGATATCGATGGCGTGTTCGTTGATGTTGATGACATGCTGATCTACGCTCGAGACGTCGGCACACATGATGATATACTCAATCAGGTGATTGATAGAATTCGCATGGTGGGTTTAAAACTCAACAAATCCAAATGCAAGTTCAGGATGAAGAAAGTGACATACCAAGGGCAAGTGTTTGCAGAAGAAGGGATGAAGCCAGATCCCATAAAGGTAGAAGCCATTTGCACAATCAAGACGCCCGAGAATGTTGGTGAGCTCCGACGCTTTCTTGGGATGGTAAACTACCTAGGCAGGTACGTGCCAAACTTATCGCAAACGATGGCACCGATGCTGGAGCTGCTGAAGCAGGAAAACGCCTTCCTTTGGGGTGCTGAACAGCAGAAGGCCTTCAAAGAAGTGAAGGCAATTTTGTCATCAAACATCGTTTTGGCATACTATGACATGACCAAGCCAACGTTTGTGTCAGCGGATGCCAGTTCCTATGGCGTTGGTGGCTGCTTGATGCAAAGTTTTGATGGGAAGATGAGACCGATTGCATATGCTTCGAGATCACTGACCCCAAGTGAGAGGCGATGGGCACAGATCGACAAAGAGTGCTTGGCACTCGTGTGGGCTTGTGAGAAGTTTTCACATTACCTTGTAGGTCTTCCCGATTTCAAACTGTTCACCGACCACAAGCCGCTTGTTCCACTCATCAATACCAAGGACCTAGACAAGACTCCAATCAGAATACAGCGCCTTTTGATGAGGTTGATGAGATTCAACTGTGTTGCTGAACACATAGCTGGGAAAGACTTGATAGTTGCTGATACCCTCAGCAGAAATTTAATTCCACAAGATGTTGGAGAGACTGAGATAGCTGAACTTGTGAACGAACATGTGAAATCTGTTGCAGATGTGTGGCCAGTGACTGACCAGAAACTCAAAGAGATCATGGTCGAAAGTGCTAAAGATCCAGATGTCGCTTTGGTAATTTCCTACACGCCTTATGGCTGGCCGGCGCACCAGAAGGACGTTCCTGAATCAGTACAATGGTACTTTGCAAGCCGGTCGTCATTCACAGTCATCGACGGAATACTTACTTTCCTGGATAGAATAGTTGTGCCACAGAGCATGCGAAATGATGTCTTGAAGAAACTTCATGGAGGTCATCAAGGCATTGTCAAATCCAAAGAACTTGCTGCACAAAGCGTGTGGTGGCCAACGATAAACCGAGATATACAGCAAGTGTGCAGTGAGTGCAAGTTCTGTGAAGAAATCAAACCATCAAAACGTCATGAGAGGCTTATCCCTACCACCCTACCAGATGGACCCTGGCAGAAATTGGGGATAGATGTGTTTGAACTGGATAAGAGTAACTATTTAGTGACTGTCGATTACTACAGCAGGTACATTGAAGTGATATACTTACCTGACATGACGAGCAGAACTGTAGTTATGAAGCTGAAATCGCTATTTTCAAGGCATGGTATACCCATGGAAGTGAGGAGTGATGGTGCACGACAGTTCGTGTCCAAAGAATTCACTGAATTTTCACAACAGTATAACTTTGCACACTCTGTGAGCAGCCCTCACTTTAGCCAGAGCAATGGTGAAGCAGAATCTGCCGTGAAAATCGCAAAACGATGCTTGAAACAGAGTGATCCTTTTGTAGCATTGATGCTACATAGGAATACTCCTCACACAGCGACAGGAAAATCACCTGCTGAATTACTTTTTGGAAGAAAACTGCGCACTATGATCCCTACCCTGAAAGAGAATTTAAAGCCAGTGAACTCTCTTCATCAACAGGTTCGCGAACGTGACCTAAAATACAAACAAAATATGACCAAGCAGTTCAACAGAAAACATGGTGCGACAGAATCAACAACCTTTCAAACTGGACAATCTGTGCGTGTGAAAACTGAAAAAGAAAAGATTTGGAAACCTGCAACAATAGTTCAAAAATGTGACTTTCCTAGATCGTATTTGGTAAAAACACCTGATGGCAAACAGCTCCGCCGCAACACGAAACATCTGAGATCGATGCATTCCAATCCTGAAATGAAACCTAGCAAAGAACAAAGCAGACATTTTAATAACCAGTTATGGAATAAATTTCTTGACAGACGTATGCAAAATTTCAATGCAGCTTCCTCCCCTGTCATTCAGAAACCTGAAAAGAAAAGTGTTGCAGTTACATGTCCAAATCCCCAACAAACAATTGTGCAAATGAAATCGTCTGTCTTACCCGCAGCTGTAAATCCAATAAAACCAAGTATAGTTCCAAATGTAAGAAGATCAACAAGAACCATCCGACAACCTAAAAAGTTAGATCTGTAAAACACTGAGCATCCAAAAGTATATATATATGTGTATATATTTCATTGATACGGTCCCTGAGCATTTCGTTCGTATATCATTATCATTAAAGTGTTCAATAATTGCTATTGTATTTATTTTTTTAATTCTCTATAGTTCTCCTGTCTTCTGTTAAAAAAAAAAAAAAAAAAAAAGATTTTGTAAATATATATATTTACAATTTTTTTACGAAAATTCTATGCTGAACTTGCCATATAAATGTTTGAGTTCATGTGTCGTAATTCATTTTGCGTCAGAAAGTTGAAGAGAAGGCATAATAGAATTCCAATGTAAAATGATAGACCGATTGAAGAATCTTCCAAAAAAGGTTTGTGATTGGTTATAAAATAAATCGCATGATATTCCATTTAATTTTGACAAATCAGAGATCAGTATTGGTGTACTTTGTACAGATGGAAAAATAGTTCGAAAATTTCTAGATTGAAAATCACATAAACACTGCAAAATTGTATTTCATTTTAAATTCAATATTGTTAATTTTGTTAATTATATCACCTAAGTTAAATTTTTCATGTAAATACTGAAAATAACAAATTTGTCCTAGTGTATTCTTACATCTGTTACCGCGAGTTCTGTTTTCTGCGAGTGCACGTGAGCTGGAGAGAATGAATGCAATTTCATTTAAAATTTCGGAATAAAACTAATTAATTGAAGGATAAAGTGATGAAGTGATGTGAATATATGTTTATCTTGCTATTGGATATAGTTTAGATTCATAACTGTGTAAAAAGTGTTAAATTCTGAAGAACACTGTATTATCGCTCATAAAAAGGTAAGGGTACGGGCAGTCTTGAAAAAAGGGTTGGTGAGAAGGGCATTTTCTTAAAGGGGGAGATGTTTGGTATTTATTATCTGTGTTTGGTATTGATCACCATTCATAACTGAATGTGAATAACCCAAAACCGCCAAATATCACATGACCACATTATCGCCATTTTTGAGGAGGTTTGAATAAATACACCCGAACTGTTAGCATTGTTTTTCTCTCTCTTGCTAACCACCAAACACAACAGTATGTCCTAGGGGGATCCCATGGTATGCCCCAGGGGGGTCTGACGTCATTATCACGGTATGATAGACAGATGGCAGAAGTGCCGCCTAGGGGGAGGGGATTCCCATGGTGTG
The DNA here is from genome assembly GCA_949752745.1 of Protula sp. h YS-2021. Taxonomy (NCBI): domain Eukaryota; kingdom Metazoa; phylum Annelida; class Polychaeta; order Sabellida; family Serpulidae; genus Protula; species Protula sp. h YS-2021. The sequence continues at coordinate 87,765,168 of OX457026.1, forward strand.
CCCTAGGGGGTCTGACGTCATTATGACGGTATGATAGACAGATGGTAGAAGTGTTGTCCATGGGAGGGATCGAACCACCAATCTTCCGCCCACGAGTCCCATGCTTTACCAGGTGAGCTGCTCGTGACGTAAGGATAATGTTCTGGAAAACATTCATCATATAGGGTTAGGGTTAGGGTCACATGACCAATGATGATTGACTGGTCACGTGAGTAATGACGTCACAATGATTGACAGTGGCTTGGAACTCTTGTTAGGGTTAGGGTTAGGGTTATGCCTCCTAGGAGGGGTCTGAGCTCATTATGACATCACAGGGTGGCGTGGAACCCTTGTTTCTCGACTACTGCGTATGCACGACCCTTTAGTGGTGCCTCATACCAAAAATAAATGACATCGGATCAAAATTGTAGGAGGAGGTGCATTTCAAAACAAAGTTTACTAAATAAACAACTAACTAACTAACTAACTAACTGACTGACTGAGTGAATGACTGACTAACTAACTAACTAACTAACTAACTAACTAACGAACTAACTAACTAACTTACGGACGCCATCCGTAAACCGATAGAAATATAGCAGCTTACGTGTAACGTAAGCTGGGCTAAAAAATGCACCATAATATTGCAACGAGAGCGAACCGCCGTAGAGGTTAGCTGTTGAACAACAACGCACTGTGTATGTAAACAATTAAGAGGTGGCGTTAAAGTCAATAACCATTAACAAAAGTATTCGAATAATTTAGTACATTCAATATATATTAAACGAGTTGTCATATTTTTTCAAATTTAATATATAATTAAAATGAATTACTGGTTAAAATGCAAGAAATGTTGTATGAGTTATACAGAGAAACGTTAACAAATTACCATAAACAAAATCAGTTGACAGGAACCCATTTCCGTTAAAAACAAACGAAGCACTCTCCAAGAATTCCTCTAGTTGGACCAATTTAGCGTTGACCTGTCTATGCGACAAGGCTACAAGTATCCAACAATAAGCTAGCTCCGAGTTAGACCGGCAAGCGTCGTTAATAAACGACCGGTTTCGAGCAATCCATGCGTCCTTCACCTTTCGACCATACCCCCAAAAAACTTTGTGTTCCGTAATTTGTCGGTTTCAGTGCCGACTGTCAACAGTTGAAAAGTTAACATAAAAATATTTATTTATTTAAAAATCAAAAATAATTTAATTGTAATCTTATCAGTTTATTGAAAAAGTGTATCAATAACCGTTTCAAGAAGGCGAGGTCTTTGTTTTTTATGCAGGCGATAATAGCGTTGCAGGCTACAATACCGTTGTTATAAACAGATGACCTCTCAGAGATGTCGGCGATAATACAGTATTTATGCAATATTACAGTATTTCCAAAATGTCAGTGCTTTTACTAAACAAGGTTTTACAAACATAACGCATTCTTTTTATCTCTTTAAATTTTTTTTCCAGTTCTTTGTGTTTTATTCCATTATCTGCAACTGAAATCCTCCACCTGATTTACTTCGGACATGTCGTAAAAATTACCCGATACCAAAGCTACTCTAGAGTGGCTTGGGGAACCAATTTAGCTCCGAGTCAGCTCTGACTTAAATAATTTCGCATATCTCTCTATCAGAGCTATGAAGCCTTACACCAATATTCATCAACGTCATTTGATCTGAGACACGAACCCTGCATATTACATAGTCCCTATTTTTTCAAACATTAACAAAGTTCATGCGCATATTAGTCCCAGGTGGGAACTCCGAGTCAGCTCTGACTTGTATGACATCGTATATCTCGCTGTCAGAGCTACGAAGCCTTCCATTGTTCCACTAATAGGGGTCAACATCATATGCTCCGAGGTACCACTAACCTAGGTCTTCGCCAGTGTTCATTCAAGTTCGCCATCCCGGAAAACAACATTTATCCCGAAAATGTCATTTTTGTCATTTTATCACCCGAGAGGTCGGCTAAATAAAGCAATACCCCTTTAAATGGTCGGACTACCCAAACCAGTTCACGTTCGACATTTTGATATACTTTTTCTCTTCTATTAGTTGTTTATGTAGTGATCTAATAAACTAGACTGGCCAGTGTTTTTGTTAAAACAAAAACGGATATGTCTCCCCCGCCCCCAATCAGTCTCGTGGAAAAAAATTCCTTGCTTAAAAGTACAACATTGGCGAGCCCAAAAAATTGAAAAATCGCCAAAAATACATTTATACAGAAAATGAAGAAAAACTTGGCAGTAAACAGATATCCCAACAATATGGCGAAAAAAGTTAAAAATCAAAAATTAAAAAATTCGCCAAAAATACATTTTCAACGGATGTCAAGAAAAACTTCGCAGTAAACATTTGCACTATATGTGGGTTCTTGCCACGTTTCAGCCTAATCCAACAAACGGTTTCGGAGATATCGCAACAATATGGAAAAAAAGTTAAAAATAAAAAATTTAAAAATTCGCCAAAAATACATTTTAAACGGAAATGAAAAAAAAAACTTCGCAGTAAATATTTACACTTTTTGTGAATTCTTCTTGCCAAGTTTCAGCCTAATCCAACAAACTGTTTCGGAGATATCGCAACAATATGGCCAAAAAGTTAAAAATAAAAAATTTAGAAATTCGCCAAAAATACATTTTCAGCGGAAATGAAGAAAAACTTCGCAGTACACATTTGCACTATATATGTGTTGTTCTTGCCACGTTTCAGCCTAATCCAACAAACTATTTCGGAGATATCGGAACAATATGGCCAAAAAAGTTAAAAATCAAAAATTTAGAAATTCGCCAAAAATACATTTTCAGCGGAAATGAAGAAAAACTTCGCAGTACACATTTGTACTATATGTGTGTTGTTCTTGCCACGTTTCAGCCTAATCCAACAAACTGTTTAGGAGATATCGCAACAATATGACCCAAAACAGTTGAAAACAAAAAATTTAAAAATTCGCCAAAAACACATTTTCAGCGGAAATGAAGAAAACCTTTGCAATATACATTTGCGCTACATGTGTGTTCTTCTTGCGACATCTGAGCCTTATCCAACGAACTGTTTTGGAGATATAACCTGCCAAATTGAAAAAAATGCACGAATTACCCCCCCCCCCCCCTCCCCCCGTTGTTTAAAAATTTGGCAAAAATAGAATTTTTGAAGAAACAAAAAAAAAAAAAAATAACATGGGCATCATCTAGACATGTACCCCAATATGTATGTATGTTTTGAGAAAAATTGACTCATTAATTTCATAAGAACTCACTGCGGACAGACGGACGGACGGCAAGACACATCAAATGCTATATATGTCTCCCTTAGGGGGAGACATATAATTAATTCGCAAAATTCTTAGATTTCGCGATGACAAAATAATGTGGCGGATTAAAATTGTCCAAAAATATTTTGCCCGGAAATATTTAATTTCCCTGTAACTCAGCACAAACACTACAGTTTGCTTTGTAATTCTCTGGAAACATGTCTAAAATTCTAAACTTTTAGCATTCCAAAAGGGAACTCCATTACACCGAAAGCAAAAAAGTAATCTTTGAAAAACCACACAAAAGTGGCGAACTGTCGTAGGTTACTGGTACGAATCCTGCTCAGGAGTCCTTATTATTCAAACATTTACAGAAAATTGCCCAATATACCCTTTTTGTAAAACAGGCACAATTTTTAGTGAGCCGTATATTTTCTGTTTGTTCATAAAAGTGCAGAAAAGTTAGTTTCCGCACCCACCTGTCAAATGTTTGTTTACGAGTACACTCCGGCCTTTAAACGCCACGTGACCGAAGACAAGTGACCAAAAATTTAATTAAAGGAGTCATAGTTTATTTGTAAAATATACATTAAAGTAGTTGAAAGATGCAGAATTGCGTATAAATTTATTTTGTACACCCACTATGTTTAACTTTTTTATTTTTTACGTTCTTTTTGAAATATCAATTCAAAAGTTATTTGGTGGATAGTTGAAAAAATTATTGTTACTTTTTCACGTAATTAAGTATGCTCCCTGTATGCAAACAAATGTCAGTTAATGCGGGAGATTTGTGGTTATTTCCGGATTATTTTCTTTTAAAGAAAGCTTAACACAGAAGTAGTATATCATTACCATTGTACTTTGTGGGCCTTTAGCAAATGCCAATAAAGACTTATGGGTCGTTGAATCTCGCACAAAGTAGCCACAGGGGTGCCTCAAAGCGAACGCAATTGACTTGCTTATCGTTATATAGCGAGATTTTGAAGCAGTTGTGGAAAAAATTTGTAGCGTACCGCTTCTTGGAGCTAGCGCAACATTACTCCTAGATGACTTGCGGTCTTCCTATGACAGCAAGAGTCATAGTTCCTATGATAGAACTTGTCATTGATGTCAGTTTTGCTAATCTCGGCGCACGACTCTGGCCAGTGGCGTTATTTTAAAAAGAGGGCATCACATAAATGGCCCATTACAAATAACGGCGCACAGTTTTTGTGGTGAAATAACAATTTTGTACTGAGAAAAATAGATGTTTTCTTGAGATCGAGATATAGAATCCCCTATTATCATCCACAACAGCAATGATTCTGCAATTGCAAAACCACTATTTACGCAAGTTTGGTAGTTTCCTTGTGGTCAAAATTAATGCGCCAGGATAGTTCTCGGTGTTCTTTTTAAGAAAAAGTCTGCTACTCCGAACTTGTGTCCTGGAGCGTGCGCCGAAGAGCCTCGAAAGTTGAGACCAGTTGCCATTTCTATTACAGGAATTGTGACTCTTTCTGTCCTAGGATGATGGAAACGGTCCGCTGGGACCAGCGCAATATACCCTTCTTGTAAAACAGGCATAATTTTAAATTGGCTGCATATCTTTAATTTCTTTGTTTAAGTGCAGAAAATTTAACTTCTGCACTCACCTGTCAAATGTTTGTTTATATTATGGCCTGTAAATGCCATGTGACCAAATTCATTTGACCAGAAATTCTTATAAAGGGGTTATAGATTACAAGGAGAGAAACATGCAATTGAACACCACATCGTAATTGGCAAAACTGAAAGTGTGTTCTTTTAGTGTGAACACAGCGTTTGCCCCGGCTGCTACAGGTTTATATACAAACAAGAAGCCATGTAATTCGCCATGACATTCTTATTTTAAGCCACAATAATCTCCTGCAGCTGATAGACCAATTTGTAGTTTGACTAATTACGATGTGCTGTTCGTTTTGAATGGTCTTTGCCTCGTATCCGTAAAATATGTAAATATGTGGTGTTTCATTGTACGTACGGACCTAGATTGTACTAAAATTGAAAAGTTTTCAGTTGTCAAAGACAGACAATTTGAATGCATCTTTGGAACTGGTTGTAAAAGAAGGTAAAAATGTCGTTGTGTCATTCCTTTATCGAACTCCAGATTCTAATTTGGAACATTTTCTTTGTCATATTGAAGATACGCTGAAGGATATTAATTCGAACAAGTCAATTTATATATGTGGTGATTTTAACTTAGACTTATTTAAAAGTGATGGTCATTTAGACTCGAAATATTTTTTGTAGATACGTTATTTTCTTACGGCATGTATCCTATGGTAAACAAACCTACTCGTGAAACGTCATACTCTGCTGCAGTAAGTGACAATATATTTACAAATATTTTTGCATGTGATAATGTCAGTGGCATACTGTGTAATGATGTAACTGATCATTTGCCCATTTTTAGCCCCTGTAACCACAGAAGTTTAACTCCTGCTTCGAGGCGAACTGCCGCCCGAATGTCCGGGTTGCCAAAAGAGATATACAGTAAAACATATTTTGATAAGCTGCATATTCGTTCCCGTTACTTTACTGTCAGTTCCATGACAGAGTTATTATAAAATACAACCGTGTTTTAAGATTGTACACTGCTTTAGTATCCAACGCACATTTTTAATCTTTTATCCGTTGTGAACCTTCGAAGACGCAATATGACCCGCAAAGGCTTGGCCGTGTCGTTAAAAAACCATACAACCAACCAACCACAGAAGTTATCACAAATTAACAAAATAAATTTAAATGGGTAAGAGTTATAAACGGTGCCAATATTGACAACTTTAGGAAAGAGTTACTTGATGTGTGCTTGGATAAAGTTGTACGTGAACATGATGTAAATGTAGCATACAGTATATTTATACAATTTTTTAAAAATTGTTACGATCGTAACTTTCCTTTAAAAAAGGTTAGCATGTACCATAAAAGTGAAAACAAACCATGGTTAAGTAAAAGCCTAATTAACGCTTGCCACAAGAAAAGTAATTTGTATGTACAGTTTATTTGAAACAGAAACATTGAAAATGAAACGAAATATAAACGTTGTAAGAAAAAACTTACATCAGCATTGAGAGCGTGTGAAAAAAGTACTGTGATGATTTGATGATTCAAAATAAAAAGTATATGAAGTCAACTTGTAGGGTAATAAAATAAAAACCACCCTCAGTTGCCTGTTGAATTTAACGATGATAATCGTAAGAAAATTTCAGGTGAAAAAATATTGCGCATGAATTTAATAATATTTTGTTAATATTGGTCCTAATTTGGCTTACAAAATACCTTCTACGGAAGGAAAACATTTTTTAGATTATATGCGAGATGCTTATCCAAGCTCTTTCTTTATCAACCCTGTAAGTGAGACTGAAGTGATTAATGTCGTTAAAAAATGTAACAGTAAGTGTTCTAAGGGCTATAACGAAGTTTCAATGCGTATTGTAAAAGGTGTTACAGATATTATAAGTAAACCTTGTATGCAGTTTATCGTTTTCATCTGGAGTCTTTCCTCATGAAATGAAGAAAGCAAAGGTCTTACCCCTGTTCAAAAGTGGAAGTAATTTGGAGTTCAATAACTACAGACCTGTATCTCTTCTCCCCCAGTTTTCAAAGTTGCTAGAAAAGTTGTTTGATCAAAGGTTACAGACTTTCTTAGATAACAACGAATTATTAAGTGAATGTCAGTATGGTTTCCAAGAAAAGAGGTAAAAAAATATTGTTTTACTTGAACTTTTTGAAGAAATTTATGGAGCCTTAGATGCGCTAAATTGGTTAGAAAACTGTTTGTACAGGTGAACGATGTTAGATCTTTTCTTTTGAATATTATATGTGGTGTCCCTCAGGGGTAAATGTTAGACCCTAAACTTTTTATGAATGATATTTTTTGTAATGTATCAAATATTTTGCGTTTTATTCTGTTTGCAGATGATACGAATGGATTTAAAAGTGGGTCTAACCTATATGAATTAGCTGATACTATTACATTTGAGTTAGATGAGTTACAAATTTGGTTCAGTGCAAATTATCTTTAAATGTGTCAGAAACCAATTTTATGATTTTTGAAAATTTCCACGATACGGGTATAAATATCAACAACGTTAAGATTTAGATAATGAACGTGAAATTGCAAAGTAACCTTGTGTGTGATTATTAATTCAGATTTAAATTGGCATGAGCAGATAAGTCGAGTGTCTGACAAATTATCGAAAAGTTTAGCAGTTTTGTACAAGGTTCGTCATGTATTTGATAAATGGTCCTTAATCACAGTTTACAATTCTCCATTTTTACCTTATCTGAGTTTTTGTTTTGAAATTTGGGGCAACACTTATGAAACTAAACTGAGATGTTTATTTTTAAAGCAAAAACGAGCAGTTAGAATTATCAACAATGTCGATTATTATAGCCATACACATGACCTTTTCATTGAATGTAATATAGTCAATATTTTTGAACTTATAAAATTGAAATCTCCATGCATAATGTGTAGAGCGTATCATAATACACTACCATTGAATATTAAAGCCTTTTTCCAAGTAGGTAATTGCACAAACTCATGTTGTACAAGGCAGCAAAATAAGTTTAAGACAAACTTTGTGAGAACAACTATGAAAGCACAATGTTTATCTGTCTCCGGTGTTAAAATTTGGAATGAGTTACCTCAAAATATACGATCTAGTTTTAACATGTATGCATTTAAAAAGTTAGTCAAACAGTGTTATATTAGCACATACAAAAGTATATGATTATTGCAAATAGTATTGCAAGTTCTCAGATGCTATCGTTAATTTCATTTATGTTACTAACACTCAAGCAAGCATTTATGTAAGATTTAATCTAGTTTTAATTTCTAACTAAGCCATCAATATCTTATTTATCTTATGTTGATGTCTTGCTTCTCACTGGTTACTTCATAATTAAAGATCATGTGTAGTGGCCGCGTGGGGCGTTCATCTCCTAATTGTATGTACATTCTTTTGTTCCATCTTTTGATGTTATAGCTTGTTTTTAACAAAACTAACAGGCTTGCTCTCGAATAAGTTTTAGCTTCTAGCAACGCCTTTCTGGTCTATTCATGTAATATCGTAATATAATTAAATTTAAATTAATATAATTAAAGTCGGTGAGGTCATGAACTCTCCGAGTAATCTGGATCAACATAGTAATTTTTCGTATAGTTTAGATGGGAATATGTACCACCATTGTGCGATGTTTGGGGCAGGTGACAGGCAAATAAATGTAATAATAAAAGCCAAAATATATACCAAATGGTTTCGGACAGTATTTTTACGAAGTTCTGGAAAATGTATAAACAGGTGTACAGTCGCAACAAAGATATTTTCCTAATTACTTAGTTGACTTCACCGTATTCTGAGTGTGATTCCGCAGACATAATTGTGGCCCAACACCAGTGACCCCAAAATCGACAAGAACACAGGAATGAGAAAGTTGAACTTGATGGGTCCAAACCTACTTTACCCATTTTTCAATTGTATATAATTAGCAGTCTGTGCTTGTGAAAATACATCTCAAAATATTATAACGTTAAAAACAGCCTCGGTGGCGTAGTGGTTAGAGTGTCCGCCTCGAGACTGGGAGTTCGTGGGTTCAAACCCCGGTCGGGTCATACCTAAGACTTTAAAATTGTGACCCCTCCTTGCTACCCTGTGAGGCACTCCACATGTAAGGGTTAGAGGGAGGGCTGGAATGCCCCATTTCAGTATAATGTGGCAGGGGGATCCCGACATGACCATAGCATTTGAAAGGGATCTAAAGAACAATACAATACAATATAACGTAAAATCATTTTGAAATAGATTTAGTACTCATTTTGTATTAGAAGCCGATGTCATGAATAAATTCTTCGACATCGTAATTAAATTTTGACACCTTATAGACTCACTACGACGGAAGAAAAATCTTCAAAAATGAATATCGAACAGCGATATGGACATGAAGAATGCAAATAAATTTAACACAACGCAAAATAGTTGCAAGCTTTCTCTGTTGAAATTAAATTGTTCATCAAAATGTGTTGCGTAAGTTTCGCCTCAGTATATTCATTTATCCGAGCTTTTTAGCCGAGTCGACTATCGTCGCTGGGCTATACACGTCACTTGTGGGGCATCCGTCGTCGTGTGTGTGCTGCCAACTTCATATATTTCTGGTCCGATTGTTTTGCAATTTTACGGGAACGTTCCCCAGGGAATGCGCAACACAGCTTTTATTGTTGGCGATTTAGTCGAAGTCGCACTCGGTTATCTATTAGGAAGCGCGCTATATTGCAATTAATGTTAGGCGTCTGTGCATCGGGAAGGAAAGAAGAAACGGAAGCGGCACGGAGGGGTGTGATGGTGATTGTCTAGGGTGACAGAGGCTGAGTAAACATACAAGAGTAAATGCGTAGGCTTTTTCAGATTATGGCGTCGAGTCCACAGTACCAGAAAGGCTGCACATTCTGTACTATAGCGCAAGGAAATGACGAGAAGACAGTACCTCTGTACAAGGTATGCAGTGTAACTGTGACAATAATTCCCACAAATACGTGTTTAACGTATTTAGTGTAGGTATGGCAGTCATTCCTTGTTGTACAAAGTATACAGTGTGCATATGGCTGTTATCCCTCGCTGTATAAGGTTTGTAGTGTACATGTGTGGGAGACTGCTCTTGACAATGTTTCTTCGTGGTATAAAGATTTTCATTTACATGTGATAGTGCTCCCACAGTTTCTGGGGCATTTTCAATTCTAGTATGCTCTTGTACCATTCACTGTTGAGGTGGTCACAATTTTTTATGCATTTTTCCTTTTCTTAACGTTAGCCAGTCGTTGATGTGCATCACTTTAAACTCTTTTGAAACGCCTTCACTTTTGTTTCATTGCTTTTGCCCGCTGCTTTGACAGGACGAAGAACTGATTGTGTTCAAAGACAGGAAGCCTGCAGCCCCTCACCACTACCTCGTGTGTCCCCTCACACACATCCGCGATGCCAAGGCACTGACGAGGCGCCATGTCGAGCTGGGTATGTACTCGTTAAGGCGGTAAGAGGGAAAAGCACAATACATTTACATTTAGTTCAGATGAGTCCGAAGAATTAAGATGTCTTTCGTCGCCAAAGAAATAAGTCTTGAGGGCGATGTTTCAAAGGGACGTCTTAAATTCTGATGCTCTTGACTTAAAAGAGGGTAAATTTCAGTGCTTATTTTTGAGTGGCAGTTTGGCTGAATTTTTAATCATATTTTATGTAAGCGATTACCATAAATCTAAACTCTCGGCTGGTTCGTTCGAACTAAAATTGGTGTGTTATAATCAGTTCGGTCAAATGTTATAGAGACTGTTGTTAAGCGAATGCAATAAATTCATTTCGTCAGCGGACAGCGATATTCGTACGGCTTTCAGTTTGGTGGAAGTTATTAAATCTCGTGAGCTTTCATTGATGGGGTTAATTTCTAACGGCTAAATTAAATCGGTATCCAAATTTTAAATGCTGTGAACTTTGAAGAAAGTTCAATTTTTTTTTTTTTTTTTTTTTGTAAATGAAAAACTGTATGGCGTTCTGTAACGGTATAAACCACGTGTAGTATCACAGTTCTGTTCTTACCGTGAGACCAAAATGGAAAATATGAAGACATATTGTAGTTACATAAGAATTTTAATTTTGAAATTGTTAACAGTTCAGCGAATGGTGCAAGTGGGCAGACAAGTCCTAGAAGAGAAAGGCGGAGACTTCTCCACATCCAGGTGAGACAATCCACTCACTCCCACCGAGATGCCGTTTTATTTTCCAAATTTTTATATGACGTATGTAGTTCTATCTCTTGTATGTGAGATGATTTCTTGGTATAACGGGATGTGAAGATTACCATACTACTTCTTTCCGCGGCGAGCCCGGAATGCTGTCTTGCTTTTTCGAGCTGGCTGTTAAAGTCAAATTCGCGAACTATCTTTGAACGGGGGTTAGTTTGATCCACCCTAAATATCACAGCATCATAGCTTTCAACTGCACTTGTGCATTCCTGTAATGAATAATATTGTTAACATTTTGACCATTTTTAAGGAAAAGATACTTTCGACCTGTTACGATACATTGAGATCCGGCGTGGATTGTGGTTTTTAGTATCGATGATATTAAAACAGAAAATGATAGAGAAGCGAAAGGCTGACGCTGTTTTCATTGTTAGTTTTGCGTTGGTATTCCAGTAGCTGATTGGTGATTATTCGAAAAGTAATTGCTGTGCACTTAAAATATTGAAAACTTCTGTATTTGTTCTTTACAGTTGCAATGAGATCAATGAAATGACGTATCAAAATAAAAAAATTAAAATTTTCAGTCATTAATCGAATACCCCGCGACTTGACTGCTGTTTCAGAGGTTACCTCCAGAGGTGTCCAGTTAACTTATGACTGCTACTAAAACATGGTTGAATGATCCATATCGAGATTGCACTTCCCGTGTCATGTGCATTGGTTGGCGTCGGTGGTCCCAAAGTACTTTTACGTGGATTTCTAAATGTCCGTCGTTCAAAGAGAAATGAAGTGGGACGCTGTTATCACGAATTTGGAGATCTCAAACTTTCGGTTATCTTTGTTATCTCAATGTCCAAAGCCCATGTTATCACGCCCCGTTATCTCAGCCTCGGAAGTCTGGTAGTAAATTTGCCGGTTCCGACACCTTCGAGATAACGAGATTCCACTATATTTATGTGTAAGAAATTGTTATTAAACCATTGGGAATTATTGTTATGAAAGTATAAACAAATAATGCTGTTAAGCGTCTCGTACTGTGTCAGAAGCGTAGCTGTGGTACTCAGACTGCAATACCAACCTGAAAAACCAGCTCTTTTCGGGTCTCGAAAACTTTTATAATACATGTATAAATAAAAATACTTTGGTTTATGTAACATTGCTGTTTTTTCGAAGGGGATGCTTTGAGATGAGAAAGTGCATATTTGGCTTTTGTGTTACGTACCAGGTTGTTGTTAGTCCCCCGCCGCCGCGTGGCTCGAAGCGGGGGACTATAGAATTCGGGTCCGTCCGTCGATACTTTTTTTGTTTGCGCAATATCTCCGTAACGACTGAGCCGATTCAATTGTTCTCTTGCACATGCAAAGACTGTATAGTGGACCTGTACAATGAAGGGTTATTTTGAAAATTTTGCAAAAATTGGGAAAATGGGAAAACTTTGTAAATTCAACACAATTGACCTGTTTAATGGGTGTTTGTCGGCGCCATATCTCCGTAACGATTGAAGCAATTCAATTGTTCTCTTGCATTTGCAAAGCCTATATAGTGGACCTGTGCAACGATGGATTATTTTGAGATTTTCGCAAAAATTGGGAAAATGGGAAAACTTTGAAAATACAGCACAGATGATCTATTCAATGGTAGTTTGTCGGCGCCATATCTCCGTAACCATTGAAGCATATCAATGGTTCTCTCACACCTGCAAAGACTGTATAGTGGACCTGTGAAAGGGGTGTTATTTTGAAAATTTTGCAAAATTGTGAAAATGGGAAAACTTTGAAAATTCAACACAATTGACCTAGTCAATGGGTGTTTGTCGGCGGCATATCTCCGTAACCATTGAAGCGATTCAATTGTTCTCTTGCACCTGCAAAGACTATACACTGTATAGTGAACCTGTGCAACGAGGGGTTATTTTGGGATTTTTGCAAAAATTAGGAAAACTGAAAATTCAACACAATTGACCTGTTCAATGGGTGTTTGTCGGCGCCATATCTCCGTAGCCATTGAAGCGATTCAATTGTTCTCTTGCATATAGAAAGACTATATAGTGCAACGAGGGATTATTTTGAGAGTTTCGTAAAAAATGGGAAACTGGAAAGACCGTTAGAATTTCGCCGTATTGATTTGTACAGTGGCTGCTTGTCGGCGCCATGTAGCCGTAACTGTTCCAGCTACTCAATAATTATTGATGATTGAAATCCTGTGATTGCATGCCTACAGGGGACTTAGTCAGTTTTACTAATATACTTGTTGTTTATGAAAACAAAAAAGAGGAAAGAAAGAAAGAAAGAAAGAAAAACAGAAAAGAAAAAAAGAAAAAAAGAAAAGAAAAAAATAAAAGAAAAGAAAGACCATAGCATTTGCGTGATAAGAAGCATTTTTCTGTCAGGCTTGGCTTTCATTGGCCACCGTTTCACATGATAACACATCTGCACCTTCATGTGATTGGCCCGGAGTCTGAAATGGGCTTCATTGCAAGGGGTATCTTCAAATCAAACTCCTATTGGTTTGTCACTGTAAGTAAATTTACTTGGAAAATTCTGTTCAATTCACAACGAGCTCTCATTCTAAGTAGCTGGAAATTTTTTTGGGGGGATGGGGGGGGGGGGAAATTGACACTTGTAATCTGAGTGGCTTGTGGTTGTTCATACTTCAGACTCTGCATTGTCAGTCACCTAAAAAGGACCTGAAGAGCTCGTTGTGAATCCATGGTTAGGGAGAATGAAATGATGGCATTGTGCTATTTCACACCCACGATTCAAGGCTGTTACTACCTCCATTGATTCAGCATTTGCAGGTATCCGCCGAGAAAAAAAAACAACAAAACGATGCGGCTAAGGATGAGTCATCCATACCGCCATTAGTAATCCTTTTGTGTGGCTATTTACACCACACGGGACAGGGTTCATTCCTCATTACGACAAGAGGCCGCCACTTGTTTTATGTCACGTGTTGTGGTGGTATATTACATGCTTGGTGAAGTAATTAAACATTTGCAATGCAATAAACATCATTTAATTCACATAAACTTGGCAGTATAACGGCACTTTATTCGGTGGGCTGTGAAATATTAACGATGCCATTTAAATATAAACGGAGTGCAATGTTCAGCTATTCCCCGTTCGTTTCGAATAACTGTTCATTGTTGCCATATGTTTACAGGTTAGGATTCCACTGGCCGCCATTTTGTAGTGTGAACCACTTACATTTGCATGTGATATCACCTTTAGACCAAATCAAATTTATCTACAGAAAATTTGGAAAATATAACCCCAAAACCAGCTGGTTTCAGAGTGTAAGTGCAAGATTTTTGTGTGAACTAAAATCTGTGTTCTCTGAGTGAAACGTCAACAACTTCAGATTCAATTTCCCTCTTTTTTTCTTCTTCTTCTGTATTTTGAGGAACTTCGGGTTTTGATGCTTTTTCTAGATCTTTGTCAACCACCACAAGAAAATAAATAGCTCTCTTATATTACGAAGATGGATGTAGGTGGTTCACCAATTCCCTCCTTGGCTTTCTTATATACTTTTTCTGAAATTCGGAAATTAGTTTTTAAAATCAGAATTGTTTTCTCTCCAGGGAAGGGTTCCATTGGCCTCCGTTCTGGAGTGTAGCACACCTACATATGCATATCATATCCCCAGTTGAATCCATAAAACGCTTTCGGAAACAACAGTATAACCCAGCCTCGTCCTGGTTTAAAACAGTGAGTTGTCAATAACATCATTCTTTTTTTAACACCGTTTCATGCGCACTTCCTCAGGTAGAAAGTAGCCGATGTATAATAGTAACACTACTAACACCGCATTATTTAAAATACGAATTCTGAAGCAAATAAGAAACCACATATTTGTTGGTTGGCTATTCTGGAATAGACTACCTATAATTCGAATGTCAAATAAATCAGTAATGGTTAATTTTTTTATACCAAAAGATGAAAAAAGTTGAATAATGTATTTTCTTAGGAAAATAAAAATATTCGAAAATTGAACTATTATTAGGCTATTTTGAATTTTCAAAAATTTATTTATTTTTTTTTTTTCTTCATGTTTTATATTTCTAAGGCAACAAAATAAGTTGCTTATACAGTCTGCAACCCAAAATGATGAAATAATTAAAAAACTGTCAACTTCTATGGCATTCAATTTATCGATAATTTATTCCGGAATAGCCTACCAAAAATATCTGGTTTCTTATTTGCTTCAGAACTCTTATTTTAAATAATACGTTGTTTACTGTTCATTTATTAGCCCCCAACTGAAGCTTTTGACCCCGGAGGGGTGACTAAAGGTTTTGATGTTGTCCGGTCATCCATCGCCGGCTGTTACTCCACCCTGATTATACGTTTCCAATGATATTTAGTATGTAGATGATCTATCATAGTGGGTAGGTGCACGTTATTTTGATTTTGACCTTAACCCAATTTCAAGGTCATAGTGGCCACCATCTTGCATTTTCAGCTCCGGTTGGTGCTGTGCTCTCTACGATGGCTTCTTCTATTATAAATTCTTTCTAAACTCTTACCTTCTTTCGGTTTAACTTCAGTGTTCACATGCAGTAAAACTTAGAAACTTTCGTTCGTATTAACACAGGATATAACTCTTTTTTTTTCTTTTTTACAAAATAAGAATGTATCAAGCAAGTAAAATTTCGGGGGGTTTTTGTCATATGCGAAACAAACCGCTTTAGTCAAAATCGGGTCTGTTCCGGAATAGCCGAACGCAGATCAAGGACAATTTGACTTCTGTGATTCTGTACATATTTGTCGAGAGTGCCTTATTTCGGCGTGAACAAAAACTCTTCTTGGCTTGACACTTTCTTATTTAAAATAATAGAGTGTTGTTTTTTTTCCTTCGTAACTGCTGTCTTTCCCATTTGTTATTGCTATTATTTCATATGCAGTATACACATTTAATCCAGTATACATTATTGTTGAATGTTTGAAGAAACGTTAACAGTTATATGTTTCGAAACATTTAGCGACACTTAACGAAGCGTCTTAAAGTTTATTATCGATTTTACATTTTGCAGTTCTAACTGTTTTGGGCTGCTCCACATGTAGGAATGAAAAGTGTATACTTTTGTAAGTTTGTCAAATAAGGAAAAGTAATCTTTCAAATATGAAGAAATGTGTCAAAATATCAATGCATTTAACCAATGTGGTGGTGAAGTTTCGTTCCGTAAATTATCTTTCAGGTTGACTGGTTGATTGACAGATTGAAAAAGATGCCAGAGGAGGATCAGTCCAGGGTTGTTCCACAGTAGCGCAAAGTCTCGGAGAAAAAAACTCAAAAAGATCGAACTGTGTTTCGCTGTATGGAAAACTTTCCTTTTCAAAGCAAAAAAAAAAAAACAACAAAAAAAAAAAACAAAAAAACAAAAAAAACAAAAAAAAACAGCTGCAGATTTTGTCCAGCTGAAAAGTGTTATGCTACAGATCAGAAACAGGAGAGTGAAATGTGTGGTGTCCGAAATCCAGTTTGATATTCTTGTTGACATTAGGTCTGAAAGGAAAATAGTGCTGCATATTCTCAAAAATTTAAATAGAATTAACTTTGATTAAATTCTTTCACTCATTTAGACTCTGTTGAAGCCGAAAGTTTTTTATTGCATTTTGAAACAGTCTGTAAGGTCTGTGGAACGTTTTTGCATCTTGAGATTTGTGTATGAGTCCGAGCCAAATAAGTAATGACTTAGCATTTGTGAATGTTGTTGTCATTGCCCCTGAGAAGCCGATGCAGCTACCCTCTGGACCGTATAAACAACTTAATCATGTAAGTGTAATGTATATTAAACAAAATGCACGGCACAATTCAACGCATTTTATATTGAGAGAGCTTTGGCTGAACCATATTATTGGCTAAGGATTGCAACAGCTCCAGTGAAACAAAAAAAAAAACAGAAAAAAGCAGGCTGTAAAAAGTGGCTTCTGCAAAATTGTAATGTAGTTTTTTTTTTTTTAATTTTGTTAAAGCTGTGAGTGTAGAACCCGTGTCAATCAAGAGGTCGTCGTGACTGTCATTTTTTTATCAACATATAGCGAGTAAATAACTATTTGTATGGATGGTGTGGGGTAACCAAGGTGTTAAAATAGCTAGTCAATGTAGCGACAGTATAAGTGACAATAAGGCCAGTGTAAAAACGCTATACAGATATAGTTTTGACAGTAGTTGCTTTAAATAAATGTTAGGTCGCAATGGGTTTGTTAAATTACGCAGACCAAGTTTAAATAGCAATAGAGTAAATATAACTAATTTGTAGAGTTTTTTCAAAATGGCGTGCTTTTAGATAACTTTGTGAGACCAGTTTTGATACCAAAGGGGGTAAAACTAATCTGTGATATATTACTAATATTTTTAATGTGTTTACATTTAGTTTCTTTGTAATGCCGCGTTTTTTTCGGAAGAGCACCCGAATTTGCTGAATGTTTCTGTTTTGTCTACCACATACAAAGCGCTTCTTCAGAAAACTTTTCATATGTTTCTTTTAGAATTGCACATTTAATTTTTCAGCATTTTATTTTAATTTCTTAGCTTAATTAGCAAGAAGTCCGTTAGCATCACTTAATAAGGAATAACTATGGGCAACCCGTTACAGTGGCGATTTAGCACTGCTGGTGGCACTGCTGGTGGCACTGCTGATGGCACTGCTTATATCACTGCTGGTGGCACTGCTGGTGGCACTGCTGGTGGTACTGCTGATGGCACTGTTAGCGCTTCCTTGTTTATCTTGAAATTGTTCATTTTGTGTGTTCATTTGGTCTCGTATATTGAGGCATCTAAGAACGGCGTTGAGCATATTGAGGCATCTAAGAACAGGAAATATTCCATGTACTACGAATTTTTTTTTTAAAAGATTTTGGAATACTTGAAGTTTTGAAAGGAACTGTGAATAAAGGCCATATCAGCGAAGGTCCAATTATCGAGCACACTGTTATAATGGTTCCATGGCTACTTGGATCTAACGATATTTTGCATACTGGACGTTTGGGGTGGCGGGTGTTTAGCGCTGAGAATTTTGCTTCTGTTAAGAAACCTTGTTTTCTTCCTGTTATTCAATGTGATAGGTTGTCTTTTTTTTCTTTGCATGTCTACCTCAAGTTTTGTTAGAGGATTAATGGCAACAGCTTAGATCAGAATTGTATTACTGGTGTTACATGCTGCTGTCTCCACCTCCCCTCCCCCCCCCCCCCAATGTGTGGTAAAAATAAATCAAAGAATAACGTTTAACCTACGTGTTTTTATGAAGCAGAGCAATTTTTGGACCTACTTTTTGTGTGCCTGGAATTGTGACTCTATTATGAAGGGAGTGACGGTTTGTGGGGAGGTTGGGGGGGAGGGAGGGGGGTTGGTGTTGGAGATGTGCACAGCTATAGTAGACAGACTCTGTGGCAAAAATTTAATGAAGATAAAAAAGAAATGTAGAAAGCGAAAGATGAATTACTTGTAAAGTAACGGGCAAAGGGTTTGCTTGAAGTTGTTGCTAAAAAAAAAAAACTTAAAAGAAAAAATTGAACAGAGCAATGTGTCTGTGTTAGTTGGATAACGGGGGTGGGGGTCCTGTTTCTTAAAAAAAAAGTATTTGCTTTTAACTATAGTCACTTGAAAGCTACTATGTATATTAAATATCTGCAGCTTTTTCTCGAGACAGAACGACGCCAAGGCCCAACTCTTTTGGGGTGAAAAAGTGTTGGACTAGACATGGATGTGAACTACTTTGAGGACGCGTATGAATCAATATCTTCTCCTTTTTACAGGCTGATTGGAATGAAACGATATCAGGCATGCGCGTCTGTTTCTTGATAAAAAAGCAAAGCTGCCATGGCTTGGCAATAGATGCTGATCTAAGGGAAAAGAAATTTACATTTATGATAACATGTTCTGCCATGTTTTATGTCTGTTCTCATAGAACTGTGGTTCTTGATTCGATCTTCGAGTAATTTTCAAAATCCAATATAAAACTGAAATGGAATTTCAAACAGATCTGGAAGTTTAATTTTACCGAATAAATTTGTGTTAAAATCAAGTCTTGAATGTTTAAAAGTTTGCCATTTTTTGGCAGACTAGGAGAAGAAAGGTTTTGGAAATCCAAAAAAATCTTTATAAAATCCCGCTGTTCTGCTAAATTTTGGCAGAGTAACAAAAATATTAATGTCAATAGAGGATTACCCAGAAAACCTGTATATTAAATTTATAAGCAAAACGACCAAGCGGCTCAAAACCTAAGTATACAAATAATCCAGACATGAACAATTTCGAAGTTTCGCCCCTTTTTTTGGCGGATCTGCCAAAGCAGCGCTAGCGTCATAGTAAATTGAACAAAAATCCGTATTATAGGCAGTCCAACACACTCACATACACACAGCACACACATATACAGATAAGCTCCTAGGCTGAAGTCCGACCTGACGTGGTATGACTTTCACCGCAAAGGGTAGCCAAGTGGGTACGTAGAGAGACTTTAACGTTTTTGAGCTTTTTTAAACTTAAAAGAAGCAAGCATTTCTAGCTCACGTCCATGTCTAGATTTTTAAGAACACCCAGGTGCTTTGTAACTGTTCTGATTCATCTGCCCATAAGTCTTGTATCTGATTCGGCGCTTTACAGTATCAGTTGTCGCTTTACTTGGCCCATGTGCCACCAAGTCCCTCGTAAAAACAACATTCCACAAAAACACGTCATGCAACGTTTTTGTTCGAGCACTAGTCTGGAACACAGTGAGCTTTCTTAGCGAAATCGCTTGGATTTTATTTGTGACTGTCACAAACCATACATCTGCTGTATTGAGCCATGAAAGCTACGAGCATATAGAAGACAACTCAACCTCTTTATGAGTCACAGTGTTTATATTGAGCAATATTCGTATCAGATAAATGTCATAACTTAGGGGCAAATGTGGCAGTTGCAATGCAGCGGAATAGACAATATTGCCCATAAAGGCTGATACCCAAATGCCCATCATATATCCCTACAGTAGTAACATCTCTTTTTTCTAATGCCTTGTTATGACATTACGCGCATATAATGAGAACTGACAAGGCAGATTTTACTCACGAATTGCACAGTTGATTTTCGAGGGAGGAATCTGCTTCATTTTACTCTCCTACTTGATGCTAACATTCCGCGAGACAGAGTCGCATTTTGAAACACTCAGCCAAACAATCAGTTCTGAGTTTTGTTTCTTCTGACAGCAAACGACACAATCTTGTCTTTTCGCCTTGCGCATATTTCGAACTTGTATGTTTATGTTGATATGCATTTGTTTGCTTTGCTCTTCAGACTTATACAGAATTTAAAAAAAAAAGAAAGATTGAAATTTCGCGCGTCGCGCTGATTCTCAATCGCTCTGTCGCTCGTCCGTTTAAATATTATGTTAGGCGAAGCTTATTATATATGGTTTAGCTTCATTAAAAATACCTCGATTACATTTAGTCTAAAACCTATGTTTGGAATGATGGGTTTACCGACCTGCCCTGGTATTCAGAAAAGTTAACTGTATACTGCAGAAAGAGCAGAAAGGAAATCAGCTTAGATAAAATACGCGTACAATTTTTACAGGAATATGTTGCAACATAAAAATGAAATTTATTGATTAACTTTCAAAAGTTCTGTGGGCAGCAGGACCAGTTAACGGAATTTGTCAACTATACAGTTAACATTTGCGAATACGGCATCAGCGAGGTTAAACGGTATCTATAGGGTTA
This sequence comes from Protula sp. h YS-2021, assembly GCA_949752745.1. Lineage (NCBI taxonomy): Eukaryota > Metazoa > Annelida > Polychaeta > Sabellida > Serpulidae > Protula > Protula sp. h YS-2021. Next base: position 87,785,858 of record OX457026.1, read on the forward strand.
TGGGCAGAAAAACACATTCAAGCAACCGAAAATTCCATTTGATAATGCATCCCAGATAAAAACTTGTACAGACTTTTCTGCTAAAAAAATGCTCTTTCAGAGAATAAAATGAAGCCAGACATTTGTTGCAACAAGAACTCCATAGAAGGAGAAAGCAAATGTTATTTGTTGCGAAGTAGGAATTAGCTGGTGCCATTGAAAAGTAGGAATGGGGCAATGGGAGATGGTTGTATTGATTGAATAGATTCTTTAGTCTGGACGAGGCTTACCCTTGTGATGACTCATTTTGGGAAGCCTTTTGTTGTGTTGCTTTATATACTTTTGTGGGTGCAGTAACAATTGGGGGAAAACATGAATGCGTATTCAAGCATAGAATATCAGCCGCTATCTGGTCGGAGTGAAACCTTGCGAATGGGGGATATTTGCTCGTAGTCCCCTAATATGGTAAACAGTGGGCCAAGACTGGGGTAGGAAAAAAAAAGCGACAGTTCCGTAGTTTTGTACACAGAAATATGTCGTTAGTCCAGGCAGGCAGTTTCGTTGAGAGAAACTTGGTTTAACTGTTAGAAAATAAATTATAATGTACATTAGGTGTAATATGTTCGCATATGGGTCTGTTCATTTTGCTTGTTGATCTGAATTGTTTTCCAGATAAAATTTTTCGAAATTGCCAAACGAACAGGCCCTATAACGTGAACACCCTCCTCTGTCAAGAACGATACTTACAGATTTGTATCAAGAACGATGGCTGCAGATATATGTCTTTCCCTATTCCTAGATCTACGGTCAGCCCCATCCCCTAAACACACTATACATCCCCTAAACACACTATAAATCCCCTAAACACACTATACATCCCCTAAACACACTATAAATCCCCTACACACGCCATACATCCCCTACACACGCCATACACTATAAATCCCCTAAACACACTTTACATCCCCTAAACACACTATAAATCCCCTACACACGCCATACATCCCCTACACACGCAATACACTATAAATCCCCTAAACACACTATACATCCCCTAAACACACTATAAATCCCCTACACACGCCATACATCCCCTACACACGCCATACACTATAAATCCCCTAAACACACTATAAATCCCCTCAACACACTATACATCCCCTAAACACACTATAAATCCCCTAAACACACTATATATCCCCTAAACACACTATAAATTCCCTAAACACACTATACATCCCCTAAACACACTATAAATCCCCTAAACACACTATACATCCCCTAAACACACTATAAATCCCCTACACACGCCATACATCCCCTACACACGCCATACACTATAAATCCCCTACACACACCATACATACCCTACACACGCCATACATCCCCTATACACGCCATACATCTCATGCCCACGCTATGCAGCTCTGTACACCCTATCATCCCCTTTACTCGCTATACATCCGGTATGCACACCATACATACCCTATACATCCTACGCATCCCCTATACACGCCATACAGGCCTTATACACGTTACACACCCCCATACACGCCATACATCCCAATACATGCCATATATAACCTTTACACGCCATACATCCTCTGCATGTGCCATACATCTCTATACAGGTCATACATCACCCACACGCTATACCTCCCCTGTACACGCTATAATCCACTTTACTCGCTTTTCATCCCCAACACACACCATACATACCCATACAGCCTACGCATTCTCTACACACGCCACACATACCCTATACACGCCACACATACCCGAAACACACCATGCGTGCCCTATACACGCCATACATTCCGAATGCACGCCATACATGCCCTACATCTAGAATGGTCCTGAGACGGGATTTTCTTGAATTTAGGGTAATTGTCATGAAAATATGACAGCTGAAGCAAAATCTTTATTGTTTGCGGGACTGCCATTACGTAATTGCAAAAGAATACTGAAACTGAGAAACGGTTGTTGTAATACGTGCGTGGGAAGTAATTGCGACCACATACGTTTCTGTGAAATGTCATTTGAGCCTTTTCGTGCCTTTTAAACTACTTTCTTGGATATGCGCACCACCAAAATCAGCACTGACTCAGCTTTGCATTCCAGTTCACACTGAGCTGAATGTAACTTTGCGCCATTGTGTAACTTTGCACTGTTTTTCGAAATGGCTGAAATTGTCTTGTATTTGCGATTGTTCTCGGATGCGTCACTCCCGTTTCCGGGGATACCTTAACTCTTTATTTCCAGAGCTCTAAGGCGTACGAGTTTTGGCTGAAATGTTTTCGGATTGTGCAATTGCTTCTGGCCACCAGCGAAAAAAAATTCTAAACCGGTTTTTACCTAATCCTTTCTTAATTTAATGTATGTTTCTTTGGAGAACTTGTCATAATTGGATCCTTAACATGGTAATGCACTGAGCAAATCGCTTTTAATGTTACATGTCACAAGAGTGTCTCCTGAGCCCTTCTCTCCACCAGTCTTAGTTATGTGATGTGCAGAAAATAGATCATTTTACACTCTAAGAATCACTTTCAAATTTGATACGAGTGTTTCTTGGAATAATATATGCTAAGCTGAATACTTTTGTGATAGAATTGTTCAGCTCATATTGATTATAAAACTATTTTGAAAAAATTATCCATTCAGGAAGGCTGTTTAGTGGTTCTTCAAAACCGTGTATCCCTTTTCACATCAAAAGGAATTGGAATTTATAACAGCGAAATTGATTGAGCAAATTATTACACGAATCTACTAGGGATTTCATGAAATCCCTAATTACACAGATTCCCTGTAACATATATATATGTATGTTACCTGCTGTGACTCTAACCACGCTATCTGTTGGCCTGAAGAAAGCCAGAATATATATTCATAGCCTGATTTTTGGTCTTGAAAACATGCTTCAACTTTCGTTTTATTTTTGACAGGCTGTTCCGGAAAAGACTACCAATAAGTCAAATGTCGCAGAATCTGTCAAACTGCAGAGCTTTAAAACCAGGCAGTTTACAATGTGTCGGAAATTTTTAGGAGTTTACAAAGTGACTGACTGACTGACTAGGCAGCTGAAATTCTCGGGCACTGCTTGTTTTTACGATTTGCCTGTATTAATCCTTTTTTTTTTTTTTTCATCTTTTCGATTCAATTTCTATTACAGAGGTAGGATAAGAGTCTTGCATTTTTTTAAAAGGCACTACGAAAGGGAAGAATTTAACGGTACTAAATGCATAGCATTTTTTTTTGCCATGCCCCTGAGGACTAAAACAGGATATAGCACTTTTTTCTCCATCTGTCTAGAGGGCGTAAAATGTTTGTAATGGCGACAAGGTCAAACAAGTTCGCTAGGAATGTAAAATATTTAAAAACAAATAACACAATTTCAAGTTGCAAAATTTGGAATTTTATTTTGAAGCGTATGTTACTTTTATCTATTTTACATAAATTTTCACATATTACGTGACACTGAATATTATTCATACATACACAATTACGCCGAAAAAAAAGTTTACAATGAAACGTACGTTTAATTATTTACACTTCTTATATGGACTTGTGCTTAAGAAGCTGTTGAATGTCTGTTAAAAGGCAGGCGTGTACCAAAGGCTACTCTTATATATTTGTTTATTTAATTCGTGAACAAGTCGAACGTTCACAAACAACTGATATTCACATGCATATCCACAGAAATGAAACATTAAATACTTTTATAAGAGATTTACCATTTGGGAGATACTTTCGTAGATGCCCTACGTAGACAGGAATCGAGGACCGGAATTTGAAAAAAAAAAAAGAGACATGCAACTTCCTTTCTAGAGATAACTTAAATGCTGGTAGCGAGCAAACTGTTCTAAGGCATGCGGCTTTCAGTGCATTTCTTAATTCAAATTTTAACTTATTATGCAAAATCACAAGATCGCAAAATGACTAATTTTGTTTTTGAAAAAAGTCAAGACCACACACAGCACAGCTACGAAATGAAATTTATGGGTAACAAGAAAAAAAAATAGGATGCAGTTTATATATCTTTGGCTACGGTATACAGGGCTAAGCATACAAAGGCACGAACGCGCAAGAACCGCAACCGTTGAAATTTCCGTGGAAACCAATACTCGCCAATTAATCAAAATACTTAGTAAATAACATTACCAAATACCAGAACGCGGCAGTATCCGTCCTTGGGCAGTACAGCAATAACATGCGAATTTGGGCGAAAATTTCAATTTCACGGCACAGTTGACGCTGCATAGGCATATATATATATATAAGGCGTGCACAGCAATAGTTACTAAACAAGGCGCTCTACTTCACTTCAATATGTAAACATTGGCACAACGAATCCTTTAAAAAAAAATGATAATAAAATAAAATAAAACAAAGCACAGTCGCGCTTATACAATGGTTTTTGATTTATACTCCTTAACTGACAGTCAGGGATTCAGGTTTCTTGAACACATTCGGTTTGCTAAAATTTTGTACGCAAAGCTGGAAGAATGTCACTTGTTGTCATCGTACACGAATGAACAGTCTCATCTATCAACATATTTATCCCTGATGTGCGCAACATTTTAGATCTAAAAATGTAAACAATTTCATTCAACTAGACTCAAATCCTCTAACTCCTTATATTCTTCTCAAACATGTCTTCCTGTTTTCAACTACAGATCTTTTTATTTTGCACTTGTGCTTCTTCTGAAAAATATTTTAAGTCTATCAGTGTTATTATTTTCTAGAACAATTGCAACCATTAACAAACTAGACCGGAGTTCTTTCATGGGAAACTAAACACAAAATTATGCTACCAACAAAAAGTACCAAAACAGAACCACAGATGACACGTTTGCTTCACGAAAATGAACAGTCCAGTTTAAATATACAACAGTGTTTCAACGATACAAATTATTAAGCACTTTAGGTGGCAAACCCACGCAGCAATTGTAATTCATTTTTTTGTTTTATTATAACTGCAAAGAAAAAAAAACAACAGAGACTCGAAATTTCCCTCTCGAGTAAAATCCGACAGCTGAAACTCAGAGTCACTGGTCTCCCATAAACCCGATAGCACTAATAGTGTTACCACAAAATATAAACCCCCCTTTCTTAATATCTTGTAAAAATAAACAAAAAAAAAAAAGACTAGTTAGTTATCTACGACATTCAATTCGCAGCATAGCAGAAAAATTTATGGACTAGTTTCAAAATTCCCTGTCAAATGCCATGAAAAATACTCACAAACTTGACCCAAAATACATTCTCAAGAACAGCAAATAGAAGGAAATGCCGCACTCAGCCTTTTCTAATTTATTTGTCAATGCCCTGCCATTGTTTTCAGAGATCGCGTTTTTTGTTTTTCATACAGCTTTCCGCAAAATGACTACCAGAAAGTTCCTATATCAACATTTTCCAAATCCTTACACAAGCACTACGAAAAGGGGTAGTTTGGATACGGCAGCCTTCCAAACCTCAGAAAATCCCATTACCGACGGTTTTTTTTTAACAGAGTTCATTACAAAACTACAGCTACTGGTATATACTATGCACAGAAATACTACACAGCAATCAAGCCTTCTATTCTCGTGTGTTTTGAAATAAATGCAAAAATCATGGATGTAATAACCAACTCTATTTCTTATGCTCATCTCATTTCTGAGAACATACTGTTTTTCCCCAGTTTACAGGAGTTCGCATTCGATAACCAACAGAGGTGGACTGCTTGCCTTTGACACAAATAACACCCTCCGAAACAACTTACAGGAAGAGAACTGTCCCGAAAACCTTCACTACTGTAAAGTGTATTGTATGCCCCAAGGCTTAATGTCACCAAAAACATCAGCACTTTTTTTTTTTTTTTTTTTTTGGCTGTGCCCCATCAAGCCACTACAGCACTAGCACTCCAATGAGGTTTAGAGAAATCGGCTTTGAAATCTCAATTGCGTTGCGCAGTCTTAAAAGCATCAGCGCACGTTTTGTTGGCGAGATTTCCTCCTGTTGTCTGATTGCGGATTAGATTAACTCTGATGCGTCAATTCCCCCAGGCTTTTCAATTTGAGTTGCCCCTCCCAGCTATAATATGCACCCAAAACTTCATTAAAATACAAGCAGCAGCAGGCTTGGTTTTAGCTGATCTATTTCACACGTTTTATTCCGGGCTCAAAATTGAGCGCTTTTCTCAAAATGCCGCCTTCACGTTTTCTTGGAAGAAACATTCTAAAAATACACTTCTGCCTTTGCTCACAACAGAGAAAAAAAAATTTAAAAAAAAAAAAAAGAGTGACATTCAACATCGCGCCATTTTTCTTCTTTTTTTTTTTTGTGTCATCGACAAGCTTGCAGTCCTCCTTCACAAAACAACTTCAACGCTCCCTGTCTTTTGATATTTTTGTCTCACTCCTCTGCATTCTGATAATAAATACACGTCAGCCAACAACAGATATACTTAAGATGACCCCACCCACCCCCCTCCCCATCCTCCAAAAGAAATCCTAACAGAACAGTAAACATTTCCAACAAGCATCAGTGTCAACACTTCCATTCTGTTCTCTGCCCGATGTGGACATTTTCAATCTTATTACATTTTTATATCCAAATTACAAGATTAACTGAACAATTTTTTTTTGTTTGAATTCGAACCACTCAAATTTCCCCTGTAGTTATCTTTGACAGCCTTTAACATATCCTTACCCCCGCCCCACCACCAAACACCCTACTTTCTTTTAGTTTCACAGTCTGTCAGCGGGTAAGACGCCACACCATCTTCTGGGTGTTTAGCTAATGGCCGGGCTCGGTGTTTCTTCCGTGGGGGAAGCATTCTTGGCCTTTTCGCGTACCTCCTGGACGTGCTTTTCCTGCCAAGTACACACCACACACAACACATCACTACGCTGTAACACCACTCACCTACACCTCAAACAACGTAAACACTCATCATTTTATTTATTTACGTTTTCACAAAAACACTGCTCAAAACGTTTTCAGACTGTTTGACACCATAGCTGTCTCCTCTCATGCGCATCCTCTTAACTGATGAATTTTTCATCAAAGGCTTTTCGGATAAAACGATTTTTTTTGTTACTTTGACTATTTGTCTGACAGGTTAATGTAATTAATGTAATTAATTAATTTCGTTTGCTTATATCGTTATTGATAATTTTAGTACCACTAAACTGGGGATTTGAATAAGCACAAAATTGAAAACATCGGTGGTCATTTAAAAAAAAATATATATTTAAAAAAAAATAAAAATCGCGCCCTCCAAAATTGAGCGCAAGAATCTCAAAGAAGGCTCGATATTTTCTCGCGTGTTGAAATTCTGAACGCGAGATTCTGAAAATGAGCGCTAGAATCTCGCGTTATCGCGTCCTAACAAAACCCCTGCTATACTAGACTCTATTTCGATTCTTGATAGTGATGTGATCCGTCACTGATGGGTCCGGTTCGGTTTCGGTTTTTTAAAGAAATATCCGCGGTTTTTTCGGTTCGGTTTCGGTTTTTTCAGACTATGCGAATATATATAAATTAAAGATATCCCAATTAATTTTCTGTTTTTATTCTAGAATGTGATAAGTAAACACAATGCTTAACTAAAAATAGAACTCATCTGGAAGTGTAAAATAATGCTGGGCTAAAATAGTTAGCTGAAAAACTCATAGCAGTTAAAAATGGTCCTGAGAAAAACAAAAAAAAATGTTAATTAAAAACCGAAAATGAACCGCGGTTTTCCACAGAGCACGGTTCGGTTTAACCGAACCGCCACCTTCACGGTTAACCGTCCAAAACGGTAAACCGTCACATCACTAATTCTTGAATGTTATAAGTGAACGGCACGTGACACACACATGAATGTACTCACCCAACAGACGAAACCATTTTCTCTGTGTGAAAATCCCAACTAAACTAACATACTACAAGGCATAAAGCTAACATCTGATTTGCTCACGTGGAGCAAATAAACCCACATCCCAAAATATCATTCCACAATCCTAGAATGACTTTCCCCGGCGATATCTTTCTCATTCCTACACCGGAAATGACAAAAATAAGCCTGATAGTCGTGCCCTCCCCTCCCCTCCCGTCCCCATCAAAACAAATACCTAACTTTATGCCCCTGAAATAACATCAAGCGCATGAAATAAAAAAAAAAACAAAAAAAAACAAAAAACAAAACAAAAAATAATAAAAAAAAATAACAATTATGAATATGGAAAAAAAAATGGACTCACGTGGAGCTTCATCTTGTCGACGAGGTTCTGAAGCTGATCCTCGCGATTCTTCAAAGTCACCTGCATCTTACGGAGCATCTTCTCCTCCGTCACCTTGCTGATCTCCTCGTTCATTTTCTGACTCGCCTCGATCACTTCCTTAATGTGACGCTCCTTTTTCGGTTTGTGTTGGTTTTTGGAGGAGGTTCGAAAGACACACAACGCATGCAGTTACAACATTCAAGACAATGACGCAGGACTCTACCAACGTATTTTTTTTCTCACAAAACTGAAAAACTCTAGGTAAAATTTCTAGGTAAAAACCGTTACTATATTGACCAAAAAAAAAAATCATGAATATTAACTGTAAATGTCATAATACTATAAAAGTCGTACGAAAATAAAATATTTTTTTAACTAACATTTAAAAATGTTAATTACGCTGACATGCCAAAAATTCCTTTTCTTAAGGATTTTTTTCTCCATTAAATGACGTGAAATAAGAGTTTTAACAATTTGGAAGTCTTTCTTTAAGCGGCACCGTTCACATTTTTCAACGCAGTATTTTCTCCTGTTGTCTATCGCAACCTCAGCCAAAAACACAGCATAGTATTGCGAAGTCGTCACGCTCTGCCGAGAATAGAGGACCGCTTGTCACAGGAGAACATTACCCCGCAAAAACATGACGTGACATCACGGCTAGCGCGCATTTGATTAAGATCCTTACATGCTCCTGGAGTCTCTCCTGGACCTGCTGGATCTGGGATTCGCGGTTCGACTGAAAGGTTTCCATCTTGGCGTTGAGTCGCTCCTTCAGTTCCTCGTTGCACTGGAACAAGATGCTCTTGCGCACCTCCTCCACTCGCCTGATCTGCAGGCAGGGGGGGCGTGCGTGCAAATCGTCCCACCATAATGCCATGGTGTCGCCAAGACCACAGGTAGAAAAAAAAAAGAAACACAAGGCAAGGATTAACACAAATGACGTTTATATCAACTTTTGGGGGGAAAAAAACTGCTGAAGGGTCACATACAAGGAACTAAACAACATTCATGCATGGAAGCTTTGTACAACACGTTAATGGAAACATAGCCACAGAGCATAAAATTCAACAAAACGTAAACGTTAGTGCCCGAAGCTTGAATGTGTCCTTTAGCTCGTGAACAGCTGCTGCGTTTATCGTGTGCATAAGCTCAGGAATGGGACATGTTTGTAAGAGCATTTGAGAAAAAAAAGGCACCACGTCCATAAAAAATAATAATAATTCTAATAAAATAATATGTACAATCACGTATGCCATTTATTTCACAAAGTGGGTGCACAAGTCCCATAAGCAGTACAAATAATCTGGGAAATTAACAGTGTTTCCAACAAAACCTTATCAGAAATGTTCCTTCAAGATGTACAGATGTCCCACAAGTAAATCTCACTTTGTAACTTCACATGGAAGGTTTCACCAAGTTAATTACAGAACAAACTTTGTAACATATCTAGTGTTTTTATATAAATCCAAGCGGCAATTAATAAACAGTTTTAATTCATTTGTTTAAACATGATAGTTTTTTGCATGGTTTCGATTTTAACAACAGATCATATTTAACTTTTTAGCATTTGGGAACAAAAACTAGCAAAAAGCAGGAATCGCGTAAGAACAAAAAAAAAAAAAAAAAAAAAAAAAAAAAAAAAAAAAAAAAAAAAAAACGAAAGATCAAATGAAACAGATCTGCCGCGCAAGTGGACACGGAGACATTTATAAAGCACGTTTGTCGACTGAAACGGGAAATAAGAGTTCTTTTATTACGCGAGCCTACGTTCTACAGGGGTCAATAATAAAACTGCGTAAAAAATTAGGGTGGGGCGGTATCCTTTTTAATGACTCATCCCGGCGACTAGTACAACCATCAATTTCGTTACTGATGTTTACGGACGTGAATGGGATTGTATAAAAGACCACTAACCAAACGAAACTAAAGCGTTTGTCTGCAGCCTTTGCACGGCACTTAAAATAACTTATTCACAGAATTTTGTTCTGGTTAAAAAAAAAAAAATTAAGGGTTCGTTCAAACAAGTCCTCTTTCGTTATTCACTTTGTTTGACCAAGATGATTTTTAAGAGGAATTTTAACCACAGAAATCTCAACTGTAATATGGGTATACCCACAAATCAGTTCTTCTAGTCTTAAATATAGCCACGTCGCTGTTTACAACGAACACGTGACGTTACGTTCTGGCGCTGAAGAATATCCTAACGGCAACAGAAACTGAAAACACGGAAAAAGCCATGCAGCCACAACACCACCTACCTTTGTCAGGCTGAGACCAGTCACACATGGAAAGTGAATACTTCCAAAACAGAAATAAAGGGGCCAGATTAACATAATAACATATTATCTAAAGTATTGGCTATAAACGAAAACTGTCAACCTACATGCTCCTTGAGGCGCCCTTGGAGCGCATCCAGCTGCTCCTGGCGCTTCTCCTCGTTCGTCTGGATCTTCTGCTCCAGCTTCTCCTTCGTCTCCTTCGAGAAGGAGTCGTTCAGCTCCTCCACCTTCTTCACCGCCTCGTGGGCCCGCTCCTTCTGCTTGGCAATCGCCTGGAGCTTGGCTTGCTCCACCGACTGAAACCATTCACAGCCAGTTAATATAGAGTTACATACAAAACCGCAACACTAGTAAACGAAGGTCGGGATAAGCTTCCGGATGTCTCGAGTTGTTTGGGATATCACGAGTTGTTTACCGTATCCCAATTCGAGATGGCTAGATTCTCTTATGACTGACTTCAATGCCCATCTCATGTTTTAAAGTGTATGTTTTTTTTCTTTTCCCTACGCAACAATAGCTGTCCCAGCATGTCAGAAATTCTATGTGGTGCTAAAACAACACCATCAGACTAATGCAATTTGTTTGGACTCAAATAACATTTTAGTACATTTTTGGTTGCATCCAATACCAAACTAGCAATAGAGTTCAATGTCGATATTGTCTGACTATTGTCTAAAAAAAAAAACACCGATGATCCACCTACCAGCCTCCTTTCCTCGGCTTCTTTCAGCTTTTTCTCAATGATTTCCTGCGACAAGGGTCGCTCCTTGGGTGGGGAGCTGGATTTTTTCGGTGTCGTGCCCTTGGAGGGGGCCAAGATGACGTCATACGCCATGCCCCCTTGCTTTTCTTTAGGTCCTTCTATTATGGGGAAAAATAGATAGGCAATGTTAGCGGTGATGTGGTGACCAGGTACTTAGTTACATCTCTAGTAAAAGTACATATTCAATACGTTTCAACAATTATGGTGTTATTAAAGCGATATTAAAGTTCTCAGTCACAAGTAAATGAACACACATATATTTATATTTACATACTCAAAAGATTCAACAAAACAACAAACTGATTAACATTCCTTTGCATTTTCCCCGGCTGGCTTACCCCGATTTACCCATTCACATGCAACTAATGAAGTTTTGCGCTACGTGTCAAGTTACAATGCAGAGGTCTGGCGTATATTTCACGAATTTCTATGTCAAAATACTTTTGAGAATGGACAGGACTACCAATGCGCAAACACAGATACACACACATAAGCCAAAATTTTGGTCACATTAAGAGGACTCGACTCGGTCCTTCGGCTTCTCCAAAGAAAAAAGACGAACACTCATAAGAATCCCCTCAGCTTGATGGTGCTGTATTTTAGAGGCTAATCATGCAGCTCCAAGCCGGATGTTGCGCTTCACAAGCAAAAGACTCATCGGGAAATAATCAAAGCTGTCAGAGTTCACATAATGACATTTCACAGAGAACTTAAGTCATGAAAATGGGTGTCAGAGGGGTAAGAAAGCCAGTTGTCTCTGTGAAAAGGGCACCTTGCAATTAATACTCCTGCCTCAATTACTTAAGAGTTCTCTGAGCTGACTGATGTAAATAATCCAATTAGTTCTGGCGGATGTAATAACAGTGATGTGACAAGGCGCTAAATACGATGACTAGCATGCGTGGATACAGGATTTCCTGGCGCGAGAAAGGGCTGGTTGGGCGGGATAGAAGCTATGAAACTGTGAAGTTTTTACATTCTGGAAAACAATGTCCTTAAACTCGAGGGTTACGGCCATACCCGTGCTGATTTCATTTATTGGTCGTCATTATGTCAAATGCGCTAATACAGTTAAACATGAGTAATTATTGAGTACATCTATTTCATGAACTAGCAACAACACTATCTAGCCCGAATTTGTGTGCTATGCATCTGAAACTACAACTGCAGGAGCTGAACAACTCTATTAATGAAATTTCCTTCCGATCCCGAAAAATGTTTAGTTATCAGTTTAACTTTTGCTCTGGTTTCTTTTGTACATAAACAATCAAATGACAAATAAATGTTAAGAAATGATAACACAAAAAGAAAACTTAAAATGCTATTTGTTTTTTAGTTAACCGCCTGGCATAATGTACAAATGCAAGGATCTCTCTCTGTATACAGATCCACACCCGCAATACCGAAACACTTAAATCAGATGCCACAATCACACATGTTTAAAAAAGTCTCCAGTGCGATGTGCCCCCAAACAGGACCAAGAGCTGTTATAAATGGGGTATCGTACAAAAAAGAAATAAACGGAAGACTGCGCCAGAATGCGAACTCAATAAAATTGTAAACAAATGCTGAAGTAAACCGAACTGCATGCAACCAGATTGTGAAAAAAATAAATAAATAAATAAAAATGATTTTTAATTTAGCATGGAAATGCAAAACTAAAACGAAGGCCGGGGACGGAATGGCTGTGACCAGTCAAGGCCTAGTTAATGAGCATGATCCCAACAAAGGTTCTCGGTTATTTTGAAAATCCATTTTTGAAATTTGTCGAGTTCTACCAAAAGGCCCTAAGCACATGTGATTCAAATATCCTGGTGGGACAGATTTTGAAGCTACACCAATTTTGTTGGTTCACCAAAAAACAGGAAAAGAGCGGTGGGGACCATTGATGAAGCACTGTTCTGAAATGTAAAAGCGAATCGACCAGAGATCTAAGAGGCAGAGCCTTTTGAAAATCTTGTGTAAAATTTTAGGGTTGCGCCAGGTTTTTGCAGACTGTCCAGAAAATGTATTGGCCAGACAGAGGATCAGAAAACAAATATTCATCAACATTTTTGCGGCGATCAATACGTAAAACCGGGACGAGTAATGTTTTAAAAGAACAAATTAAAAGTTCTTAAACTGGCGCGGCTAGATCGTCTGTGAGGTGCGCATTATGTGGCGATTTAAGTCAGAACCGGCGCAACATGTAACCTAATACACAAAGGCCAAAGTGTCATCCCAGGCTTCCTCCCCCCCCCCACCCCCCCCCAAAAAAAAATGTATTGCTGACCATAAAATATGATAAAACAAGTATAAGATCCAGAAATGTTTGGTAACGTTAGCAGACTTGAGATTTCGCCGTCGCCCACAGCAACCAACTTTTTGGAGCTGGTCGTCCGGTTGTACTTTTCCCTGGATATTATAAAGTAATTATGTGCGGGGCGATCAGCATTTGTGCCGGACGGGTTACATTATAAAGTTTTGCGAAGTCTCACACCTGGTTGCTCAATATTAGTGTCGCCCAGAAATTAAAGCACCGGTAATTTTTACTTGATGCCAAGAACACATAAATCACACAGTAAAATATTTAGTACCCTCCCCCCCCCGAATACGAAAATAACATTTTTTACGGCAAGTCAATTTTTACGGCATGACATCTCATGAAATGATTACGTCACACAGCACTCTCAAAGCGAAGTGAACACACACTGAGCCCCCTCTGAATGCACCAAATAAAATAATCCACTGGAACTATTTTTAGCCGGTCCGCTAGACGTTTGCTATTTCGTTCGGCTCATACATTAACATGCTGCCAATGATATGTCCGTATCTGCTTGCCCCTGGCGCTTTTTCCAAGCAAAAAAAAAAATTAAAAAAATTGCAACTACATGGTTTGTCTCGTCTTTTTTTTTCTTAGCCACAAGTAAGCAAGGGTGGGTGTAATGAAACAGGAGCACAAAGCTGAGAGCGTGCAAACACATAAATATTAAAAGCATTTTTTGCGACAGTTCCAAACCGAGCCATTCACCTTTCCAAACAATGATGGCATCGTACATATTACACTCTGCTTTCGAGGTCTTTGTGGTTAAATGCTCTGGACCTGTTAACTTAGGTGTGTCCCTCAAGCAGAGGTAGAAACTCAACCATTTGCAGACTGCAGGTAAAGAATAGCATAAAGCAAAAAAGAAAAAAAAATATGGTAAAATAGCAAGTTCCAGCCGCAATAGGCATAAAGCAGTAATCGATCCATAAATGAGTCACAAGAGGTACTATTTTTAGCAGAAAGATCTGCGTGATGATGCACGTTAATAAAACCAGAAGATCACACACTACTGCGATTTTAGCATCGTATCGAACAAAGCAGTCTGTTTAATTCTAAAACTTACTGGGACGAGGCACATTTAACTGATGTCGCTTATTGCATTATTTTTTTAATTGTAAAAGCATAATTCAGAGGAATTCCCAATGTTATGGTATCAAGTATACTCTACATACATCTAACGCATTCCTGACTGGCGAAAAAAATTAATTGGTGATGTTGCGCCAAGAATGCGATTCGGCATCTGCGCCCACCACAATTGTTACAAACTTACAAACTAAACTAATGGCTATTCCAAATGGGTGAAATCAAAAGGGGGTGAAATCAAAACTTTCCCATTTTAATTTGGAGAAGTCGCGGCTGGTTTGTTACGAATTGTAAAATGAAAAGTTGCAGCGGAAAAAAAAACAACTCAAGTGTCGTTTTCACATCAAAACGGTACAACACACCGGAATTGTAGGGCGTTACATTGCTTAAATTCAGTGCTGCGGTGAAGCTTATGAAATCTCTTCATGAGAGCAAAGCAATTACTGTACTGCTTTACTGGCAAAAAAAAAAGAATTTAGTCACTCTTTTACACGTCATAAATAATCATAAATCCGTGCGTATTACGCTTAAGGGGCTCACATAACTTGCGGTCTGACGTTGACAAATCCATAGCATTTGGATGGGCTTGTTCCCAATGCAAAAGCCACTGATTGATGTTCAGCGAGCTACCGCTAACATGTTGCATACAAGCGCTGTTGGTTCATTAAAGCCGAAACAGCTAGCAGTGTGCCAAGTACGCTCCAGCCCCTTCATGATGGGTGCAAGGGGGTGCAACAATGAGTCATCTGGCATATGCGAGCCTTATAAGGCCCACTCTTTCATGTTCTATTCCTTTTTAACAGTTCTTCGTGGGGCGGAGCGTGGTGATTCAATGCATTCCCGCTACGCCATTTTTTTTCACATCGGTTGCTCCAGGCTTTTGCGGGATTCGTGTCCACTTTAATATTGCATCAACAGTGCAGTCACGTAAACTCGTAGCTAAATACCGCGCTCCATTTTCTCCCAGACCGCAGGCCATTAGGCAACAACTGAGCGGCTCTCATAATTTCCTGAGGGACCGGCAGCTTTTCTGTTTTCTATCTCTCTCTCTCTCTCTCTCTTTTTTTTTTTTAATAAACTTTCCTACCCCTCCTTCAAAGTAGTAGTATTTTTATTATGAAATTTGAAATTTGTTTGCCTTTTTTTTCAACTTTCTTTTTTTTTTTTAATTCAAAACCCTCTTTGCGCTCCGTACCGCCCCCTTCCCCCAACCTCCGGGAAACTTCGACATCGGCTGCTGCATTTTGGGATATTTTATCGTGCGAATGTTAGAAAGCTATTACAAACAGAGTGATTAATTAACGAATGCGACAGTGTTAAACTCAATTATTCCTTTCAAAATTGAAAAAAAAAAAAAACATTCAGGCAATAGTAGTTACTTTCCATTCCATTATTGATGCTAAAATCGAACATTACGAGATTCCAGTGAAATGCTTACCTGCAGCCATTGTGTTACAGTTTTAAGACTTGTTCTTCGATTAAACAAAGTGAACTGCTCCCTTTCCGTTCTCGATTCCAAGGCGCCCTTTCTTTATCTCAGCTCAGCAACGACTTTCCCGCACAACCTGTCAACCATTGCAAATGATAAAACTTTTTGTTTTATTAAATTTCGCGCATTCATTTAAAACCAAGCCATTTGATCTTTGATCTCCGTTGAAGCCAGTAGCAGTGAGAGCGGGTTTTGCTCCACTGCATCTGAAATGCGTATTAAATAAACACGCGAATAAACTGATTAGGTCAGTATGTATATGCAAAAAATAAAAAATAAATAAATTAAAAAAAAAACACTCAGATACAGAAAATTTATAATCAAGAAATCGTGTTTCACCTCAGTGACTGGAACATCCGCTGAAAAAGTATCCTTCACAGAACACCCCCGAACAACTGCAGCCGTGTTTGTTTATTTAATTTCCTCTTTATTTTGACATGGAAACGTAACACACAACTATCCGGCCCCCGCTGTATAAAATCTGCAAACCCTTGTCACTAAATCCGAGCACAGCTTGGCTGC
This sequence comes from Protula sp. h YS-2021, assembly GCA_949752745.1. Taxonomy (NCBI): domain Eukaryota; kingdom Metazoa; phylum Annelida; class Polychaeta; order Sabellida; family Serpulidae; genus Protula; species Protula sp. h YS-2021. Next base: position 87,802,527 of record OX457026.1, read on the forward strand.
ACGCTTCTCCTCTCACAGACAGGCAATGTCGCGGGGGCAGCAGCAAGAAGGCTGGTCTTGGCTAATGCCACGATACAGCTAGCGTATTGCCAGACAGTGGATGAGACACCCGAAGGATAATCAATAGGAAGCGGCAAAGACGTCTTTTCCCTTTTTTTTTTTTTTGCAAGGGGTAGGGGGTAGGGTTGTATGGCTGCAAGCAGGCTCTAGAACGGGTAAACTGAAGTGTTGAGTACCTGCTGGTGGTTTTTGTTTGCTTTGTGCTCTACCACACATCCCATTAAATTTTAGAAGTGAAATTATATCACTCAGCGGAATAGATGACAAGCGCTTCGGATTCGAAACCAGAGATGCCACCCGCCTGTCCGACAACCTGGTGATACTACCAATGCCGCCGTATTCAGTTATATAATAGGCCTCGGCTATTGAACTGCGACACTTCAATGCGCATCTTGTGTTTTGCAGCAATGCAAATACCGGAGGGGGGTATGGGAAACACAATCTGTGACATATTGACAGCCAATACTACTCTATATAGACTACTGTCATCTAGAAATTTCTGGTGCAAAACCAATTCTGATATCACGTGAATATGAACTACACTTTGAGGTCCACTCAATCAACGCCACTACCGCTGTTTAAAATTCGCAACGTAGCCATTACCGGTTTCCGGCCAAATTGCTTACTTACGAACTGATCACTAATTTATAAAAAAAAATTATCTACAACTCGTCGGTATCATTTTTGTTCTCTCTGCGACCCTGCTGGTGCAGAAAAAATGTTTGTCGTACTGTGCTCCTACTAATTCGCACATCTATCCGACGGGATTACTAGAATAGCTTACTGAGATCTGTGATACTGTATCGATGATTATTCCTGGAAACGATGAAACCAGCCCTCCTCCCCTTCCCCAAGGCTTAATGGTTACATGTATCAACCACGGTTTAAAATGAATAAACCTTAAAGGAAAAATTCAGCTGCTAATTGTACTAAATTCTAACACTTCTGGTATCATCTTTCAAGTGTCTTTATCTAAAGGGAAAATGCTGTTATTTTCAGCTGCCAAGTGTTTTCCTGCAGGTTAATGAGATCCAACACTGACTAAAACTTTTCCATGACTGTTTTCCTGACTGTGCCAACCGTGATTTGCACACCTTTTTCCTACTGACATTGTCTCTAGCCGTAAAAGCGAAGACATTACAAAGGTGAAAAGAGTAACCGACAAAATTTAGATTTATTAGAAGTCGTGACTGGACAACCTGCTATCAAAAGCAACTGGGCAGGGTCTGTGGGACGAAAAGCATTTCTTTGTGTTTCTCTTAAAGCCGTCGCCAATTTGTATTTGTCCAGTTTTTTATTATTCGTCCAACATCTTACCGAATGACCTATCGAGGCAAGTTGTCAGTCGACTGGTGACGGACCATCAAGGAGCCCATTCTGATTTTTTTTTTTTTTTTAGAATTTTACCGTTTTTTTTTTTTTTAAATATTTGGCAAGTTTTGGTCAAATCGCCAAACAGGAGCTTCTGTGAAACATTCCTGTCAAATTTCAACGCAATATTTTGGCCAAATCGCCCGAAAAATACAAGCTGTATTAAGGGTTACCCAGAGAACGTTCCTGTCAAATTTAAAAACAATCGGACCAGAACTGTAGGAAGTGTAGCATTTTGACAAATTGCTTATACTCATACCAGACAGCAAATTCCCCACCAGTGAGGAGGATCGCCCAGGGACGATAGTCGGCTTGGCTAAAAAATGACTAGTCTATATCCGCAATTCGAGTAATTACTCCGTGTTTGACAGACAACGTTCTTAAGGTACTAATTTGAATCTAAAAGTGATACCAGGCATTCGGGATAGAAGGCTTTGTTCTGTTTAGAAATGTGATCTGCTGTACACAGTGGACAAAACTTGAGTATCACATAGATGTTTTTTTTCAGCTTGTGCAAAATAACGACATTAATTTCAATGCATAAGTGAAGTTAGAGTCATAAAAAATGCCCAACGTCCTGGATTATGAGTTGTCCACAAACAATTCAACGGCATTTAAACAGACTGGCCGAAAGTATCTAATTCCATAATACCAGAATGTTACGGTATTTTTTATTCTTTTTTTTTTTTCTAAAAGACAAGATTTGTGTCACATTCTAATAGAGCGTACTAAAGGGCATTTAACAGCGTTTTTGTGCGATTGGATAACCTGGCAATGAAGGTTTTGCCAAGAAACACATACTTTTGGGCTGTCAAGACCAACCCAGCAAATTTCATCTCCTAACTAAAATAAACTACACTAAAAAATTACAGCCACCTGGTTGACAACAAATGTGAAGTTATTGAATAGAGTCGGAATGCAACATTTTGGTGTCCCCAGTCATGAGCTACATTAACCAACCCTATCCCCTCTCCCTCGTAGCAAAGACAATGTGCCAAAAGTGGCGGTTTTAGAGCGCATTGGATACAGTTTATCATCCATCACAGAACATTCAATCCACGCTGTTGGGTTCTTCGGGATGTCCTTTAAGCCAATTCGTACTTCGGGTCTTTCTGATGGAGGTGCCGTTTAGACTGCAAATTTTCAGGTTAAATTATAACAACAAGTAAGTATTTGTGAAACACAAGCAGGCCCCAACCGCCCCCCAAATTCATAGGGGTATAAAGCGATGACGGACAGACGGACACCCCAAACCTATAGGCCCCAATCCGAAGGGTTTGGGCCTAAAAAATGTGGGGAAACAACAAGATTTGATTTGTAATTTCAACATCCACACTTTCGATATCAAAAAGGTATCAGCATCAGTAGCCGTATTCACGAAAGTGTAAGTTTAAACTTGGAGACAATCCAAAGTCCAAAAATGTAAGAGCGGTATTCACAAAATGTAAGTTTAACCTTACATTCAAGTATAAGTTCAAAATTCTAAGTTTACTTCGGACTACACTTAGATTTCTAAATTCAATCCAACGCCATATTTAAATAGCCGGAGTGTTTTGTTTACGTTGGCAACAATGAATTTATTGAGATTAAATGGAAAATATGAAAGGGTTTTTAGGAGGGAAAGAGCGTTGTTTCGAGACAGGATTAATCCGTTTGAGGTTTACAATGACGATGAACTTTTATCTCGATATAGATTTTCATGAGAAAGTATTCACTTTTTGGTGGAAAATCTCGAAAATTTGGAGTCGGAACGAGAAGAAGCTTTGCCGTCCCGAAACATATAAAAGTTTTCATCGGCCTTCGATATTTAGCAAGTGGAGCTTTTCAGGGTCTCATCGGGGATGAATTGGGAATTAGTGTCACAACTGTCTGTGTCGAGTTGTGTAAAACAGTTTTTAGATGCAATGGTGAAATTTGCACCGACTGCAGTGAAGTGGCCTGATGACAGTCAAGACATGAAAGCCTTCTTTTATGAAAGATACAAGTTGGCAAACATTGTTGGATGTATACATTGCACCCATGTAAAAATTATTTTACCTAACAAAATGAGGAGGCAGCATTTGTGAACAGAATGAGTTACCATTCGATAAATGTGCAGGCGGTTCGCGATCACAACTCAAAGTTCCTAAATGTTGTTGCAAATTCTCCGGGATCATTTCAGGATTCCCGAATGTTGAGGTTAAGTAAAAAAAATAATAAAATAACGAAAATAAAAAAATATTTTAATCTCCTTGTGAATATGTGAAAATTGCGAAGAAAATTAAATGTTAATGTAAATGTTATGGCAAATAGGTGAAATTTGTTGATTTTTTATCGTTTATTTGTACATTTATCCCAACTGAATGCGGTCGAAACGCAAAAACTTTTCGGCAACAGTTAGTCCCAGCGGACCCTTTCTATCTTCCCAGGACAGAAAGGGTCACAGTTCTTTCAATAGAAATGGCCACTGATCTCAATTTTCGAGGCTCTGGACCTTTCGGCGCACGTTCAAGGACACCGAGGCACGAACTGGCAGGCTTTTACTTTAAAAGCACACTGAGTAGTACCATGGCGCATTATTTTCGACCTCAGCGAAACTCCCAAACTAGAGTAAAACGTGGTTTTGCAACTGTGGATTCACTGTTGTTGTGAGCGATAATGAAGGATTCGATATCCTGATCTCAAGAAAACACATTTTTTTCTCAGTAAAAAAAATGTTATCTGACCATAAAACATGTGCGCCATAATTTATAACTGGACCATTTATGTGATGCCCCCTTTCTAAAATAACGCCGTTGGCCCCAGTTATGCGCCGAGATTTGAAAATTGACATCAATGTCGTTTCCTATTATAGGAACTATGACTCTTGCTGTCATAGGAAGACCGCAAGAGTCATCTAGGACTAGACAACAGTCCAAGTACGAATCCGCCTTTTCCCTTAAACGAATTTTTATATTGCATTTCAAGGACGAGAAAATTTTGCAAAATTTTCAGTTTTGTCAAAGTTATTGTGGGCTGTTATCTGTTGCCTTTATGGATTGCTATGTAATTTGCGTGCGAGTATCGGCTCCCTCATACAGATGCAAGTTGACTTTCGTCCATTGAGCGATAATTTGCAGGCCACAGCCTTAACTTTAAAAGTCCTTTTTTATACCCCACAGGCTCACAAGAGTTCTGATATCATACCCCAATTTGAAAATCTGTTTCGTATTCAGCACGAAATCAATACTCAGCCTGAAACCTTTGTGCACAAATCTGTCAACGTTCTGTGCGCCTTTCGAACCATGTGGGCAAAACAAGAAATTTGATTGGATAATTCAGAAAAGCTCTACGCATGCAGAAGCTGTACAGCTCGGAATAAACACAAAACACAGACACACATACATGTTACGTCCAACCGTGCTAAACCTTCCCAGTTAATATTAAGGGGATCTGTTCAACAGTGGCTTGAAAAAACTGTTCTTTGAGCAAACACAGCTTGTTGATTTCTTCAGCATTTTTTCCTGGTCGGTATTTATAAAGAATAATTTCAATTTATTTTAATCTTTTAAAAAATAATTTTTAATATAGAGTATATTGGACCATTGTGTAGACTTTATCATTTAATTATAAAATTTTGAACATACATTAATTTATGTTCACGCCCTCCACCCTGGTGACTAAATCTAGATGCTCCTGTTATTTTTTATGCAACATCACAGATATTACAGATATGATTTTTTTTACGTATCAAATTGTGAGATCGTTTCTTCAAATTTGTCAAATAAAACTTACATGAGAAAGCCCCACTGCCAATTTACATTTTGATAAGAGCTTCGATTACAACGTTATGGCAATACATAGACAAAGCTATTAAATTAACGATATAGTTGAGAGTTTTGACTAATGTCTAAGTTTCATATTTATTCTTTGCTTCTAAAATTTTATGATATTGTAAAATTCGAAACGCTGATTATTATGTTCGGGGCATATATATATGTGCCTTGCCAAATGCCGCCCAACGACTGTTCAAGATCGTAAATAATGAGCGGTAAACAAGGCAACAGGGAAACTTCGTGGCTTTATATTCAAGAACAAATCGTAAAAAAAGACATTGTGTAAGTAATACAGGAGTTAAACTTTGGAATTCCTTACCCCAAGACCTTAAATATCAATCAAATCTAGCCTCCTTCAAAAAAATTGAAATTGCATTTCATTTCTAGCAATGCATAACTTGATATGAAAACTACTCCATATAAACTACGTTGCCATGCTCAAAACTAAGCGTTGAAAAATCAAATTGTAAATCTCTACTCATGATTATTTATAGCTACCAGATTTCGCCAATTCGTGAGCTTGATAAACCCAGAGGAGTGTAATTCTAGAGTATGCAAGAAATGCAAATCGACGATTGCCTCTGTTCTAAATTTATCAGCTTTTATGTGTTCTTTATTCTCTTATGGTCATGTTTATTGTTTACGCTAAAATTACTGTCAATAATGAAGTGGTTGCATGAAACTTATTCTTAAAAAAGGGCAAGCGAGGAGTAAGCTCGTAGCTTTTGCTTGTTCCCTTTCCCAATTGTCAATGTATTTCATAGTTATTTAAGCACTGTTTTGTACTGCATTGTCTTTTGTTGTACATTTTGAAATAAACGATGAAAGAAAGAAATATTTTCATTGGAATATCTTTTCATTAAAAATCGATATAACTAGCATATAGTAATGTCATCATTTAGCCAGCAAATTCAAGCCGATAATTCTCGTTAAATTTAAGAGTTCAGATTAGAAGAACCAAGAACAAAGAAGTGTATGCAATAAAATCTAACCAACGTTCGTTTAGAATCATGTAGAGTACCATGGAGCACATTGGTCTTAATTCCCAAAAAAGAAGGCATGTTTAACAAAAGCGTACTTATTCTATAAGTGCTGGTCCTAAATTAAGGACGGCTTGACATTTGTTGCCTCAAATAAAATTTTCACGTATAAGTGTATATATTAAGATAATTTTCAGTTTAAATTTTAAGTATTTACTTTCTTCTTGATCATATTTATGAGTAAAATTGTTGAATGTGGTTATTGAAATTCTTGAATGTGTTTGCAATGTGTTGTCACCCAACCCACCAAGGGGATATAGGCGGGTTTTAATTCGAATGAGGGATTCTATTTCTAAGAGTTACAGCAAAATATGTCGAATAGATATAGAAAAACGATGGTTGTAGACAACACGGTAATATGAACACACCTGAATTAGGAACACTTTAGGCCAGTTTTTAAATAAAAGTGTCTTCTGTACAACAAAACCTCGCTACTTTTGACACCTCGCCATTCAGAACATTGGACACTTTTTTATCCATAACTTCACTAATGCATTGAAACTGACAGCACAATAAAGTATACCCAAATTGATGTTCTTGTTTTGAACAGATAAGTAAAACCAAAAACAATAGGGCAACAAGGCCTTAAAGCATCTGTCAACCCCCTATAGTGATATGTTATACTACTTGCAAAACGACGCTGCAACATGCTGCGATTGGCAGCAGATCGTTTCACGTACGCGCGTAGGAGGGAGACTGGGCATAACGATGCTGTGTCGACACGTGACCGTATCCCCGACAAGGCCGGTATCACAATCTGCTTAAGCATACCAAAACCCTTAGTGACAATGTGCGTCTTACCCAAGAAGGAGGGCAATTTTTTCAAAATCACCGCCTCCCACGATCCATTGACTTGACTAAAGGAAGTCTGCAAGGCGTGTATTTCAACGTGGGATTTATCCGACACCAACGCCACGACTTTTATTATTATTATTATTAACAACCTGACCCACCAAGAAGCTAAGTCCGCCAGTACATACAAACTGCCTGCAATGTGAGAGGCCTGAAGGAAAAACACCACAATTCCGAGCACACAACAAGACCTGTTTGGTGAGACGAGACAACATGGGTGAGCGCTGCCGCCCTGCTGTGACAAATAGGACACCACAGCATGACTGCCTATCAGAAACTGTACCACGTGACCGTCGAGAGATGTTTGCAGAGTTTGACAAGCCATCAAAACCGCTTTCATTTCCAGGACATTAATATACAACCGCTGTTCGTAGCTGGGCCAACAACCCTTCCACATATGACTATGGAAAACTATACTCCATTCTGTGCAAGAAGCGTCTGTATGCACTTGCTTCGATGGAGCTGGGAGGGAAAAAGAGACTCCAATGGAAAGGTTTTGTGCTTACTAACTATTTACTAACAACTAATCGTCGATATATTCGAACAACAGCAACCCTACTTGCCGACTCCACCACTTGACTAACTTCATAACTTGTGTAAATACAAACGGGGCCTTCGACAATCCGAATGACAGAGCGAGAAATCAATAACTCTGAATGCAATTACCTTGAATGCAAGGAAACGACGTGACGCCTCGTGCATAGGCACGTGGAGATATGCATCGGACAAATCCACTGACACCGCCAACATGCCAGGACTTAGGGTAGATCAACTGGGGAGTATCCAGTTGATCTACCCTATATAAGATGGAAGAACTGATTGAGTTGCAAAAAAGTCTGTGACAAGACACCAATCGCCTGAATTTTTCGGTACGAGAAAACCCGACTGAAGAACGTGATAGTGCCTACCGGCATCTTTTCTACAGCTCTCTTGTCTACAAGCTCTTAAATTATCTGTTGCAACACAAGTTGCTTTTCTGGATTGTGATCGTACGTTGCAACTAAAGAAGGACTGGGAATCTTGGCCAGCGCTGGAAGAATATGGCAACCCGACCCGTCCCTCGTGAACGGTAAGAGGTAACCCTAGCGCAACCGCAGAACTACATTTTTGGGAGCTCCCAGAGCTTGCCAAACTTGCCAGAAATTCTTTAGCCTTCTCCTACGGGCTTATTTGCGTTCGATCCGCGACACTGACCAACCGATTTTTTTTTGCAGAAACCGAAAGTATCTGGCAGATATCGTCGTGCGATCTGTGCCGGATACTTTGATTGGTTGCTACCTCTGCTTGGGAATGGCAGCCTGCTTTTTCGTGTTCGACTTGTGCTTCTTGTGTTGGGGTGTCGACAGTGGTAATGAACCCTGCCTCTTTCGCGGTGTAGCTGTCGGAGGGGTGTCTGCGCGACCTTGCTTCCCTGGACTGGTACTTGGTGTTAAAGTCATGCGCATCAATGCCTCTTGTGATCTCACCCGTGCCTCTTCAATCATATTATTAAACAACCCCGACGGAAATAAGACGGATTGGCCGTCACTAGGTGCGAAACGAAGCTTCCCCGCATCTTTTGCCTTAATGTTCGAGTGCGGCAAGACCCGATCCCTTCGGAGAACTACAAGCGACGACAGTAGATCGCGTTCAATTTGAGCAAGTCCGACATGCAGCCACCACCGAATCAAATACCCGGTCAAAAATCACGTTGATAGAAGGATCCAAGAACTTTTTCAACACTTGAAATGCTGCATCTTTAAAGGAAAGAACAAGCATGCTCTTCCTGGCACTTTCCTCTAAAAAGCGACAGTCACCTTCCGCAAATGGTACGCTGGAATCAGGTTTGATTTTCGGTAGCCAGGAAACCATATCCTTGGGATACGTGAACGGCTGAATGGGTAACACTGCGTCATTTAACTGCTACGAAGACGTCTTAACCTGCAGCAATCGGCACCAATAGCGTGATCGAGAATCTTGGTAAGACTGTAGTTCTTCCATTCTCGCTTGCAGAACGTTTGCTACACAGGGAGCTGTCAACAAGGTCATGAAATCCTCTCGTGGTGGCGGTTGGGAGGGAGCCGCAAAAAATAGAAGTGGTCTACTGAACTGCGGCTGTGAACTTATAGCGTTGCAGAGGAGATGTCAGCAATAAACTTCAAAATGTCTTTAAATGGAAAGGCCTTTGCCGACAGATCTACAGTTGATGTTTCTTCCCATTCCTTTGGTGGAAGATCAGTCCCCGGGGGCGTGAGCGTATGCACCGCCTACATGACGCCTATATTTCTCCGGTTGTGGCCTGGTAAGACACTGAATGCAAGGCGCTCGATGATGTAGCCTGACTAAAAATAAGTGGCGTGGTCCGTGATGTGGTAGTCTTAACTGGTGAGACAGGCACAGTAACTGCCATAGTTTGAGTGACACGCATCTGAGTCTGTTCATTGTCACTAGCCAACGGTGGTTCGTCCTCTCCCGACGAGGAATTATCAGGTGAAAAGACAGAAGACTCACAAACCGCCTGGCGACGCACACCAGGCGTACCTTCCGTCAAAGGCTGAATAGGAGGAGTCGCAATGTCACCGACGCCACCAATCCTGATTTCGGGCAAGGCTGCGCAGCATTTTAAGTTCCTCATCTGAGGCGTGACACAAAGTTTCTGGATGCAAATCACGGTTCAAGAAGCACAAAAGTCGTCGTAAATACGACTCGAGAGAAAATCGAGTCGCCGTAAACACGACCCGTGAACACAGTGAGTCGTTAAAAACATATGTTAAGAACACAGGGTGTCGTCACAAATACGGCCCCGTGATCTGTTGGAATCGCTACAACCACGACCTGTGCACACGGCAGACACGGTTCGTGAACACAGCACGTCGCTACAAACACAACCTGTGAACAGTACGAGTCGTCGCAAACACGACTCTTGATCATATGACGTCCCAACACACATGATCCGTGCACACTGCGAGTCGCTACACGCACGATCCTTGCATAAAGCAGGTCAATACAGACACGCCTCATAAACTCAACAAGTCGTTACACACGGTAACACGGTAAGTCGGCGCAATAACGACCCGAGAGCACATAAAGCCGTGGCAGACCCGACTCGTGATCACACCGAGTCGGTGCAAACACAACTGGCAAACAAATAAGAGGTTACCACAAACACCTTGTTGTATTGTACCTATCATTACTACGGATCATAACCAATACGGTGTCAAAATGTGCAAGGAAAAACATTCCCATGTTTACCTCGTACCACGACATATGATCGATGCTACCAGCAAGTTGGTGTCGCGACGATCCGTCACAATGCCGAGCTGTCGTACCCGCTACAGGCACGATGCCGCTGTTCCGACCACATGATCAATTCTTCACCGAGTCAAATATGTACAGAAGCAGCTACACTACTCCTCACCGTGATAAATAACGCCTCAACAGAAAGCATTGGCGTGTTATATCACAGAAAGAGAAAGTGTTTGCAACTCTCCAAAGAAAGTTACCGCAATATAGAGGTAATAGAAGCCGAAACCCGTGATAATTGCGTGTCTAACCACCGTACAATGCCCTATTGCTGGTAGAAAGGAAGAAAGACAACGGAAAGTTGAAAAGTTTTCCTGTTTGCAGAGCATACTCAATGCAAACTGTTTGCTGACAATGAATGAAACATTCGAAATTGAAACTGAGAAAATCGCCACGAAACCATCTCACTATCTATTACACATAACCTACACTACGTTCTGATGGCAGGGATGCATTTATCGAACGAAAGCTGGTCTGACGAAACCAAGAACTATGACGTGTAGGAATCAGTAAAGTCAGCAAAGCAAAATGCACCCGTAGCCAGTAAAAACTTACAGTAAACGTAGAGAAAAATCCAAGATAAATAATATCCAAAAACTATGCATTTACCTTGATTTTGATTCGTCATTTTAACAAAATTTTTACCGGAGAAAAACCTCCTCTCATTCGGATGGCGATAAGTTGGGAATATGTTAGTCACATGACAGGAACTTCAGCGTGCTCTGATGGTCGGTTGGTTGACATAGACATATGACATATGTCAACATAGCAACAGGGCACATAGTAAGGATACCCATGTGGTGCTATGTATTCCAAAGAATTTTTTATTACTATTGATCGCGGTAATCAATGCTTAATACATTGGAAAACCCATAGTGATAGCTTTGTAGTCTACAAGTTGATATTTTCGAAATAAAAATTGACTGACTGATTCTGGCAGTACCAATTGGAAAAAAGACTACGAAAATTAGTAAAAGTATCGTGGTATACTTTTGCAAATAGGCTATAGCAATCGTGTCATGGTCCAACAACCAATACACAAAAGATCACACTAATGTGTAAACGCGCTACGAAAACTTACCTACATGCCTGATCTGAAGTAGTGAGGTGCTGTTGTGAGCTCCACTATTGATCTCCTTATGCTTTGTACAAACAGAGCTTAGTGTTCTGTAAACAACGAATTTTAATTCTCAAGTTCTTTCCGGTTTTTATTTTTATTGTTCTCTGTGTGACGTCCATTATGACGTGCCGCGTGCGGTTATAGTCAAAGCCATTTAAGTTTAGATCATTATGGATTTGAATTTGAGCTCCCTGTTGTTTTCTTTTCAGGATCCTATTGTTCTATGCTGTTCTAGGACAGAAATAAGTCAGCCAATCCTAGTTCGACTCAGATCGTTCTCAACGTGAAGTAACCTACCGTTTATAGGTGATGTCAAGATCATGACGTCATATGTAATTCATTCATATTAAAGCATAGTGATGTGATCCTTATTCTGTTCGATTCTTATTCTGCGCTATTCGTCTCGTCAAGGAAAACTCGAATCTGTAATTTTTAGTTGAATCCAGATTGCCCAAAGTGTATTAAAACATGGTGATGAGTTTTCAACTCATCTACTTTAAAAGAACTCGAATCTGCCATTTTCAGTCAGATAAAGATAGACTCTAATTGATTCAGATTAATTAAAACGTAGTGATGAGACTCCCTTCACGTCAAGAAGGACATGAATTTCCGGTTAGACTCGGATGGATCCAAATCGGTTAAGATTGGTTAAAATGTACCACAACATAATGATGCGGCCCCTTCTTCAACTTTTCACCACATGAAGACCCCAAATCTTGGTAAGACATTTACATGAGAGATAGTACAAGAAAAGCATGATTTTGAAAAGTTAAGCCCAGAAAAACGATGCAGTGTAGTGTTATATAGATAATGAATGTCGATATTAATACAGTTTCAACAGACAAAAGGTTCTTGGAGAGAAGGAAATTGAATTTTATGTGATAACAAAGGGTACTAATATAAATTATTTCAATAAGTCTGAAGATCTATTTGCAAAAGAAAATGCATATCTGCATAATAACAAACTGTGATTATATATTAAAAGCTTCGGATAGATCGTAGAATCTAGTGATTGAAAGGAAACAAATGTTTTCCATTCATAAAGTATGGTTGGATTAACATATTTAAAAGAAACAAACAATCTATTCATTAAAATGAAATAAATATTTTTAGAACAACAAAGTGTGCTTGGATTAAAATATTTCAAAGAAACAGAATGTTACTGACTTTGTCTAATGCATTAAAGTGATTGCATATATAAATTCGATCTGGAGAGGGCACATTTCTGCCTTGCTGAAAAACATCTTTTTCAAGCCAAGACTTCCCGCTTCCTGTGGGTCCTGAAATTGTTATTGTAAACGGATGCTGAAATATAACTGGTTTCTTGGATATTTCATCTATGGTGCCACTCTTGCTTTCTTCAAAACAGCTTTTCCATTCGTGTCCTCACACTGGCAATAGAATGTGTAGTGTGTGTCTTTCCACCCCTTTGCTATCTGATGCACCTTAATTTCTGTTGTTTTATATCATCGTTTTTTTTAAAATATAGTCATATGCTAAAAATAACAATCGTTATATTGTTAAATAATCTTGTTTTGAAAGGTTTAAAGTAATGTTGCGTCTGGATGATACAAAGATTTGCCGTTGAGACGTGTAGGTGATTGGCCGTTCTAGACTTGAGCATTATAGGAAGACGGACCCAGCGGCGCTCTATCGACAGTGAGCCCCAAAAGGTAGATATCACATTTGTTGCTTGAATTTACCAAATGCGTATTTCCCAGAAATAAGGCAATGTTTGCAAAATCATCGTTTATAGTGAGTCACAAAATTCTTTAATAGAGTTTGTAAAGCGTGCAGTTCCTGATGGCGCTTTCCCGACACACACACACACATATGTGTAAGCAGTTTGAGTGATGGAAGAGTGGACAGATAAGATATTTCAACTCTAGTGATAAATTCTAAGGAACCGCTATCTTTCCGATAAAGGATGTTCTGAGCAAAGCCACCAGCACATCACGGGAAAACACATTATAGAAAGATGGGCGTTTGAGAATAAACATTAATGCTGAACGATATGTCATGATCATCTTAACCGAAACTTTTCCGAACTCAGAGAAGTAAGCCACTCCGTGGCCATCGCCACTGCTGTGAGCCCAGTAGGTTCTATCCAGTAGGTTTCTATGCTGTAGGCTTCGAAAGATATCCTCTCCCCCCAAAAAATAAGCCCAAAAAACCTAAAAAAGCGAGCTTGTTGAGTCTTTGTGATTTCCATTCAACGAAGCATCTCCTGGGTAAACCTTTACCCTTCATCAAGGAAAATATGTGGACCCAAGAATAAGATGAAACAAACGAGGTTTGGATTGAGAATACTACCAAAAGGGTATTTAGAGGCTGTCAGCAATGAGGAGAATCGAGGGACTCATGGCCCAAGTTAGTCGTATGAACAAAGGAAGCCACGGCAGTTCTGGTAGGTTTGGCGTTTCAAGTAGCAGATGTCTGGGTTTCTTCTGTTGGCTCTTCTTTAGAAACTTCAACATTACAGACAAAGGTAGATAACCAAACAATAGCACACGAAGTGAAATGCACATCAGAACATCGATTACCAACGCCCCTAGATTCGGACACGCAGATATGTAAACCTGTCGGCGTTGACTGAGAAGATTAGCAAAGACGTCACAGTGTGGGTGATCCCAAGGAGACTGATGAACGAACCAACTTAATACGAACTCGAACACCGCTAGGGGCTATTTCGTACATACAGCTTACCTTATAACTTGGAAGCCGAGTCGGAAAAATTTAGCCTGTCTGCCATGTGAGAAGCTTGAATGCTAAAGCTATTGTCATGAGCACATGAGAGAACCAGCTCCTTGAGACGATAAAACATTTGACTGCGTGCCGCCCTGTTATCAACAAACAAGAGACCACCGTCTGATTGTCCATAAAGAGCTGGACAATGCATCCTCGATGAAACATGAAAAGAGGTTGTCATGCAACTAGAACAGCTTTCATCTCTAAGGTGTTGATATGACTTTTTATATCCTGACGAGAACATTGACCCTTTCATGTGAAACCTTCGAAAAGAAAGTCTAACCGTTGCAAGTCACTTTCTTTTGAACGTCGACAGGATGATAGAGAGCATGGCACACCTTTGATTAGATTGATCACGTGTGACTACAAATCGAGGAACTAAAAGCTATTTGTGAGAATAGGAGTCGATGATATGTAGATCTGCCACGGCAACGCTCTCCATACAGCAAGTTGACATTCACAAAAATGGTATTTGTCCACTACCATGATTTTTTCCGAAGAGTGACCACAGGTCTGTGCGTACAGATCACTCGGAAAATCAGGTTTGGCTATTTATAAATCTGTGATTGGGATTGTAAAGCTCTATGGTATGGAAAACTCCTGAAGGTCGCCTAGAAATTCTATGAGTTGAACTGGCATCAAAACTGACCAATTCAAATTGACCAGAAGTGCGAGGCCGAAGCATTATTTGAGCAACAAGACCAACTGTGATGTCTTTCTGGCTGTTGACCAAAAGCAAGTCGTCCAAATATTGGAATATCAACAACCCCACTCATCTTTCACAACGCTTTATTACCTTCATAACCTGTGAAAATTCATACGGTGCTATAAAAAAATCCGGTTGGAAAGGCGAGAAAACAATAATACACACTTTGACACAGTTTGAAGGTAAGAATCTAAAAACCCTCTGAGCTTGTCCACATTTGAGCTAAAGTGGATTTGGTGAGATGTGGATTGTTAATTTCTCTCTATGTAAAAATCAGTTGAATTATGACGAGCTGTGAAAATGTTGGCATTTTCGCTATTTCTTAGTACAAGCAAGACAAGACCTTAAAACATGTGAATGCCTGAAGACACCTTTCCTATGACCTTTTTCCACAGTCATTGGATCAGTGTATCCAATGTTTGCTTGGTTATATTGCTTGTGTTCGTATTAAGTGACCAGAAACTCACCCAGAAGCTAGGTCACAGGAAGAAGAATTTATTGACTTTTTAGGCCTTTTGCCTCATGTGCTTGTCAATCTTCTCAATAATTTTTAGCCTTTCTCTTACGGACATATATGGCCATGATTTTCTTAAACTAGAAACCAGATCCTCATTACTATTTGAAGTATCTGTATCAGACTGAGGTAAATTCTCGGACAGATACTTTATTGATTGCCACCTGAACTAACAGCTCGTCAGCGTGCTCTACTGGCGCTGCTTGGAAGAGCAGCGCCAGAACTCGTTTAAAATAGTGGTGTAGCTCCTATTTTAAACGAGTCACCTGTGATTTCACCCCAGCGTGGTCAGTTGCTTCTTTTAACAACGCATGAGAAAAAGCTCGGACTGCCCCTCTATGTTAGAGAGTGATAGAGCTTGATTACAATGTATCACCACCAACGACGATAAACATGTCGCCTGATGTCGTCTTATGTTATCGACGCCGAAGAATTTTCTTCTTTAAAAATAAAGTCTCTTAACAAAAAATCATAGGCAGCCGTCTCCGAGATAGAAGTTCAAACCAGTCGTCAGACACCTTCTACCCCTGAAGAAGTAGACGCGCCACCACAGGAGGTAGTTATCTGAACTCCTCCGGAGCCATGATTCGCTGCTATGCTCGATATATAATAAGTGTAGTGTGGAAGTTGTTGTGTATGCGACAACGCCCTCGAGAACAGGAACCCATCGCAACTACAGCCTCGCGCCCTGTTCCTCTGGTGAGGCTGTACCTTCAACGATGTCTAATTCTGGGCTATAACACGGGTCATGACGCCAGAGGACTACAAACCCTTACGGCCTGTACGCACCCTCTCCAAGGGTAGAGGTTTTACCAGATGAATGGGAAGAAGCTTCGACAGTGGATTTTTTGGCAGCAGACTTTCCCTTTACGGATATTATCAAGTTTATTGCCGATACCTCGTCTGCCTCGATAACAAGTCAAAACAACAGGTTAGTCGGTCGTCCTTTTTCTTTGCTGCCTGGTTACAACCCCAACTGCGTGAAGACTTTATGGGATTATATACGATCCCCTGTGTTTCTAACGTATTACAAGCCAGTATGGACGAGTTGCAAATGTTGCAAGATGTTTGTCCGCACCACTGGTCCCGCTTACTTCCATCAAAGGTTTTAAATGTTAAGACTGCGGTATTTCAATCCAATGACGGAGTTCTGCCAATCCAGGCACTGGTGTATACTCGCAACATGAGGCCGTGGCTCCCAAACGATAGTCCGGAATCGAATGTGCCCTTAGCTGAACGAGATTGCGGGATATTTAGGAGAAATGGAAAGGAAAATCTTACGTACAATTTCGTTACAAAATGCCGCATTTCAAGTGTTGAGGAGATTTGTCGATCCACAGGCCAACACTTTATTTGATCGCATCTTCGACTCCGTTGTTGCAGCTTCACCGGTTTCACTGAAACTACATGCATGCATGCATGCTCACATCACTCGTAGTTCTGAGGCGAGATCATGTATTCCCGCATTCGAACGTTAGTACAGAGAATGCAGCGAAAGCTGCGGTTGGCTCCCATTGACAGACAAGCGGACTTGCTGCCTCCGAAAATATTGAAAAATGTTTTTGAACTGCGTGCGTCAAATCGCAGGATGCATTGATGCATAAATCTCTTACACCGCACGCCAGTAAGTCACAGCAGTGACCTTCCACGATCCCTCCCAAGGCTACGCCTAAGAAGAGGCCAGGTCCACTATCGGTGCCGACGCTACAGCTCAAGAAATACAAGATGGCCTCAAAAAAGCAAACTACCACTCCTAAGCAGAGGTAGCAACCAATCGAAATATCCGCCACAGATCGCGTTTCGATCTCTTCCAGATACTTTAGGTTTCTGCGAAGAGTTGACTTATCCTTTCCCCAAATCGAACTTAGATGTGTGACCGTGGGGGGGGGGGGTGGAGGTTAAAGAGTTTTTGGCAGGCTTGGCAAACGTTAGAAACTCCCATAAACATAGTCCGCTGGCTTCGCTGGGGTACGCCTTACCGTTTGCAAGGGACATGTCCTGTAACTAAATCCTTCCACGCTGGGCAAGCTTCCCAGTCCTTCTTTGGTCACGTCGTACGAACACCAGTCAGTGAAACAACAGCTCATACATTTGACATCGCTCAATATGGACACTCCACAGTTGATAACATCCACTCTAAACAAGGGCTTGTGGGCAATTTGACTAAACCTGTGCGATGCGTACCTGCATATTCCGATGCACGAAGAGTCACGTAATTTTCTGGCCTTCAGGATAAGGGATCAGAACTATTTGTTTCTCGCCCTGTCATTCGGGTTCTCGACAACACCATTTGTATTTACCCAGGTCATGAAGGAAGTCAAGTGCTGGATCGTGAAGTAGGGTTGCAAAATCTTCCAGTATTTTGACGATTGGTCAGCGAGGACAGGCGTGGTCTCTTTGCTCAGTTAGAGACACTACTGAAACGGTGCGATATCCTGGGTTTGTTGGTCAATCGCTGCAAGTCAGAGTTGATCCCAGTTCAGAAGAGAGAGTTCTTGGGAGAATTGTTGGATTTTGTCAGGTCCCCGGCTTTTTCCACTCAATATTTTCATACAAAAAATTATGACTCTAATTGCACGTGTCGTGTCTTCTCCCAAGCAGCGCCTTTCTTGGTTAGATTCACTCCTCGAACTATAAATATCAACTTAAAAGACGGCCGAGCTAGGCAGGTGTCATTTCCGGGAGTTTCAAAGGTTTGTGTTGAAGGCATTGCGTTGGCAGGTTGTCAGACGGATAATTTGGTATGACTTTCCCTCTTAGTTCTCACAAATTAAGATTGGTGGTCGCCTCAACTCAGTCTGTCGCACGGTGTTCGCTTCCTTCTCTCTTCCAGCTCCGTCGTAGCAGGTACAGACCGATGCTTCTTGCAACGGTTGTAGCTTCTTTTTCCAGGGACTTACGTGCACGGGAAAATGAGCGGTTCACGAATGGGGTTTGCATATAAGTGTATTGAAGATGAAGGCAGTCTTTATTGCTTGTCAAACTCGAGCCAAAGTTCTCACCGGTTACGTGGTTCAAT
Source organism: Protula sp. h YS-2021 (assembly GCA_949752745.1). Taxonomy (NCBI): domain Eukaryota; kingdom Metazoa; phylum Annelida; class Polychaeta; order Sabellida; family Serpulidae; genus Protula; species Protula sp. h YS-2021. Next base: position 87,821,033 of record OX457026.1, read on the forward strand.
TTTTGATAGACAATCAGACAGTGTAGTCTTATTTATCCAAGCAGGGGACACACTTTCACCGACGTTCTCGCGTCTCACCAAACGGATTTTATTGCATGCTCGCGACTCTGGTTTTCTTATTCAACCGTCACACATTTGTTTGTGATGGTTTATTAGATCATGCGTGTATGAGTAATCAAGTTCTAGGAAATAGGTCCGCTTTCGCTAACCACATTCATCCCCGTATTCTTACAAAAGATACATACATCTGAGTAGACGCATTTTTATTAAAGAAACTTAGTAATTGCTTATTAATTACTTGCGTTCTTAATTGGTGTACAACATACACACACCAGTGACAACATTGCAGGCAGTCTCAATGTTCTGGCCGATTTAGCTTCTCGGATGGGCGAGGATGTTCACACCGAGTGAGCTTTAGCGGATGACAAGTTCCAATGGATTGCAACATAATCTTCGTGGGGTCCACCCCAGTTCGATATTTTTGCCAATCCTCTCAACCACCGTCTTCCGGTATACAATTCTCTGTTTCCGGACCTGGCAGCATTAGCGACCGACGCGTTACTGTGTCAGTGGCCGATAGGGGTGGTGTTTGCGTTCCACCCTCGTTCCTGATGTTCAATATTCTTGTGAAGATTTGGCACGACAGACCGAGCCGTCTGCAGCTCACGATCTTCCAGAACTGCCTTGGTTTCTTTTGTTGGTGGGGTTACCATGCGTCATGGATCGTTCGAATCCCCTGGAGTATGGCAGTCTGCCTCAACCTCATTGGAATCATTGTCTCCTAGATCCTCATTTGTTTCGGCTGATACTTTGGTGCATAAGTTTTTCTGAAAGAGTCATGCAGTGAATACATAGCATCCACAGAGATTCCATGAATAAGGTTTATTTGTCACACTGGCGGCTTCTCGAGTCATGGTGTCTCCATGGCAGTGACCGATTTTTCCTTTACTTTGTTCGAGGTAAGGAAGGTAGCAGTCAGGTTAAGTATGACATATCGTTCCGTTCTGGCGTTTATTTAGAAGCGTACATTATGGAAGCGTTATGATTTGTCTTCATGTGATGTTTTGTCGGATTTTCTCAGGCCGTTTCAGCTAGAATGTCCTATTGCTGACAGAATAGTGGTGCCTGGGATTTGTCACTGGTTTTGAAATATCTCACGTCTCCACTTTTCCATCACTCTATAATTTCAGACAAGTTACTCACTCTGAAGTGCGTATTTCTCGTAGCATAGGCGTCTGGCAAGCGCCATGCGGAAATACACGCTTTGCAGAACTCTGTTAGCCAAGTCCATGGTTCATGGGAGGCCATGATCCTAAAACCATTCTCGTCTTTTTAGGCAAGACGCACGTTGCGACCAAGGGTTTAGGTACATTTCATCAAATTGTGATACCAGCTTTGTCCGGTGTGAGGTCGAGGGGCAGTATCGATGCTGCGTCGTTATATCAGGTCTCCTTACTATGCGCATATAGTAAACGATCAAGCACTTATCATCACACGTTACAGCGTCGTCTGTTTATATCGTTCATGCGTAGTATCAAAGTAGATTTTTCCAAAGCGTCTATATCTAATTATATAAAAAACCATTTTGTCAGCGTATGATGATATAATTAGGGAACCTGAAGATGTAATTCAAAAGCGATTTTCAATTAAAACTCATCAGCTTAGACAAGTAGCGCATTCTTATGTAATGCTAGTGGTGTGTCGATGTTCGACTTGTTACGTGTTGGCTGTTGGGCCTCTTCTAACATGTTTATTGAGCACTTTTTGCAAGAATATGCAACTGATGCGATGAATAATTTACAGTCATGGCCTGTTTGTTGCTGCTGAATCAGTGGTTCATAATAGCCCTTCTTTTTGCAGGATCCCTAGCAGTCTGGTGGAAAGAAAGCCGGACAAAAAGAAGAAAGCCGCTAAATAGACTCTTGATTTGAGGTACTACTTGGAGCGGCAGCGACAGCACGTGACTTTGTCGATCATGGGACTGTTGTTCGACCTACCAAAGTGGCGTATTATACCATGGTCGGGTTTTAGACAGGGTGATTTTGCATATGGTATAACACGCTGCTGTATTGGTCGGCACATACAGTGACTTTGTGTTCATCTGTTTTTCGTGTGTATGCCTCTCTTGCAAACAAGAGTGGTGGGACATTAGCTCGTATCAGTCTGTATGTATGTATGTTCGAACTTGTTGTTATTAATGGGCACCTCGTGGTGACATCCCACTGAATATTGTTATTTGTTATGAAATGGGCATTACGCGGTGAGACTCAGTTAAAATTAAAAGATAAATTGAATTTAGTTCTTTTATTTCTGGCTTTTCGACGAAATGCCTTGTAAACGGTGTGTCAACCAGTTCGCATGCATGGGATATTCAATTCCCTCAACCAGTTCTAGTCTCCCATAGTGATAGCTTCGTAGTATACCATGCGATATTTTCGAACTTAAAACTGAAATATTTAATTTCTCAGCACTCATTTTTATTAGTAAAAACCATCACTCTAAATATACCCACCCACCTCCCCATCAATTCGATCTTTTTGTACGAAAAGTTGGGTATGGTTCGATCACATGACAGGAACTGCGCCGATGCTGATTGGTCGGCTGATTGACGAGTATTGTAAATATAGCAAAAGGACACCTGTTAAGGGTAACCATGTGGTGCTATTTGTTCCGTAAGATTTTTATTATTATGGAGGTTTATGCGCTTCAAGAAGCACGACGTGTTTCAAAATGTTCTGTTAAAAAGTCATATATAAAGTGGTTTTTAAAAAGAATTAGTTAATGACTTTTAGTTCAGTAAAAACTGTGAACAATGCAGTTTTTGGAAATAATGATAAACAGGAAAAATATTAGTGATGAATGGCCCACACAACAACGAGTACATGTGATCGACATATTGCAGGATATATCAATTGTATGAACGCTGGATATGTGCTCGAGTCACTATACACACGACTGGAGGCATAAACTCGTGACACATAATAGACCTGATTCGTGTATGACTCGGTACAAGATCGCATGTTTCATACTCGATTCGCTGTGAGTACCACTCGCCGCATCAGAGGGTGAGAAGCATAACCGACCTGAGGCATGCACGGTCCGTCGCATCCTCGCCCGTGACAACGAGGACTGGTCGCCCTACCAACCCGCAAGCACGGCCCGTTGCATGCTCACGATAATTTAGTAATGGTTCGATCACGTGAATGTCAATACACAAAATCTGATTTGTCCATTGGTTTCTTAACGATAACAGTTTGACAGGCTGTAGATCTTCAGGTAGTACTTTAGTATGCCTGAGTGTCTGTAAAGGCGTAGGACATCTAATTTTTAGTTGCTTTCCGATATTCACTTATCTTTGTGACAATCATGACTGTGAAGATTTTGGTGAATTCTGTTAATATTATAAATGTTTAGCTTTAATTTTCTCACATTCAACTCTGTTTTTTTTTTTTTTTTTTTTTTTTAAGAATTGGTAGCTGGTCGGGCTTCAGTTTCAATAAACGGCACTTCTACGGGTTTTATAACTGGATACTTAACTGGCTTTTTAATCTGGATTTTGACGAAATGTTTTGTTATAAATGCAAATTATTAACAATCTTATTTTTTATCTTTACCCATTAGCTCCTTGCTATCCTTTCTTTGCATAACACGGGTGCTCTAAACATATGCCTACCGCTAAATTTCCTCTTATGTGACGTAATAATTTGTGTGTTTCTTGGTTTTTTTTTTTACTGAAGGGAGATTAAAATGTCATTTCTCAAGTGTTTTGAGGCACTTCGTTTGTTGTAATCTACACAGCTTGTAATTTTCAGCTTTAAAATTTTGTTTTGCTCTAAAACTATTTGTAGCGAAAAGTTCAAAATTACCTTTTTTTATTAGAGCAGCTTTGTCGGGCTGTACGAGTAGTCTTTTTAATGCATAGCGGGAAGTTAAATTTCTTTTGAAATATGACCTATCTCAAAATAGTCATGGACAAAATTGTGATATAAAGTATCAAGTTAAGACTACTTCTTGGAACAGGCCTAATTGTTTTTGTTATAGGCATGTATGTTTGTGTAAAATTGTAATCTGTATTATCGCTCTCAAAAAAGTAGCTCCGAGTCAGCCCTTCCTCAGAAAAAATATTGGCATGCTCTCTGTCTAGTAGCGAGCCGCTTCTCGGAGCTATAAACAAATGTGCTTACGCTTTTACGAGTTCAGACACGAAATTGAGAAGGATGGTAGAATGGGAAATAAGCGGATTCACAGTTTCGTTTACAATTTACGAGAAACAGGACTACAGTTTTTTGTGGATAGATATAGAAGCAGAGAAACCTAGAAACAGATATGAATGGAGAAATACACACAGTCACTTTGAAATAGTTAAAGCGCTGTTAGAAACACAAACACTTTTATATATACACCTTGGTTGAGAAGATAAAGTTTATGCTGTATGTGTATTTTTACTTGTTTTTTATATTTTTCTACACTGGAATCCTGTGAGTTTCCTCTTCTCAGGGTTCGTAGCATTCTTTAAAAGTCTTGAATTTACCAAATCGTCTCAAGGTACCTGGAATTGTCTTGAATTTTGGAAAAATGTCTTGAAAAGTCTTGAATTGGGAAATCAAATATGATGTGAAATATGTTTATGAAATATGTGTATTTTTTCACGCCTTCTTGACACTCTAACGGTGAAAAACGAATTTTTATAATAGATGAAATTGATATTGTGGAATGGTGATATGGTGGAAAAAAATTGAATGTTATTAGATATGCAAAATATCACTGTTGTCTTTAAATTCTTTAAATAAATAAAACGTATGTAAAACTATTCCTAAACAGTCTTGAAAAAGTCTTAAAACTGTCTTGTAAAAAGCCTCAACTGTCTTGAAAAGTCTTGAATCTGAAACTCAGTTTTCACTACGAATCCTGGACTGCTGAGCATGCGCATGCACAACCATAAACTGGGCTGGCTGACGTGGATAGGCCGAAAACTTCTTTATTAATTTTACTATTGAATGTCCTAAGAACCACATACCTGGAAAAGTGCTTCTCATAATATTGCAAAACAAAATTGAAATTATTACATGTTCAAGAGAAATTCACAAAACTGGCCAGATTGATCAGCCTATTTTTAGGCCCCAACCCTTTGGATTGGGGCCTATAGGTTTGGGGTGTCCGTCCGTCTGTCCGTCAGCGCTTTATACCCCTATGAATTTGGGGGCGGTTGGGGCCTGCTTGTGTTTCACAAATACTTACTTGTTTTTTTTTGACTGGTTATGCGACATGTTGGTTATACGAAATTGTTCATATTGCTATTGCTGATTGGTTGGCGTATAGACCGACATTTTATTTTCCCGACTTATGTATTGTTTACCTTAGAAACACAGTTTGTACTTTTGTGTCTTTTATTGTCTATATACGAGGAATCTGCTGTGTTTTGTATGAAAATCGTAGTCCAAGTGGGAATAAAAAATTGTGGTCTAACTGGGACGTAGTCCAACTGGGAACATGAAATCGAAGTCCAACTGGTGCGTAGTCCAATTGGGAACGCAAAAATAAATATCGTAGTCCAGGTGGTAGGTAGTCCACCTGGGAAGCTACCTTTTGTATTAGCAATGTTTGGTCCGACTGGTTTGGTCCTCTGGCAGTGGTTAATATTTGTTCTGTAATTTGTGTAATTTAAGGCATGTTTAAAATCATTCATACCCGCACTTTTATCTCAATTATTGTTTCTTATTAAAACGATTTCAGTAAAACCTCTGTAGTGACAACCTTCCAGACCCGGATACAAAAGAGTGCACTCTTAGATTAATAAAATAGAGATATGCTTTACCAATCATTACCAAATTTTAGAAAAAGCTTAAACAGTTCATAAAGACGATCGAAGTTGATTTTTGGAATCGATCAGTAAATTCAAAATGGCCACCAGCCGCCATCTCGAAATTTTCCGTAATTTCTTGTGAACAAGATATCAAATAAAATTTACTTGGCCGATCATCACAAAATTTTAGAAAAAAAATTGACTTAATCATAACAAAAACACGTTCGGGTCGATTTTTAATCCCTTTGCTAAATTCAAAATGGCTGTCATCTAGGCCATGATTTGCAATCACTTGCATGTTTAAAATAATTTCGGTGAAATTCAAGTTTAAAATATGGTGTACTTGCAGGTTGCCATAATGCCTTTAGTAGATATAGCAAGAATACAAGTAAACTTCCCATTTGAACCTTATGACTGCCAGATTACTTACATGGAAAAAGTAGTCCAGTGCTTAAAAGAGGTAATGTGGTGATCAACTAAAGCTGGTATCAAAATTTCCGTTCGGACGAGTTAATTTGAAATGTGTTTGTCTGTAAAAAGAGAGTTGGGAGCGTTGCTGTTTAACTTTGGATTTCTTAAACGCGCCATGTTTATTTTTTTTAAATGATTAACAAAATGTCACTGAGTGGGTGCAATAGTTTGTACAGTCAAAGATTTTGTTGAATACCAGTTTTCTAATAGAGAAAAGTAACGCGAAGTTGCAATGAGCGGTTTTATTTTAACAGGAGTATAATGGGATTCTTGAAAGTCCAACAGGCACTGGAAAAACCTTGTGTCTTTTATGCTCTTCACTTGCTTGGCTCGAAGCCAAAAAGGCTCAAATTCAGAGCCGGAAATGGCAAATGACTGCCAGCGCTGGAGACGGAAATGCGGCTTTAGACACGTGTAAACGAGAACTCGCGGGCCAGCTAAACGACGCGGTCGGACCGTGGCGCGGAGAAATAGGTCAGTGGATACACATGGTTTACTCTCCTTTTGTGGTGTTTTCCTGAGGCAGTAAGATATTTGTCGTCTGGGGAAAATTCGGCGATTTTATATACAGTCGGGCTCATTTAATACGAAATCGGTCAATACGAACAAAATCGCGGATCCCACAAACTTAAATATAAAAAATTTCGTATATCCGATAATTGGTTAATATAAACAAATTTTGGCCAGCGCGTTTTTAACCCAGCCGACTTTGTTGGACTGGGTTAGTCGTATCACTGTAGGGGACTTGAATGTATGTGCGTATGTTAAACTTTTTCTTTAAAATGCTGCTCCTCCTACAGTTTTGCTCCAATCGTTTTGATAATACGCAGGAATATTCCCTGGGTGGTCCCCCACCTGGCTATTACTTGTTTTGACGATTGACGAAAAACGGACAAAATGACGGCACTTTTTGTGCCCGTTGTGACCCATTTTTAAAATGCTACTCCTCCTACAGTTTTACATCCATCGTTTTGATGTTACGCAGGGATGTTCCTCAGGGGTTCGCCTACCAGGCTATTATTTTTCTTTGGTGGTTCGCCAAAAACTGGCGAAATGGGGGCACTTTGAAATTTGGCAAAAATTGGAATAAATGGTAGTAAATAACTGAATTGTCAAACCATTCATTTCTGCCAGTCTTTTTCAAATAGTTATAAAATTTTAATCGAAAATTTCTTATGTGCTTCTTCATCTGGACTTTCCTTTTTTCGCAAATGACAAAAACATGACGAAATGATGGAATTTATAAAATTTTGTAAAATTGTGTAAATGTCGGTAAATACGTGAATCGTCAGAACCCAACCTCTCCAACATCCCTTTTCGGGTAGCTTCCAAATTCGAATTAAATGTATTTTACATACTTCATACTTCATACGTCACCCACCCCTACCTACCACTAATACCCCGTCGCTCGGTGTGAATAGCAGTTGATATTGTTGGCAACTGAGCTACACTGTTCGCGTTTCCTTTACAAATCTAACAACATTCTAGCATGTCCCGAGTTACTAATCACTCGCGAACAAAATTACCAAGAGGAGCTCGTGCCTACGCGTTGCAGTTCAAACCGGTTGGTATAAAAGGCGATGAGAATTGCAATCAAAGTGAGTTGTCAAAGTGGGACAAAGCAAAAAAGAACGGAGTAGCTTTAGACATTAAGCACAAAAACAATTGAAGAAGTTGAGAAAGGTGTAAAATCAAAGGTCAAAATTGAAGACGACTTCAGAATTCTTCCAGACACTCTCAGTACCTGGTTAAGCAAAAAGGATCAAATTACTCGTAGCTTTGAAGAAAGCAGTTTCGAACGCAAACGTTTCAGACGAGGTGAATTTGAAGATGCCGAAAGTGCTTTGTGTAAGTGGGTCTTAAGTGCACAGATTTTGCCAAAAATATCGGTTAGTACCAATATCGGTTAATACAAACACTTTTGCCAGGCCCCGCAGACTTCGTATTATCCGGGTTCCACTGTATAAGTCATTAAAGTTGAAAAACAGCTGAAAATATTGCCTCGATGTTCGCCCGAGCAATAAAGTAGTCACCGTTGGCCGGCACTTCAGTCCAAACCTGTAACTTAAGAAGTGGTAAAATGCCTGGGATGTTGCACTGCATATGGAATATATACTTTAACAATTTGTTTCATTTAGCCGCACCTAGAATAATCTATGCATCAAGAACTCACTCCCAGCTGTCGCAAGCGGTGCAGGAACTAAAGAGGACAGCGTACAGCCAGTAAGCTGTTTAATAAAGAAATAATTGCAGAACCAGATTCAAGTCTCAAAAAAAAAAAAAAAAAAAATAAAAAAATAAATAAATAATTATAATAAATGAATAAGAATAATATAAATACTCCCCAGCGCTTCTTGGAAGTGTTGGGTATACAAAGTAACTTTACTGCTTGTTTGAACCACGTTCACGTTGTGTATCGTATAAGCACTCGCACATGTAATTGTTGGACAACTTTCCTTATTCCGTACCGACATGTTATTGGACCTGCCGACTTTGTCGGACTGGTCTTATCACATCAGTAGAGGGGGTATGCGTTGTCTATAGGCGTCTATGTACGTATGTAAACTTTTACTTAAAATGCTTCTTGTCCTTCAGTTTTGATCGGATTCCTTTCAAGTTTTGTACGAATGTTCTCTAAGTAGGCCTCTCTTGAAAAATTACTTTTGGAGATCCGCCAAAAATTCGCCAAATGGGGGGCATTTAAAATGTTTTGTTGCCAATTTTTAAAATGCTTCTTCTCCCACAATTTTGATCAAATTTGTTCAAATTTGCACAAATATTCATTAAGACGGCCTCTTTTGAAAAAGTAATCATTTTTGGCGATGTTAGTTTCAGAATGTGTGTGCTTGGGTCGAGAGAGCAGTTGTGTATTCATCCGCAAGTTAGCAAAGAAGAGAACAACGCCACAAAGGTAAGCCACAGTGTTTAGCGAGAATAAGCTCACGAGAATTTTGTATTTTTTTTCTTTCATGGTAATGACTTATATGAAATGCATGAATATTTTGTTAAAATTTTCCTGAAATTTAATATAGTTTTTGGTTGTTTTTTTTCCCGCAAGATTTTTTTTTTCGATATATGGGTTACTTCCGGTGTATAATTCTGGTTTTCCCGCTTCTTTCAGGTGCATCTGTGTAGAGCTAAAGTGAGTGCGAAAACTTGTCACTTCTATAACAACGTGGAAAGTAAGTAATTTGTGTAATAACCAAAGAAAAATAAACATTGAAAGTAAATAAGGAGTTTTCTAGAGCAAGAAAATTTGTGTAATAACCAAAGTAATATAAAAATTGAAAGTAAATAAGGAGTTTTCTAGAGAAAGAAAATTTGTGTAATAACCAAAGAAACAAAAAAATTGAAAGTAAATAAGGAGTTTTCTAGAGAAAGAAAACGACAAGCAGACAGCCAGTAATGTCCACGACCGTTGTCTTGTAGTTGTAATCTTATAATTTTGTGATTTTTTTTGGGTATATAAAAGACCGATGTGGAATCGGTCTAAATTTAGCAACACCAGATACTAAAAGCGAAAAGATTGCTTTGGTATGGAGTCGCAGCATATCACAGTTAACCACTGGTATGGAGTCATGCATGTCACAGTAAAACACCTCTCGTTGGTAAACATCTCTTTAATGAATGTTTCACCGGAACGTTATGATCAAATTTTACTGGCATTTTTAGATTCCAAGCATAATTTTGGGGACAAGTTGATGGATATAGAAGACCTCGTCACTTTGGGCAACAAGTACAAGTAAGAACATTTAGCATATATTAACTTACTTTGTTACATTATAGTAATGTTGTCCAGTGAGTAAATGTTGACCTTTAGGCCAGTTGTGTGGCCTAGCTGACGTTTTGAGGTGGAAATAACGGCAATGTCCATCGAGGTTTGCATTCCAACCAACAGTGAAAAATGATTAATTTCGGAATCGACCAGTCATGTTGTAGCAGTTACCTAAGTCTTATGGCAATAATGTGCGAAGTATGTATGACGTCAGTTGTATGTATGGGAATATTGTTGATTGTTTAATAAATGTCCTGGAATACAGATTTTGCATGATTTTGTTCTGAAATAATTAACATGGCTAAAAGTACAGTATCATAAAATTTACATAAATTTACATAAATAATACAACGCCCAGTTGTCGAAGTTTGAGCAATGAGCGCTGATCACATGCCCCATACCGCTGGAAGTGAAACGATGTAGGATATAAATAGGACACATTGTTTGCGTGAACTGGCCCACCGACGCCGCTGCTGTATCTTTATGGGGCGTACTTTCACAGATCGTTTTGAAAAAAAAAAACGTTCATGATTTCGTTAATGTGAGTATGGTGCTTTGTATAGGCATAGAGCATAAGAAACAACATATTAAAGGCGCCTTGCCCCCCACCTTCCCCCGCACTACTTTCCCCCACAGGTGCTGCCCGTACTACACGTCGCGGGAGCTGAAGGCGGAAGCGGATATCATCTTCCTGCCCTACAACTACCTGGTGGATCCCAAGTCCCGGCGCGCCCACGGCGTGGAGCTCAACAACAACATTGTCATCTTTGACGAGGCTCACAATCTGGTAGCCTATTCTGTTCCTATCGTCCTTCTTTGTGAATTCACTTAATTATTTTTTAAATGTTATTTTTGCCGCTGTGACAATTGTTGGATTGTCAGGGTTTGGGGGGGGGGGTGTGATATCGTACTGGTCCTTTTTTTGTAACGGAGAACGATTGGTTGAGTGTAAGTGATTCGCAAACCAGATAATGTGAGTATGTTGCGAGTAAAGAAGTGATTCTTGCAAAATAAAACAAACTTTTCGATCACAGAAATGCCTCAGTTAAATTAAAAAAAAGCTGCGTTCGGCAAAAACAATATTCGGTACTGGTTACGTTGGTCGTGTATTATCAACAAAACAATTGTAAGAAAATATGCCATTTAAGTTTGTTTCGAAATGAATTTTTGGTGCATGTCATAACTACAGGAGCAGATATGTGAGGACAGCGTGTCGTTTGACTGGACGTCGGCGGAGATCGCGGCCGCCATCCGTGACCTTGAGCAGGTGTCAGACAAGCTGACGGAGATGGTGTCGCAGGAGGACAGCAATGCCAGCGCCTTTGACATGGATCCGGAAACTAAAACGAGTAAGTGGGGACTGGAGCTGCCGTTAGTGGATGGGGATTGGAGCTGCCGTTAGTGGTTGGGGACTGGAGCTGCCGTTAGTGGGTGGGGACTGGAGCTGTCGTTAGTGGATGGGGACTGGAGCTGTCGTTAGTGGATGGGGACTGGAGCTGCCGTTAGTACGTGGGGACTGGAGTTGCCGTTAGTGGGTGGGGACTGGAGCTGTCGTTAGTGGGTGGGGACTGGAGCTGCCGTTAGTGGGTGGGCACTGGAGCTGCCGTTAGTGGGTGGGGACTGGAGCTGTCGTTAGTGGGTGGGGACTGGAGCTGCCGTTAGTGGGTGGGGACTGGAGCTGCCGTTAGTGGATGGGGACTGGAGCTGCCGTTAGTGGATGGGGACTGGAGCTGTCGTTAGTGGGTGGGGATTGGAACTGTCGTTAGTGGATGGGGACTGGAGCTCCCATTAAGATTATCTTGTGATGGCATGTGGATTTTTGTGAAGACTATGTGTCCTGGGGACTGGAGCTGTCGTTAGTGGATGGGGACTGGAGCTGCCGTTAGTAGGTGGGGACTGGAGTTGCCGTTAGTGGGTGGGGACTGGAGCTGTCGTTAGTGGGTGGGGACTGGAGCTGCCGTTAGTGGGTAGGCACTGGAGCTGCCGTTAGTGGTTGGGGACTGGAGCTGTCGTTAGTGGGTGGGGACTGGAGCTGTCGTTAGTGGGTGGGGACTGGAGCTGCCGTTAGTGGGTGGGCACTGGAGCTGCCGTTAGTGGGTGGGGATTGGAGCTGCCGTTAGTGGATGGGGATTGGAGCTGTCGTTAGTGGATGGGGATTGGAGCTGTCGTTAGTGGATAGGAACTGGAGCTGCCGTTAGTGGATGGGGACTTGAGCTGCCGTTAGTAGGTGGGGATTGGAGCTGCCGTTAGTGGATGGGGACTGGAGCTCCCATTAAGATTATCTTGTGATGGCATGTGGATTTTTGTGAAGACTATGTGTCCTGGTTTTGTTGTGGGGATTGGGGATGTTTACATATATTGCTTTCCCTGCTGAAATGCGAAGCATATTGTATTTTTTTTTTATAAACTAATTTGTTTTGAAAGCCAGAGAGAGAGAGAGGGAGAGAGAGAGCTAGAGAGAGAGAGAAAGAGAGAGAGAGAGAGAGAGAGCTCGACGGAGGGTTGGGGAAGGAGCGGAGGGTGGAAGGGAGATGTAGAGCGGGAGAGAGAGAGAGAGAGAGAAAGAGGAGGTGGGGCGATGACGATGGTATCAGAAAGGCTTGGATGTTTTAGCGCCGGACTTCACCCTAAGCGACGTGCTGCAGTTGAAAGGAATACTTCATAACATGGAGCGACTCATAGACGAGATACAAATCAACAAACCGGAAGGCATCCCGAAGCCGGGCGAGTAAGTGCCAAATACATTCCATACAATATCCGGAAGGCATCCCGAAGCCGGACGAGTAAGTGCCAAATGCAATAAAAAAAGTAACCAAGTCATTCAAGAAAACAAATAAAAAAGTGATAGACACGTTTTGTTCAGCTTGAGATGCTAGAGGTTCGAAATAATATATGCTTTGGGAATTCTCATTATTTAAATTCTTGGGAGAAACAAATTTCAGATGAAGTTCCATTAGTTTTTCATAAGTGGTTGCACGCCTGATCCCTACCTCATAAAGTTAACATAAGGTTTAAAAGGGATTTTTTTTTACTGATTTGGTTATTATGTTTCCTCCGTAGAGGGGAAAGTGTAGTGTTTGTGTCTGTTGTAGACACCTGATTTTGGTTAACAGGATGACTGTCAAACGAAACGTCGAATCAACTTCAAACTTGGTGGGCTTATCCCTTAGTTTGGTTCGCCGATTGGGATTGTATTTGACGTAAATTGGACAATCCGCGACGTCATCGTGCGTAAAACGTGACAATGTCGTCATTACTGCAACTGCAAAACGGAAGGTCAAATTAGCTTCAAACGTGGTTGGATAATGGTGTCAAAACGTGTTGTGGACCCCCCCCCCCCTCAAACGCCAAGTCGGATCAGCTTCACACTTGTAGGATAATGCCTCGCGCCTATGCTTTGAATTTTTGGGACGGGGGGCTTGGTAGCACCCAGACTGATGAGTCGGAGATGGGGGGGGGGGGGTGGAGCCATACCGATGCAGAGCCGTTCGGAGGTAAGCTGGAGGGACTTGGGTTTCGATGAGCGGAGGAGGTGAGAGGGGGTCGGGGCGGTAACCTTGTTAATCAGTACACGAGTCATCGCGATTGGTTGGGCATGACAGCGTTTTTTTTCTGCGCTTACCTATTGTTCCCTTCAGTTATTGATCCTCTTCTGGAGAATGCGTGTGTGTTGTTATTGGACAAGAAAATAGGGCATTGCTGCCCCCTCTCCCTGCCGCTCGCCAGCAAAGTCTTTTCACTTAGCTGGTGAGCTGTTCGATAATTTTCACTTTTAAGTGGATCATCTGTCATCTTGTGGCATGACAAGCAGCTTATCTTTTTGGCTTCAAAATGTCCCTTCCTCCCCACTCTTCCCCCGCCCCCATCGAGATGAGTCATATATTGTATAGTTATGAAGCTGCCTTTGCAGTGCTTTTTGCTGAGGAGAATGTACGAAGACAAAGTGTATATCATGGATGTAAGTACACTTTGAGTACAGACACATACCGTGAAAGGGTTGGGGTCGCGTTCAGAGCCGTACCTACATTAGATGTCGAGGTTGGGGAGGGGCGATGTAGCGACGTGTAAAAAGACGTACAGTAAAACCTGACTGTACGTGACCACCTCAAAGACCCGGACAAAAAATATACAGTAAAACCTCTGTGGTGACCACCTTCCATACTCATATAAAAATGATTACAGTAAAACCTGTTTGCAGTAAGCACATTCTTGACCCAGATTAAAAAGACATTAAGTATAAGCCCAGTATATAGTGACCACATTTCACATTGCTGCACCTGGACGTAAAAAGAAATACACTTCATATATATTTATATAAGGTAAAAGTCTTATAATTCTGATATGGTAGAAAATGTGAGAATGCATTTTGCTAAACCAAAGGAGGAAAAGAACAAGAGGTGTCGGGGGAAACATTAAACAAAAGCAAAACGGCAATGGCTGGCTAGTAGAAATTTTGATATGGTCAAGTACACTGGTGTTGTACACCGGCCGCTCTAGTTATAGTTTAATGGCTAATGTGCAGTTCGATTAGTAGCGTTTATTTCAAGGCTAATTAGCGTAGATATCTTCAAAGTCCCCCCATGACCTTTGCAAAACTTCGATCCGGTTTCGTTTCAGCTTTCTGTTTGAACTGTTCGGAAAAGCAGAATTGAAGTTCACAAACAAAAATGAAGTGATTGATGTCCTCGACAAATTAACACAATATTTGACTTCAGACGGTAAGTGTTGATTTTTTTAGGGGAAAATGCCCCCCTCCCTGCCATTAAAAGCGATTATAGGGACTACTTGCCTTACACGCTCAGCTGTCGTATTCAGACTACCATTGTCTCTGGATAAACTTCGGAAAATGCAGCTTTGTTTATTTTTCCACCAGTGCAGCTGTTGGTCTGGAGTGTCGTTACTTGAGGTGCGTGAGGATTTGTACTGTAGTGGTAATTAGAGACGTCTCTATACTTGTTTACAGCTGCCAGTAGCGTGTTCAGTCGTAAAGGCGCGGGGTTGTCTAAATTTGCTGACGTTGTCAAGGTAATTCTTTAGCCACATCCACATTCGATAGTGTTGATGATGAGTAATATTTCACTTTGTCGAAAAAAAAACAAAAAAACGTTTTGTTTGAAATTCTCAATCTTCGTCTATATCTGGCTTTCGTAAGCTCAGCTGGGGAAGACCAGATATGGGCTTATGGAGAAAGTTTACGCTTAGCTTTGCGATATATCAGACCATACTTTGGTAGCAAACAAAAAAATTGCTTCGAAATATTAATAATTCCACTAGTGGGTATATTTCCACACATATCTTTTCAGTTAAAACTTTTAAGTGGGTAATAATTCAGGTCTCGCAGAAGAGGTTTAAATCGGGGTCATTGATTTATGTAGATCGCCTTTAGCCGAGATCCTGGCAACGAGTATACACCGCTTAGTAACCACCAGAGTGCCGTGTCCAGACACTACAAAGTGAGTGCTCGTAAAGCTGTGGCGAGAACAGGTGGGTGGGTGGAGGGGGGAGAATTGCAACCCCTGACCCCCCCCCCCCGTCCTTCACACCGCCCTCGTGGATAAAATATATAACCTTAGTGCAAAAGTGGCGAGTACGGTGTTTTTTGGGGGAGGGGGCGGGGGGGGGGGGGGAGGTTCACCTTATATAAAAATCACCCGAAGTAGTGAGTTTACCCGTCAGATTTTTTTGTGCAAACACGAAGTTGAACAGTCTATTTCTTTCTAATTTAGAGAATTGGGCAGTGCAACCCCTGACCCCTCCCCCCCCCCCAAGCAATCAGAGAGATCGTGAATTGTTTGGTGAAACGAGTGTCACTGCAGTTGTGTAATAAGATCGCCACCATGTAAAATTAACTAAAATGTACACGGTTTAGCTGCTATTCATAAATGATCAAACTCATTTCACTCCTTTAAAGGTATTTGTAAAGGAACTTAAGAAAGAAACCGCGAAGAAGAAGGGAGGATGGGATGCGGAACCGTCCACATCAAAATCAGGTTTATGGCGCAACCGTGTGTCCCAGTTTCTTTGTGTCAGATAAAAAAGCAACGGCTAAACACGCTTGATTTGCTGTCTGTCTCTCTCAAAAAAAAGTGACAAACATATTGTTATATATTTGGCAACCATATTGTTTAGGTTTTAAACTCTGTGCAATGATATTTGCGTTACGTACATTACTGTGTAAAATCTATAAACAGCATTGGGGATTTTTTTTTTCGACTTAAGGCCAAGTACAGAATCAGATTTTGTCAGTGGTTTCGAGATTCAGATCAGTACCTCGTTTAAGCGTCAGATTTAAAAAAAAAAACTCGAGTGGGTCTCAGTTAAAGCGTGGCATTTTGATTGGACAGGGCGCGTGCTGAGTTACTGGTGCTTCAGCCCCGGTCATGCCATGGAGGAGCTGAAGGCACAGGGTGTCAAGTGCATCATCCTCACCAGCGGCACGCTCTCGCCAATGACCTCGTTCAAAACCGAAATGGGCATGTGAGTCACGTCGTTCTTTATTCCCCCCCCCCCCCCCAAAAAAAAAGGCGAAATTCGGGTGTTATTTTGGGGAAGTCACGTTCAGATTGAAATTGTGAACTTCGCCTTTGGTGTTAATGGTAAGCGTTGTGGTGACCTTTGCAGATCGTTCAAGGTCGAGCTTGAGAACAGTCACGTGATTGAGAAGAAACAGGTGTGGATCGGTGTGGTGGGCAAAGGTCCCGACGGCACGACGCTCAGCTCGGCTTACGACAACAGGTACGCGTTTAAATATTTCCGCTGCCTTGCTTTGAGCTTTTGAAATTAACGTAATATCTTCCATAACCGTAAGGGTTTCTTGCACTGACAGACATTCTAACTCAGATTGTCGTAAAAGCTGTCCTATACCGTAGTTGTTTTCTTTTTTAGCCCAGTTTACGTTACACGTAAGCTGGGGTATTCCTATCGGTCTGCGGATGGCGTCCGTTAGTTAGTTAGTTAGTTAGTTAGTTCGCTGTAAACTTTGTTTCAAACTGCATCTCCTCCTACAATTTTGATCCGATGTCATTTATTTTTGGTGTGAGGCATCCCTAAGTAGTCGTGCATACGGCTTGTGCTTTTCTAGTCGATGGGGTGATTTTTGAATTTTTGGCGAATTTTTAAAGAAAAAAATTAAAAATGTATCTCCTACATTTTTGACCCGATGTCATTCATTTTTGGTATGAGGCACCCCTAAAGGGTCGTGCATACGGCTTGTGTTTTTTTAGTCGATCGGACAATTTTTGTATTTTTGGGGATTTTTTTAAGCAAAAATTTTGAAAAAAATGCATCTTCTCCTACAATTTTGATTCGATGTCATTTATTTTTGGTGTGAGGATTTCCTAAGCGGTCGTGCATACGGCTTGTGCTTTTTTAGTCGATCGGGTAATTTTTGAATTTTTGGCGAATTTTTAAAGAAATTTTAAAATGTATCTCCTCTTACATTTTTGACCCGATGTCATTTATTTTTGGTATGAGGCACCCCTAAAGGGTCGTGCATACGACTTATGCTTTTTTAGTTTGTATTTTTGGGGAATTTTTTAAGCAAAAATTTCGAAAATAATGCAGAATGCATCTACCCCTACAATTTTGATTCGATGTCATTTATTTTTGGTGTGAGTGCATACGGCTTGTGCTTTTTAGGCGTTCGGGCAATTTTTGTATTTTCAGGGAGTTTTTGAAGAAAAAAACTTCAAAATGCATTTCCCCCTACAGTTTTGAAGTTTTTTTTTTTTTTTTTTTTTTTTTTTTTTTTTGATTTGAGGCATCCCTAAGGGGTTGAGCATACGACTTGCGCTTTTTAGTCGATCCGACCATTTCTGTAATGTTTGGGAATTTTTGAAGAAAAACTTCAAAATGCATTTCCTCCTACAGTTTTTATCCGATTTCATTTATTTCTGCTATGAGACATCCTTAGGTAGGTCTCGCATACGGCTTGTGCTATTTGACTCGACTTGGGAATTTTTGATTTCGGGGGGAATTTTTGATGAAAATACCTCAAAATGCATTTTCTCTGGCAGTTTGGATCAAACATCATTTATTTTGGGGCTGAGGCATACTTAGGGTGTCGTGAATATGGCACGTCTTTTTCAGTCGATGAGAGAATTTTTTAAGAAAAAATTTAAAAATGCATTTCCTCCTACAGTTTTTATCAGATTTCATTTATTTTCGATATGAGCCGTCTCTAGGGGGTCATGCATACGGCTTGTGCTTTTTGAGTGAATTGGAAAACTTTTGAATTTTTTTTCGGAATTTTTGAAAAAAAAAATTAAATGAATCTCCTCCTCCAGCGCATAAACGCAAGTTAAATGAACTTGCGCAGTAGTCAGATTTAACAACCGCATCGACGGAAGATAAATAAAGATGCGAACTGGTCCAAAATAAGCACCGCGCATCAACGCAGGTTAAATTAACATGCGCACTGGTCCGAAAAAAAGAACTACGCTTCGACGTAAGTTGAATAGACATGCGCAGTGGTCTGAAATGCGAACCGCGCATCAACGCAGCCTAAAGAAACATGCGCACTGGTCCGAAATGCGAACCACACATCGAGGCAAATCAAATAAACATGCGCAGTGGTCCGAAATGCGAACGGCGCATCAACGCAAGTTAAATAAATATGCGCACTGCTCTGAAATGAGAACCACGCATCAACACAAGTGAAATAAACATGGGGAATGGCCTGAAATTCGAACCGCGCATCGACAGAAGTTAAATAAACATGCGATCCGGTCCAAAATAAGCACCGCACATCAACGCAAGTTAAACAAACATGCGCACTTGTCCGAAAAAAAGAACCACGCATCGACGCAAGTTGAATAGACATGCGCAGTGGTCTGAAATGAGAACCGCGCATCAACGCAAGTTAAATAAACATGCGCCGTGGTCCGAAGAAAGAACCATGAATCGACGCAAGTTGAATAGACATAAGAGTCGGGCATCGACGGGACTTAAATAAAACATGCGTTCTGGTCCGAAACGCAAATCGCGCGTCAACGCAAGTTAAATGAACCTGCTCACTTGTCCCAAAATGCGAACTGCGCATCAACGCAACCTGAAGAAACCGGTATACTGGTCCGAAATGCGAACCGGATATCAACGCAAATTAAATAAACATGCACACTGGTCCGAATTGCGAACCGCACATAAGCGTAAGTTAAATAAACATTTGCACCGGTCCAAAATAAGTACTGATCATAACACAAGTTAAATAAATATGCGCAATGGTCCAAAATGCGAACCACGCATCAACACAAGTTAAAAAAAATATGCGCGCTGGTCCGAAATGCGAACCGCACAGCAACACAAGCTAAATAAGCAAGCACACTGGACCAAAATAAGAACTGCGCATCAACGCAACTTAAATAAACATGCGCACTGGTCAAGAATAAGAACCACGCATCAACTCAAGTTAAAGAAATATGCGCATTGGCCTGAAATAAGAACCGCGCATCGACGCACGTTAAATAAACATACGCAGTGGTTCGAAATGCGAACTACGCGCCAACGTAAGTTAAATAAACATTTGCACTGGTCTAAAATAAGCACCGCGTATCAACGCAAGTTAAATAAACATTTGCACCGGTCCAAAATATGTACCGATCATCAACACAAGTTAAATAAATATGCGCAATGGTCCAAAATACGAACCACGCATCAACACAAGTTAAAAAAAATATACGCAGTGGTTCGAAATGCGAACCATGCGCCAACGTAAGTTAAATAAACATTTGTACTGGTCTAAAATAAGCACCGCGTATCAACAAAAGTAAAATAAACATTTGCACGGGTCCAAAATAAGTACCGATCATCAACGCAAGTTAAATAGACATGCGCAGTAGTTCGCATTTCGAACCACTGCGTATGTTTATTTAACGTGTGTCGATGCGCGGTTCTTATTTCAGGCCAATGCGCATATTTCTTTAACTTGAGTTGATGCGCGGTTCTTATTCTGGACCAGTGCGCATGTTTATTTAAGTTGCGTTGATGCGCACCGGCCATCAACGCAAGTCAAATAAACATGCGCACGTCTCCGAAATTCGAACCGCGCATCAACGAAAGTTAAATAGACATGCGCAGTAGTTCGAAATGCGAACCACGCTCCAACGCAAGTTAAATAAACATTTGCACTGGTCCAAAATAAGCACTGCGCATCAACGCAAGTTAAATAAAC
Organism: Protula sp. h YS-2021; assembly: GCA_949752745.1. NCBI lineage: Eukaryota > Metazoa > Annelida > Polychaeta > Sabellida > Serpulidae > Protula > Protula sp. h YS-2021. Next base: position 87,841,250 of record OX457026.1, read on the forward strand.
ATGCGCACTGGTCCGAAATTCGAACCGCGCATTAACGCAAGTTAAATTAACATGCGTAATGGTCCGAAATTCGAACTGTTCATCAACGCAAGTTAAATAAACATGCACACTGGTCCAAAATGCAAACCGCGCACCAACGCAAGTTAAATAAACATAGGCACACGTCCAAATTAAGCACCGTGCATCAACGCAAGTTAAATAAACATGCAAACTGGTCCGAAATGCGAACCGCGTATCAAGGCAACCTAAGGAAACTTGGGCTGTCCGAAATAAGTACCGCTCATCAACGCAAGTAAAATAAACATGCGCATTGGTATGGAATAAGAACCGCACATCAACACAAGGTAAATAAACATGCGCACTGATTCGAAATAAGAACCGCACATCAACACAAGGTAAATAAACATGCGCACTGATCCGAAATAAGAACCGCCCATCAATACAGTGTAAATAAAGATGCGTATTGATCCGAAATAAGAACCGCACATCAACACAAGGTAAATAAACGTGCGCACTGATCCGAAATAAGAACCGCACATCCACAAAAGGTAAAAAAAAACATGGGCCCTCGTCAGAAATGCGAACCGCACATCAACGGAAGTTAAATAAACATGTGCACTGTTCCAAAATGGGAACCGCGCATCTACGCAAAATTAAATAAACATGCGCACTTGTCTGAATAAGAACTTCGCATCAAGGCAAGTTACATAAATATGCGCACTGGTCCGAAATGCGAGCGTTGCTTGAAGGTGTCTATGGCAGACTATCCTGTCTACCAGAGATGCAAAAAATATGTTTCCCATTTTTCTGGGAAAGAAATCTTTGTATGCATTTATCAGTCTATGTTCTGGTCCGGTGCTAAATTAATTATTGGGCTAGCTCTTTGCCGTCTCATCTTTTGAAGCCCAATTTTTCAGGAAAATTCCCTAACTCATGCACGCTGGAATGGTTTTATTGCTTTTCGTAAGCTGGGACTTTGTCCTTGGACAAACTTGTTTTTTTCTTGAAAAAAAAAACGTAAAAAATTAAAAGGCGCTAAGAGATTTTTATGGCTGTAGAATTAACTGATCTTTTGGGTAACTTTCGTGCAATGTTGTTTTAGGTTTAAACCAGAGTATCAGGCTTCCTTAGGCAATGCCATGGGTAGGTTTCTGCGCCTTAAGCAATGCCATGGGCAGGTTTCTGTACCTTAGGCAATGCCATGGGTAGGTTTCTGTACATTAGGCAATGCTATGAGTAGGTTTCTGTACATTAGGCATTGCTATGGGTAGGTTTTTGTACCTGAGGAAATGCCATGGGTAGGTTTCTGTACCTTAGGCAATGCCATGGGTAGGTTTTTGTACCTGAGGAAATGCCATGGGTAGGTTTCTATACCTTGGGAAATCGTAGGTTTCTGTACCTTAGGCAATCAATGCCATGGGTAGGTTTCTGTACCTTAGAAAATTCCATGCGTAGGTTCCTATACCTTAGGCAATGCCATGGGTAGGTTTCTGCGCCTTAGGCAATGCCATGGGTAGGTTTTTGTACCTGAGGAAATGCCATGGGTAGGTTTCTATACCTTGGGAAATCGTAGGTTTCTGTACCTTAGGCAATCAATGCCATGGGTAGGTTTCTGTACCTTAGAAAATTCCATGCGTAGGTTCCTATACCTTAGGCAATGCCATGGGTAGGTTTCTGCGCCTTAGGCAATGCCATAGGTAGGTTTCTGTACCTAAGGTAGTCAATGCCATGGGTAGGTTTCTGTACGGAATTTCGGCCCAAAACCGGTTCGGCCCAAAACCAGTTCGGCCCAATTTGGATGATTCGGCCCAGGATTTTTTTCACCTGACCGGTTCGGCCCAAAACCAGTTCGGCCCAAATTGGATGTTTCGGCCCAATGTTTTTAGGGAGATCTTCGTTAAAGTTTTTTGACTTCCAGTGAGTAAGTTCAATGTGAATTGCACATTACTTTTCCACACACCATAATTTGTACGGAGTTGGGACGAGTCAACCCACAACCGACTCAACCCACGACCAACTCAACCCACTTTGGTCAAGTCAACCCACCATGTCCTGGTCAACTCAACCCAACCTACATACCGACTCAACCCACCCTGAGAGTCAACTCAAACCACCCCAAAATCAACTCAACCCACCTGCATTTAATCGTTCTAATGTGAAAAAATGAAACAAAAGTGAATATAAATCTTAATTTGAAATTCGAGAAAATTCCAAAACATTTGATCTTCTCTGTTCTCCATTGTCAACTTAAAATAACAGGAAACATCTGAAGTGAAGAGCTTTTATCGTGTGCAATTAGGAATGACACGCTGAGTGGCGATTTAGTCTGATGTCGGGGTAGGGGGATTAGCATTACGGGTTGATTCCAAATCGCAATTGGGCTTAAGGCGTGTCCTCTGGTATTTTAAATAGCGAATAAACGCAAAATTTCAGGGGGATGAGTTAATTGCAGTTTATGTAATGTACTTTGTTCTAAAGTTTAACAGACGTTTCTTATTGGTTATTCGTGTTTAATTTTGCAATGTTTAAACTCTAAAAAGCTCCCCAATGGCACTCGAAAACCATTTCCAATTTACGAGTCTTGAGAGGATGGTCTGAAATTTTGTTTGGACAAATTTAATTATCAAACCTTTGAAATGTCTGATAAATCAAAGTCAAACTGTGGTGAAAAAGATCCCCATGAAAAGGATGATTTTTTATGGTGTGTAAAATGTGGTGTGTAAAAGGTGGACTGCACAACATTTCCTTTGTAGTATTTCAGCCGCTTAAGAATGTTAACGTTTAGCTGTTTACATTATATACGTATTTTTAACAACAAATAAAATTTGGCAGCAATTACAAATAAATAAAATATATTTACTATGTATTACTGCATAAGTAAAATTAAAAAGTTCAAGGTTTAGTGTCAGAAAAACGAATATGTTAAATACAGTCTCACCTCGGTATAACGAAGTGGCTGGGACTGTAGGATTTTATTCGTTATAGCGAGGTTTCGGTATATCCGGGTTTCTCGAAAAAGTCAAAGGTATAAGAAATATAAACTTTGGAGTTTACTTGTGACCAAAATACATACCGACGCATACTGTACATGTACGTGTATAGGTATTTACAACAACTTGACGTTTGAGTTACATTTTAGCAAAAAACTTGGTAATGCAAGTCTGAGTCTGGAGCGCACTTCGCTTAGTTTCAAAAAAATTTGACAATTTGTTGATCAGTTCGATAGCTTCGTCTGCGTTTTCAAATGTTCCCACTTCATATCGTAACAGTTCCAGGTTGTCCGAAATCTCATTTACGTTGCGGCGTTTAGGAGGTTCTGGTTCTTGCTCTGTCAATTCGTCTTGTTCTAGATCTTTTGCTTAAGTGAAGTCTTTGATATCAAAGACTTCCGTACACTCAGCGTTTGCGTCAACTTGCACATAACACTCAAAGTCCTCGCTCTTCATGGCGGTTGGTTCTGAGACAGTCTCTTGCCTTATCTCAATGTATCCTGACACATCGCTTTGTGGTACATTTTCAGTCACAACGCGATAAAAACAGTTTTGCACAGTTTCTGTGGAAACTTGACCCCAAGCTTGTCGCAAGTAGTGTAACGCATCCAGAACAGTAATAACGCACTCAGTCTTGGTCTCTATGCAACGTGACAGTTTGTTTACAAGCTGTCGTCGATAGTGTACCTTCAAGTTCTTTATAACGCCTTGGTCCATGGGTTGCGTAACGCTCGTTGTATTCGGTGGAAGAAAGTACACCTTTATGGATTTTAGTCCATCTACTTTTGGATGTGCTGTGCAGTTATCCATTAACAGTGCGATTTTACGCTTTTCTTTAGTCATTCTAGCATCGAAGTTTCGCAGCCATTCAACGAATATCTCACTAGTCATCCAAGCTTTAGCATTGGCTTTGTACTCTGTGGGAAGAGTTTTCACGTTCTTAAAGCACCTGGGATTTTTGGACTTCCCTACAATCAAAAGTGGCACTTGTCACAACCTGACATGTTGGAGCAAACCAGTGCAGTGATACGATCCTTGCTCTGTTTTTTTTTCCATGCGTTTCTTCGCCTTTGAATGCAAGTGTTTTGCTTGGTAGGCACTTGTAAAAAATGCCTGTTTCATCACAGTTGTAAATGTCTTTTGCTTTATATTCATTGAGGATGTCCATGAACACGTTTGTGTACCACGAATGAACGGCATCCATGTTGACGTCATTTGCTTCACCGCACACGGTTTTAAAAACTATGCCATGCCGTTATTTGAATCGCTGAAGCCAGCCATTGCTGCATTTGAACTCGGGATGATTAAGTTCGGCAGCGAATTCCAAAGCCTTGGCGGAAAGAATTGGACCAGAAATAGGTAAATCTTGGTGTCTGGCATCAGAAAACCACTTCAGCAGCGCTTTTTCAATGTCGCTATAATCCGGAAGTCGCAGCTTTTTTCGCTTCGGTTCGATTTCGCTGGACTCGTAGGCACCAAAAATTTTATCTTTGTCTTTTATCCACGTGGATAATGTGCTTTGCGGTATATTTAAATCCGCAGCAAGTTTGCATTTTTTTTACCGTTTTCAATATCCTTTAATGTTTGGTATTTTACATCCAAGGAGAATAATTTCCTTTTTGCTGCTTTTTTTGCCGTATTCATAGCTGAAAGTTGCAAAAAAGACTGAGCAAACTGAACACACAACAGAACTTGCTACTGAGTATTGTTGACTTAAAAGACAAGACGCTGTTATGGTCAGTACAGGCCAGGCCTGGAGAGGTTGCAATGATTTAAAGAGGGCATTCGAATATCTTAAGCAAACAAACAGTACATTATAGCATGCACTCTATTATTGTATACTCTGTATGAGTCCATTATTACATGAAAATATGACCCGTTATAAAAATACTTCGTTATTGAGGGAATTTAAATCATATATGTAAGTATTTTTTTCCGGGACTTGGGAATTCCTTCGTTATAACCGATATTTCGTTATAACCGATCTCGTTATAAATGGGTCCGACTGTAAATCATTTAAGGTACGTGTTTTTCTTTTATTTAGGACTTAGGGACAAAAGGTGAACACGGAAGTAATAAAATAAAAAAAAAATGGGTGAGTTGAGTTGACTTTCAGGGTGGGTTGAGTTGGTATGAAAAGGTGGGATGACTTCGACTTTCAGGGTGGGTTGAGTTTGCTAGGGTTGACTTGGTCGTGGGTTGACTTGACCCAAGACCATTTGTACGTGTAGAAAAGATATATAAAGAAGACTGTACTGCTATTATTTATGTACATGAAATAACTCTTTCAACAGCAAATACTAGTGATCCACACAGATATAATTAATCCGTCCTTTATTTTGTATTTATGGTCCCAATGGGTAGATTGTTTTAAATCTGTCGGCGGAACAAGGACAATATTATTTGATTATTATTCACTGCCATAGTAGAAGTTACTGCTGTTGTAAAAAAAAAGTCACATTACCTCTGGTTATGTAACGTTGTGCATATAAACGGTATTGTGGTGTGTAAAACTGTAGAGTTAAAATGTCTGTAGATCGACAATATCAAGTTTTAATACAATGAAAGTCGTTGCTGAAGTTTTCCCGTCTGTGTATGAAGTCCGTCATATCAGAGAATTATGGTGTGTAAAACTGCAGAGTGTCAGTGTTCTGTCGAATGCTGTTTTTCATTTTGTACTCAAAACAAAAGCATGAATAGCCTTGATTTTAAGTTTCATTTAACATTTATGTCATCCGAAAAAATGGGACGAATCGTCTAAACCTTAGTGCCGAAACGTCCAAAGCTGGCCCGAATCGTCTTTCACGTTGGGCCGAACCGGTTGGGCCGAACTGGTTTTGGGCCGAAAGTCCAGAAACCTTCTGTACCTTAGAAAATGCCATGGGTAGGTTTCTGTGCCTTAGGCAATGCCATGGGTAGGTTTCTGTGCCTTAGGCAATGCCATGGGTAGGTTTCTGTGAATTAGGCAATGCCATGGGTAGGTTTCTGTGCCTTAGGCAATGCCATGGGTAGGTTTCTGTGCCTTAGGCAATGCCATGGGTAGGTTTCTGTGCCTTAGGCAATGCCATGGGTAGGTTTTTGTACCTTAGGCAATGCCATAGGTAGCTTTCTGTACCTTATCTGTAAAATAAGGTCTGTAGTTATTTCAGGGGCATTTGAAAGAACGGGTTAGTTTACACAGTGATTACAAATATATTCCTTGAATTTATCAGTGTTGAAAAAAAAACAGGCCCTGTAATGAACAAGAGCCTGCAATAATGCAGAGACAAATGTATAATTACAAGAAGTGAAGAATTAAACCATGACTGTGTTCGTTGTTAAACCTGTTTAATTTAAAGTAAAGTTTTAGATACATAGTGACTGTTGATTTGTCACGTTTCTTTGCAGTGAACTTTGCCAGGATTGTGCCGCATGGATTGCTTCTGTTCTTCCCCTCTTACCCGGTGATGGATAAATGCCTGGAGAGCTGGACTGTTAGTCTTCATGAATAATAAATATAATAAATAAATTACAGAAAGAATAAATATAAATAATAGTAATAATAATAATAATGAAAAAGAGCAGCAACAACAAAATAAATAAATAACCAATGATAATAATAATTGAATCGTCATCTTCACGGTCATCATAATCATCATCGTCATCAGCATCGTCGTCATCAGCATCATCGTTATTATCGTCATCAGCATCGTCATTGTTCAAGTAATAAAAAGCGTGTATGTGTAGTAAATGTTTGAAGCGAAATCTGAAAAGTTAGAATAGCCATTTCTGTGCTCTTGCATTTTAGTGTGTAATAATTTTTTTTTAACCCGGCCGACTATGGTCGCTGGGCTTTACTCATCACTTATGGGAAATTTGCTGTCTGTTATGTTTGTGTATGTAAGAAGTTTTTAAATGCTACTCTTCCTGCATTTCTGGTCCGTTTGTTTATAATAATATAATATAATGCTTATTGGTTGGAACAATGTATATCGCATATTGAATTGATGGAATCCCGGACAAAACGGCGACGGCCAAAACGGAGATGACCAAAACGGCGACGGCCAAAACGGCGATGGCCAAAACGGCACCAAGTGCAACCCTGGACAAAACGGCGACGAAGATTAATAATTCAAAGTTGAAAATCAAAATACAAAGAATAGTGTTGCCAGATAAATCAATTCATTTCTACTTGAAGATAAGTATAATTTGAACCAATATTTAGATTTTAAGGGCAAAATAAAATGGATAATTTAACACTTATTTTTTCATATATTCCCAATTGCAATTATATGCTAATACATCGTCTGTGTGTGGGGTGGGGGGGGGGGGGGAGTAAATAATTACACTTTGAAAGACAATTGTATTTAGCGACTGTGCCCACTAATCCGTTATTGCACGTGAATGCACATCAATAAAAGGCAAAATAAAAATGCCACTAAAATGACTTCGGATTATCAGCAATGAAAGACCGATGTTTTAATCGCCTTAATGAGCTAATCTGTATCGGTTATGTGAAATGCTGTTATTATATACGAATCCACACCAATGAAAGATAAAGTTAAATTTTATTTTACCTGAGAAAATAATTTTCAGTTTTACCTGAGAAAAGGTAAGTGAGTAAATCATTCCTTGAGCAGATTACTGAGACGGTGGCTGGTGGCAGGAAGGAGGTGGTTAGGGTGGGCCGGAAGGGCATGTTGGGAGAAATGCTGCACTGTGTTCTAATTTATTTATCTCTGATGGCAACCTTGTTACTTTTTGTTTTTTTTTAAATAAGCGTTTCAAAGCATAAACTTAAAAAATTCCGTCGCCGTTTTGTCCGGGGTTGCACTTGTCGCCGTTTTGGCCGTCGCCGTTTTGGTCTTCTCCGTTATGGCCGTCGCCGTTTTGGCCGTCGCCGTTATGTCCGGATACCGAATTGATGATATGACGCAAATGCATGCAAATAATGATACAAATAGGGCTACAATGAGCGCACACATGATGCATGAACAAATATTGCTGTACGGTAGTACTGATGGTACGGTTAAGACAGTTCGCTGACATCTAAACAAACAATGTGGAATAAAACTGTTCTTGAATCGGTTTGTTTTGCATTTAGCTAGGGGATAACTCAGTGTATTACACAGCGTATAAGGCTTTTGCTTATGCACCGGGAGGAGATGATGATGCCTATGGCTGGGTTTTGCATTTGCTGGAATAGCTGACGCGTTATTTTTTCACGCCTCTCTTCTAGACAGGGTAGACCGGACATTTCTAAGGCCACACTACACGGTACATGCAGATAAACAATCGTTAAGGCACGTGCTTGGATACACTCGATTTTATTGCTCAGTGCAGCCGTGAGCCCAGGGTGCCAGAAATGATGACAGCAAGCAATTTTGACGGCACTACATTTCCAATTTGGGTGCCACTTATGTCGCTGGGGTGTAGAACAGGGGGTGATTTACTAAAACATATGTTTAACTCTTTGTCTTGCTGTTATTTATACTACTATTTATCTGATTATCGTTCGACCACTTTTCTAAAGCGGAAGCGGAAGTACATTTGTTTGTCCTTTACACACTTCAAAAATTGTCGAGTCATCATCACATTTATAAGAAGGCAAACTAACATCTAAATCATTTATCAGTATCAGAAATAGCAATATATTTAGTGAAGTTCCTTAGGGAACATTGTCCCATATCTCCATGAAATCAGATAGTGTCTTTCCTGTTCTAACCTATTGTTTGCGACCTGATAAAGTCCAAATAATGATAAATAACGGTATTCCTAAAATTTCTATTTCTATTAAATTTGAAGGTTTATACAATCAAAAACCTTGTCGATTTGACCAAAATTCGGCAAAATATTGACCAAATTTAGGAAATCACAAAAAATTCTACTCTTCCTACAAATCCGATTACATCGAAATTTGACAGGAATGTTCCTATCAAGGTCCTGCATTGGGGTTGTCTTTTGTTTGGCGATTTGGCCAAAACTGGCCAAATTTTGGCCAAAACGGTAAAATTGCAAACAAATTAGAATGTACTCCTTCTTGATGGGGCCATAGAAGCAGTGGTTTGCGTTGTCGCCTGTGAAGCAAGAGGTTGTGAGTTCAAGCTCCACTCAAGAATCGGTTTATTTTTGTGTGTGTGTTTTGCTTGCCTGCTTCTTTAGTGTTGCTCAATCTGCGTAGAAACACTTAATACTTTTTGTATTAATACTTAACACATAGTGTTACTGGAATGGAGTTGAGTATTTTTGTTATCGGTTCCGCAAAAACTTGCCAAGTATATTGATAGCTTAAGATGAACACACAAAAAATGCTGTTCGTCCCACATATCCTGCCCAATTACTTTTGAACAGCAGTGTTGCCCGAGAGGCTTTCTACCACATGTCAATTTAGTCAAAATTCGTAAAGTATTCCTCTGTGATGCTTTTACGGCTGGGCACAATGTCCGCGGACATTCTTTTTTCTTTTCTTTTTTTTGGGGGGAGGGGGGGGGGGTAGGACGGGGTAGGGGGAAGTGAGCTTAGTGTTCAAGAGAAGAGGGAGCGTAGTGGCCGCGGCTGCAATCAGTAAGGCCACCGAATAAAAACTTGTTTTGTTTCCACCAGGGCCAGAACATCTGGAACAGAGTGGAGCAGTACAAGCCCATCTTTATCGAACCAAAGCGCAAACAAGACTTCCTGATGGCCATGGAGAACTTCTACCAGCGTGTTCACGACCCCGCCGGCAACGGGGCAGTCTTCGCAGCTGTCTGCAGGGGCAAGGTAAAGTACCACTACCCCCGTCACCCACCCCGTGCTAAAACAATAATTAGAGTAATTTATATCCAGTTATTCGTAAGACTATGTCGATATTTCTTTTTGCTTGACAGAAACGAAGGTATTTTAATCGTAATAAATTCCATGTGTTCATGAATTTTTTTTTAATAGAACTTAATACAGTAGTCCCTCGTTAATTCGAACTTCTTCGGACCAATGAAAATGGTTGATTAACCGGGGTTCGAATTAACCCGAGATTAGTGGGATATATGTACGTTATTATCAGAATAAAAGGTGCAAACGATACAAACGTAAACCTTTATTTTTCAACGTTTACATGCATCAAAAGATAAAAGTATGGCTAAAAGCTTATAATAATGATAACAGAAAAAAAAATAATAATAATAGAAGAAGAAGAAAAAGAAGTGCAACTAAGTGAAAGTTGATAAGAAATAAGTTTTACGTAATTAAGCATCAAAGACATCAATTGCAGTTTAGTTGAACGTGACACAGGAGTGAATAACCAATGAACAGTTTCGACACGCGAATGGCTTTGATTCATATGACTGCAATTTAAAGGGGATCAACGTATTGATGATAACGCGGTGCTGTGTTAATAACACAACAAAAGTGTGCCTAAAAGACTATGATCTTCTCCACATACGGTGATTTTGAGAAATTTACTGAGCCTTTTCTGAGATTTCTTCGTTCGTCGTATTCGGTTCGAATAAACAGGGTAATGGTTAACTGGAACTTTTCCATTGGAATACACAGGACCCGAAGTTGGTACCAGGCAAATTGTTTCGAATTAACTGGGGGACGAATTAACGAGGGGTTACTGTATATCATGTTGGCTCTTGTGGGCGGTATGTACGTGTGTTACGGGGGCTGTTGTGTACTGTGAAGGTGAGCGAGGGCTTGGACTTCTCGGACAGTAACGGGCGAGCAGTGGTCATCCTCGGCCTGCCCTTCCCGCCGCGAATGGACCCCAAAGTACAGCTCAAAATGCAGTTCTTGGATGAAGTCATATCGAAGGGTGGACAGGTGGGTGACTTTACATCTTAACGTCATTTAAGAATTCTAATGAATCAATTAAAATGAGCAAAAAATCGTCTGTTCTTGTTGGTAACGATGACGTCTGATCGCAGGTTTCTTTCGATTTCGCGCTTAAAGTTACACACCTAACTTACCAGCAAAACTGAATTAAAATGTAATTGAATTGCGGTATATTCGGTGTCTGTTTGGTGACTGTTGAATGTGGCAGGGATTATCAGGGAGAGCGTGGTACAGACAGCAAGCGTCACGCGCGGTCAATCAGGCCATAGGCCGCGTCATCAGACACAAGCAGGACTACGGTGCAATCATACTCTGTGATAACAGGTGCGCTCAGATAGTCTTGCTTCACGGGGGGGGGGGGGAGGGGGTTACAGAAGGGTGTAGGGCGAGGAGTGCCTCGAGGTTGTTGGGAAATTATGAGCAATTCTCACAGAAATCAAGAAGAAGGATATCCCAGCAACGTTTCCAAAATCCGAAGCTTTATAAATGCCATTGATTTGCTGTAAAAAGTCTCCATGCAAATTACCAATTATGTGTCCTCTCACAAGTGAGGCATATGGTGTTTGTACGGTCTGTATGTGTGTTAGTCTCTTGTGAACAAAATTATCTGTGAAAGATATTTCGAGAATGAAAAGTCAGACTCATTTCAAACTTGATCTGTTTTTTCCGTGTTTAGGTCGGACGGTTCTGACAATTTGTGACGCATGTTACGTTATTAGAACAGGCGCTTGACGTCATTACGTAAAAATATTATGTGCGAACATCGGTGGGATTATTGCTTGATAGGTCCGAAAGATTCTATCAAATTTTTGTCACGAGTAGAACGAACGGGTACATTTTGAACAAGATCTTGTGTAAAAATATCTCGAAATATCTTATATGGGTATTCCTTGGGTAAATCCGACGGTTCTGTCAACCTTTGACGAATGTCGCGAAATTAGGAAAGGCGCATGACGTCATTACCTTGACATCTTGTGTGTAAGCCGCCTGACCGTCGGAGGAAGTTGAAACTTGGTGGGTTTTTTGCTTGGTAGGTCCGAGAAATACTCTCAGATTTTATCGCGAGTAGAACGAACAATAAACCGCACATGACGTCATCACTTACACTATGCAGTTATTTTGAACAAGATCTTGTATGCGAAATATCTTGCTAACGGAAGCTCGTATTGACTTCATATTTTATATGACAGGGCTTTCTGTTAGGGGGGTTTAGCGGTTTACGTGAACTGCCTGTGACGGGTTGTTAAACCGCCTGTCATTTTAGGCTTATAATTTGCCCATAAGAACATATGGTATAAAAAAAGTTTCTCTCGAAACGTTGAACCGCTTGTTTCGGTCCACTGAACCGCCTGTGCCCAACCAAATGGAAAACCCTGTATAATGGTATTCCTTGGGTCAATCGGAGGGCTGTTTCAACTTTTGACGCGTGTGGTGAAATGAAAAAAAGCGCCATAACCCATTGTAAAGCAAAATATCTCGATAGCAAAAACTCGGATCGACTTCAAACCTGGTTATTTCTTGGATTAGTCGCACGGTTTTTTGTTAAAAATAAACTCGTATAGAAACTTAAGAACGGTGTTTGAAGCCACCATCTCACCCCCCCCCTCCGCCTTTCCTCGCTTTTTCGGCTCTTTTTTTTTTTTTTTTGGTTAACTAAACATACTTGGTCCGGATAATTCTCGAGTGTTCTTGCATTCTTTAGAATGCTCGAAAAAAAGTAGCAATATCACTAGGAGTCATTGTCAGTTGTGATGCTTTACGAGGTCGTCATCTGCGAGTGGCCATGAAATGTTATGGTCGTATCTACATTCAGGTCTAGCTATTATTCTTTTGCCGTAAACTTGTTTTTATTTGGTTGCCAAGCTACTCCCTATATGGGAGTGATTATGGGAGTAACGGTAAGTGTTATCTCCCGTGAAACGGAGGATCTAGTTATGAGCTGGTTCGTCCGTCCGTCTGTCTGTTGTCCGGCCGACTTCTCATAAAAGGGTACGTCGTAGGAACCTGAAACCTTGCATGGTGAAAATATATATATTGAAGATGTGCAACGTGGCATTATTGTCTAAATGGGGAAAAATTGACGTCGTGGTGTAACCGGTCAACTACTGTCTTTAAGGGTAAATCAGGGAATATCAAACACTGGATTGTGAAAAATATATAAATTGAAGTTGTTATTTTGGAAATCTGAAAAAATACACTTGAGAAAAGCTGTCAAAAATCGTTAATTTTTACATGTAACTTTGTCATGCATTTTACTTTTACTCGCTTCACAGGGGAGCCTGCCTTACTGAGGCTCTAGTTTGTAGTAGCTGGAAGTATTTTCTTCTTTTAAATTGGGTCATCTGATACCTTCTGTTGTGACAAGCAGCTCACCATTTTGGCAACAAAATGCGCCAGCCCCCTCCTCCCCAATCTCTCGCCGAAGTTATCTGTTGTAAGTGATGAAGAATGCCATTCTAGTGCTTTTTGGCCGATGGGAATGTAGGAAGACAAGGTAATATGTCATTGCTATAACTACATTTAGGGTACAGACGGTTACGGTCAGCTTGGGTAAAAGGTTTAGGGTTGCTTTTAGCGTCGTACCTACATAGGCGGGGTGGGGGGGGGGGGGGGGGGGGAATGAGGGATAGCCAAAAAAAAAAAAAATCACCAAAGAAGTGGGGAATTGGTGAGGTAGCACATTCGAGACCCGAATAAAAAACAACTTTTCGAAAAGACAACCTTCAAGGAGCGAATAAAAAGATGTTAAGTAAAATCTTCGTCGAGACCCCTTCCAGATTCGGATAAAAAGTGGTACGATAAAACTTGCCTGTCTTGACCAGTTTCCAGAACCCGGATAAAAATGACGTACAGTAAAACCCGTTTTATTATATGCCTAGAGGTCCGCGTACAAAGAAATGATAGAAAAAAAACGAGCATGCAGTTTTCATAGGAGAGATTGAATGGTTCCCCCCTATAAGCATATTCATAATGCGATCAGATGTAAACAGTAAAGGAAAAAAAAAACACGTGTTTTCGGACTTGAAAGTGAAGAGAAAATGGGTCACAATGAACTGCAACCGTCCTCAAAATCAATAAAGGAGTTATTACTGTGACGATATTTACAGCTCAGCCTGAAAACGAAACGTCATCTAATTACAAATGTCATATAATTACGCCATTTGTGTATTTGTTGCGTTGTTATTTCGCGATTTGAGTTGAAATAAGTTACGTCCGTTGAACTGACAAAAATAAGAAGGAACGTTCGAAAGGGAGAAAATACTTGTTTATGAGGCGGGCTTGTGAGGTTACTTCTTAAACCACATGAGTTTAAGGCACATAAATTAAAGTGTACCATCACTGATGACAGAAAGGAAGGCATTTTTGAAGGTAAATATTTATTTTAAAGGGTAAATTGTTGGTAATTTTACTCACGTCTTTCGGGTGATTTTGTGTGCATTGATTTATAAGAATAAAAATAACCTTATTCCAACTTCAAAACCGCTATATACAGAACACAATTAACAAAACTTTAGATTAATTTTACGTAACGATCAAAGAATGAAAAACAATAATAAGTAAGGTAAAATTAATACATGTTTGAAGATTGGAAGGGCTGAGCTGGAAGTTTAACTTATTCGAGAGCTCACCCTGCCAGCCATTTCTTTTGATTTGAAATTAATAAAGTGATATAATGCCGCGGCTAAGGGGGGGGGGGGTATTACGTCAGAAATAATCATTACACGTAGCAAATAACTTAATATTTATTTTCTTAAGTGCAAAAACTGAGTCAAATATCAATGCTCGCTGACCGCAGTACCGATTACGCGTCACACCATCTGAGCATACTGAGTGCAAAAATAGTGCGGGGTAAAATTTTGAAGAACATAAAATAGCAAAAGTGGGCATATAATAAAAGTAATACATCATTCTGAGTGCGTACGATATTGTTTTTTACCTTCAGCCTACGGGCATGTACGGACCTCCACCGTCGGGGTTGGTCCGCACGGTCCTACGGCTTCAGGCAAAAAACAATATCGTACGCACTCAGAATGAAGTACAGTGAAACCCCGCTATTAGGGACAAAAAGTGACTGAAGAACTTTGTCCCTAATGGCGGGGTGTCCCTAATTTCGAGGTCCTGTTCTATTTGACAACTACAACTAAACTCTTTGGCTATTTTTTTACACTTTTTCCATCACTACCTTTGATTATTTTAACTTTATCAGATAGCGAAAGTTCGTTCCGTTTTCTTTTCACATCACCACTATTCATACTTAACACCTTGTATAAAATCTTAACTGAGTATAAAGACAATGAATTACTTGTTCTTGTATACGAATATTAAGGGACGGAGCACGTGTAATAAGACCTATTGTCTTTACATGCACTGTGTTCAATATAATGTACTCTGTACTCAAAACCCACAGATAACAATAGCGAAAAAACAAACACCACCGAGTAAGAAGCTGATAGGGGTTGTTTACACAAAGTACAACATATGGACAGCAATTTGACTGTCCACAATAGAGGGGTTGTTTTAAATGTGTAACTGTACTTACGGGGTAAAAAGAGTGTCCCTAATTCTGAATAGAGGGGTGTCCACAATAGAGGGGTCTAGATATAACAGAACTCTATGGCGTTTTAAAACGGACCGAAAAATGCTGTCCATAATTCAGGGGTGTCCATAATAGAGGGGTGTCCATATCCGGGGTTTTACTGTATTACTATTTTACCGACCACATTTCCGTCTCGGATAAAAAAGACATACAATAAAATCTGTCTTAGAATCTGCCAACCACCCGGTTTTGTTTATTCTGAATTTTTTGGTATGAAATGTGATTGTGTTTGCAGAAATGAACCTTTTATTTCAGTAATAAGAAAAAAAGGGGAAAATGGTATTGGGGAATCATGGATTTAGTCGGGGAAATATTTGTTTTTGTTTACAAAAACAAGAAACTAAATATGTGTCGACTGAAAGTATGTGCTATAAGCCTTTAGTCTTATGGTTTGTGTGCACTTGCCGTTCTAGTTGAACTGTTTACCATACGTGTATAAAGTCAGAGTTGTCATCGAGTCACGCGGACGATATTACAGTATTTACAGCATTTATTTTCAGTACAGCATTGCGCTCGCGTTGAGGTACTGTAGGGGCTTTGAGGATATGTTGTTCAGATGTCTTGACGCCTAAAATACTTTATGGTTCTTTATCCGCCGGGAACCGGACGGATATAGTTTTCATCCTGTCCGTCTGTCTGTCCGTCCGTGCCCACAATGATTATGCTATGTGGTGGATTTTCGGTACATCCGTCACTTATGGGGTTTTTCTTCCTTATGTGGTGGTTCTTATGAGGTAGCCACATAAGCACCCATTGAGCACAAAACAAACCACATAAGGGAGTCCGTCAAAGTCCGTTGATCAACTGTCCTGTAACACCATCTGTTGGAAAATAATGCAACTATAAAGCTAATTTCTAAAGCAAATAAGGAGAGCAGCTTTTGTTTAAATCCCGCTGTGGGGTGGGGAGAATCTTAAGAATACACCCACTGTGAACAATGTTTGTATTTTGGGGGATATTTTGAAGAATAAACTTCAAAGTGCGTTGCCTCCTACAGTTTTTATCCGATTTCATTTATTTTTGGTATCTAGTACGAGGCAGTCCTAGATGGGTCGGGCATACGGCTTGTGCTTTTTGACTCGATCTTGAATTTTGATTTTAGGGGAAATTTTTGAAGAAAATACCTCAAAATGAATCTTATCCTACAGTTTTATCCGTTTATTTACCTTGTGTTAATGTGTGGTTATTATTTAAATATGCACACTGGTCCGAAATATGAACCGCGCATCGACGCAATTTAAGTTAACATGCGCCGTGATCCGAAATGTGAACCGCGCATCAGCGCAAGTTAAACAAACATGCGCACTGGTTCCAAATGCGAACCGCGCATTAACGCAAGTGAAATAAACATGCGCACTGGTCCGAAATGCGAACCGGGCATCAACGCAAGTTAAATAAATATGTGCACTGGTCTAAAATAAGACACGCGCATCAACGCAAGCTGAATAAACATGCGGAATTGTCCGAAATGTGAACCACGCACAAACGGAAGCTGAATAAACATGTCCACTGGTTCGAAATGCGCAACCGGACATGGACGCAAGGTAAATAAACATGCGCACTGGTTCGAAATGCGAACCGCGCATCGACGCAAGTTAAATAAATATGTGCACTGGTCCGAACAAAGAACCACGCATCGATGCAAGTTAAGTAATCATGCGCACTGGTCCGAAATGTGAACCGCGCATCAACGCAAGTTAAATAAACATGCGCACTAGTCCGAAATGCGAACCGGCATCAACTGAAGGTAAATAAAACATGCGCAGTTGTCCGAAATGTGAATCACGCTCCAACGCACGCGAAATGAACATGCGCACTAGTCCGAAATGCGAAATGCTCATCAGCGAAGTTGAATAAACATGCGCACTGGTCCGAAATGTGAACCGGGCATGGACGCAAGTTAAATAAACATGCGCACTGCTTCGAAATGCGAACCGCGCATCGACGCAAGTTTAATAAATATGCGCACTGGTCCGAAATTTGAACCGGGCATCAGTGCACATTAACCAAACATGCGCACTCGTCCAAAATGTGAACCGCGCATCGATGCAAGTTAAATAAACACGCGCATTTGTCTAAAACAAGAACCGTGCGTCAACGCAAATAAAAGAAACATGCGCACTGGTCCGAAATATGAACCGCGCATCAACGCAAGTTAAATAAACATGCGCATTTGTCTAAAATAAGAACCGTGCATCAACGCAAATAAAAGAAACATGCGCACTGGTCCAAAATGTGAATCTCGCATCAACGCAAGCTAAACAAACCTGCGCACTAGTCCGAAATGCGAACCGCGCATCGACGCCAGATAAATAAACATGCGCACTGGTCCGACAAAAGAACCATGCAACGACGCAAGTTGAATAGACATGCGCAGTTTCCGAAATAAGCACCATGCATTAACGCACGTTAAATATATGCACTGGTCGGAAAAAAACACGCATCGACGCAAGTTATGTAATCATGCGCACTGGTCCGAATTGTGAACCGCGCATCAACGTAAGTTGCATAAACATGCGCAGTGGTCCGAAGTGCGAACCGGGCATCGACGCAAGTTAAATGAACATGCGCACTGGTTCGAAATGCGAACCATGCTTTGACGCAAGTTAAATAGATATGCGCAGTGGTCCGAAATACAAACCGCGCATCAGTGCACGTTAACCAAACATGCGCGCTGGTCCGAAATGTGAACCGCACATCGACTCAAGTTAAGTTGACATGCGCCGTGATCCGAAATGTGAACCGCGCATCAACGCAAGTTAAAAAAATATGCGCAGTTTTTCCAAAGGCGAACCACGCATTAACGCAAGTTAAATAAACATGCGCACTGGTCTAAAATAAGCACCATGCATTAACGCAAGTTAAACTAACATGCGCACTGGTCTAAAATAAGCACCACGCAACAATGCAAGTTGAATAAATATGCGCAGTTGTGACAGATAAGTTGTAAAATATCTTTATACAGTAAAGTGCCACATATATAATTCCGTTTATTTACAAATGACACACACAAAGCTTAAACATTATTGACATTGACATGACGCCTGCTGGGAACCACACAAGGGCACGGGCAAATATAAACCACCACATAAGTATTTTTTATTCTCAAATAATCTTGTCCGTGACCTACCACTTAAATGCATTTCAGGCATATCAAATGCTACCACATAATGCAGCCACCACATAAGATACCTCTCGTTGGCCCGTCCGTCCGCCCGTCCGTCCGTGCCCACAATGATTATGTTATGTGGTGGATTTTCGGTACGTCCGTCACTTATGTGGTTTTTGTTCCTTATGTGGTGGTTCTTATGAGGTAGCCGCATAAGCACCCATTGAGCACAAAACATACCACATAAGGGAGTCCGTCAAAGTCCGTAGATCAACTGTCCTGTAACACCATCATGTTGGTAAATAATGCAACTATAAAGCTAATTTCTAAAGCAAATAAGCAGGGCAGCATTTGTTTAAATCCCGCTGTGGGGTGGGGAGAGTCTTAAGAATACACCAACTGCGTTATGTTACGTGCATTTCTTCATTCTTCCTTCTTTTTTTCCCACTTGTTTCTTTAGCAAGTGCATCCTGATGTACCCATCCTAGTTGGTGAATGGAACGTTAAACACGAAACAAACATTAAACACCAAACAGACAAACAAATAATTTGTTTAAAACCAGAAAGAATCCGCTACATAGCGGAATTGGCCCACTTGCAAAAACCACCAAAGAAAATATTTGTCTTATATTATGACCAAAAACCTAAAAGTCAAGCTGTAATCTCTTCTTTATCATCTCTTTCGTCCAACGGGCTCAAAATGAACCCAAAATCCCTCTATAACCCTGTTCGAGATAAAAGTCAACTTCCGGTTTTTGACCATGACCGTGACCGAGGTCAAGGTCACGGAGGTACCTCTTAGTGTACAATCAGCTCGAAATCGGTATGTCTCTAACCCTTTTCGAGATAATAGTCGATTTTCGGTTTTTGACCATGGCCGTCACCGAAAAGGTCAAGGTCACGGAGGTACCTTATACAGTGTTGCCATGCCACATCATCCTTTTTTAAAAGGATTATCCTTTTTTTTTTTGAAAAAGCCCGATTTTATCCTTTTTTTATCCTTAAATACTTTTTTTATACTTTTTTTTTTAATTTTCATCCTTTTTTTATACTTTTTTTTCGCTTTTCATCCTTTTTTTTTATTTTGATACTTTTTTTTCATTTTCTTTTTTCGTTCAAAATATCATTTTTTCCTAATTAGTTATATGTTTTTTTTCTACTATAATTTTTCCTCACCCTAGTCATAATCCATGATTAGGCCATAATATTAACCGCTCTTACACTGTATGTGTATGTAATTTCCAACTTTTTTGCAGCGCCTATTGTTAAAATCAATACATCTGTAGAGAAAGGGTATTTTTTCATGGAATTGAAACATATATTCTGTAAACGTATTCAGTGTCTTATCACACTGTAAAATATCCAGTATTCTAAATGATGTTGAGTAGTTTTTATTAACACTTGACAAGCCTTTGGCTTGCAAGGGTTATATGAATTTGTGCGAGCAAAATTCGTCCTTTTTTTTCTTCTTAACAGTTTTTCCGATTTTTTGTGTCTTCTTCTTCTCTGACACTATGGGCCCTACGACCATGAAACTTGGGATTTATGAAGAGCTTGATCTGAACATGTGCATGTCACTTTTTAGCCCAGCTTACGTTACACGTTACACGTAAGCTGGGGTATTCCTATCGGTTTGCGGTGGCGTCCGTTAGTTAGTTAGTTAGTTGTTTATTTAGTAAACTTTGTTTCAAAATGCATCTCCTCCTACAATTTTAATCCGATGTCATTTATTTTTGGTGTGAGGCATCCCAAAGGGGTCGTGCTTACGGCTTGTGCTTTTCTAGTCGATCGGGTGATTTTTGAATTTTGGATTTTAAAGAAAAAATTTTAAAATGTATCTCCTCCTACATTTTTGACCCGATGTCATTTATTTTTGGTACGAGGCATCCCTAAAGGGTCGTGCATACGGCTTGTGCTTTTTTAGTCGATCGGACAATTTTTGGGGAATTTTTTAAGCAAAAATTTCGAAAATAGTTCAAAATGCATCTACTCCAATTTTGATTCGATGTCATTTATTTTTGGTGTGAGGCATCCCCAAGGGGTCGTGCATACGGCCTGTGGTGTTTTAGTCGATCGGGTGATTTTTGAATTTTTTTGCGAATTTTTGAAGAAAAAAATTTAAAATGTATCTCCTACATTTTGATCCGATGTCATTTTTTTTGTTTTTTTGTTTTTTTTGGTTTTTGATATGAGGCACCCTAAAGGGTCGTGCATACGGCTTGTGCATTTTAGTCGATCGGACAATTTTTGTATTTTCAGGGAGTTTTTGAAGAAAAAAACTTCAAAATGCATTTACCCCACAATTTTGAACCGATTTATTTATTTATTTTTTTTGGTATGAAGCATCCCTAGGTGGGTCGGGCATAGGCTTGTGCTATTTGACTCGACTTGGGAATTTTTGATTTCGGGGGGAATTTTTGATGAAAACACCTCAAAATGCATCTTCTCCTACAGTTTTGATCAGACATCAGTTATTTGGGGACTGAGGCATGCTTAGGGTGTCGTGAATACGGCGTGTGCTTTTCGAGTCGATCAGGGAATTTTGGGGGAATTTTTGAAGAACAAAATTCAAAATGTATTTCCTCGTAGAGTTTGTATCAGATTTCATTTATTTTTGATATGATTCGTCTCCAGGGGGTCATGCATACGGCTTGTGTTTTTTGAGTGAATTGGAAAACTTATGATTTTTTTTCGAAGTTTTTGAGAAAAACAAATTAAATGAATCTCCTACAGCGCATAAACGCAAGTTAAATGAACATTCGCAGTAGTCCAAATTAAGCACTGCCCAACGATGCAAATTAAATAAACATGCGCATTGGTCCGAAATGTGAACCGCGCATCGACGAAAGATACATAAACATGCGAACTGGTCCAAAATAAGCACCGCGCATCAACGCAAGTTAAATAAACAAGCGCACTGGTCCGAAGTAAGAACCGCACATCAATACCGGGTAAATAAACATGCGCGCTGATCCGAAATAAGAACCGCACATCAACACAAGGTAAATAAACATGCGCATTGATCCGAAATAAGAACCGCACATCAACACAAGGCAAATAAACATGCGCACTAATCCGAAATGCGAACCGCACATCAACACAAGGTAAATAAACATGCGCATTGATCCGAAATAAGAACCGCACAAAAACACAAGGTAAAAAAACATGGGCACTGGTCCGAAATGCGAACCGCACATCAACGCAAGTTAAATAAACATGTGCACTGTTCCAGAATGAGACCCGCACATCAACGCAAATTAAATAAACATGCGGACTTGTCTGAATAAGAACCGCGCATCGAGGCAAGTTACATAAATATGCGCACTGGTCCGAAATGGGAGCGTTGTTTGAAGGTATCTCTATCAGACTATCCAGTCTACCAGAGATACAAAAAATCTGTTTCCCATTTTTGTGGGAAAGAAATCTTTGTATGCATTTATCGGTCTATGTTCTGGTCCGTTGCTAAATTAATTATTGGGCTAGCTCTTTGCCGTCTATCTTTTGAAGCCCAATTTTTTTTCAGGAAATTTCCTTGCTCATGCACGCTGGAATTGGTCTTATTGCTTTTCGTAAGCTGAGACTTTTCTAGTCGATCGGGTGATTTTTGAATTTTTGATTTTTAAAGAAAAAATTTTAAAATGTATCTCCTCCTAATTTTTGACCCGATGTCATTTATTTTTGGTACGAGGCATCCCTAAAGGGTCGTGCATACGGCTTGTGCTTTTTTAGTCGATCGGACAATTTTTCTATTTTTGGGGAATTTTTTTAAGCAAAAATTTCGAAAATAGTTCAAAATGCATCTACTCCTACAATTTTGATTCGATGTCAATTATTTTTGGTGTGAGGCATTCCTAAGCGGTTGTGCGTACGGCTTGTGCTTTACTAGTCGATCGGCTGATTTTTTAATTTTTGGCGAATTTTTAAAGAAACTAGTTGGACAAACTTGTTATTTTCGTCTTTGATTTCGTTTTCTTTATTAAAACGCCATGTGAAAAGAGTGTATTTTTGGCAAATAAATGCGTAGCATTTAACGACAGCACAGAATACACATTTGCTCAGTGAGCCTTGTGCGAGCGGGAGCAAGACAACTCACCCAAAAAATCCTTGGACAACTCGCCCAAAATCTTGGGCGACTCGCCCAAAATTTTGGACAACACACCCAATAATTTTGGACGACTCACCCAAAGTCTTGGATAACTCACCCAAAAAAAAATATTTTATTATTTAACCGCAAATAAGTCGGCGTTTTTCTTTCGATAATAAAACTTGCATAATTTTCGGTGAACATATATTTAATTGCAATTTTCGCTCGTGTTAATCCTAACAGTGCGACACATGGAAGCTGAAAAGTAATTATAAAGTGCAATTAACTAAACAATGGCCTGTGACCACTGTTCAGCTCGGAGTCGCTTAACTCCTGAGGTGAACAGCTTATTAGTGATTTCCGGGGTCGTTCAGCCAGAGGGCCTCTTATTTGTTGGAATATTATTGAGTCGTGCACCAAATGACATTATGACTGAATAAACTAACTTTGCTCGTATTAAATGCATTTGAGATCTGTATTGATATGTAGTTACACACTTTAATGAACGAATGTTTCACTTAAATGAAAGTTTTACTTAAATTTTCGTCATTTTGATGTGGTTACTAACTTCAAATACAAATTTAACTAGGGGAAAAAAATGCAGGCTGAATTGTAAACATCAATAAAATATTTTTAAAAGCATGTTATAAACATTTCTCACCGTCTTGTGAAATTGGGTGAGTCGTCCAAAACTTTTGGGTGAGTCGTCCAAAGGTTTTGGGTGAGTTGGTCATGTTTTGGGTGAGTTGGTTTTTGGGTGAGTTGGTTTTTGGGTGAGTTGTCTGACATCCGTGCGAGCTCTCACTGCGTAAACAGATAACAGGGCGTTCAGTCAATAAAACTTTAAGTCAACAACAACGAAACACTACTCGGCTTATAAGACGCTTTCAAGCTGTGTTGTTTGCAACATATATTATTCAAGAAATAACCCATTGAAGGAAGTATTTTGCGTCTTAATTTTTGTCAAGTGTTTAACATTTCACTAGCGGAATGAGCTTCTAGTTTC
The DNA here is from genome assembly GCA_949752745.1 of Protula sp. h YS-2021. Lineage (NCBI taxonomy): Eukaryota > Metazoa > Annelida > Polychaeta > Sabellida > Serpulidae > Protula > Protula sp. h YS-2021. The sequence goes on from OX457026.1 coordinate 87,864,824, forward strand.
TTGAATGATTTTCAATAACTTTATTCTGTAAGTTTGAGTTGCATGCCCCTAGGGACCATCGATAAAGTACGTACGCACCTTTTTTAGACCAGCCGACCATTTCGGGCTGGTCTTATCACATCAATAGAGGGGTATCCGCCGTCTGTATGTACGTATGTACGTGTGTAAACTTTTACTTAAAATGCTTCTCCCTCAGTTTTGACCGGATTCCTCTCAAATTTTAAACGAATGTTCTCCAGGTGGGCCTATCTTTAAAAATATTTTTTTTGGCGATCCGCCAAAAATTGGCTAAATGGCGGGGGGGGGGGGGCATTTAAAATTTTTCGGTTGCCAATTTTCAAAATGGTTCTTCTCCCACAATTTTGATCGGATTCCTTTCCAATTTTGAACATTTATTCTCTAGGTAGGCCTGTCTTGAAAAATTACTTTTTTTTTGGGGATCCGCTAAAAATTGGCTAAATGGGGGCATTTAAAAATATTTACTACCAATTTTCAAAACTCTTCTTTTGGCACAATTTGACCGGATTCCTTTATAAATTTGTAAAGTACAATCAGGTATGCAAATATTTTTTAATCGCTGTGAAAAATAGCATTATAGATTCAGGGTTCGCGTTGGCGCGGGTTTTTGTCCACTTTTTGGGCATTTTTCGGAACCCACCGAGTTTTTCTGGACCTAACTGAGTCACACTTTCCCTTTTTGACTCACTTTTCTGAGAACCCAGCGCGAACCTTGAAATTGCAAAAAAAAGATACAATATGATTAACATTAATGTTTTCTCGATCTTCAGCAAAAGATGAATTATCCTTTTTTTCATACTTTTTTTTCTCAAATTTATCCTTTTTTATCCTTTTTTTTATCCTTTTTTTTCTTGACGACTCCGTGGCAACACTGCTCTTATATAACGTTGTTTAGCTCCAAGGGGTCGACAGTCAGCTCGAAATCGGTATACCTCTAACCGTTTTCGAGATAATAGTCTATTTCCAGTTTTTGACCATGGCCGTGACCGAAGTCAAGGTCACGGAGGTACCTCTTATATAACGTTGTTTAGTCCCAAGGGGTCGACAATCAGCTCGAAATCAATATATCTCTAACCCTTTTCGAGATAATAGTCGATTTCTGGTTTTTGACCATGACCGTGACCGAGAAGGTCAAGGTCACGGAGGTACCTCTTATATAACGTTGTTTAGCTCCAAGGGGTCTACAATCAGCTCGAAATCGGTATATCTCTAACTGTTTTCAAGATAATAGTCGACTTCCGGTTTTTGACCTTGACCGTGACCGAGAAGGTCAAGGTCACCGAGGTACCTCTTATATAACGTTGTTTAGTCCCAAGGGGTCGACAATCAGCTCGAAATCGGTATATCTCTAACCCTTTTCGAGATAATAGTCGATTTCTAGTTTTTGACCATGACCGTGACCGAGAAGGTCAAGGTCACGAAGGTACCTCTTATATAACGTTGCTTAGCCCCAAGGGGCCGACGATTAGCTCGAAATCGGTATATCTCTAATCGTTTTCGAGATAATAGTCAACTTCCGCTTTTTGACCTTAACCGTGACCGATAACATTAAGGTCACCGAGGAATTTCTTATATAACGTTATTTGGGCGAAAAGGGTCGAAAATGAACTAGAACTCTCTAACCGTTTTCGAGATAATTGTCGACTTCCGGTTTTTCACCATGACCGTGACCGAGAAGGTCAAGGTCACGGAGGTATCTCTTATATAACGTTGTTTAGTCCCAAGGGGTCGACAATCAGCTCGAAATCGATATATCTCTAACCCTTTTCGAGATAATAGTCGATTTCTGGTTTTTGACCATGACCGTGACCGAGAAGGTCAAGGTCACGGAGGTAACTCTTATATAACGTTGTTTAGCTCCAAGGGGTCTACAATCAGCTCGAAATCGGTATATCTCTAACTGTTTTCAAGATAATAGTCGACTTCCGGTTTTTGACCTTGACCGTGACCGAGAAGGTCAAGGTCACCGAGGTACCTCTTATATAACGTTGTTTAGTCCCAAGGGGTCGACAATCAGCTCGAAATCGATATATCTCTAACCCTTTTCGAGATAATAGTCGATTTCTGGTTTTTGGCCATGACCGTGACCGAGAAGGTCAAGGTCACGGAGGTACCTATTTTATAACGTTGTTTAGCTCCAAGGGGTCTACAATCAGCTCGAAATCGGTATATCTCTAACCCTTTTCGAGATAATAGTCGATTTCTGGTTTTTGACCATGACTGTGACCGAGAAGGTCAAGGTCACGAAGTACCTCTTATATAACGTTGCTTAGCCCCAAGGGGCCGACGATTAGCTCGAAATCGGTATATCTCTAATCGTTTTCGAGATAATAGTCAACTTCCGCTTTTTGACCTTAACCGTGACCGATAATATTAAGGTCACCGAGGAATTTCTTATATAACGTTATTTGGGCGAAAAGGGTCGAAAATGAACTAGAACTCTCTAACCGTTTTCGAGATAATAGTCGACTTCCGGTTTTTCACCATGACCGTGTCCGAGAAGGTCAAGGTCACGGAGGTACTTCTTATATAACGTTGTTTAGTCCAAAGGGGTCGACAATCAGGTCGAAATCGGTATATCTCTAACTGTTTTCAAGATAATAGTCGACTTCCGGTTTTTTACCTTGACCGTGACCGAGAAGGTCAAGGTCACCGAGGTACCTCTTATATAACGTCGTTTAGTCCCAAGGGGTCGACAGTCAGCTCGAAATCGGTATATCTCTAATCGTTTTAGAGATAATAGTCAACCTCCGCTTTTTGACCTTAACCGTGACCTAGAACATTAAGGTCACCGAGGAATTTCTTATGTAACGTTATTTGGGCGGAAAGGGTCGTAAATGAACTAGAAATCGCTCTATCTGTAATCGTTGTCGAGATAATAGTCAACTTCCGGTCTTTGACCGTGCCCGTAAACGAGAAGGTGAAGGTCACCGAGGCACCTCTTTATGTGGCGTTGTTTATTCTGAAAGGATCGAAAATGACTTCAAAATAGCTGTATCTCTAATCGTTTTTTAGATAATAGTCAACTTCCACTTTTTGACCTTAACCCTGACCGAGAACATTAAGGTCACCGAGGAATTTCTTATGTGACGTTATTCTGGCGGAAAGGGTCGAAAATGAACTAAAAATCGCTCTATCTGTAATCGTTGTCGAGATAATAGTCAACTTCCGGTTCTGACCGTGACCGAGAAGGTCAAAGTCACCGAGCATTTCTTATGTAGCGGTATTTTGAGCCCAAGGATTCGAAAGTGAGCTCAACATCGCTCAATCTCTAATCGTTTTCGAGATAATAGTCAGTGACTTTGATTTGACATTCATCGCTGAAGTCCAAAATAATTGCGGGTTCACGGAGACCTCGTCGCCCTCTACACGTGTACCGAATTTCATCTCCCTCTGTCCGAGGCGTTTTCTGGAAACTATCCAAACGGAAGAAGAAAAAAACGAAAAAAGGGCAGAAACTTCCAGAAAAGTTAAAAACTTATGCCCAATTGTAAAAAAAGTTTGCAAGTGGGATTTGTACAAAACAGTTGTGAAAGTTCTGAAATATCTTTATGCAGTAAAGTACCACATATAGAATTCCGTTGATTTACAAATGACACACACAAAGCATAAAATATTATTGACACTGACATGACGCCTGCTGGGAACCACATAGGGGCACGGGCAAATATAAACCACCACGTAAGTATTTTTTATTCCCAAATAATCTTGTCCGTGACCTACCACTTAAATGCATTTCAGGCATATCAAATGCTACCACATAATGCAGCCACCACATAAGATACCGTCCGTCTGTCCGTCTGTGCAATTTCAGTCTCACGCGCCTACAGCCCGCATTAGTGAGTGGATTGATTTAAGATTTTACCCATAGCTGCTCCTAAGCATCCCGCAGTGCAGTGACCAGGATTCGACCGGATCCGAGCAAAATTGCCAAAATGGCAAAACTTTAAAAAATTGCAGAAACTGAATAAGGACTTTGCATAACACACATCAGTCTTACGCGCCTACAGCCCGCATTAGAGGGTGGATTGAATTAAGATTTTACCCAGGGCTGCTCCTAAGCATCCCGCAGTGCAGTGACCAGGATTCAACCGGATCCGACTAAAATTGTCAAAATGACAAAACTTTAAAAAATGGAAGAAATGAATTAGGAATGAGCATAACACACATCAGTCTCACGCGCCTACAGCCCGCATTAGTGGGTGGATTGATTTAAGATTTTACCCAGGGCTGCTCCTAAGCATCCCGCAGTGCAGTGACCAGGATTCAACCGGATCCGACTAAAATTGTCAAAATGACAAAACTTTAAAAAATGGAAGAAATGAATTAGGAATGAGCATAACACATATCGGTCTCACGCGCCTACAGGCCGCATTAGTGGGTGGATTGATTTCAGATTTTACCCATGGGTGCTCCTAAGCATCCCGCAGTGCAGTGACCAGGATTCGACCGGATCCGAGCAAAATTGTCAAAATGGCAAAACTTTAAAAAATATCAGAAACTGAATAAGGACTTTGCATAACACACATCAGTCTCACGCGCCTACAGCCCGCATTAGAGGGTGGATTGATTTAAGATTTTACCCAGGGCTGCTCCTAAGCATCCCGCAGTGCAGTGACCAGGATTCAACCGGATCCGACTAAAATTGTCAAAATGACAAAACTTTAAAAAATGGAAGAAATGAATTAGGAATGAGCATAACACATATCGGTCTCACGCGCCTACAGGCCGCATTAGTGGGTGGATTGATTTCAGATTTTACACATGGCTGCCCCTAAGCATCCCGCAGTGCAGTGACCAGGATTCGACCGGATCCGAGCAAAATTGCCAAAATGGCAAAACTTAAAAAAATTGCAGAAACTGAATAAGGACTTTGCATAACACACATCAGTCTCACGCGCCTACAGCCCGCATTAGTAGGTGGATTGATTTAAGATTTACCCATGGCTGCTCCTAAGCATCCCGCAGTGCAGTGACCAGGATTCAACCGGATCCGACTAAAATTGTCAAAATGACAAAACTTTAAAAAATGGAAGAAATGAATTAGGAATGAGCATGACACATATCGGTCTCACGCGCCTACAGGCCGCATTAGTGGGTGGATTGATTTCAGATTTTACACATGGCTGCCCCTAAGCATCCCGCAGTGCAGTGACCAGGATTCGACCGGATCCGAGCAAAATTGCCAAAATGGCAAAACTTTAAAAAATTGCAGAAACTGAATAAGGACTTTGCATAACACACATCAGTCTCACGCGCCTACAGCCCGCATTAGTAGGTGGATTGATTTAAGATTTACCCATGGCTGCTCCTAAGCATCCCGCAGTGCAGTGACCAGGATTCGACCGGATCCGAGCAAAATTGCCAAAATGGCAAAACTTTAAAAAATTGCAGAAACTGAATAAGGACTTTGCATAACACACATCAGTCTCACGCGCCTACAGCCCGCATTAGTGGGTGGATTGATTTAAGATTTTACCCAGGGCTGCTCCTAAGCATACCGCAGTGCAGTGACCAGGATTCAACCGGATCCGACTAAAATTGTCAAAATGACAAAACTTTAAAAAATGGAAGAAATGAATTAGGAATGAGCATAACACATATCGGTCTCACGCGCCTACAGGCCGCATTAGTGGGTGAATTGATTTAAGATTTTACCCATGGCTGCTCCTAAGCATCCCGCAGTGCAGTGACCAGGATTCGACCGGATCCGAGCAAAATTGCCAAAATGGCAAAACTTTAAAAAATTGCAGAAACTGAATAAGGACTTTGCATAACACACATCAGTCTCACGCGCCTACAGCCCGCATTAGAGGGTGGATTGATTTAAGATTTTACCCAGGGCTGCTCCTAAGCATCCCGCAGTGCAGTGACCAGGATTCGACCGGATCCGACTAAAGTTGTCAAAATGACAAAACTTTAAAAAATGGAAGAAATGAATTAGGAATGAGCATAACACATATCGGTCTCACGCGCCTACAGGTCGCATTAGTGGGTGGATTGATTATCTTCACACCAAATCAGCAATGTACCACTGGCTCTACAAACCTCTACTTCACTGACCACAAGGCTGTATGGTGTTCTTTGGAACAGTTGTTCACAGGAACATCATAATCAGGTATACAATTTGCGCGAACCCGGCGGATTCATGCTTCTCGAGCATCTAGTTTAAACGGAAACGGCACGTGACAGTTAATAGTGAAATGTCAAAACTATTTCCGGTTACAAGTCCCGTGATAACGTTTTATGGTAAGCAGAAATTCATCCAAAGTATACGTGGGGGTAGGGGCTTTCCCTTTTTAGCCATGTGGATGGATATAAATCGTCGGATGATTGATTAAAAAATCCTCTGTCCAGCGGAGGACTGAACTAAATAGGCCTTCATCTGTACGTGTCAGTGGCTCAGTCTGGATCTTTTCATATTGGTGGTTGTCGTGAAGAGCATGTCAATGGGCGATTGTACGATCGAGAGCTTAACGTGAAAACATGTATTAATTAGGGTTCAGTCACTGAAAATCGGTCACTGTTGGTGCTCATAACCGACACATCGGTTAATTATATTATAAATAAAAGTATAAATTAAAAACAAAAAACAAAAAAAAAAAAAACACACACACACACATGCAAAAAAGAAGAAGATGAAGAAAAACACAAACACACACAAAAAAATTAAGCGTAAGTATGGATAGCTCGGAGTGGTAATCATTCAAATCTCGAGAGAACCGCCGATATTTACTCTCAGCCCTAGTGTTACAGTAATCCATTTTCAAAATAAAACAGAACCAAAAAGATATAACCAGAGATCCGGTGTACAACGTAAAGACAAGATCTGCTCTCGAGCCTCCAGGGAGCGATCTGAGTGGCGTATTTACTTGAAATTAATGCGGCATATAGTTTGTTGACGTTCTAGCGTCAAAAGAAAAGACCAGGTCACCAGCTGATGTAATACAGTTAATTTTCTGACACTGTTTCAGACCTTTTGTCATACTTGGCACTGCGCCTGGGCTAGTGGTTTGCCCTCACATCCACCCCGTCTGGTAGTCCCCAAAAAGGGAATAATTTTATGATCGTGGTAGTGATAGTCATACTAGTCACCGTCATATCAGGGCGTTTCATGTCGTCGTCATATCGCCGTCGTCATGGCAGGGTGTTTTATAGCGCCATATCGTCATCATACTCGTCATTGTCGGAGTATCTCGAGACGCCGTAAGCTGTAACGGACTGGAGGCTCGCCCTGGGCGGCGAGGGCCTGGCGTGTTGCTGGGCAACCAGGGCCCTTATCTGGCGTTCGTGCTGCTGGTTCATTCTCTGCATTTGCCAAAAGTGCTCCTTGTCTTTCTTGTCCACATGGTCGTGGTGATTTTGGATGAGCTTTTTGACCGTTTTCTCGTGTTGGTCGATCGTTTTTCCGAATTCATCTTGAAGTCTCTCCTGTCGCCTTTCGCTTCGGTCAATGGCGAATTTCAAACGTTCTATTTCGGTCCTCAGGTTCCTCCCCTCCTGCTCATCCACAATGTTTTTATCTACTATAGCCTGGAGCTGCTGCTGTAGCTCTCTGACAGTTGTCACATGGTGTCTCACGATGCTGCGCACCTGTTCTATATCGATCGTTTCGTTTCTCAGGACACTGGGTAGTGCCTCCGCTTCGCATAGCTCCGTCACGATTGTTTTGAGGGCCTCGGATAAGCGAGTGATTTCGCGGTCACGCATGAAGATCATTTCAGAGGATTTGTTTGCCTGGTCAGTCTTCTGCATCACCACGAAGGCGTAATCTTCAGTGATTTTTTCGATGACCTTGTCTTTCAAGGCGACACCTATACGCGGCCGTTTCTCTGCGAATGCCATCAGGTAATCCCACGTGGCTGTGAGAACTCTTTCCGACGTCTTAATTTCCGTGTAGATCCGTTCCCATTGCGATGCCTTGTTTTCACCCTGTAAACAAAACGAGTAAAGAGATCAATACCTAGAAGATGTGCAATTTACACTGTGGAGGCTGTGTTTTTATTGACATAAAATACAATTTTTTTGTCCAATTTTTTTCATGTCTGCACAGTCCCCTTTTTTCACCTAGATTTTTTTGGTTTTTGTGTTGGGACATATTTGTCGTGTTATTGTCCTATTATTGTCCTATTTTCTTCACTTCTGAACCAACCCCTTTATTAACACTTGACAAGCCTTTGTCTTGCAAGGGTTATATGAATTTGTGCGAGCAGCCGTTCGTCCTTTTATTCTTCTTCTTGACAGGTTTCCGATTTTTGTGTCTTCTTCTCTGACACTATGGGCCCAAGGACCATGAAACTTGCGACTTATGAAGAGCTTGATCTGAACGTGTGCATGTCACTTTTTACTTTCGTCTTCGATTTCGTTTTCTTTGTTAAACGCCTTGTGAAAAGAGTATTTTTGCAAGTAAATGCGGAGCATTTAACGTATAGCACAGAACACCACACAGTTGCATAGCTTTGTGCGAGCTCTCATTGCGTGAACAGATAACACAGCTATGCCTGATCAGTCAATCAAACCTTAAGTCAACAAAAACCAAACACTACTCGGCTTATAAGACGTATTCAGGCTGTGTTGTTTGCAATATATCATTCAAGAAATAACCCTTTGAAGGAAGTATTTTTGGGTTTTAATTTTTGTTAAGTGTTTAACATTTCGCTAGCGAAATGAGGTTCTAGTTTTTCCACTTCAAACTCAACATTATTTTTACAATTGCCCGTAATTGTTTGGTGCAATAATAACCCTATTATTTACACTTCTAGCAGATTGACTGTTTAATGTTACAGGTTTTTATTCCTATCCATACTGTGTTTACTGTTCACCTTTCATTCTTATACCCATCATAACATGACAAAGCTAATTCATGACTGTAGTTACCGTTCTAACATTTTTATTCTAGGTTGTGTCCAGAATAATGTTTTTCTAAATTAAGTTTTCAAGTCCTGTAATAAAAAAAAAGAAAACGAAAAAAAGGAGACAAAACGTACTATGCACTCTCACCCTCTGTTCAATGCATACCCATTCCCGGCGCAGCACTAATGCAATTATATCATAGTAGAGTTAGTATTGTAATGAATGATTCATGTAAAGTGCACTATTCATACGCAACCTACTAAAGTTTCGCCCCTTGTTTAGATGTTTAGAATTTGGCATAGATTTCTTAGATACGAATTTCGACAACTTCAAAATTTTGTCTCAACTTTTTTTTCAGTTATTGGAGCGGATTCTGGATGGGTAGAGTATCCCAGGATAATTTTCGATGGTCTAGGTGATGCGTCCACTTGTTCTCTGTAGGGGAGGTGCCGGAGCGGCAAATTATGATCTACAGTTGTTGGGGGGTTAGGGTGGGCGCGGTTTTGCTTTTTGCTTCAAAAGCAATCTTTAGGAGTATTTGTTTGGTACTATAAGTTGTGTATTTTAGGTTATAGGAATGACTGGACATTCAGTAAGTTGTGTAGTTGATTTACTTATGGATTTATTGGAATAGAAAATGTAAAGTAGGAAATTAGCGGTTTTGATTAACTGGTGGATTTGGGTTGAAGAGTCGTACGTTTCGTTGCCAGAAACAAGAAAAGAACTGAAAGTACTAGTTAATTTCGTACACATCCAGTTCTATGCAGTTGAGTTCAAGGCCCATTTGATTTGGCGTACACCATTATTTTGTATTTCTCTTTGGGATGATGAGTGGGGATGTGGTGGTGGTTGGGGAGCCGGGGGGGGGGGAGGCGTTGTAGAGACGGTAGACACCGCATAGCATGGAGCTATTCACTGCGACAATGAATTTACCCCTGCCTCGTAGTTATATCGTTTCCGATCAGTTCAAAATAATGCAATGAAAACAAATAAATAATAAGGCCAAGAAAAACTAACCTTGTTTCTCATTCCCCAACCATGTCACTAAAATTGCAAATGAAAAAAGCGCGGAGTAACCCGGCCAGTAAAAAAAAAAGAAAAAAAAAGAAAAGAAAAAAAAATCGGCCGGCCGGCTCGGCGTATAGTGACCCTTCAAATGAGAATTATCTGAAATTTTTGCGCTCGTGTCTTCGGCAGTCGCCAGTAACACTTCGAAAGTTTACAAAACCTCGGGTTACATCATGAAAATATTTTCTAAAATCATATTTTGCAGGGCAAAAACGAATTAAGAATTTTGGTCAATGCATGGTCATGGAAATTGTAAAGAGAAAAAAAAATGAAACGAAAAAAGTTTTACCTGGCCGTGTTTAATTTTTTTGGAGAAAAAAAAGAGCGCCGGCCGGTGGATCAACTTTTTTAAAAACTGGGATGAGATACCAGACTGCTTTTCTTCCTGTATAATAATAATAATACTAATAATAATAATAATAATAATAATAATAATAGGCTGACGCAATGAATGTTACCGGTGGTGATAATAATAATAATAATTATTATTATTATTATCACCGGTAGCATTATTATTATTATTATTATTATTATTATTATTATTATTATTATTATTATTATTATTATTATTATTATTATTATTATTATTATTTTCACCATCGGTAACAGTCATTGCGTCAGCCTACTTACCGCGGCCGCTTTCAAGAATGTAAAATCGCCCTTTGGTGGTGGGCTGTCAACGAACTGGTGAACAAGCCTCTTGTTCTTCTCCAGAGAGTAAAGTCTCCATTCGAATAAATTTGCTTCACTTTTTTCGCCGCAGCCTTGACTGGGTAGCGCAGACGCCATCAGATTGTCTTTAGTTTGTTTCACGTGAAGACTGACTCTGCACTTTCATATGTGTGCAATGGTTTATAAGGAGAGTGTACTTAGGCAAGGACTACAGAACGGATCAATGTTATATTGTTGTGTAGTAGCCCTGAGCTTATGACACGGATATCGGATAGAGTGTCGGCTAGGTTATCCGAATATTACTATACATGCAAGCAGCAGTGTCAGAATTGAACGAACGAGTGCAGCGTATGACGTCATCACGTAAATGTGTATATAATATGAACAAGATCTTGTGTGCAAAACATCCCGCCCAACGGATTCGAATTTTTTGTGTAAATATTTCTTGGGGTCAGTTGGACGCTGTTTCAACTTTTGGCAGGTGCAGTGAAGCTAAGATTGGTGTTTGACGTCATTACATTCAAAGCTTGTATGTAAGATTTCTCAGGCGTTGACTATCGGAGAAAGTTGAAACTTCGTGGGAGTGTTGCTAGGTAGGTCCGAAAGATTCTGTCAAATTTTGTCCGTATATCAGAATGAACGAATGCGGGATATGATGTCTTAACGTGGAAAGGTTATCTCTTGTTAAGCAAAGTATCTCGACTTGAACTTGATGTAGTTATTTTTTGGATAAGTCACACGGTTTTGTTAAACAATAAATTTGTATAGACAATTAAGAAAGGCGTATGATATCACTGCTTTAAAAACATTACGTGGTATATTTTGCAGTCGCCGAATGTAACACCACCCTCTCCCCCCCCCCCCCCCCCCTCCTTTTGGGGGTTCTTTTGTTAACTAGCATAATTACGAACTACGCTGGGAATTTTAGCGTTTTCCAGAAGATTCTTGAATGTTGCTGCATTCTTTAGAAGTCATTATTAGTTCTGGAGCATTATGAAATTAAGAAATCATGATCTACTATAACAGGCTGATATGTGGAAAAGTTAAACACCTGAGTTGTATGTTTATGCCAAGAACACTTACGTTTTACGCAGAGGTATTTCAGGATTTGGGGACAGGGAGGAGGGATACGAATCCCCTCATGGTTTTTACCCACAATTCAGAAATAAAGCAACTGAAGGTTATCTCAATATTTACAGGTCTCAGCAGGTGTAATTCCCACTTGGTATTGAAAATACCAAATGGGGATGGTTTGCCTCGAATTCTTCACCTATTTTTTTTCCTCCCTTTTTTTTTCTTCTTCTTCTGCTGAATCGGTTTCCAGACATATCCAAGACCGCTGAAGCTAGACCAACCAAACTTGGCATATGTAGGGAGGGTCATCTGAAGTGATGCACCTCATAAAAATTTTTGACCTTAACCTTACTGGTCAAGGTCAAATCGAGAAAAAGGTCAATCGTTTTCCAGACATCTACAACAAGGCCTTGAAGCTAGAAAAGCCAAACTTGGCACATATATAAAGGGCGATGTGATCTGAAGCAACCGATAAAAAAATTTTGACCTTGAGCTTGACCTTGAAATCGCGAAAAACGTTATTTCAGAAAAACAATGATTTATCTCGAAAACGGTAAGCAATTTTGACCTAATTTTCGACCTCCACCCCCTATACGACGATATGTAAAGTATAACTTCCCGTGTCCTTGACCTCTAGGTCACCTTCGAGCCCCAAACCGGAAGTTGGCCCTTATCTCTTAAACGGTAAGAGATAGAGCAATCGGTTTCCAGACATCTCCTCCAAGACCGCTGAAGTTAGACCAACCAAACTAGGCACAAGTATGGAGGGTCATTTGAAGTGGTGCACCTGATAAAAATTTTTGATCTTACCGGTATAGTTGGTAGTATTTATTGGGATATTCTACATTTGGACATGTGAAAATTGTTAACAAACAGCAATATCATCTACTTCCCGTTTTAAGTTATCATTCCAAGTGGGGTCTAATTCGCTGTGCGAATTTCGGTCTAGTTTTTCTTTTTTGTCTCTCGCAAACTTTTTTCATTTGGTTGCCAAGCTGTTTCATATATGGGAGTGATTATGTGAAGTTTAGCGTCGTTTGTAGTACCTGGAAGTATGTTTCACTTTTAAAGTGGGTCATTTGATATCTTGTGTTATGACAAGCAGCTCACCATTTTGGCACCAGAATGCCTGCCCCCACACCCCTCCGCCCTCTTTCTCCCACCGGAGGTAGCCATCTGTCGCACAGTTAGAAGAATGCCTTTCTAGTACTTTTTGGTCGATGGGAACGTACGAAGACAAGGTATATATCATGGTTGTAACTACACTTAGGCTACAGACCCTTACAGTATCGGTTGGTAGGAGAGTTCGAGTTTGGTTTGGTTGTACCAACATTAGATGGGGAGGGAATGGTGGTGTAGGGAATTGATGTAGCGACCAGCTTCCACACCCAGATAAAAAGACTTCCGGTTTCAGATAAAAAAATGTATGGTAATACCTACCTGTCTCGACCACCCTCCAGACACGGATAAAAAAATACGTGCAGAAGAACGGCTGCAGTGACAAACTTCCAGGACATACAATAAAGCTTGTTTCATCGACCACCTTCCAGATTCGGATAAAAAAGACGTACAGTAAAACCCGTTTTATTGATCACCATCCGGACCTAGATAAACAAGACGTACGGTAAAACCTTTTAGTGACCACTTTCATATCACATAATTATGATTATGCTTTCAGAAATGAATCTTTTTATTTCAGTAAAAAGAAAAATGGAAAATGGTTGTTGAGTAATTATGGGTTTCGTCGTGGAGACATCTGTTTTTGTTTACAAAATCAAGAAGCCAAATAGGTGTCGATTGAAAAGGTGTGATATAAGCCTGTATTCCTATGTTTTATGTGCGCTGGCTGCTCTAGTTAATATAAATGCTCATACGTGGTTTTACCAGTGTTGAAAGTGACAATTCTGAAGTCCCTTGATGACTCCTCAAATATACCAAATTTTAGTCCACCTAAGGTCATCCATACACGTACAAGTAGTTGTAGCGAAATTCGTTCAAGGACTGGCTGAATCGTGTTAACAAAGCTGCTGTGAAACTGAGCTGCAGCTGGACTTTCCAGGTGCATATCACCAAATCGAGCAGTCAGCCACATGAACACTCCTCGAGTTTCATTAAAATCTATTAATAGACTTTGCCGCCTGGATCCGTTGTCATAAAACAGGTGACCTCTGAGATCAATCTGTTATGTATACACAGAACGGGCGGATATGTCTATCTGACTAGCCGTACTGCTTATAGTGCTGAATATTCTCGCACATTGGTGAAAAAGGTGCATCTGAGTGTCCAAGTCACTGAAATCTATATTTGGTGACTTTTTAAAAAAAAATTGGTTCCTCTGCTTTATGAGTGTAATTATTCGCGGAATCCCCAGTGGGTCTACGGAGTAACAAGGTGTTATACACAACAGACCGAACCGCCGTAGAGGTCGGCTGTTGGACAACAACGGCCTGAATTGTGTGCACATCATGCACACGTCTCTCACACATGACAGGGTGAAAAGTCAAACTAGAGATGTCATGACAGTTCACCAAAATCTAATCTAGAAGGTCACATATCAATGCACCTGTGTTTTGTTTGATCAAAATCAATTCACATACTTTCATTGAATTTTGTTCACAAAAAATATAGAAGTTCTGCGAAGGTGTGGAAACAAAAACTCCAAATTAGAGGTCACCCATTGGACACTCACGTCTAGTTCCATCGTAATCAGTTCACATGCTTTGGTGGAATCCTTTACAAGATCCTTCTGACCCAAGCACAGACAGTGTTAGAAGTAAAGGTTCGAAGAATAGCGGTAACTTTGAATGTCACCTCAGTATCAAATTGCAATCAATCAGCGCAAGAGGCCAGCCTTGCGAATACTCACGAGTTTCATTTAACTCCATTCAAAGACTGGCGGATTCTTGTTCAGAAGACATACAAAACCCGTCCCACGAGTCGGAGAGTCTGGCGATCAGCTTTAAAACCTCTTTAAGCTAGTAAAATCTGGTCAGCGCGAGAGGTCAAACATATGAACACTTGAATCCAATTTTATCAAAATCCATTGACAGGAAGTGGCGAAATCGTGTTGTATTCAGACGAGCCGACGGTGATGTCAAAAACACTGTGTCCGTCCTAACCTAGTGAGGTCGGGTCATAATGAGCGTAATACGAAGCACTGCAAATATAGAAAATAGACCACGTTTATTTCCAAAGAAATGCACTATGCACAGCACTGAAGGGAAACTCAGTCTGGCGGAAAATTTTCTGTTCGTTAGGCTGCAGTAAATTATTAAAATCAAGACCAGTAAATTTCGAGATGGCCAGCTGGGCCATTTGGATTGAAGCTGAGACGATCCAACGCTGTTTGAAATGGCCTCGGACCATCGGGCCACCGTTAATTTCGTAATTTGTTAATTTCCATACCCACAAGTTAGGTTACGAGCCCCCCTCCCCCTTCCCACCTTTAAAGATAGGATACTGCTGATACGTAACCAGACTTCTGAGCACATCAGCTACATTTATTCAGGTACATTTATATAAGGTAAAAAGTCTTATTCTGAAAATAGTACAAAATAAAACTGTGAAGTTAAGGATGGTCAAGCGATGGAAAAGAGGGGGAGGGGCTGTTGGGGGTGAGATATTTGTTTTTTGGTTGTAAAAACAGAAAGGCAAGGGCTGGCTAATAAAAGTGTTTGACATGTTCGGGTACACTTGGTGATGGTCACTGGCCGCTGTAGTTTATTTTATTATTAATTAAATATAATAATGAGACGAGAAAATGCATCACTTGAAGACTAAAGGAAACAACATGGGAGATTACGAATAGTATAAATCCCGAGCTGTAAGATTATACTGACAAACAATCATCCGAGAGACAATAAGGCTTAGTGCTTCTTAATAAACGTCACGCTGCGAGAGACTGAACCCGTTTGGACTGTGCCTCGTTCCCGGGAAAACATACATCATATCCGTGATATACATAATGTCAAACTAATACGGCTAATCACATCCTATAAAACATAAATGCTGGTTCCTGTTGTAATGTCAGAGGGAATATGTGAGTATTTCGTTCTTGTTTCACTTCAAAAAAAAAAAAAAAAAAAAAAAAAAAAAAACAAAGAAGCAACATGGCCGCATGGTGCTAGGGCTAACTGACATGTGCTCTTGTTTTAGATTTTCGTCAAACGAGTCGGTAAAGCAGCTGCCATCGTGGGTTCGACCGTATTTGAATGTGTACTCCAATTTTGGCAACGCTATTCGTGACGTCATGGTGTTCTTCAAGCAAGCCGAGCAAATGGTGATCAATATTTTTGTTATTCATGCCAAAAAAAAATTATCTGAAGTCGACCAGCAAATGTAGCGTTTTTGTGTTTAACGTGTTGAGTTTGCTAAAATTGTCAAAATGGGTTAAATGTTAATTATTTATTGCTATTACAGTATTTCAAATGCTATCTCTTCTGTAACCAGACATCTTAAATAATACACGGGATGTCACAAGACAGTTCTCAGTCTAAAGCTCATTCACATTTAAAGCTTATTCAACTTCTTGGTCATGCCAAAACTGCGCTAGTTTTAAATTTTATTTATTTATTTTAAAGGTATGAAAATTTGTATCGCAGATTTGTTGCCTTAAAAAAAAAGAGAAAAATTGGTGTCACAAAAAAAAAGTGAGGCGATGCGACGTGAATCTGCTTTACGTGATACCGATGACTATATTTCAGTTACCTGCCCCACAAGGGAGGAGGCAGCGCATACGGGCGGGAGAACCCGGATGTGTAGGCGCCTATTTTGAGCCTTCGGTCGCATCCCGGACAAGACCAGCCGTCGGCGAACTAGAGAAGTCAAGCCTTGTGCGGTCACATGTGCCGAGCCTAAGGCCACAATCAGGTGCGTTGACTAAAATATGTCTGCATTGCTGGATGTTATTAAACTATTGTATGGGTCTCGTCTCCTGGAGAACACTGAGGACATGTAATCTGTGCAGCTGTCCCTCAGCTCGTGTGGGTAATTATTCTACTTTTCCTGCAGATTGGTTAGCATGCCGAGCTAGTTAGCCATTGGTCAGCATGCAGTCTAGTTGGCCATTGGTCAGCATGCCGATCTAGTTAGCCATTGGTCAGCATGCAGTCTAGTTGGCCATTGGTCAGTATGTTGATCTAGTTGGCCATTCTTCAGCATGCCGATCTAGTTATAACTTTGCTCGACTTTACTGAAATGACACTTTTTACTAGCACCTGTAGCATGTCTTCGTTATAAGAGATGAGATACAGTGATTCATTGCTTGTGTTCTCGTCTGGGATTAACAGCGTACCACGAAACATCCCACATGAGACTGGTAAAGTAATCCAGTACTTACGTGCTTCCTCGGTGGGGTTTGATGTTTTCTAGAATAGATCACTTTCAAACCAACTGCTTACTTAAAAAAAAACTCACCTGAAAAAAGTGATTTATACAAAAGTATGATCCGGTTAAATGTAACACAAAAGATCTATAAGTTTGCCACTCAAAAAAATTTTTCAGCTCAAAAAGTGGGTCCTGTGTGTGAAAATACGCCAACAATCCGAACCAAACCAAAAAGACTGAAATTCGACCGGAAAGTGTAATACGATGGGCTGAGGGGACCATGACATTACACCAAAATTGAAACGGTTCAACAAACGAAACGATCCGCTATTTTCGGCAATTCTTCCTTGCAAAACAAATGCCGTGCATATAATTGCCAGTACGCATAATCTGTCCTTTTGATCTATTCTCGCTTTCTACAAACAGCTCACTGTGCTGAGTAAACCACATACGTCCACTCATACCTTGTGTTATCGTACGATAGAACTTCAGCAAGAACTTTTTATCCATGAACCTAACGTGTAACGTATTGTTGGCCTAAAAATTTCACACAACCCCAGACTGGGTAGCCTTTTGGGGGTTTGGACAACTCGGCACCTTATAAACTCGGCACCATTTGGACAACTCGGCACCATTTTTTTTGGACAACTCGGCACCACACTTTGGACAACTCGGCACCAGTTTTTTTAAGTCGGCACGAAGAACTTAAAGGTGCCGAGTTGTCCAAAGTGTGGTGCCGAGTTGTCCAAAGTGTGGTGCCGAGTTGTCCAAAGTGTGGTGCCGAGTTGTCCAAAGTGTGGTGCCGAGTTGTCCAAAGACCGCCTCTTGCACTAATGCAAAATGTCGACCTTCTTACTGTGCCTGTTTTTGACGAGTTGCGCGGAAACGATTTGCAGGGCAAAAATGTACTCCTATATGGCAGTGCCCTCACGAATTTTGTTACTGAGAAAAACAAGCTTTCATAACGTAAAAACAAACTAGAACCTCATTTCGCTAGCGAAATGTTAAACACTTGACACAAATTAAAACGCAGAAATACTTCCTTCAATGGGTTATTTCTTGAATAATGTATTGCAAACAACACAGCTTGAATACGTCTTATAAACCGAGTAGAGTTTGGTTTTTGTTGAATTAAGGTTATATTGGCTGATCAGGCATACGCAGTGTTATCTATTTACGCAGTGAGAGCTCGCACAAAGCTGAGCAACTGTGTGTTCTGTGATGTGGGTTAAATGCTACGCATTTACTTGCAAAAAATACATTTTTGTCACATGGCGTTTTGACAAAGAAAACGAAATCGAAGACGAAAATAAAAAGTGGCGTGCACATATTGACATCAAGCTCTTCATAAGTCCCAAGTTTCATGGTCCTAGGACCCATAGTGTCAGAGAAGAAGACACGAAAAATCGGAAAACTGTCAAGAAGAAAAAGAAAGGACGAACGACTGCTCGCACAAATTCATATAACCTTTGCAAGCCAAAGGCTTGTCAAGTGTTAATTACGTCTCTTAGCACACTAAGTAACCACAGTGAAATATTTTTAACACTGGAATTTCGTAACATGTCATGATGTGAGTATATTTTATCTATTAGCCCAACGGGAAATCTTGGAGCCCTTTTTGGAGCACTTTTTAAAAGAATTTTTCTAGTTTTCATATATACACAATGCATTGCATGGCAACTGTTCTATGTATATAAACACCTAGTCGTTAGGGAAAATAAGCGCCCTGGTTATTCCTGGTTATTCCTAGCACGTAATTTTTCCGTTCTTGTAATACACAACACAGAAAATAAATCGGACAGTTTTGAAAACAACCAAAACTCATCTTTTTCCATATTTCCAAAAGTTCACACCACTGAATATAATCGGACAGCTTTCTAATGTTCAGGAAAAAAAATAATCAAGATTTATAATGTTCTGAGGCACCGTTCTACATTACAGAAGTAATCCACAAAAAAAAAAATGTTGAGAGCTAAGCGGGCTCCGGACTTAAAAAAAAAAACTTGGAGCCCGAGACGACAATCCGGAGCCACGGACTCCCGGGCTCCCGGACTATTCGAACACTGTTCCATATTAAAATTTTCGACCACTGTACCATATATGATACGATGTCAACGGGATTTGATTTGAAAATGCGATACCTCAACTTGCGAGATCATACCAGGGTTTTGCCCAGGATGGAAGAACAGGGGGCTTAATATCCCCCTCTGTAAAAAAAATAGGGGCTTTTTTCCCCATGATAGGGGATATCGAAGGAATCTTACATAAGATACAAAAGTACTATTGTTCAATTAATCTATTCTAAATCGTAGCCATTTTGTTTTGTTTTCAGCAGAAAGGAAGAGTTTTGGGATTGTTCTCGTAAATATGAAACGATTCCACACAAATTGCTGTGTGTAAAATGACCATTGGTCACTAATTAAATTGTAATGTTCATCCGACCATCGAACAAAAATCCCCCTCGGTAGAACAAGAAGGGGCTTTTTCAAATTCAGTAGGGGATTTTTAGCCCCCCCCCCCCCGTGTTTCAGAAAGGGGGCTCAAATGGTGAGAGAGGGGGAGAAATCCCCTAAATCCCCCTCTGGGAAAAACACTGCATACGTTTGTGTATTCCTAAGTGTAAGTTTCGCAACTCAGTAAGAGTGGTTTATTTATAGGTCTGTATTTACATTTGAAACAAGACAAAACTTTCTGAAGTGCTGAAAATGCGGGTGTCATTTCATTCTGACGGTGGTTTCGTGTCTTAATTTTGTCGCTGCCGAACAGACCGCATTTACGTTGGTTTGATAAAAAATTAGAAGAGAGAGAGAGAGAGAGAGAGAGAGAGAGAGAGAGAGAGAGATAATTAAAAAAAAAAAAGAATTAAATTTTTGATTTTCATTTAAGCGAAAGAGAATAAGTGTACCAACCATTTATTCGAACAATACGCACACTTCGCGAAAAAAAAGCAAAATAACAAAACGGGATCCACAAACTATTTCCATGTCTAAAAAGGTTCGACCCTTTCGGTCTCTTGAAAAGAAAAAAATTCCGGGTGTCTTTTTAAACAGTTATAAAAATGGACAGTATTTTCTAAATTTATCAATCATATGTATTCACTTATGCAGGGTTCGTCCGAGAGCGCGTTTGCGCGTTATTTTTCACACCGAAAATCAGAAAAACGCACGAAAATCGAGGCCGCGCGTGTGGAAAAAGCACGTAGGAAAGAGAAAACGCGCGCGTTTGCATTTTTTTAATTTGATTTTTTTTTCTTACAGATCTTAGAGAACCATTGACCCATTGATTCGGCCGCTCCACTGTTGAAAAAATAGTGCAAGAAATTAAGACGGCATTTATAGCGTATTTTCTGTAAATTATATTCATTTCGTTTTGTTTGTGTTGTCGAACGTGCAGCATGGAAGGGAATGAGAAGAAACTGTATTCACTCATTCACTCAGTTGGACATCTACGTGTAACAATGTCAAAACATATATACAAACGCGCACTTGACAGAAAAAAACGCATAAAAAATGAGGGCGCGCGTTTTAAACGCGCCGCCAGGCCGCCCTAGGACGAACCGTGGACTGCCAGTTTCACATTTATTAGGAAATTATTGATATCAAGAATTAATTTTTGATCTCAGAGATTGATTTCTTGATATCAAGAATTAATCTTTTATCTAAAAAATCATATTGTGATATCAAGAATTAATTTTTCTAGCTGTAATTATATTTTTGATATTTCTAAATGTTTTCTTGATCTCAAAAAATAATTCTTGATATCAGTAAATATTTAGAGATATTAAAATATATTTGTTTATATCAAAAATGATTTAATGATATCTGAAATTGATTTTTAGAGATCAAAAATTCAATTCTTGTAGCAAAAATGAAATATTTGATAACAAAATGCCAGTTTTGAGCTGAATAATTTATTTTCCTTTTATTGATAACAAGAATTTATTTCAAATATCATTATTTCAGAATGAGACTTTTTTAATTTCTATTTTGAACTCTGCAAATGATTTTTTTATCCCAAAAATTAATGGTGTTATTATTGATATCAATAATTCAAGTTTTCATCTCCAAAATTTAATTGACGATTTGTTGAATTTTTTATAAATGTGGCTCCGTTAAATTTTTTTAAGTTTGAAAATTTATTTTTTGATCTCAAAAATAATTGTTTACGATTTAAAATCCAATTATAGATAGCGAAATATAAATTAATGAGATCTACATTTATTTATTGATGTTTTTAATTATATTTTGATTTGAAAAACAAGCATTAAATGTTAAAGCGGCATTCCGCATTCACTTAAATGGAAACATAATTGTAAAAATAGACACACAAGATAAAGAGAAGTAGGACGCAAGAGATCCAGCTATGAAAGAAAAATAAAACAAGAGGTTTGATCTGTGATCGTTGTAGCGTTGTAGCCACAGACGTTTCTGTTTGTCAACACAAACTGTGTTGTTGTGTCTCCAGCACTGTGTAGGTAAAATCAGGACCACATGTTTGTGTTGTGTGCTCCTTATCGAACCGTGACTGCACTGTTCCTGGGCTGTAAGTAGTCATACAAGGCTGGTCTGCATGCGCAGGTGAAGAAAGTCCAGGGACCGAGCGGCAAGTTGGAGGGGGGGGGGGGGGGAGGTGGAGGTATCTTAGATTAATAATTCAAGTGACATTGATCGCAGGCGGTAGCCATATCACAAGAAGAGCATATTTAAATTACTTCTAAGCTTCGTAAATTTAACGGATGGCTGAATGACAACACCTAGGGTACATGTGCATGTAAAAAAACAAGGAACAACGCGGAGTTTCAAAAAATTAACCAACTACCTAAGAAGTGAGGGGAAAGCGCTTCACTGTCTTGTTGTCTCTTTTAGGGAACATAAAGGACTTACATACTTGAAAATACATAAATCACATTATGAATAACTAAGTACGACATTCTAATCTTGGTAAAAGTTGAAAACTCTTCAAGATCGGAACGACCAAAACATAAAGAGCTTAAGGTTATGACAACACTGAATTAACATTTACGTAACAGAAATTGTGTCAAGATACCACACACATAGCCAGGCAGGTGAAAACTCAAGTGGCAAACATGAAAACGACAAACTGCCCTTGCTCGTCCCCGGCCATGCTGACACGGGGGCCCGGGCCGAAATGAGGACGCCTTGGATCCCCACACATTTCAAATTCTCTGCTCACGTGGAGAAATCGTGTTACACCACTGTCTCGGCTCGGTGTGTTTGGGAGTGGTTTAGGATTCATTGAATTTTTTCCAACTCACTGCTTTGCAGTTGGCGCCACGTAGTGTGTCGTAGTGTATTCCGACTCGTGGTCTACGATGGCCGATAGACTATTCACACTTCAGGCTTCATACTTGACGATATAGATAAAAGTCCTGTTCAGACTTGAAGCTTCACAAATAGTTGACTTAATTCACACTCTAAAGATAAATTTGAATACCTCATACTTCATTGATATCCGTGATAAGAGAAGTCTTGAAAATGGAAATGAAAATGGGCCCCATTTTTGGACCATCCGGCCTCGTCCGGTTGGTCTTATTCTATTAGCAAAGAGGCATCCTTCCTCTGTATGTACGTGTGTAAACTTTTACGAATATTTTCTGGTAAGGCCTAGCGTGAAAAATTATTTTTTGGTAATCCACCAAAAATTGGCCAATTTTCTCTCACAATTTTGATAAGATTTTCTTCAAATTTTAAATGTTAACCAGGAAGGCTTCTCTTGAAAATTTAATTTGTTTTGGAGATCCACCAAAAATTGACCGATTTTGGAGGGGGGGGGGGGGGGCATTTTAAGAATTTTTGGTAACCAGTTTTCAAAATGCCTGTACTTCCACAATGTGGATCGTATTCCCTTCATATTTTGTGCGAATGTTTACTGGGTAAGCCTCTCATGAAATTTTTGGCATTCCACCAAAAATTAGCCAAATGGGGGGAGGGGGGGGGGGGGGGTTGTTTCCCAATTTTTCTAAGGATTTTTCTCCCACAATTTTGATCGGATTGCCTTCGAATTTTTGCATAAAGGCTCGATAGCCCGCTCTCTTTTGAAAAGTTCCTTTTTGTCGACCCAAAAAAAAATTGGCTTAAACGTTGGCTTTTTAAAATTTTTTTGGTATTCAATTTTCAAAATGCCTGTACTCCCACTAAGTTGGATCGAATTCGTTCAAATTTGGTACGAATGCTTACTTGATAGCCCTCTTCAAATGTTTGGGCGATCCACGATAAATTGACCAAATGGACTACATTTTAAAAATATTTTGGTAGCCGATTTTCCAAAGGTTTCTTCCATTATTGTGATCGGATTGCCGAATTTTGCTGAAATGTTCACTAACCTATAGTCTTTTGAAAAGTTGCTTTATTTGGCAATCCACCAAAATCTGACCAAATGGTGGCATTTTTAATTTTTATTCGGTAGCCAGATCGGTTCGTTTTCTATTTTGGAAGACTGTTCCCTATATGGTACTTTTGTTTTGACGGTTCGCCAGGAATCAACCAAATATGGTCATTTAAAAAAAATAGTAGCCAATTTTCAACCAGCTTCTTCTCAACTCACACAATTGTGCGAATTTTCAATAACCGGTTTGTAAAATATGACTACCACGTTTTGGCGACCATACAAGCTTATTAACACTTGACAAGCCTTTGCTTGCACGGGCAGCCGTTCGTCCTTTTTTTTCTTCTTGACAGTTTTTCCGATGTTTTGTGTCTTCTTCTTCTCTGACACTATGGGCCCTAGGACCATGAAACTTGGGACTTATGAAGAGCTTGATCTGAACGTGTGCATGCCACTTTTTATTTTCGTCTCCGATTTCGTTTTCTTTGTTAAAACGCCATGTTAAAAGAGTGTATTTTTACAAGTTAATGCAGAGCATTTTACGTACATCACAGAACACAGTTGCTGAGCTTTGTGCGAACTCTCACTGCCTAAATAGAAAACACGGCGTATGCCTGCTCAGTCAATAAAACCTTAAGCCAACAAAAACCAAACACTACTCGGCTTATAAGACGTATTCAAGCTGTGTTGTTTGCAATATATTATTCAAGAAATAACCCATTGAAGGAAGTATTTTTGCGTTTTAATTTTTGTCAAGTGTTTAACATTTCGCTAGCGAAATAAGGTTCTAGTTGATACTTTATTCACTAGATCGCGGCCGGTCACAATGTCCGAGGACATTCTTTCTAAAACACTTGTCTGTTGCAGTTCGATTGAATTTATTCAAAATTTTAGAATATATCTCTTAATGTGATGTTTTTCTTTAACAAATGGCCTCAAACCGTTGTTTGAATGTTTAGGGGTAAAGTTTTTCAAAATAGTTATTTATCCCCCGTGAAACGGAGGGATATAATTATGAGCTCGTCCGTCTGTCCGTCCGTCTGTCTGTCCACAAAAAGTTTTTGTCCGGCCGACTTTTCATAGAAGGAATTGTCGTAGGAACCTGAAACCTTACATGGTGAAAACATATATATTGAAGATGTGCAACGTGGCATTATTGTCAAAATCGGCCAAAAATTTGCGTCGTGTGAAATTGTCAAATATGGTGAATTTTTGGCTTGAACTTAGCCGTGAGACGATGTTTTGTCCGGCCGACTTCTCATAGAAGGAATTGTCGTAGGATCCTGAAATTTTGCGTGGTGAATATAGATATATATTGAAAATGTGCAACATGGCATACTTGTCAAAATCGGCCAAAAATTGACGTCGTGGGAAACTGTCAAAGAAGGTGAATTTTGGGCTTGAACTTAGCCGTGAGACGATGTTTTGTCCGGCCGACTTCTCATAGACGGGATTGTCGTTGGAACCAGAAACCTTGCGTGGTGAATATATATATATATTGAAGATGTGCAACGTGGCATTATTGTCAAAATCGGCCAAATATTTGCGTCGTGTGAAATTGTCAAATATGGTGAATTTTTGGCTTGAACTTAGCCGTGACGCGATGTTTTGTCCGGCCGACTTTTCATAGAAGGAATTGTCGTAGGAACCTGAAACCTTGCATGGTGAAAATATATATATTGAAGATGTACAAAGTGGCATTATTATCAATATCGGCGAAAAATTGAGGTCATGGGAATATTTTAAAAAATGGTGAATTTTTGGCTTGAACTTAGCCGTGAGATGATATTTTGTCCGGCCGACTTCTGATAGAAGGGATTGTCGTAGGAACTAGAAACCTTGCAGCGTGACTTGACTTTATTTTACTTTTACTGCTTCACGGGGGATCCCGCCTTACTGAGGCTCTAGTTTGCAAGAAATTTTAATGAGACTACTTTCATTTTTAGGGCTTCTTTGAAATTTACTTTTCTGAGATCCGCCACAAGTTTGCCAAGTCGGGAGAAAACGCCGATTCCAGCACAGACCCCCCCTAGCCGGCAGTCGAGACAGACCCCCCCCCCCTAGCCGGCAGTCGGGACCCCCCCCCCCCCCCTCCCTTTAACTTAAAATTGCGATAACTTTCGTTATAGTTGACCGATTTGCATGAAAATTTCACTGTTTGATTCAGTTTTATGTAAAATTTTAACATAGTCATGGGCTACTGGCAACGACGGCTGTATGCATTTTTGCAAGAAGCCGCCATTTTAACTTAAAATTGCGATAACTTTCGTTATAGTTGACCGATATGTATGGAAATTTCGCTGTTTGATTCAGTTTTATATCTAGTTTAAACATAGTCATGGGCTATTTGCACCGACGGCTGTATACATTTTTTGTCGCATGCCGCCATTTTAACTTAAAAGTGACCTAACTTTCGTTATTTGAATGAAAATTTCATCGTTTGATCCAGTTTTATTTCTAGTTTAGAATAAAGTAGTCACAGGCTATTTGCACATGTGGCTGAAAGCATAATGTATATTTTAGTAATTTTTGAAAAAAGTAGGTAACTTTCACCATGTTCAACCGATTTGACTGAAAATTTTACCGTTTGATCTAGTTTTATTTCTAGTTTACAGTGGTCACAGGCTATTTGCACAGGTGAGAAGAGCACACCATTCAAACATGTGTTCGAATGGCAAGCCCATTTAAAAGACGTGTTCGAATGGCAAGCCCATTCAATACACGTGTTCGAATAATTTTTGGAAGATATTACGTCGTGGTATTGTTCAACAAATTGTTCAACATGTTAAACATGTTCAATATGTTCAACAAGCTGTTCAACATGTTCAACAAGTTGTTCAACATGTTCAACATGTTCAGCAAGTTGTGGTTCAACCAGTTGTTCAACATGTTCAACAAGTTGTTGTTCACCATATTAAGACAACTCACTATAGAGCATAAAAGGCATCTGTCCTCAGACATAACGTACATTCTGTATCAAGATACTGAAAAGTGAACATGTCTGCAGTGAGTGAACAACAACTACCATCTATGACAATGCCTGTAGAAAAGTCTGAGACAATGCCTGTAGAAAATTTTATAGTAAAGCCTGAGACAATACCTACAGCAAAGTCTAAGGCAATACCCATGGTAAAGTCTAAGGCGAAGTCATGTCAGCAGCGTCAAAAGCGACCACATCTTAGAAAGAGAAAAAGAGATGAGTTACCAGCTATGACGCCGCCGTGTAAAAAGCGAAAAATTAAGACAGAGCCTAAAATGAAGCGAGAACCAGAGTGTAAAGCTGCTACCACCATGAAGGAGATGAGTGTAGACGATTTACCGGTTATGATACCTATTAATGGAGAAATATATATTAAATTGGCGAAATATCAACAGAAAGTGATGGTTAACATTCGTGAATATATTACGGATCATACATCTGGGAGGTTACATCCTACCAAGAAGGGAATTTTGTTGTCATTGAACGATTGGCACATGCTGAAGAAGCAAATGACGTCAGTGGATCTCATGCTTCAGAAAATGGATTTGTATAAATGCAGTGACTGTCAGAAGATCGTTGAGTAGATAGCGAGATGACTGTATACAGTTTTAACTGCATGACGAGCTTAGTGGATGCTTTGATTTCATCACCCTCAGTGCAGAAGATTGGAGCGAAGGTTTTGAAGCTTGACAAGAACTTGAAACTTAGCTTTGACTCATATGGGCATGTACATTTGATATGTAGTTCAAATAAAATTGTCTTCATATGTAGACTATGAAATTAACATGATCTATGTTCATGTGAAGTTAGTTGTTATAAAATTTTAAGTTAAGTTCTTGTGAATCTGCACATGTATTAACATAATATGTATTTGAAATAGTTTCGTTTGTATCATAATTGTACATATTTGTAATATTCAATAAAGACACATATGATGCTTTTCAACTTTTTATTTTTCTCATACAGTACTTGAATATAATACATAATAATACATTTCTCGAGTATAATACATATTAATACCAAATTAACTATAATACCTAATATACGATATATGATATATGGTTTACGGGTCAATTAAAACCGCGTCAATAACCTTACGACTTTATATGTTGCAAAGCAAGACATATATTAATACACAACGCTTAAGTTCATAAAATATTACAACATTTATAAAGTCTTTATCATAAAGTTTAGTCAAATAAGTCTGTTTTTCTTCATCTGTTTCACTCTGTTCACTCTCCATACCTCTTTCTTCATCACTGCTGTCATACTCCTCTTCCTTATCTAGTAGCTCTTCAAAGAATGCATTCTTTTTCCTTATAGCCGCCTTTAGTGCCTTTGAATACTTGTAATGTTTTTCATCCACAAAGTAATTAAAGTCCTTTAAAATCTTTTGATAATGTCGGCTTTGTTCTAGGCGCTGGGTATATTTGAATAGTCTCATAAACAGTTGTTTTAGTCCATGTTTATAAATGGGTCGAAGGTCATAACTTGCTATTTCCTGCGCATCTTCAAGTCCTTGTTCTTCATATTCTGAAACCTTTTCTTGAAATTTGTCATCATAGTCATCGTAGACTTCTTGAACCATATCATACCAAACAGAGTCTATTTCTGACTCACTTTCAGAGTCTGTTTCTGACTCACTTTCAGAACTCCTGTCATCAGCATCCTCACCACACTGCTCCATATGTTTGAGCAAAGCTTCTTCGCTGTTGTATAATGCACCACATTCTGTACAAGCCTGTGCATTCTTTTCAGCCATGTTAACGCTTTGACTTTCCATAGAAGACTCATCTAAAGTTTCCGTGAAAGGTAGTTTTACAGGGTTTTCCATATCCGATTCTTCATCCACTTCTGACGTGTGAGTAACCTTTGAGTGTCTTTTAAGACTTTGTGGCCAATTGTAAGATTTCGAACAAATGTTGCATTTATACATCCTTTCGGTTCAACCTACACTATTCAAATGATGAGAAAGTCTTTAAACATAGCTTTATATACAACAACTTGTTGAACAACAACATGTTGAACTTGTTGAACATGTTGAACATGTTGCACATGTTGAACTTGTTGAACATGTTGAACAACTTGTTGAACATGTTGAACAGCTTGTTGAACATGTTGAACAATTTGTTGAACAATACCACGACGTAATATCTTCCAAAAATTATTCGAACACGTGTATTGAATGGGCTTGCCATTCGAACACGTCTTTTAAATGGGCTTGCCATTCGAACACATGTTTGAATGGTGTGCTCTTCTCACCTGTGCAAATAGCCTGTGACCACTGTAAACTAGAAATAAAACTAGATCAAACGGTAAAATTTTCAGTCAAATCGGTTGAACATGGTGAAAGTTACCTACTTTTTTCAAAAATTACTAAAATATACATTATGCTTTCAGCCACATGTGCAAATAGCCTGTGACCACTTTATTCTAAACTAGAAATAAAACTGGATAAAACGATGAAATTTTCATTCAAATTGGTTAAGTATAACGAAAGTTAGGTCACTTTTAAGTTAAAATGGCGGCATGCGACAAAAAATGTATACAGCCGTCGGTGCAAATAGCCCATGACTATGTTAAAACTAGATATAAAACTGAATCAAACAGCGAAATTTTCATACAAACCGGTCAACTATAACGAAAGTTATCGCAATTTTAAGTTAAAATGGCGGCTTCTTGCAAAAATGCATACAGCCGTCGTTGCAAGTAGCCCATGACTATGTTAAACTTTACATAAAACTGAATCAAACAGTGAAATTTTCATACAAATCGGTCAACTATAACGAAAGTTATCGCAATTTTAAGTTAAGGGGGGGGGGGGGTCCCTGCCTGGGGGGGGGGAGTCTGTGCTGCAATCGGCGTTTTCCCCCTACTTTGGCGAATTCCAGGCTTTCAAAAATTTTCAGTTACTTGTTTTGTAAATATGACAACCACTTTTTGGCGACAATACATTATTGATACTTGATTCACTAGATCTCAGCAGATCATAATGTCCCTGGACATTCTTGTTATAATGTCCTAGGTCAAAAATTCAAGTACATGTAACTTGCATGGCATTGTTATCCGCCGGGGGACGGATATAGTTTTCACTCTGTCTGTCTGTCCGTGTGTGTCCGTCTGTGCACTTTCTGTCTCACGCGCCTAGAGCATGTATTTAGCATTGACAAGCCTTTGGCTTGCAAAGGCTATATGAATTTGTGCGCGCAGCCGTTGGTATCTTTTTTTTCTTGACAGTGATCGGATTTCTTGTGTCATCTCCTCCACTGGCACTACGGGCCCTGGGGCCACGAAACTTGGGACGTAGGTAGAACTGGATGTGAATGGTGAAAATATATTCGCAAATTATTTTCGCCTTCGATTTCGTTTTCTTGTTTAAAACGCCATGTGAAAAGAGTGTATTTTTGCAAGTAAATGCGGTGCATTTAAAGCGCAGCACAGAACACACAGGTGCTGGGCTTTGTGCATGCTCTCGGTGCGTAAATAGATAACACGCCGTATGCCTCATCAGTCAATAAAACCTTAAGTCAACAAAAACCAAACACTACTCGGCTTATAAGACGTATTCAAGCTGTGTTGTTTGATAATATATTTACCTGGTATTAAGTTATTAACCTATGGAGTTTTTTTCTTAACAGGGTCCGATTTTTTAGGATATTATAAGCCGCATGCATGCTGTGCCATAAGCTCTGTACATAGTTGTATAACACACTGTATGCATGTTGTAAAATACTTGATATTATTCAAGAAATAACCCATTGAAGGAAGTATTTTTGCGTTTTAATTTTTGTCAAGTGTGAAACATTTCACTAGCGAAATACAGTTCACTCCTCCCCCCCCCCCCAACCCCAGATTTTTGCCACATCCGGATAAAGTTCGCTCTGCATTATATCTGCTGTGTAGAGAATTGGTGTGGGAGTGATGACTGAGGAAGTGGAGGAAGTGGTTCGGTGATTCCGTGTTCGTGCGGTTCTTGCAGGTCTATCTCTCTTCATGCAAAAGTTACACAAAATTTGAAGGAGGAGTAAGCTTTTTCACAAGGGTGGTGATCGGTTCGCCAAATTGGCGAAAATGGCCTTATTTTGAAAATATAATAATGCGATCCGTTGAAGACTGTAAGCCAGGAGACAAATATTTACCATCTCCCATTTTCGGCCATTTTGAAATATTTGGATTAGAATTAGACAGTATAAGATAGCACGTACTGGGCACCATGGCACCATGGCACGGAGGGAGAGCACACATCTGCAAAATTTATTGCCTTGTACCCGGCTACTTAAACAAATTCACGAGAAGATATCATTACGCTTTTGTAAAGGTCAAGGTCACTATAATTTTGTTGTACATAGTAATATTGAGAATTGTTTTAACTTCGGGAAAACTTCTTTAATGAAAAGAAATGTTGTATTGTTACATAAATACCTGAAGTATGAATGTTGTTACTTATATATGAAGTGTGAAGTCTGAAAAAAAAGGATAATGCCTGAACTGTGAGAAGTCTACTGGCCATCGTAGTTTGCTAGAGTATATGTAGATGTGTAGAAATTTCGAGAACTTCCAGTGTGTGGTTGTTCTCGGAGATTGTGTGAGCCAAGTCGTTTGGTGAATATCTGTGTTCAAGTTTACACCAGTTCTAAATGAAGATCACAATTAACCTTACGGATTACGCGTAACACGTGTGTAAAATTGTGTGAAAAATGAAGGAGACATTTAAAATCACAAAAAAGACATCTGTTTATAGACGAAGTAGAACCACCGGCTTTATTCGAGATTCCAATGACAGATATATTTGCTTCTCGGAAAAAGATGGACTTGTTTTGCGTGAATTACAGAGAGATGACAGATCATTTCTTTTTCATTTAGAGAATTACGAGGGCATTGAGAGAGATAGGGATTCTAAATTTTACCAGATGCTCGTAAGAACCGTAGCCTTCGAAACAGTTTTTGAAAGGAAACTTTACATCGGGCACGAAGACAAGACTGTGAAACTGATTGAAGGAAAAGTAAACGAACGTAGGAACATTGTGATCGAGAGCGGCAGCCACAATCTATTCCACAGCATACAGAGTGGAGACTACTTCAATTTCGAAGTGGCTGATGCCGCCTATTCTGGTTATTACCTGGCTTCTGACGGGGAGCAGTTATATATTAAGAAGAAAACGGAGGACCTTGATTCGGAAATCAAGTTTTATGTGGTACCACAACAGTTGGATGATCTTGCTGCGGCGCCAGGATGCTTTGCCGCTTTAAGAAACTGCTTCAAGTAAACCCAGGCAGTGCTTGATGAGGCCCCACCCAGATTTAGGGACATGATTGCTGATGGTATTTTGCGAATGTTAAGCTTCGTGTATACAGTTAAGAATAATATGGACGAAAGTACGCGTTTTGCGTATGTAACCACTATAGAGGACCTAAAAATTGACCTGGTAGGTGTTTTTTTTTTTCGAATAAATAGACTCAAACTTTTTTATGCTTGAAAATTTCACGGATCAATAAACCAGATTGTTTCGGTTTCGTTTTTGTTTTTTTTTCCTCGCACAGTATGGTGTAATGGTTCCATAAAACGTTTACATCAAGTAACATCAATATTATAAATTAACCAGTTTCCATTTTGAAGAGCCTGTTGTATGAAAATGCGAGCGGCGAAGGGACGAGCGCAAAATTTTAAGATAAACAACCGCCTGTGAAAGGCTGTTTTCAGTACCTATTTGTTTTCCTAGCGTTATATGAATGAAGTTGAGGTTTTACTGATTCATGCGCGAAATACCTGTTTTTATTAACCCAGCCGACTTTGTCGGACTGGGTTAGTCGTATCACTGCAGGGGGCTTGAATGTATGTGCGTATGTTAAACTTTTTCTTAAAAATGCTACTCCTCCTACAGTTTTGTTCCAATCGTTTTTATATTTCGCAGGAATGTTCCCTGGGTGGTCCCCTACCAGGCTGTTACTTTTTTGACGATTGACGAAAAACTGACAAAATGGCGGCACTTTTATGTCCGTTTTGACCCATTTTTAAAATGCTTCTCCTACAGTTTTACTCCAATCGTTTAGATGTTACGCAGGGATGTTCCCCAGGGGTTCGCCTACCAGGCTATTATTATTATTATTATTATTATTTTTTTTTTTTTTTGCAGTTCGCCAAAAACTGCCGAAATGGCGGAACTTTGAAGTTTGGCAAAAACTGGAATAAATGGTAGTAAATAACTGAATTGTCAAACCATTCATTTCTCTCAGTCCTTTTCAAATGGTTATAAAATTTTAATCGAAAGTTTCTTAGGTGCTTCTCCATCTGGACTTTGCTTTTTTTCGCAAATGACAAAAAATGCCGAAATGGTGGAAATATAAAATTTTTTGTAAAATTGTGTAAATGTCAGTAAATACGTGAATCGTCAAAACCAAACCTCTCCAACATCCCTTTTCGGGTAGCTTTCAAATTCGAATTGAATGCATTTTACATACTTCATTTTTTGGCATACCAGTATTCGTTTCAGTTTTTCTCTTTCCTTGTTTGCTAACTCGGCGGGGTCATGGCCTCGAACATGCTTGTTTTCATTGACCCGGTTTGTTTTCGTATCAATGTCTTCTCATGTTTGTGGAACGAAGGAGTTGCCGCGCTGTTATTTTTCTAGGGTATAGTCGTGGCTCGTCTGCTGTGAAGAGGAGTCGTGTTTTTATTGAATGCGCTGCCCTTTTGTGTGTGGCATGAACATTTTACATGTTCTTTGTCCACCAGAAACTGTGTGCATTAGTTCAGTTAACACGCGGCTTAAATTAACGTTCAGCATTCCTTGGTGAAAACAGATTTAAAAAACCGTTATAGTAAGGTGTTTTTATCTAGCGCTTTTTTTCATCTGTGTATTTTTAAAATGAATTAAAGACAACAGCCAACGAATATTTCCAGGTTTCATGTTGTTAAAAGTGATTGAAAAGCTAAAAAGATGAACAGAAGTATTATGGTAAGACCTCATGATAATGTCGTGTTGTACCCAAGTACCCCTTATACAACTGTCGTGATACTGTCAGATTGGCAAACTTGTACTTTCGTCATTTCATTTTTAAAAGCGTCATTTTACAAATAAAAGACATGAATGGAAACTTTGTTATCACTTAAGGTATGGAAAAACCGTTTAATCACATGGCGGTTTATCGCATAAACCAGTTATAGCGTGTCGTTGTAAAATTTCTCACCGATATTTGTATGAAAAATATGTTGCTTACATGACATGACATGAAATTTGTAAGAAAGGTGTCTCTGCATTGCCTGGCGTGTCTCTTTTTTTTAACTCTTCAAAAGTCTCGCTGAGTCCATAAACACAGTAAGGAAGAAAAGACATTGTTTGGGTGGTACTGATTCTTTTTAATTTCTTTTCTGCTAAAGTCACATATGCATTACAGTAATAACAAGCAGAGGCATTATACATTTATGAGAAACGTCCAAGGGGTACACCCAAACAAGAGTAGATGTAGTTTATTTTGGAACTAGATCATTTTACCAGCGTTTATTCCTAATACTTTCGAACACTGAAGACGCATCTCAAGAGGGGCATCTGTATAACGGAGATATGCATCGGATGACCAGTCCCCCTGGGACTTAATGACTTGCTGGGGGAGACCGCATGCGAGGGCAAGGGTCGCGCCCGCTCGGCGAAAGCTGTGTCCGCTATACTGGGTGTCGTCGAGGCCAATTTTGCGCAGGCATTGTTTCAGGAGCGAAGTAAATACTGAGTGCGTTAACAGTATAGTCTCCTCACCACTATTATATGAAAACAGGAGCGACATATCCTGTGTGGTATTCGACCCGAACAGAAAACGCAGTGCGGTTACTGGGCACAGTGTGGAGTCCGGTATACGGGGTAGTGGCACAACGAGTAGTCTCGAAAAGTCCCGCATCGTTTTTGTATACTTTACTCGTATTAGTGCTCCGTCTACGCAGAAGGTGACATCACTACGGCACAGGTCTGTTCGGCAATTATGGCTATCTCGTGAGCGCGTGAGCAGGGTAGATTTCGAAAGAACGTAAAAAAACCAACGAGGCAGGAAGCCCAGAAGCATAAATCCAGAGGTTTCTTAAGGTCTAGGATTGCGAAGACACGCGCTAAAATATTCAGAGTGAGGGGCAGCTTTTGGCGCGGCGTGCAGCCATGTTTGCTTTCAATTCCTTTAAGAAACGCCTTGAGAAAATAATTGTCATCAAGCGGGTTGCGGTAGCCAAGTTCCAAATGCAAGATCCGTGTGACCGATAAATAGCACTTCACTGACTGAGGTTCGAGAGTCCTGTTTAGAAAACAAATGTAGCGCGGAATAGTATCCCTTTCAGGTGGAGCGGGGACGGCAGCGGAAATATTGACAGAAGGCAAAGTATGCCTTTAGGTTGGTAGAACAGGAGGCATTTGTTTTATCCGAATAAGCTGCATTGTGGTAGGTCTTTATTTCACTGTCCAGTATCTCTGTTTGCTTGTCCACTCCTGTAAACAGCACACCATAGAACTATATGACATGTGATCCCTCAAGTAAACAAAGGGTACGTGTGCTAGCGCATAAGTGGCATGAGGGAGACTAGATAAGCGCGACAGGCTGTCTGCTAGTTTGTTTGAACGCGTACTGATAAACGAAGCTTTTATCTTTATGTTAAACGTAACACAGATAGTAAGAATGTCACATAAGATATCTGATGCGATAACACTTTTAATCCGGGCATTGTTCAATGCGCATAACGTTGCTGTATTGTCTGTGTAAACCTGTACTTTCTTCCCCGCATAGAAAATAGCCCATCTCTTTATAGCTAGGAAAACCGCCATTAGCTCCTTCACATTTATGCGCTCTTTATCCAAGGCAGGCATGTCACTTTTAAAATTCACGAATAACCAATCAATTGCAGATTTATTTTGTACTAGGGCTGCTCCAGCGGCTGCTGTGCTGGCATCGGTAACGATATGGTATGCAGGGTCGGGCGCGGCCCTTTCTAAGGCGAAATGGCGTGTACGATTGAACGAACTTCAAAGCCGATTGAGCGTAGCGAGATCGCGCCGTGTATCAGTATTGATACGGATGCGGTGATGCGGACGTCGCAGCGACGTCATAAGCGTAATGAGGCGCCGCATAGCTGGTCGAACAACGTGTATAACTCTACCTATCTAATTCAATTTACCTAGTAAACTCTGTATATCACGCTTGGAGATGCGTTTGATATTGCAATCTGACCATTCACGCAGTAAGGCTTGGGTGTTCTTCAATTTATCCGTAGGAATGGAGAGTGTGCAGTTAGCGGTATCAATGGTTACACCCAGGAAAGTAAGCCTACGGGTTGGGGGAACACATTTGTCCCAGCTGATTGAAAAACCGAGTGATAATAACACGTGCAACAGCAAATTCATAGTTCTCCGCGCGTCTTCATATGTAGGAGACGAAATGAAGAAATCGTCGAAGTAACAAATCACAGCTTTTACACCCGCACGGTGGAGCATGCGGCACACGCTTTGGGTTATTCTATGGAAAATGTCCACATTTAAAGAGGCTCCAAAAGGCAGCCTAGTATCCATAAAATACGTATAATTTTTGTCACCTTTAAACCGCCATTTCAGGCCTGTAAACTGCTGAGAGAAAACGCTAACGGGGCAATGCCTATATGCCGCCTTCAAGTCGATCTTCCCCATGAAATAATCTTGCTCGGTCATGTTTACCGCTGTGTCGACCGACGCAAATTTGTGTTTTTCAGGTATAGCGAAAGAGTTGACTGAGTGACCCAGGGGCTGAGAGCAGTCATGGATCAAGCGAATGTCACCATTATCTTTAGGAACTGCCGAAATTGGTGAAATAATAACCGGTTTTTTGTCGACTACTCTGTACCGTCCGAGAGCTATTTCTTTGTTTATTTCAAGTTCAACCTGGTCTCTATATTTAATTTACGCGGTGCGACTATTGGGCGCTTCAGATTGCTGAATATTTTGTGTGTTGAAGTTAACAATATCGAAGCCATTTTTTAAACCAGTCAGAATAAATTCTTTATATGAATCAGAGTCCAAAATGAGTCCCATTCGTTTACCTTATCAGTCAGCGGGCTAGAGACTTCTAATTGCTAATCCCTGTGTAAGTATTCCGGGTGATTTCTGGAGCACTTCAGACACACGTGCGAGAACTTGCAATTAGGTAGGGAGCAATTTCTCCTTGAGTTGTAGTTGCGACAAATCTCGTTCCCGGTTGGGTCTTAGGGTCCCTCCATTCTCGGACGGTTGTTGGGTCTCTTCGGGGGTGCCTCGAAACGGTGGGAGAAAATGCATATGCCCATCAGGTATGTGTCGTCATCTCCCCATCGGACCTGACCCGAGTGAACTCTCTGTCTGTACTCAGAGTCATAGCGCATGCACCCACTGACGGGATAGTGCTTACACATGTCGGCAAATTTGATCGCGTACAGATTGTATCGGTCCTTATCTTCCTGTGACTTGAAGTATCCAGACCTAGAGAGCGTATCGTATATTCTAGCATGACCCTTAATACATTGCTGGAGAGTGGTATCTTCCGGTTTCAATCTGCGCCCCGAGTTCATAACTACAATTTTAGTGTCCCCATTGTGCGACAATATTGCCTCCTCGCTCTGCGCACCGAGAAAGGATCCACAGAAGTCCTGTACGAAAAGCGGCTTGCTATTACCTGGTGTCCTGCCGGCCAATCATGGGTCATCGTCCCGGACGGGTCTGTCCTTCAGGGACTCGAAAAAGGCTGCCATGATATTGCTGTCCGGCTTGGGAAGCGTATCCAAGGTAACGGATACTTCAGGCGTCGCGTCGCTGGAATTCGCAGTGCCTTCATTGGGTCTTTCCTGATTTACTAAGTTTTTATCCGTAGCTGTTTTTTGCTCTTTATTTTCAATTTTGCTATCCTTTAATTCACAGATTGCAGCCTGCAATGCTGTCTGTTGACCCATAGACAGTTTTAGGGCTTTTAACACCGTCGCGTCAATATACACTAGAGTATCCACTCTTCATTCACTAAAGCGTCAGTTGTGTTCTTAGTAAGATGCTTATCTTTAGCCCAGTCTTGCAGTTTCTTTACTGCTTGGTCAACTTGTTCTTTATCCATTTTATAAGGCTAACCTATGCTTTAAGTTTTTATCATTTATCCGCTATTGCTAAGTCCTTAAGCTGCTTTTGCTCAGTGTAAGCGCTGAAATTTTAATTGCAAGTGAATTGCAATCGAAGAGAGATCAGGTTTTATAGGGGTGGTCCCCGTCTGTGAGTGGTCGAGAGGGCTTAACCAATGATCACAAAGCAAACACTGAATAAGGCGAGGAGAAGGGGCGAGACCCCACATGAGTTTAAACCAAAATAATTACATAATTATTTACTCATTAAACGTGTGTCTTTGGCCAATGGGCTGTACAATTAACTGGTATCAACTGTAATTCGTTATCCATTTGTTGTGGTTCGATTTGCGTGGTATGAATGCGGGACAAAAGGGCGGTGGAATTACCTAGCTTAATCCTTACCACAGATGCTATTGAATTTAAATTCTTTATAGGATTATCGTATTTGAAGTCATTTTGTGCAAGGTGTGCTAATCAGTCCCTGATATTCTCTGAGGGATTATGATCGTTATCCTAATCCAAGGAATTATTTTGCTGATTAGTCCCTTCATTGATACCATTGTTCTGTAGATCTTTTATTTCGTGGTGTCGGACACAACATCAGATGGCTCCCTGTCAACAGGCAGAATTTCTGGGGAAACGAGTGAAAGAGACTGACGCTGAACTTTTGCAAATCGAAACTATAGCAGTGTTTTCATAGTTCTGAAAATACCGGAAATAGAAATAAAAAATTGTTTGAGGTTTGTCTTTTCAATTTTTGAAACAAATCTAGGGGCCCAAATGTCCGCCTTTTTACTTGGGGCCGTTAATATTGTAATGACTCTAAGGCTCTAAGTTAGTCATTACAATATTAAATGAAACTGACTAGATAAACCACAAATACTGATTGAAAGCGAGTCTGAAAAGATGGGTTGGGCTGGTTTGCACATGAACTACATAATGCCCTAATGTGACGTTTCATAAACATAGTGTCATCAACAGCGTTCGAAAAGTCTGGCAAAAAAGTGGTTACCCGCCGGGCTCCGGACTTCAAAAAGTTACGAGCCCGACTAGAAATCTTGGAGCCCGACACTTTTTAAAAGAATTTTTCTTGTTTTCGTATGTATACAATGTATTGTATGGCAGCTCTCCCATGTGCATAATCGCCTAATTCCAAGCAAATAACTTTTCCAATGTGGTAATACACACCACTGAAAACAATCGGATAGCTTTCTGATGTTCAGAAACAACAAAACTGAAGTTTTATAAAATTTTGAGACACCGTTCTACTGTGCTGTCATACTGACCAACGAAACAGTCTTCTCATCCGATGCAGAAATGGTAATGGGTATAAGTACATTTCAGAAATATAATCCACCAAAAAAAAAAAAAGATCGTTTGTCTAAATCGAACAAAATATCACTCTGGATCTTCACTGGGGCAGTTTCTGTACTGTGCCTTGTACATTACGCAGATTGAAGTGGCTCGTGCAGCTGGTTTTCTGTCACGTGTCAATGAAGTTGTGATATTACGGCTTTTTCTATGACCTTTGATAGGTACGGAATGTTTGAAACCGGTCTGTAGTTCTTGAACTCGCTTGGTGGTAGAGTTGATCTCTTCAAGTGGGGTCTTACAAGGACATGTTTCAAAGCAGCTGGAAAACATCCTTGCTCCAGTGATATGTATTCGGGATTTTGGTAATGATCGGTATCAGTGGCTGTATGCACCGTTTGAGAACGACCATCGGTATGGGATTGAGTGAGCATGACGCATGGCTCAATGAGTGAGCATGACGCATGGCTCGATCAGGAAGTAGAGCGTCTGATTTCTTCTTCCGAGACCTCTGTAAATGTCCTAAGATGACATGTAGCGTTAAATCCTGCTTGTGCAATCCAGATTTTCAAAGATCTCAAATTTTTTACAGATTAATTTAATTTTATTCACAAAAATTGATTGAAATTAGTGATGGGCGATCGATCCAAAATCTGGAATCGATCATCGTTTCCAAAAACAATGCCGATCATCGATTTAATCGATTGCAGAGCATTATAAATCAAAAATTCGCCAGGTACTTTCCCTTTTCCAGGGTAAGCTGGATGTGGCATCACAGTTAAAACCGGTTTTTAGCGTGGCTTCTCCTGACGCATAGGTCGTATTTAACAATTTTAAATTAAATTACACAAATATTTATACATTATTCTAACTGAACATTATGGATGAGTTTGAAAGTGAGCTTGTGCCTTTACCGGGAGCTAGAAAAAAAATAAAAAATTGGAACTACTTTGGATTTAGAAAAACAGAAACTATAGATGGTCCAGGAAAAAGTTTGAAAGAAAATGCAGTTTGTAAAATCTGCAACAGAACGTGCAAGTATACAGGAGGAACGACTAAGTTCAGTCAACATTTATTTCGTCACCATAATATTAAGCTGACAGAAATACAGGTAAGAATTTTTTCATAAAGGATAATACAGAATAGTAGTGCATAGATATATTTGGATTGCGATTTTAACAATCATAAAGTGATGGTACAACAGAATAGTAGTACTATTTTTGTGCTGTCGGATTATGTAGTATTTTGAGTGCAACTAGGAACGAAACTAAAATTTTTACCATGGTTCGAGATACTCTAAGACACTAGTACACATGTTATATGTAAAGTTTTCCTTTCCTATTTAGGGAGATGCTTCCCATGGTTCGAGATACTCTAAAACACTAGTACACATGTTATATGTAAATTTTTCCTTTCCTTTTTAGGGAGATGCTTCCAAACCATCAGACCAGCCAAAAATTAAGGCAGCGTTTGCTAATCTAGCTGTCGCAAAAAAAGGAACAAAGCACTGAAAGAATTTATTATAAAGGATAACGAACCACTAAGTGTCGTAGAAGGAGGTGGTTTCAAATACCTAATGTCTGTGTGCGTGCCTGGATACGATATCCCATCCAGAAGAAATATTACTACAGATTTAAACAAAGTACACGAGGATATCAAATATAAACTTAAATCACTGCCAGCCAAACAGAATAACTGTGCATTAAATTCTATTGTTATTACATATTATATTATAATAATTAGATATTATAGCAAACGGCAGAAGAATCGTAAAGTACTTTCACAAAAGCCCAACAGCTAGCGCCACTTTAAAACGGAAACAGGCACTCGTGTTTGACCATGATAAAAAGCTCCAAAACCGATCCTTGATACAGGATGTTCAGACACGATGGAATTCTACTCAGTTGGTGCGGTTATCAGAACAAAAACCAGCGGTACATGCAACAATACTAGATACTTCAGATTCCCTCCTTGGAGACAGAGAAATGTTCGATGCTGACGAACAGAAAATTGTCGATGACGTCACCCTGTTTCTAACCCCATTGAAAGAAGTAAGTGTAAATATCTCAAGAGAAGACGCACCAACCCTTCCAGCGTTATACCCGACTCCAAAAGCTAGACAGCTTGTTACAGAGCTAGAATCGGATACATCAGTAATAAAAAAAAGATCAAAGACACAGCAAAGAAAAATTTGGATAAACGGTATGGATCGAAAGACATTTTACTGATGGCGAGCTTATTGCATCCATGAACAAAAGCGCTTGCATTTGTCAACGATGACGAACGAAACAAAACGCATGAAAAGCTGCTAAACGTCGTAAAGGAAATGATCGGTCAGGAACAACAATCATGTCATGGAAGAACCACAAGGTACTGAAGAAAATGTGACAGCTGGACCACCACTACCTTCGTTATTTGGTGTAGAGTCTGGTGCCAGCTCAACCTCCTTGTCCGATACTAAACCTGTTTCAGACACGAAGCCAGTGCCTCCACTCAAAGTACGTGTACCGGGAGCTCCATGTCACGTTGTCATGGACTGGTTAGATCATACTTTAGTTGTTCGTACAGAGGGCCCGAGATCAGACAATTTAAGAAAAGGCGGAAACAGAGGTCAAAATGTATACTACAGAGGCCCCTTCGAAGGATGAGCCCCTTCAGTGGTGGAAAACGAGGGAAGTATTATACCCTCATAGCTCTCGATTGGCGAAGAAATATTTATGCGTCTCAGACCCAGAGTATTCCGAGCGAACGTATTTTTTTAGTTTAGCCGGAAACATTATCACAAAGAAAAGGGCTAGACTCAGTGCAGAAAATGTTGACATGCTTATTTTCTTAAATAAGAACTACGATAATCTGTACTAGAAGTGTAGCAAATAGAATTTGTAAGTACTGAACGCACGAAAATTGAAATAGAACACTTGGCTACAGTAGACTCGAAGACCAACTATAGACACGTTTTTGTTACAAATAAGACTCTTGAGTTGGGACAATTTCTTCTAAAGTAGAATTATAGCTAAACAGTTTGCAAGGTAAAGTACAATTTGACATGTTCAAGTATCTCGTATTGTTATTAGGTACACCGTTTTTAAGTGAAAAAGGCTTACTTAGTTGCTCTATACTTTCTATTTGTGATGTTTGTTTGTGAGAAATTGTCGTTTCTAGCAAGGTCCGTAATTGTATGTCAAAATCCTTGATGCTACAAATTAATAAACCTTCATATTAAGAACCTATTCGTTATTTTTTTAAATTGTTATGATCATCGGTTCCTCAAAGTGCACCGCGATCACAGGGTTTAGCGATGGATCATCAATGTGATCGATGATCGTCCCATCACTAATTGAAAGTACTTGCTAATTGAATATCCGAATCTGAACCAGTAGAGACGACTGTGACTTCGTAGGCATAAGCTCATTAAGAATTTGAAATAGTTCTTTTTGATGACCTTTACATTCTACGATCTTATTTGTATAATAAGCTTGTCTTGTTTTTTTTTCGACAAGATTTGCTACACAATGTCGTTCTATTTTAAAAGCGGAACACAGATTCTTTATAGCATCTGCTTCTCTAAAACTGAGACTTTGCAGTTTTTCCTGTTTCTTTAGTTTTCGCCATTTATTTTCGACATTTTGTTTTGTACTATTTGCGTGCTACATTACGTGATATTTTATATCCATTTGTTGTGATGTGTTTTGTGTGGTATAATACGTCATATTTTATATCCATTTGTTGTGATGTGTTGTTTTGTGTGGTATATTACGTTGTACTTTGTATTTGGTTGGTATTAACATTTGAGGAGATGAATAAAGAAATTCGAGAAGAGACCCTGTCATTTTTTAGCAGAGATGGCCATTGGCCACATGTGCCATACCTATCGCGTGGGGCCTCTGTCGTCCATCCGTCCATCTGTGAACTTTTGTGAAAATATGCCCCTGCCCCCCCTCCGGGAGGAGGAAAAGTACCCATCATTTTACTTTCGCAATTCGCCCATTTTCGCCAGTTTAGCGAAAAAGCCTACTGCTCCTGTAAGTTTTGTGAAATTTGCTCTAAATTCTGCATGAAGAGGTCGGAGTCAGGAGCAAAAAATGTACTGCAGCCGATTTTTGTATTTTCGCC
Source organism: Protula sp. h YS-2021 (assembly GCA_949752745.1). Classification (NCBI taxonomy): domain Eukaryota; kingdom Metazoa; phylum Annelida; class Polychaeta; order Sabellida; family Serpulidae; genus Protula; species Protula sp. h YS-2021. Next base: position 87,907,666 of record OX457026.1, read on the forward strand.
AAAATATATTTTTTCTGTAATCTTTGTGTTCTTCATGAAATTTTTAGCGTTGGCACTTCCAGAGCGCCTGAGTGGAATCTGTCATTTTTTGGCCGTTCTCCAAATCTTGGCGCTTTGGTGGCCTATTTTTCGCTATTTTAAGCGTTATGTTAAGCCCCCCCCCCCCCCCCCCCCCAGCCAAAATTTAACAGGGCTATTGCTATCGACCCGGCCGTCCATCCGTCTGTAAGCAATTTTGCGCTCAAATTTCTAGAGAAAGAGTCTAGAGAAAATTGTCGAAATCGCAGCACTTTGAAAACAGGTGAAACTGTGTATACTGATTCGGATATATGAGAAGTTTGTCCGCGGTATTTTCGTGTGAAGCCGTTGTCGTCCAGTTTTGAAACGTTGTGCAGTGAAAGAATATATATCACAGATGTGCAACTTGTCGAAGTGATATCGGTGAAAAATTGTCGAAATCCGAGCACTTTGAAAGCACTATTTGTGCGTTACCCATAGCTCATTCAAAATGGGTTTTGACACTGTTGCTTTTGAAAATACTGGATTAAAACGGAAAAGATAGGCACTTTGCAACTATTAATCGAAACTTTTAACCCCAGACTTTATTTTTCTTTGAAACTTTCAAAAATTTACAATTTTGCATCCGACTCGAGAATTTTGTCCAGATTAGTTCCCAGAAAGGTGAGGCAGATTGGCAATGTACACAGTATCTGTATGGTAGGTGTACAACGTCTTGTTATTTTTGAATTGAGGGTGAATTGATGGATCTGAATTTCAAATGGATGGATAATAATGTGCAGTTGTTTTCAGCAAGACTTGAGGAGCGAGTCCAGACCAGCTTTAAGAAACCATGGGGCTCCGCCTTTTCGGACTTAAAACAGTACAGGGGCCTCTCGTTAATTCGTCCTTGGTTAATTCGGTCCCTCGGCTAATTCGTGCCAATTCCGTCGGTCCCGATTTTGGGACCCATTCACTTCTATGTAAAAGTACGAATTAACGAGGACTCGGATAATTCGTCCCAAAATTTACCCTCAATTTTTTTTTCTATTCCGGTCTTTTATCAATGCAGAGCCAGACAGATTAGGCATGCCTCACAGTTAAAACAACACGTTGCTCAGGCATCATGTGTAGCGAGATGAAGGGGTTACATAATGCGCATTGTGGGGCAGTAATGATGGGGATTTAGGGATTATGATTGACATCGTCTAATCAATACACCGAGTGTCTTAGTGTGCACAGCGTTTTCACCGGCCACTAATCCAGAGCGTCGTCTGTCACGTACTCTGCAGCAGCACTTCGCGCTCCGGAGCGTGTATATAAATTGAGAACAGTGGTTAAGTATTTCAACTTGCAGAATGGCATCAAAACGAAAACAATGATTACACAATGAACCTTAAGTTCAGAGTGTTAAAGCAAATAACGAGTGGCTCAAAAACCAGAACTGAAATAATGACGGAGTACGGGGTACCTAAAAATACACTTGCTTCATGGATAGAGTAAGGATAAAATAATCAATGGTGTAGAAACCAGCCAATTTGAGCCTTCTCGAAAGCGCGCAAGGCTTGAAGGTTCAATGTTGTTTTTGTCCATCCGAAAATCTGACCCCCGGTTTATTGGTACCCTCGGTTAATTCGTACTTTTTCCCTTGTTCACGAGGAGTACGAATTAACGATGGGCCCCTGTATTAGGATTATCGTATTAGTTCTGAAGTGGCACGAAATAATAATTTAATGGATAGACACTGTTTAAACGGGTGAAAATATACAGTTTTGCATCGAGACATGGAGTTTTGTCTAGACAAGTGCTAAGAAAATGCAAGGCCCAGCATCTTTAAACTTCATGCAGGAAATATATATTGAAGATGTGTAAGGCTTTTACAGCGAAAATACTGTCAAAAATTGACTTTGTTAAACATTGATAAAAAATCACACGACACTGGGGATTTTGTTCCAGAGAAGTTCTCAGAGGCTGTGAGACCTGGTTTCAAAAATATAAACAGATGTTTTAGAGATTCTGCCCTGTTAAAGCCAAAAGAAACACCAAATAAAATGGCTATGATATAATTGAATTCAATTATATGTGAGTTCTTGTGTTTTTATATTTATATTTATGTTTTATAGGTGTAAATTTTCATACTGGAACTACAGTCAATACACTCAAGACGCGTTGGCATCAAAAATCATACTTAATGGGGTTTATGTGTTCATAGTGTGGATAGTGTGCCTTCACGTCAGCATAAAGAAAACGAGAAACTATTGCTCAAAGCGAAATATCAAACACTTGGCCAAAAAAAAAAAACAATATTCTAAAAATCAATATCTCCCTTCGCGTAGAATATATAGCCTGATTTTTGTTTCCGTTACCTTTACAGGCTAGACAATGTTTGTTCATAATCCGAAACCTTTTTAAGATTTTTTCCCGTTCGAAACCTTTCTGGAAAAATAAGATAGCTATGCTGCTTACCTTTTGAAATGACATCCGTCATTCAACCCCCGCCTCCTCCACCACAACCAAGAATAGTGCGTAACCGATAATTACATGAACATTCAGTGTATTTAAACTGACCAAGGTAGGTTTTGCATCCATGCGTCGTTCTTGTAAAACCAATACAATCATTTATTTTTGCTCAACATATTTGGCTTTTGTAAATAAAGCACACATCATTTGTGTACATTGTGGCTGTTGGCAGATGCGTGAGGCTAGTGCGCAAATGCTGCTGCAGACCTGAGGCTGACGCGTTGCATTTCTTGATAAAAAAAATCGGATATATGAGAAGTTGTTTTTTTTCTCTTTTTTTGCTTTATGTTTTGATCATGAACAGGAAAACAACGGCGAAAACAAAAGTGAGGTGTACAGCTTCATATCAAGTACTGCAAAATTTGGGATGCCTAGGGCCAGTATGGTCAGAAGAGTGGTAAAGGCAACATGACCGACGAATAAAGAGAGAAAAAACGTCCGAAACATTGGCCCTGTACAAATTCAGTATAATCTTAGCAAATCTACGACTTGCCGAATGTTAATGAAAGTGATAAGGCATCTTTGCATCTGATGCAGCTGTGATGTTGTCGGAATGAACACATGCTAGAATTTGCAATACAGAACAAAATAAATGTTGAGGATACATAAAATGTTTAATAATAGAATTGAAATGTTTACCACGCTGTGTTTTGCACGCTGTGTTCTGAAACGCTGCACGCTGTGTTTTGAAAGTGTCGCAGTGCCAGTTCGAGTATTGTTGCTCTGATGGCACCGTCACGTGATGGTCTTGTTGAATTTATTGGTTGCCAGCTGAGGTTACTAACGTATGCAGTGCTAGTTTGGGTCTTGTTACACTGACGGCACCTGGGCACCGCCACTTGACGGTTTTGTTGAGTTCATTGGCTGCCCACTGAGTTTACTACCGTATACCGTAACGAAAGCCATTATCCCTCGTGAAACGGAGGGATATAGGTTTGAGCTTGTCCGTCTGTCCCACTTAATGGTAAGTACCTTGTGCAGTCCATTTCTCTGTTAACTAAAGTGGTTAGAGATTTCTAGTTTATCCCATCAATAGAGGGGCATCCGTCGTCTGTATATACCATACGTATGTACGAATATTCCCTAAGTAGGCCTTTTTTTTTGAAAAATTGCTCATTTTGGCGATCCGCCAAAAATTGGCCAAATGGGGGGCATTTTTTAATGTTTTAGTGTCTGATTTTCAAAATGCTTCTCCCACAATTTTGATCGGATTGCTTTCCATTTTTGGACAGTTCTAGGTAGGCCTCTCTTTACTTACTTTTTTACTTTTTTTTTGGCGAGGGGCATTTAAAATTTGTTGTTGCCAATTTCCAAAAGGATTCTTCTCGAACAATTTTGATCAGATTTTCTACAAATTTTGTACGAATGCTCTCAAGATAGTCCAAGATAGTGCACTTTTTTTTGGCGATCCGCCCAAAATTGGCCAAATGGGGGGCATTTTCTAATTTATTTATTAATTTTTTTTGGTACCTAATTTTCAAAATGCTTCTTCTCTCACAATTTTGATCGGATTCCTTTCCAATTTTGTGCGAATGTTCTCTAGGTAGGCCTCTCTTGAAAATTTACTCTTTTTGGCTATCCGCCAAAAATTGGCCAAATGGGGGGACATTTGTAATTTTATGGTTCCCAATTTTCAAAATGCTTCTTTTCATACAATTTTGATCAGATTTTCTTTTGTACACTTTTTCCCTAGGTAGTCCTCTATTGAAAAAGTACTCATTTCGGCGATGCGCCTAAAATTGGTCAAATGAGGGGCATTTTTAATTTTTTGGTGCGCAATTTTCCCACAATCTTGATCATAAACGCAAGTTAAATAAACATGCGCACTGGTCGGAAATGCAAACCCCGCAAAATAATACATACCAAAACATTAAAACTTAAGTAATGATGTTTTAGACGCGGCGTTTTCTTCTTTTCAAAAGGCACATGTGTTTGGTCGTTTCTGGTCGTTTCTGCTGCTTGAACTAATTGTGTATGTCCTACAGTACATGTCAACAGTACACGTCTGTAGATACAATTTCGATACGTTTTTCGAAACTATTTCTGGTAGACTAGCCAGTCTACCAGAGATGCACACCATCTGTTTCCCATTTTTCTGGGAAACAAATCTTTGTATGTATTTATCGGTCTATGTTCGGGTCCGTTGCTAAATTAATTATTTAACTAGCTCTTTGCCATCTCGTCTTTTGAAGCCCAATTTTTCAGGGATATTCCTTTGTTCATGCACGCAGGATTTGGTCTTATCGCCTATCGTAAGCTGGGACTTTGTCCTTGGACAAACTTGTACAATATGACTACCACTTTTGGCAACTATTTCATTTCATTTCTTTTCATTTGGTTTATTTCTGAAGCGATTCACTAAACAAAGTTTGCATAATTATATCAAGTTGTGATAAAAAAGAAAAGAGACAATAATTTTAGATTCAGATTCAGAAAGGGACAAAGCATAAGCTGAGCTTGTTTAATGCTTGTCCAATACAGTGTTTAGACGTATACGTAAACCACTTCTAAAAGAACAAAAAATACTTTAAATTTCAAGTTTGTCACTAGTTTTTTAGTTGACAGTTTTTTGCTTTATATGCTAGAACCCAGAAGGAATGTACTCAACCGGAAACACAAAAGACATATGCAGTACAACTATCAACAACTATAAGACTCTATAAAACACAAATATATCACTAGGTTATTTGGTCGTGTATGAGGAGATTAAACTAAACTTTAACTGAGATTTAAACGTGTTCTTTCCATGAGAGTTTCTCGTCTATAATAACACCTAGGAATTTGGTTGAGCTAGCACGCTTGACAGTTTCTTCTGCGAACAAGATATTCACATCCACACTTCTATTTGGGTGTCCAAATACCATGAAATTTGTTTTAGATACATTAAGAGAAAGCTTTTTTGATTTGAACCACGTGTTTAACTTTTTAAATTCTATGTTGATTATTTTTTTCAATTTCCGATACATTTTTCGATGTTTAAAAAATACTAGACAAGCTTATTCATAGATTCAGTACATCTCGGCTGGTCACAATGTCCCTGGACATTCTTGTTATCATTCATATAGCTAATAACGAAGGAATGTAGGTGTGCAACTTCAAGGTTTCTGTTCTATCAATCAAAACTTGCGAAAATTACAGCCCTCAACATTGTCTAAATTGACGCTTTCGAGGGTACCTTGTTGAGTCCACTTCTCTAATAAGTTTGATCGATCAAAAATTGTTAAAATTACAGCAATAAAACTTCTTTATAGATGGTGGTTTCTAATCTGTCAAGGAAACTTAATAAAATGGCGTATAGTTATTAATTTATTGTGACAATGAGTTTCACGGGGGATCCTACTGCCCTCTGACAGCGTCTAGTTTTTCAAGATTTGCCTTTTTACTATCTTTTTCGAGATATTCCAAGACAATACGAATTATTGTTTTCTAATTTTTTAAAATAAATTTTGTACTATGTCGCCATCTTTAACCAAATGTTAAGTCTTTTAAATGAAAGTGATCTATTTGAACACAAAAATGGAATTACATCAGAAGCTATGGTAACAGAGCAAGGCGTTACATTCTTAAGTTTACACCCACTTTGAATTGAATGGTTAATTTCCATATCCAGACAGTGAAGTCGGGATGCACACCGTGAACACATTTGTGAAGTATGAAATTATCCCACGTGGAACGGAGGGATATAGTTTTGAACTTTTCGTTCTGTCTGTCCGTCTGTCACGCTTCAGTCTCACGCGCCTACAGGCCACATGAATAGATGGATTCCTTTCAAATTTTGTACACGGCTTCTCTGGACCCTTCCGCAGTGCAGTGACCAAAAATTTTTCCTATCCGAAAAAAATTGACAAAATGGCGGACTTTTGAAAATCGGCACTGAACTTAGCGTATATACGGCAGTATCACGCGCCTACAGGCCGCATTGATAGATGGATTCGTTTCAAATTTTGTACACGGCTTCTCTGCACCCTTCCGCAGTGCAGTAACCAAGAATTTTCAGGATGGGACTTGAATTGACAAAATTTTTCAAAATCGGCGCTGTACTTAGCGTACCTACGGCAGTCTCACGCGCCTACTAGTTAATGGATTGATTCGTTTAAATGTTAGACACTGTGTCTTCCTATCCTTCCACTTTTAAATTTTGCGTGGTCAACACGCAACAACCTTACACACACCATATCGCCCACGGGGGATAGACGTACTCCTCGAGAAGTAGTCAAGTTTGACACACGGTCAATATAAAACAAATCCACTTCCCATGTGATGACTTTCAGAGAGTAGTGGGGCTACATTGGCGACGCTGACGGCGCAGTATGAGGGGGCGTGTGGCAGCGATAAGCAGCGGTCTCCGCGGAATCTTCTCGATGCCCTGGATGCAAAGAAAGCGCAGCCTATCTCCTTCAATGACGACTCCTATCCTGAGGTAATGCGTGCTTGAACAATGCGTGACTGTAATAATCCGGGTGGATCCTGGTATTGGGGTGAGGGGGGGGGGGGGGGGTGGGTGGGCGGTATTATTGGCCATTGCTTCAGAAAGCAGCATATTTGATTCCTTAACGTGAACTCAAAAGAATACGCCAAGTTGCAAAGTAAAACAACATTTCAAGACATCTACTTGTCACACCTCAGTAAACATGTATTCATCTCCTGTGTTAGCCGTTGTTTTGGCAAATTTAAGAGATTAAATCTGATCTAGTATATATTTCATGAGTTTGTTTATTTCTTCTCACATTGGATTTTACAGGATCACCGTCAGAATGAGGCAGTTGCTGTGCAGGAAAAGAAAACTAAACCCCGCAAAAAAATTATTCTGGTATGTTAAGTGACAGAGGCAGTGAAAATAAATGATAAAAGAAAATGATAAATTAATACAGTATTTCTGGAGGGGTACATTGTTTTCATCAGTTAAAACTGTGTCTGTCTTTGTACTGAATTGTTTTTACCGTTATATTTATGTACTTGCTGTTCCTCTCATACTTCTGACTGATAACTCTCATTCTCCCTCCCTCCCTGCCCTTCCCTTACTATCTCGCTGTCTCTCTTCAGAGCTGACTTTATGATATGATTAACTCTCGCACCCTTAATAACATTTGCCAAAATGTTTGTGAAAAGATATTCCTCTTTGTATTTGACTTCGCTTTATTTTGTAGAAAGATTCCAAGAGAGACGTAACCAAGGACAACCTTCACACAGCAGAGCAATACTTAGTCGAGGTGGAGCAAGTTTTTTACAAGTTACAAGGATTTGCGTGAATTACTTAATGAAAGGACGTGTTCGAAACTGCGAAATATTCGTGTTGTATTTTTTGGTCTTGCATTTCGCTGTTCCCATGTACCACCGTTACATAAACAAAAGGGCTGTTCCCATGTACCACCGTTACAAAAACAACAGAGCTGTTCCCATGTACCACCGTTACACATACAAAAGGGCTGTTCCCATGTACCACCGTTACACAAACAATAGGGCTGTTCCCATGTACCACCGTTACACATACAAAAGGGCTGTTCCCATGTACCACCGTTACAAAAACAACAGAGCTGTTCCCATGTACCACCGTTACATAAACAAAAGGGCTGTTCCCATGTACCACCGTTACAAAAACAACAGAGCTGTTCCCATGTACCACCGTTACATAAACAAAAGGGCTGTTCCCATGTACCACCGTTACACAAACAATAGGGCTGTTCCCATGTTTCACCGTTATACAAACAACAGGGCTGTTCCCATGTACCACCGTTACACAAACAACGGGGCTGTTCCCATGTACCACCGTTACAAAAACAACAGAGCTGTTCCCATGTACCACCGTTACACAAACAGGGTTGTTCCCATGTACCACCGTTACACAAACAAAAGGGCTGTTCCCATGTACCACCGTTACACAAACAACAGGGCTGTTCCCATGTACCACCGTAATTCATTTCACCAAAAAATCAGCATTGACATTATTCAACTTATTTTCACCCTTTGGTGTGAGAAAAGTGAAGCATTATTAATTTCTGTGACATTCGAATTATCGGTAGACTATTCCGGAAAAACCTACCAAAAAATATCTGGTTTCTTATTTGCTTCAGAATTCTTATTTTAAATAATAGGGTGTTAATAATACGTTAGACTTATTAGATTGGGAGAGGTAAATCTGAATTCCTGGTGACGGCTAAATCTTGCCTGTTCAAGGTATTCATCTGTAACCATATACTTACATCTATGAACCTCACAGAACAATCTACTGTGACTTTCAGGTGAAGAAGACTCTGAGTGCACAGTCGTACAAATTCTTCACACAGGCCTTATCTTCCTACAAAAAGACGGAGGATTTTGACAGCATGGTCACTTGCCTGGCTGATATTTTCACCGACAGTGCTGCCAACTACCACCTTTTTAAAAGTGGGTTCTCAAAGCTTTTGATTCGACATTCACGACTCACAACTGTAGAGAGAATAAAACTTGAAAGTTCTGAAATCGCCTTTTGAATACAGGCCTACGCAAAGGTTTACATAAATTTTGGAAGTTTTTGTGAAATTTGGCCAGCCTCAGGCACCGAACGGAGGGATGTATTTCTATGCAGACCGGTGCCTATCTCATCTATCTCATGCAAATGTGTGCCTGGCCTCATGTCTATCCTTTTTGTGGAAGGCCTGCATTGTCACAGGCTTCTAGACCTTCATTTTTTATTCGGTGTGATGCAGTTTCTCGTGTGAGTATGTGATTTCTTTCTTTTTTTCTCGAATGCTCATAGAGCCCCCGTGCAGAGCTTTCCTTGTGACACTGTTGTGTAAATGTCTTAACATTTGTGCGTGTGTAATATGTCTGTCGCACCCGCTGGCTGTCCCCCGATTAACCGCATAGAACTGACATTTATCACAGCTGTGAAACTTCGAATCACATAAAGACATGAATGCGCACGCGAAATAAGATCTGTCAGTACTGATCGTCTGCTACAAGGCTTTCTCAAAAGTCACAAAAAAAATTTCCGGTACATTTGAAGTTCAGCAATAAATTCTGTCCGCCTTTTCAGTTATTTTTTGTCATGTTGGGAGGGTAGGGATGTTAAGACAAAAATTATTTGATAAGTCATGAAATGGTAGATTCCATTTTTGTTATTTATTGATTGATTGATTATTTCGTTTTTTTTTTTGAAGTCTGTAATGTTGTTGGAATAATGACGCTTAAGCCTGGTTACTTTTTGGTACCTGTGAAACATTGATAGACCTGCATTCCGTTTTAACCTGAATCCTTTCAAATGTGTCATATCAATATGGATTTAATATGCCTTCCCGAAACATAAAAGATCACAACTATGTGAGGACGAATGGAGAAACACTGTTATGCAACCATTTCTTGTTTGAAATATTATTTACAAGTGACAAAATATACAAATAAAAATGTGGCATAAAATTGATTAGACACAAATTACTTAGTTTTTGAAATTAGAGCTGAATGGCAATTGGGATTGAAAAGTCGATGGAAAATCGAACAGAATTTTGTTGTTGTTGACATTTTTCAGTTGTGGGTTATTACACGTTCAATGCAAACCTGGATAATATAATTATATGCACAAGTTAGGGAACACAAACGTGTATATATTCCGTTACGGAGCGGTCATACATCGCTCCGTGATAATACTGGACTGAAGACCGATTCAAAGTGATTCCAATAGTAATTCACAGTGCTAGTTTTGCTCTTGAGCTGACCGTGCATTTAGCATAAAAATCGATAGATTTAATTTAAAGCATCAGAATATAATATTGTATGATATTAATTAAGGTAATATATTCACGGTAAGACCATTTTTTTCCAAAATAATAGATTTTAGAATCAAAAATTAGAAAAATTCGATCATTTCATTTCATCAATGACGTTCGTAGGTTACAAAGTAGTCCCACTGTATCAGTCTGAGCTCCACAGCTGTGACGGATGCTAGAACAGTAGCAATGCTGATGTGAAAGATGCCGTATTTTGATAGATTTATTAATAATAATAATAATAATAATAATAATGATATTCCACGTAACAGGGTTCGTCCGAGGGCGCGTTTGCGCGTTATTTTTCACACCGAAAATCAGAAAAACGCACGAAAATCGAGGCCGCGCGTTTGCATTTTTTTAATTTGTTTTTTTTTTTTTTTCTTACAGATTTTAAAGAGAACCATAAACTCATTGTTGAAAAAATGGTGCAAGAAATTAAGACGGCATTTACAGAGTATTTTCTGCAAATTATATTAAGTTCGTTTTGTTTGTGTTTTCACACGTGCTTTGTGGCATCGAAGGGAATGAGAAGCAAATGTGCATACACTCAGTTCGACATCTACGTGTTACAATAGCAAAACATATATACAAACGCGCATTTGAAAGAAAAAAACGCATAAAAACTGGGTCGCGCGTTTTAAACGCACCGCCAAGCGGCCCTGGGACGAACCCTGAGGTAATAATGAAACGCGTTCATTCGCAGGTGTGGCTCGTTGGTCTAGGGGTATGATTCTCGCTTTGGGTGCGAGAGGTCCCGGGTTCAAATCCCGGACGAGCCCGTGTATGTTTTTAACTTTATACACAACACAAATATATTATTCAAAAGTTAAAATTGCGATAAGAGGCACTAGCCTATTGAAGCTGTTTATTAAGCTGTGATGTCTTGTAGAATTCTACCGATTTGTTCGCTCGCAACACAAGGAAAGGTTTGATGCGATGTGCAGAAACCTTACAGGGGAAGGCTGCGGTTACAAGCCCGCAGACTGGATCAAGAAACGGCCGCTTTCGGATTCCACTGAACAAAGTAATTTTGCTTTTCACTCATTCTTTTGAAAAAAAAATGTTTGACGAGATGTTTGATATTTATTAGTAAATGCCAGCAACTATGGTGGATCATAACACTCGATTTTCATCGTCTATTGTTGTCTTAAATATTACATAATTAGACTTGCCGACTTTGTAACTTTTGGGTGTTGTAAAGGAGTTAAAATATTAAACAAGTCATTAAATAAAAAATAATAGAAATGTTTTTTTGCTTTCTTTAGGTCGAGTTTGTAAGAAACCGAAGGATGACACTGTTTTTAAGAAACCTCTGGATACGGTAAGTTAAAGCGTACTTGTGATATTGACGCCACAACCACCACCTGCCTCCCCCTCCCCTCCCCCCTCCACCCCCCACACGCCTGCCCCTTCCCTATCCCACTCTTCTGTTCCAAATGAAAACATCCGTAAAGAGACCTAAATCATATATTAATATTCCCTGTTCTTAAAAAAAACAAAGTAAAATAATACTGTTTTCACCCGTATTTCTGAAATATTAGTATGATTTTGCTAAAATAGGCTTTTTTGTGCAGTGTGTTTATTCTTTAGTAGGATGATATCAGCCCGTTTTTTTTCAGAAATCTACAGCAAAATGCAGTCCGTTGACGTCCATGTGTTCCAGTCTAGACGCCCGCACCCACCTCAGCACTGCCGCAATGACGTCACAGCCTGCGACGTCACAGAGCAAGAGCGAAGTCACAGCCAGTTTAACAAGGACGTCAAAACAAAAATCTGATTCTAAATCTGTAGCGAGTACGGAAATGTCCGATGCTTCAAGTGACGAAAATGCACGAAGCGAAATAGACTCACAGACTAATAAAGCATGTTACCCCAGAGAGAATTTAAATCAAGTAGAAAACAGCTCTGATGCTTTTTCAGCGCAAACTACGCTACAGACCAATCCAGTCCCTGAAAACACGGCTTCTGACAGTAATGCTCGTGAAGTACGTTTATACAAAGGGTCAGTTCCAAATATAGCAAATGCGGAGTCGCGATGTACCTGCTCAAGCACGAATACCGAGACGTCACAGGGTACTTCAGATACTCAGTACTGCAAAGTACATCCCAAGCAGTGCAGTGAGGCACCATCAATGAGTGATATGTACCAAAATACACTCAAGTTTATCACGGACAGGCAGATAAGTGGTAGGTCCCAGAAAAATATGCTTTCTATTCCTTGACTTATTGATAAAATTATACAGAAATAAAGACGGCTAATTGATTGAAAAATACAAATTTTGTTGAAATAATTTTATTTGTGACGAGACAGTGATATTATCTTATTATTATTATTATTATTTATTATTTTATTTATTCTTTAAGTGTTTCTTGAAAATCCGTATTTACAGGTCTAACATGTGTGAAGTGCAAGGGAGATGCCAAACTACCCCTGGAAGCACAGTGTCAACACGTCTGCTGTATGGACTGCTGGAAGGAAGCCATATCCGTACGTGAAGACCGGAAGTCGTCTGTCCCGCCTTCCAACACCGCCTGTCCTCCTCCTCCCCCCCCCCCCCCACCCCTCGGTGTATGGACTGCTGGAAGGAAGCCATATCCGTACGTGAAGACCGGATGCCGTCTGTCCCGCCCCCAACCTGTACATCCCTCCGTCCACCCCTCCCCCCGTCTGCCGTCTGTACCGCCTCCCAACTCCGCCCGCACCGCCTCCATCTGTCCCACCTCCCAACTCCGCCGTACCGCCTCCATCTGTCCAAACTCCGCCCGTACCGCCTCCATCTGTCCCAACTCCCAACACCGCCCGTACCTCCTCCATCTGTCCCACCACCCAACTCCGCCCGTACCGCCTCCATCTGTCCCAACTCCCAACACCGCCCGTACCTCCTCCATCTGTCCCACCACCCAACTCCGCCCGTACCGCCTCCATCTGTCCCACTCCCAACACCGCCCGTACCGCCTCCATCTGTCCCTCCTCCCAACTCCGCTCGTACCGCCTCTATCTGTCCCTCCTCCCAACTCCGCCCGTACCGCCTCCATCTGTCCCGCCTCCCAACTCCGCCCGTTAGCCTCCATTTGTCCCGCCTCCCAACACCGTCCCCAACCTGTACATCCCTCCAATCCCACTCCCCCTCCCTCGGTGAATGGACTGCTGGAAGATGCCGTCTCTGTACGTGAAGAAGAGATACCGTCCGTCCCTACTCCCAACACCGCCTGTACCGCCTCCTCTCCTCCCCCCCTCCCCCCTCTCCCCCGGTGTATGGACTGCTGGAAGATGCCGCCTCTGTACAGATTCCCTCTACCCGTGTCCCAGCACACCATCCCCCCCTCTGTATGGACTGCTGGAATGACGCTCTCTCTGTCAAAGAAGAACAGATCCTGTCTGTCCTCCTGCAACACTCCACCCCCCCCCCCCCACCCCACCATCCCCTACTCTTCTCACTCAGGTTTTATGAATTGTAACAAGTGCAAAAATTAATCGGTGTTCTCAAAGGCATACACAGTTTTATCAAAAAGAAAAATATTTCCACATTTATAAAAAAAAATTATCTGAGTTAAAAATGCTCGATTTTGGAACATATGGTCTTTGTGGAGTTTCGGGTATTTAATTTTTTTTCCTGGTAAGCAGTATCAATGCTTCTGAATCTGTCCTTTTCTGTTATGCTCAAAATAAAAAATAGATATATTCGTCTTTGTGATGTTGTTTGAGATACAAATTACTACTTAAATGACTTTCTTTTGTTTCTGTTTGTAGAACACGAAACAGTGTCCGGAATGTAAACAAAAAGTGAAGAGGAAACATTTGAGGCGGGTTACGTACCCGCAGACACAAAATAACCACACAAAATAACCACACAGAATAACCACACAAACAGGATAACCAAGAAATGATAGTGACTGGGGTGATATTTTAACCGCTAACGGAAATTGAAACTATGTGTGTTTATAACAAATCTGAATTAACTCTTGCCGTGTAACTCCCCCGAGTGAGTGATGTGCGGTATCGCAGAGATCTTTTAAGCACAATTCTTCACAGCTCGGGGGTTCTAAGCGTGGTCTTAGAAGAAAGGCAGAACTGTGACGTCATTTCATAAAAAGAAGGGAAAACTGCGGATACAGTCCGATGTGGAACGCAAGATTAGAAAATGATACGTGAATTGTTAGCCTTGACAGCAATTGATGAAGGCTTGGGTGGGTGGGGGGGGGGGGGGAATCGGACAGCCCTGGGGTAAATAAGAGGTGCGCGGGGAGAAAAATCCCTCTCCACCCCATCTTCCCTGGCAGCTAGTCACGTGGACACACCTGGTACTGTGATAACGTACTGATCATTTACACATCCTTTGAATATAAGATTGTAATATGCACGTATTTATTGAGATGCCATTGTGTTGCTTTAATGTACATGAGTCCTATGTTTTTTTGAAGCGGGCCTTTTGAAAAGGTTCGGCTCTAGAAATTTTGTTGCGGTTCACAGAAGAAAAATGATGGGAAGATATAAAATTAAACAATTCATACTACAACGATGTGGAACGTCATGAAGTGATTCGGTCAGACCAGCATGTGTCAGAGCAGTATGTGTCAGACCAGCATGTGTCAGAGCAGTATGTTTCAGACCAACATGTGTCAGACCAGCATGTGTCAGAGCAGTATGTGTCAGACCAGCATGTGTCAGAGCAGTATGTGTCAGTCCAGCATGTGTCAGAGCAGTATGTGTCAAACCAGCATGTGTCAGACCAGCATAGGTGGAGCAAACTGGTAACCATTTTGACTAAGGTTTCATAGGTTATTTGGTGCACCATGTTTTTTCATGTACTAAATTTAACAAAAAAAATCATGAAATTGAAGTTTATTTTGTGTTTTTGCAACAAATTACTCCTGTTAAAAGAAATTCTGACTATTGCGAGTATGCACGAGGAGAATTCGGGGGCTTTCGGTGATGCAACTAGAAATGGTTAATAACTGTACTAAGTACGTACTCACGGGTGAGGTGGGGGGGGGGGGGGGAGGGCGTCAACGTTTGTGTGTGCGCTGATTGTGAAGCAATTCGGAGGCTGGGGGTGTTCATAAAGTCCTGGATAGTTCATAAGCTCGCCAGAAAAACTTGAAATTTAATTTTACCATTAGGACAAAAATGTGCCACCTTAAATGTGTTCATTGTCGTGTGTTCATTTCCTAAACCGCTGACCAGTGTAGTGTGTATGATGTGCCTGTAGTCAACGAAACTATTGACAGAATTGATGAGAAAAATGCCAATAAAATGCACAAAAAATACAAGGTAGTAATTGTCATTGAGGCTTTATTGCGAAAAATAAAGTAGCCCAATAATATCACAGTAAATAACACTCAGATTTACCTCACATTTGCGATTGAAAGCAAACGATTAACATGTTCAAGCCAGTCTCCATATACAGCAAAACAAAGCAATGATTCATTCTTTTCTAAGCCAACGCAGAAAACTACTACCCGAGGGTAGCGATGCCATTGCGCATCCCGCACTTGCGAAGCCGCTCCTATAGACGTTCGGAGGACCCCGGGTCTGAGTTACCCCCAAACAGAGCATTGGCGCTGATGACTACGGCTTGAAACTCTAAGTCTGCTTTACTCCTCGTTTCTTCACGGGTCAGTCACAACAGGCTGGCCGTGTTTTGTGAGGAGACTAAATGAAGCCCAGTGCACAACAAAATTAAATTTGCTGAAATCGATATAGGTAGACCGACCCTGGGACAGACATGATCCCGGCTTTAACCCATTGCTTTCGCTCCACTGTCTTCACGGGTCAGTCACAACAGGCTGGCCGTGTCTTATAAGGAGCCAATTGTCATTGAGGCTTTATTGCGAAAAATAAAGTAGCCCAATAATATCACAGTCAATAACACTCAGATTTCCCTCACATTTGCGATTGAAAGCAAAAGATTAACATTTTCAAGCCATTCTCCATATACAGCAAAACAAAGCAATGCTTCAGTCTTTTCTAAATAATAAACACTCTGTGCAAACATCCAGAAGTACCACAAGAGTAGGGCGGGGGGGAGGGAGGGGGGTTCTTGTGAGATCTGCTGTGTAGCCAGTAAAGGTCACTCAAAATTTGACCCTTTAATAATGATGATTCGTTGACGAATACCATTAATTCGAGATGCTGGTTTAACGTTTTAGGCACAAAATTCGGGAAATAAACAACTGCTTTTTAATTTGACCAAAAAATTAATTTCACGTCCTTGCTACGCTCTTGCGAGTCACTCCTGAACACAATGACGTCATCACAGTTATACAGCCAGTTCTGATATACCCACTCTCCACAATCTTTTCACATGATCCGTGAAAGAACTGGTTTTCAATCTCAGTATCACTTCATTAAAAGCGGCAATGCAGTTTCACAGCTCCAACAAAAATAAAAAGCAAAAAAATTTAGGGTTGCCCAATGGCAGCCAGACCATCTTTGATTCACCCGAGCCACCCAACTTCAATCTCAGTGGGCCATCTCGAAATTTAGACAAATTTATTTTATAAATTAATAGTGGCTGGATTATGATCACAAGACGCAAGGTGTCACTCTATAACACTCGTAACACTGGTAGAACGTGGAGCGTTTATATTAAAGGGAAATGCGGGTATCTCACCTACAATTGACATTTCCTTTATACTTTCACAGTTTAATGCTTTGAGGGAAAACATACAAAAATTGAAAAGAAAAAGGGGGGTCACCGATGTTGTAAGAGAAATAAAGACACTGAAAGGTCGCGTACTTTTACTATAGAAACAATTGGGAAAACCATGAAATTTCAAGCAAAATGCAAAATTCACACATAATCACAATTGCCTTATTTTTTCCCTGTTTGAAGAACACATCATACGATATGTTTTAAGCAAATAAAAATATATGTCACCATTAGTAAGAGAATTATACAATCTTGTTGACAAAATCCCATTGACTCAATGGATAAATGGTGAAAACAGTGTAATAAGATTTTAATGGACAATATATCAACACAGGCCCTTCTAGGAACAAAATATCAATACAGACCATTTCTTGACACGACCCTATTTGTCTTTGAAAAAAAATTTTCGATCAAGACAAATTTAGTAGTTATTTATACTGTGTAAACATGGATTCAAACGATATAATCATATTCCATGTAATGCGCATTTCGGTCGCTAGATGGTGCAGAGATACCCGCATTTCCCTTTAATGGGTGATGAAATCTTGAAAGGCTTTCAGGCCACTGAAGGTCACTAATAGATTTTGAACTTTTAAATTTTCACATTTCACTGGTAATGCCATTAAAAAGTTTCCCTGGGGTTCATATTCATTTAACTGATTTATTTGGCTGTCGGGGCATTCGTGTTCCGATGGAAGCATTTCTAGTTAAAGCAAAACATGAAGGTAAGGAAGTAGAATTAAAATATTGTAGTGGCATTTCTCAACGTATTATTGATTAATTATTAACTTCATTAATTAACCTTGATTTTCTTCGTGCCATCTCCAACTAGTTCGGACCATCTCAGATTTGATCGAGATTCTCCATATTTGCGTTCATTTCGCACGCTGGTTTTCGGCGCGGAACAGTGGAGTTTACTCCACAAAATGAGCCCAATTTACGCCATGCACATTTTGTCAACACAGCCGCTTCCAGATCGTCATATGACTGCCACGCCCGTTTCACATCGCCCGGTCGGCATAGGCCTTATCTCCGACCATTGGCCAGTCTGTGGGTCAAAGCACTCGACGGAGGTGCGCGTGGTGGGCGCCGTGGTGGAGTCTGCGTACGACTTGCGCCCGCCGATGGCGTAGAGGAGGCCGTTCACGGCAGCCACGCTGGCTCCGGCGCGCACATGACGCATGGGACTGACGAACTCCCACATGTCCTACAACACCAACGCAAGGGAATTCAAGGCGGTGATGTGGTGGAGGGGGGTGGGAGGGGGGAGTAAAACAAGAGACGTACATGCCCTAGAGTACCAGCGCAAGTGAATTCAAGGCGGTGGGGGAGGGGGGATTGTAGAATGGGTGTAAAACGAAGAAACGCACATGTCCTAGAGCACCAACGCAAGTGAATTCAAGGCCGTAATGTGGTGGAAGTTGTATCGTCTGTGTCAGTGGTTCAGCTACCATCCACTAATTATAAAGCTACTCCCATGCCATGCGTAACCTTGCTCACTTGCAACAGTAGTAAGGAAGGTAATAACCTTGGGCCGCGGGGGGCAAAACTGAATTCCGTCCTCCCTACCTTCCTCCTCCCAAGCAGGACTGTTATATATATTACCGGGGAAAGTACAAAGTTTGAGAATGTATACACGTATTTCAATAACAAAAACAGGCATCGGAGATGCAGAGCCCTCAGCCAACAGCCATTACATCACTGTGGTCCAGTTACTCTTTTGAAATACCCCCCGGACAAAAACAATATACAAGGTGCAGCGGATGGAGCCACGAACGGGTCCTACATCCCCGGAAAAAAACAATATACAAGGTGCAGCGGATGGAGCCACGGACGGGTCCTACATCTACACTATATACACTTTCTTCTAAGCTTTTGGATAGTTTTTGACATACCGCCCGGACAAGAAAAAGGGCGGACAGACGAACGGAAATGGGACAAGTTGAGCCCCCCCCCCCCCCCCCCGTTGCACATCTGCACTATACATACTTCCTTCCTGTAAAGTTTGGTGAAGATCCAAGAAATAGGTTTTGAGATATCGCCCGGACAAGAAAAATCTTTAAAGTGCGACGGACGGACAGACGGATGTACAAGGGACAAATTGAACCCCCCTCCCCCTCCCCCCTCCCCCCCCCCCCCGTTGCAGATCTATACTACATATACTTTCTTCCTGTAAGGTTTGGTGAAGATCCGATGACTAGTTTTTGTGATATCGCCCAGACAAGAAAAAAAGTTTGAAGTAGGATGGACGAACAGACGGACCGACATGGGACAAATTGAACTCCCCTTGCACATCTACACTATATATACTTTCTTCCTGTAAGGTTTTGTGAAGGTCCGATAAATGGTTTTTGAGATATCGCCCGGACAAACAGACGGACGGACAGGCCGATAGCAATAGCCTTCAACCATTATTGGCTGAGGGCTAAAAAGTGAGTGTCCTTTCAATAACTGATGTAAGGGATGTGTTCTCTATTATACGTATACATTATGTAACGAATGTAAACATTATCATTATTTTCAGCAGAATGTGTACATTCCCTGAAAGTAAGAGCTCAAAATTTGAAATATTTTTTTTTCAACTTCACAGGAAATTGGAATTTGTGATAATATCCAGTAGACATTCCCTCAAATATATATTGTCCATATATCCATCGCCCACGTGAATATCCGCTGAAACTCACACATTCCCTGTAGCACACATGGATATCAAAACGGCCTTATTCTGGGACACTTTCTTTCCAGAATACGCACCTTCTTAATGTTGTACCTCTCCACACTATCCAGGGCACCGTGTTCTTCATTCCAGCCACCGACGGCGTAGATAAAGTCACCGAGACAAGCCACGCCCACGTACGCCCGCGTCACAGCCATACAGGCCAGCCGGTGCCATTCCCCAAACGCAGGGTTATATTTCTCCACTTTGTTTAGTTCCGTGCCTTGATCACACATACCACCAATGACGTAGATCTCACCTAAGACACACGTAAAAACATGACTGGCGTCACAGGGGCGAACTTACTTACCAGATACCGGTATCACTTGAAACACAGTCCGAAAGCTAATGACAGATTCGCAGGTCGCATTGATTTGAATGACAGTGTCTTTGTATTTTATCGATTTTTTTTCGTTCATTTATATAATGCAGCTCAGTGGTTCACGTCGATTCAGGCTAGCACACTGTGGCAACCTTCATAATTATTGTGAAAAAAAAAAACACGAAAAGACAGTGGCAGTAAATACGCTAACTTTTTTTCTGACCAAACCATTAAGTCATATCACACATTTTCAACACGCTACACATGGATGCGAGGACTTGGCTTGGGTAACAGTCCAACACAAACTGCAGAAGAATTACAAAATTAAAGAAGGGGAAATATGCATACTTATATGTGTACAGGCAAAAACCAAAGCCAATAGAAGATCTGCTTTACCTTCATATTCTAGAAGCCCCATAGAGAATCGCAGAGTGTCTACAGTTCCCACTTCAGTCCACGTATTGACAACAGGATCATACTTCTCAATTGTCTGTCCAATATCCGAGCCCACCCAGCCGCCAATGGCGTAAATGTTTTCATCGACTGCCACCACCCCCAGGCCACACCGTGGTACAGTCATTGGTGCTATTTCTTTCCACTCATTTTGAGACGGATCGTAGCATTCTCCATTGTCAAAAATGAGCGAGTCATTCTCGCCACCAATGGCATACACCAAGCCGTTCAGGGAGCACACGCCGTGACCGCTGCGGGCGTGGTGCATTGTGGGCAGGCTTCGCCACTCGCCATTGTATGTATTATAACATTCCACGGTTTGAAGCGAGTGACTATCGCTCCAGCGACCGCCCTCGTCGCGGCTGTACCCGCCTATCACGTACACACACTTGCGTGCACATTTTCGCGGCACGAATAAATACGGTCGTAACCGGGCCTCCGCTAACGTTCGCATTTGTTTATTATCCTGCACGATCTTTCGCAAGGCCACTTGAAGACTCAAATCCTTACATTCTTCAATATAACTCTCCAATTGGGAGGGCGATATAATGGGAAATCGTATTGGAGTCACAATATCAAACACATACTTCCGTCTTCGTGTGACGTCATGTGATATCCATTTCATAGCGATTTCAAATACTTGAAATTCCTGTTCAATACGTAGATTCTCGCTTCGCAAGAATTGTACGAGACCCTCTTTTGGCAAGTCCTTGAATTCTTGCTCTTCTGACACGCTCACGAAATGCGAGTTGATGTAGCGCTCGCTGGTTTTGCGTAACTCTTGGCAACCGTGCGCGTCAGCAAACAGAAAGATGCCTGAACAGGATACATACACACAGGTGTATTTAAATTAAAATGCTATTTTCATTGAAATATGAATGTGTATATATATTCTATCAAAATTGCTTTTCAGAACGCTTTTGAAATTCATGAAAATATATAAAGGAAATGTGTAATAAGTAGTTAGTAATTAGTAAAAGTAAACTGTTATAAATAACTGGTAATAAATAACTGGTAATAATCAACTAGTAATAGATAATAAGTAACTAGCAATAAGTAACTGGCAACACACAATAAGTGGGGCAAAGTTCCCCACCATTGTTTCTACAGGGCAAACCTCGAGCACTGCATCGCTACAGCAACCACTGTAAAATTCAGGTAACTTCCAAGTATGCTATGACGTGACCGGCTCCGTGATTTGCAATACAACGTATTGGTTATTTGATAACTCACATATTCCATATATCGAATATTAAACTTGACTCCGGTGAAGTTCGAGTAACTGGTTAACAAATGTATCAAGCTTTGCCCACAAATTAATGCCACGAAGTGGTAATATTTCGATCTTTTTTCCACACCTTATACAATCTAAGTCTTGAGCTTTTGACAAATTCTACGTTTAACGAATGCTTCTGTCATCACCCCATTCATTCTCTATGCCCTACCTCCAACCTTTCTATCACGACTGAAAGATCAAAATAAGTGTATTCTGTTGTTAGAAAATTCTCAGTGGCAAGCCTACAAATTAAATGTCCACTGAACTTAACGCCAATTATTTCCAGCCTTTGAATGAGACATCATACGGCTGGGCAACGAAATTCCGTTCAGAGACCATTCTGAAAATGATTTAAAATTAGCGTGGATTCGTAGCTCAGAAAACACGCTGAAGACAATGGGAAAATCAGCAGGCATGTTTTTAAGTGTCAGTGTGTCAGTTGAAGACTGATTACCTATGGCATTGGAAGGATGGAGCTGCTGGGTGAAGAATTTACTGCACGCTTCCACCGCACCGGGCAGCTGCAGCATACTGGCGGCAATGAACACATCCTGGCAATTCTCGTCCGTTATATCGATCTCTCCTGTCAACAGATATTCAGGTCAGTAACAATGAAATAACTATATAACTATAATGTAACAAACTGCATCTTTACTCTTGTTGTTGTTTTTTTAAGTTGATTGCAAATCCGTTTAATAAAGTGTTATAAAACAAATATGCGACCACTTTTCTTTTAACTGCTATACAGTATAAGAAAGCACTGTAAGTATATAGTGATAAATAAAGACTTGTACAGAGAATCACCTTCACGTTTGACTATAAAACAGTACAAAAACAAGAAATGATAAAAGTACTATTTACCCGAATACATAAAACCTAAAAGAATGTCAAAGACTTTTGGAAGAACTCCTCTGATTTCGACAGCTTGTTTTTGAGATTCGACCATCCCTCCGCTGAACATGGCGTGGAAATAGGCACTGGCTGCACTAAGTACCGCTCGATGGGCAAAATATTCTTGTGCTCCAATAACCAGTTTAATATCACAGAATTCACGCTTCAAGCGCTGCTGCTGTAGACAGTTTAGTAACGACTTTTCATAGCCCGGGCAAATGTAATGTAGTTTTTCATCCATAATGGAAATCTGTAAACAATAAAAGGCAAGCAACAAAACTCCGTTTACCATCTAAAACTAAACACAAAACTGAGCATCGCGAATGTTTTTTTTTTTCTTACGAAAAACTTGAACTGAAGCTTCTTTTTAGGAAACTTTATTGACCTGCCTGTAACAGTAATTTTTTTTAACCCCCTCCTCCCTTCCCAGACAATGTCACATCACGAAATAGCTTAAATTCAATGAAAAATGTTGCTACCACCAGCGTTCGAAGAGTCTAGCAAAAAAGTGATGGTCCGCCGAGCTTCGGACTTCACCAAGTTGGGAGCCCGACGGGAAATCTTGGAGCTCGACACTTTTTACAGGAATATGTCTAGTTTTCATATATACACAATGTATTGCACGTAAATAATCACCTAGCTGTTAAGGAAAATAAGCGTCCTGGTTATTCCAAGCAATAAGTTTTCAAGTGTTGTAAAGCACAACACAGAAAGCGAAACGGACAGTCTTGAAAACAACAAAAACTCATCTTTTCAATATTTCCAAAAGTTCACACCATTGAAAATGATCGGATAGCTTTCTGATGTTCAGAAAAGATCAAACTCAACATTCTGAGAAACTGCTCTTATATTGAACAACAAAACAGTCTTCTCATCCAATGCAGAAACGGTGACTGGTATGATTACATTACCGAAGTAGTCCACACAAAAAAAAAAAAACAAACAAAACGAAAAGGATGAGAGCCAGCCGGGCTCCGGACTTAATAAAACTCGAAGCTCGACTCGAAGATTCGGAGCCACGGGCTCCCAGACCTTTCGAACACTGGCTATCACACAAGTTTGGACCACATAACACTGTATTTGTATATTATCAGGTGGTTTTAAACTGTTTGACAGCAATGAGCGATCGCTACGCATGTCCAACTTAAATATAAACATTTAAATATTTATCTGCCCCACCCCCAACCCTTTCAAGAGTGAGCCGAGTTCTTTGTTTCGCTCCGTATTTTCTTTTCTTTCTTGCTTTTTTTTTTTGCTTTTTAGAACCAAGCTATCATTTTTCACATGTGTAGTATGAACAACTCGTAATAAGAGTGACATCTGAAGGTCTTATGGATTTCTGTACTTGTCAGAAAATCTCTGAAAATTCTCTCCTTCTCTTTAAGCATGAATTCTACCGTGATGTAGATGGCACATGCCAGTCATCGGTAAACAAGTATTCAGTGAACACTAACAGGCCCCAACGCCCCCAAAATTGTAAGGGGTCGTCTATGGTTTTGAACCTGGTGGCCAGTTTAGGCCAAGAAAAATAAATGTCCTACTTCTGCTCAAAACTTTGAAAAACAATGATACTGGCTGGCGGAAAATCTTTTTTTACCCCCAAAATTAAGCAGATCACGTGACCGAATTTGGCCAAAATGGCTTAAGGCACATCTACAAGTCGAGACTTTTCAATTGAGCCCAACATCAAGTCTCTAGGCCTCTGCGTTCTCGAGATATCGCCTGTACAAACACAAGTGGATTTTTGCGTTTTTTGGCCAATTTGGCCAAGATCACGTGACCGAATTCGGCCAAAATGTCTTTCAAATGAGCCAAACATCAAGTCTCTAGGTCTCTGCGTTCTCGAGATATCGCCTGTACAAACACAAGTTGATTTTTTTGCGTTTTTGGCCAATTTGGCCAAGAGCACGTCATCGAATTTGGCCAAAATGGCCAAAAGGCACATCTACAAGTCGAGACCTTTCAAATGAGCCCAACATCAAGTCTCTAGGCCTCAGCGTTCTCGAGATATCGCTTGTACAAAAAAGCGATGACGGACAGACGGACAGACAGACACCCCAAGTCTATAGGCCCCCAACCCTTTAGGGTTGGGGCCTAATTATCAATGTCCCTATTCATGGTATGACCTATCTTTCCTTTGTCATGCATTAATATACCTGTACTCGAAAGAACTCCATCAGTTTTCATGTTAACTGTCCAGCTTCTAATGAAGTAACTTCCGTGTTACTTCATTACAATATTTATAACTATTTAATTATATTTATTTATATCAGGCGCTCACTTTTCGGTCGGTCCCCTCCTGAAGCCCGGAGGGCCCCAACTGAAAAAAACTTTCCACGCCTGACATGACATTTTCTATCATATTCGGTCCCCTCCTGAAGCCCGGAGGGCCCCAACTGAAAAAAAACTTTCCACGCCTGACATGACATTTTCTATCATATTATAGAAAATTTATATAGTCTATGTAAATAAACCATATTTCTATTTTCACAAAGGACTGAAATGCAAACTTAAAAAACACCTTATAGCTGAACTGATGAGCCGAGTGACAAATTAAGTTATGACACGAACGTTTACTCGGTTAGGGGTAGCTCTTTTTCAGGATAAATTTGCTTGATTTTCACTAAAGCTTCCATGATATAAACAATCTATAAATGGTTCATTTAAGTGATCCAATCGAATTACCATAAAATTCAAAAAATTTGTCCTTTGACTAAATAAAATTTTGGTCGTTAAACATCCGCTTAACTAACACTAAATTTGCTAATACAGTAAGCTCAACTTCTATTTGAATAATTTTACATGCTCTTACCCATTAGCTGTAGGCAACTGATCTGCTTTTTTTTTCTTTTTTTTTTTGTTTTTTGTTTTTGTTTGTTTGTTTTTTTTTTACTTTATAGCGCTGCATAAATCACAGAGGTCAATTATGTGGTAATATCACCACAGTAAACCCTCAAAGCTAATGAAATTGGTTACCTTAATGGGAGCGTTTGAAACAGAGACTCGATCTAGCAATATGGAGTCACTTCTTAGAGCTAGACGAGAGAGGAACTCGGTAGCCCATAGCGCCGAAAAACCTCTTCCTTTAAGTATTTCATATATATCGCTCTGTCAAAGCTACGAAGCCTTCCTTTATTCCGCTAATAGGGGTCAACTTCATGTGTTTTGAGACATAAATCCTATATACCAGAAAGTTCAGGCACAATATACCTTTTTCGTTAAAGAGGCACATAGTTGAATGGGCTGCATATCTTTTATTTCTTTGTTAAAGTGCAGAAAAGTTAGCTTCAGCATTCCCCTGACAAATGTCTATTTACTTTCCTGGCTTTAATTGTCATGTGACCAAAGTCAAGAGACTAAAAATTTCAATGAACTGGCTATAATTATGATATCTGAAATTTATACACTTAAATTATTGACAGATGCAGAATAAAGCATAAATTTGTCCTGAACCCCAAGAATATTTAACTTTTTAATTACTTAGATGCTTTTTGAGATATCAATCGAAAAGATTTTGATGGATAATTACAAAATTTATTGTCACTTTTTCACGCAATAACTCATGCTGCCTGTATGTAAACACATGCCAGTTACTGCGGGAGATTTGTGGTTATTTCCGCATTCTGTTCTTTTATATCAGGCGTAACACCGAAGTTGTTTACTTGTATCATAAAAATATGTCATCGAGCCCATTAAAATATGTGCCTCTTTTACAAAAAGGGTACATTGTGCATGAACTTTCTGTAAATTTTGAATAATTCGGACTCGTATGTAGGATTTATGCCTCAGAACATATGAGGTTAACCCCTATTAGCGGGACAATGTGAAGTTTCGTAGCTTTGACAGAAAGATATACCAGATAAAGAACATTCAAATTGAACAGGACATCGTAATTGGTCTATTGGCTGCAGAAGATTATCATGACTTGTAATAAGATTTTCCTGGTGAACTGGGCGATTTCTAGTTTGTAAACAAACCTGGAATAACCTGCGCAAACGCGGTTTTCACATTAAAGAACACTTTTTCGGTTTTGCCAATTATGATGTGCTGTTCAATTTCATGTCCCTATCCCTGTACGATGTTATTTAAGTCAGAGCTGACTCGGAACTTCGAGTAGGCCAACACCCCACACAATACAATAAACACCAAAGTTGCTCAGAATCATTTCCTGAACATTTTATTACACCTGAAACCCGCATCAGAGAATTTTTCACATCATTTTTAGCGCCAGCTGTACTCGTAAAAAGGCTACGTACGAGTAGTAGGAACTACTTAATCTTAAATTATCGCTCATTAAAAGAAACACGCTGAACACATTGAATGTCATAATAGTTTAATTCCTTCGTTGGTTCTGATTTCAGGATATTTCTTAACGTTATTATTCTATGAGGGAAAAAATCGAATCACTGGAGGAATAAACAAACCGACAAACTTTTTGTTTTGACAGCTACAAAACTTCCGGATATTTCTGCCCAATGGGGTGAAATGTTTCAAATCGCCTATGTTTTGTTTAGAAATTTCTAATTGGCTTAGATGTTAATTACAGAAAAACATGTCCACCCTCAAGCGAACTGTGATTGTTGCAGGAAGGGTTTTTCCTTCGCGGAGCAGAATACAGCATTGCTCAAATGATGCTACGGTGACAGGAAAACTCGTCGAAATCCCAGAAATTAGGAAATTTGTAGAAAATTGCATGACAAGTGTTGGGACGCAAGCTAGACATGCATCAGAACTAGCAGATGTGTTAATTGCTGCTGACCACAGGGGTCATTTCAGCCATGGTTTAAATAGATTAGGTAAAAAACATCGATTGTCGCCATTATGTACATGTTACTAGCCTTTAGAAAGTAACTCAGGTAGAATGTACACCCGTTGTCCGTAGAGATGTGTGTGTGCACTACTAAGTCTCAGTGGACCCGGAGCAAGTAGCTCCGAGTAGCTCTGACTTGTATAACATCGTATATCTCTCTGTCAGAGCTACGAAGCCTTCCATTGCTCCACTAATAGGGGTCGACTTCATATGATCTGAGACACGAATCCTGCATACCAGCCCCTATTATTCAAACATCTACAGAAAGTTCATGCCCAATATGCCCTTTTTGTAAAACAGGCACAGTTTCTAGAGAGCTGTATATCTTTTATTTGTTCATAAAAGTGCAGAAAAGTTAGCTTCCGCACCCACCTGTCAAATGTTTGTTAGGCCCCAGCCCTTCGGATTGGGACCTATAGGTTTGGGGTGTCCGTCCGTCCGTCTGTCCGTCATCGCTTTATACCCCTGTGAATTTGGGGGCGGTTGGGGCCTGCGTGTGTTTCACAAATACTTACTTGTTTACACTCTGGCCTTTAAATGTCACTTGACCAAAGTCAAAGGACCGAAAATTTAAACAAAGGGATTGTAGTTTATTTGTAAAATATATACTAAAATAGTTGATAGATGCAGAGTTACGTATAAATTTATTTTTACGTTCTTTTTGAAATATAAATTTAAAAGTTTTTTGGTGGAGAATTGCAAAAATTATTGTTACTATTTCACGTAATAAAGTATGCTCCCTGTATATAAACAAATGTCAATGGAGATTTGGGGTTATTTCCGTATTATTTTCTTTGAAAGAAAGCGTAACACAGAAGTTGTATATGATTACCGTTGTACTTTGAGGGCCTTTAGCAAATGCCAATAAAAACTTATGGGTCGTTGAATTTCGCACAAAGTAGCCACAGGGGTGCCTCAAAGCGAGCGCAGTTGACTTGCTTATCGTTATATAATTTTGAAGCGGTGCCTGGAAACGTTTTAGCGCACCGCTTCTTGGTGCCTGGAAACTTTTTTAGCGCACTGCTTCTTGGAGCTAGGAAGCAAGAGTCATCTAGGACTATGCACCACTTAGATACGGTGTCGGGTGCGAGCAAAACTCCGCGTGCAAACAAACTTCGACGTTTGTTTGCACGCTACTACGGTACGCAGGAAAAATACCCAAGGAAATAAACCTCCCATTGACCTATTAGTGTGGTCGTTCGCCCTCAATCTTGGTGTTGACAATTATAATTTCCTTTGTTATATGTATGTGTGCAGATGTTGAAAATAAACACCACCTCTTTTAGTTCATTGCATAAAGAATTTTTGAAGGGCGGTTTAATATAGTCTCTCTTTTTTACTTCAAGTAAACAACTTTGCGTGAAATCAAACATAATGTTTAGAACTGCAACAATAAATTCTTAATTCCTGATAAAGTTCACCTGGTTGTGTGCAAAAATCTATGTTGTGTTGAGACTTTTAAATGGTCTGCCTCTATTGGGTTTAATATTTTCATTTTCAATTTAAAGGAAAGGACGGGCGACTTACCATATATATATATATATATATGGTAAGTCGCCCGTCTTACATACATATATATATAAACTACCACAAAATATTCAAGAAATTTCTCTTTTTAATCACATTTATTCTAGATTAATGGACTCACTGAGTATTATGTTACTATTTTCTTCGGTTTTGAAACCATTGGGATATTAACTTTAATAAGACTGATGAGCAGCAGTCAACATACAGCAAGGCGACAAATAAACAATTGTTTTAACTGAATATTTATCTGTTCGTTTCAGCTGCTTTGTCAATATCGAAGAACAATAACCCAAAAGCCCCCTTCTGGCTTTTTATGCCACCCTTTTCTAATTCCCCATTTCGGAAAATATACTGTGCAAAGAAGCATCTCCGCTCCAAAGATAATTTTAACATTGAAACCAGTGGTGAGAGTTATTTTGTTGAGACGGACTTGTGTTTGCACACAACAATGGCAAAGGCCTGATGTGCTCATCAGCGCGGGGTTGATGGGGTGGGGATGGGGGGGGGGGGGTGGTTGGGAATCTTTTATATGGGGGATCGATTGTCAGTTGTTGGCAGTAATTTTGTAACATTGAGAGTACAGGGCACAGCTGGTGGCAAGAACTGCACCTTTCAAATGCCGATACGTATGGCGGTATATTCGTCCAAAAAATCAAAACTTACATTCATTCACGCTCTTTTTTCGCGCAATATAATTAAACGTCAAGTTTGTCTTATATGAACATGCGCTTTATCACGAGTTTGATTGTTGGGCGATCACATCGTTTCTCATAGATTTCTTAATTTTGCAGCGCGAATCAATTAATTATGGCGCGTGTAAAATTTATGCATTTCAATACAAATTCTGTAATTTATTTTCAGAATAATGAAAAACGCGTGCAGAAAATGGTAGTGATCTGGATAACATAAATAGTGGCTCGAGAAAGAATTGATATTTTCTCATCTATTAATTGTACATAAATACCACAGCGATAACAAATAAGTGTTGGAGCGCGAGCGCCTTGAATTTTTTGTACAACTATACCGCCATAGATAGGTGCTTCCGGGGAAGAAATCATCGAGAATGACCGAAGAAAACAAGAAAGACGCATTTATTGGGAGAGGTCTATAATACACGGAGAAAAGTTAAAAACTGCACGTTACAATTCAGAAGTTCATACTTTTGTTCAGTCCATATAATTTTGTTTATAGGTGTGGCTTAAGTTACTTTGGTGAGATTCTTTGCAAAGAGGGGATTCGCAATTACAATTTGCCAATCACTGTAGATTCTCCAGAACATAATACTGGCTGAGTTTTGATGGCGGAAACTTACCGACGTAAAGACCTTAATATCGCCGGATATTCTTGTTTAATAATGTCTGTAAATGTATTTTTTTATTTTTAGAGATGTATGTCAAGGACATAGAATCCGGAATAACCGTTAGTGACAAAGAGCCGTCAGTTATAAAAGAGACACCAGCAACAGGTTATGTCGATGGCAACAACGTTCTTGGTCCTGTTGTCGGCAACTTTGCCATGAAGTTAGCAATTCAAAAGGCCAAGGAAGCGGGAGTTGGCTGGGTTGTAGCAAAGGGTATGATAAATTTTCACGTTGTCCACCTTGGTGGTTGTGCTTTGTAAATCGTAGTGCCTCAGAGTCTTGTAATATATTATAGGCCAGCATGTTCAATTAACAGGAAGAAGGAAGTGTAACAACGGTTATTTCCGAAACCTAATGTCATTTCTGGGTGGTGATATTTACAGTTGCAAAGTATAATGCACGTTGCTGATTAGGCAGACATGCCTTGTTTCTTTTCAACATTTGATACGCTCTAGATCTAAAAAATGTAGGGAAAAAAGGTGTGCAAGCTTTGTCTTTGTATCAATTTCTTTATATCAAGGTGAAAATCCAAACAAATATAACCAGATGAGCAAAAAGACATCCATGTATTACATGCGACTATTGTAATTTGTCACTGCAGTGTTTGTTTATACTTTGTGATGTTGCTGTTTGTGCACCCGATATTCGAGATAACTGTCAGCAGCCGTATTCACAAAGGTTAACTTTTGCAGTTGGCCGTGCTATAACAGAGTTTCTGATGTAAAACTTTTTACACGTTATTGGCAGTTTTTTACGTCATAGCGTCACGGTCTCTTTCTCCATTGACCATCTTGCCATTGTTACGTCATTTGGGAAATCCGCACAAAATGAGTTAAATTCTAGTTAATTGCATCAGTTAACCGACTAGCTAACTTTTAGGTAGCTTGTTTTATGAATGCCAGTTAGCCAGTTCTGTTAACTAACGTAAATTGTTAGAGTTATCTGAACAGTTAACTGGATCAGTTAACTGCCAAAGTTAACCTCTGTGAATACGGCGGCAGTCAGTTAGTGTCCTTAATAGAGGGGCATCACTGTACATAAATTTGAAAAAGAAGACTGAAGTGTAATCTTGTAAAAATATTGTTATTTCTGCAGGTTCAAATCACTATGGAATTGCTGGGTGGTACAGCATGATCGCGAGTGACCAAGGACTGCTTGTAAGTTGTAAATACAGGGTTTTCCATTAACAACTGTCTGACATGCACGGGGGGGGGGGGGGAACTCGGGTCCAACAGATAGCTAGGGGCCTTTGCCGGTTCGATCGGGCAGGTAGCTTTTTGGGGAGGGGAGGGGGTGGAAAGGTGTTGCAGGAGGTGGAGAGATGATGGAGGTTTAGAGATGACTCACTGACATGCAGTATCTAAGCATAGTATTAGTTTTGCTGACGTTTTCTTGAAGAAAAAAAAAAAACCACCAATTAAGCAATTATTTTTTAAATAAATGCGGTTTTGGAACCAGGTATTTAGCTAACTTAAAACCCTGATATGCGTATTTAGATGCCGCGTGTATTAAAGGCTGTTAGTTTGCGACATTCTCTTCTCCACAAAAAGTAACCTTTGACTCGCATTCGGAGAAATTAATAAAAAAAATGCCATATTTAGCAGTATGCAAGATTAAGACTCATACCGTGCTTGTTGCCGTTGATAAAAATCTATAGACTCTCATTTACTCGACAACACAATGTCTGCCGTTATGCCGTGTCACGTTAAGTTCAAGTGGCCTTCATCGCCAGGTTTCAGTTATGCGATTTAAAATGTATGCAAGACAAATAAAAATGGCATATTGGTATATTGCTCCTGTCCCCTCAAAGTAGTTGTTAGAACTGTAGGGATAACTCGTGTGGTTATAAAGTTATTTTTATATTCATTTTAGGGCCTGTCTTTTACAAACACGTCACCGCTGGTGATACCAACACGATCGCGGAAAGCGACACTGGGCACGAACCCACTGACGCTAGCCGCTCCTGCTCAAAACAACGACAGCTTTGTGCTTGACATGGCCACGTCAGCCGTTGCTCTTGGAAAGGTATGAACACCTGGCAGTTTGTTCTTTTTTATAAATAATAATAATAATAATAATAATAACAATAATAATAATAATAATACTAATAATAATAATAATAAATAATTCTTATTGGATAACGCATATGTGACAACGTGTTACGGCAAAACGTGAAAAAACTTCATCACTACAACTTCAGAACGAAACGGCGGCACAGCTTCAAACTCCTTAGGATGATGGCGTATATAGCACAACGCGTGACGTCATCTGACATCAGAATGGCTTGACTTTGTTGATACGATAACTTAACAATGACAAGTTAGATCAACTTCAAACTTGGTGGGATTATGCCTTGGGTTAGAATGCTGGTTGCTGTTGAAGTTGACGCATATTGAACAACGCATAATGCCGTATGACGTCAAAACGTGATTGCAAACTCGCGCTTCACCCGCTTCTGCTATGAAGGGAGGTTCAGTAGCACCCAGACTGATGAGCGGGGGGGGGGGAGAGTAATGTAATGTGGAGCCCTTCTGAGGTGAGCGCGTGAGCGGCGAGGGGAGGGAGACGGTAGGCGGTACGTTTGTTAACCAGTGCACAGCATTTTCGCGACTGGCTGTGAGCTTTTTCTGTTATGGCGTATTTGCCAAGCTATTCCACATATGGGAGCGGTTATGTAACATTTGCCGGGGGAGCTTATCTGTTACCATGCTTGTCAAAAAAAAAAACCTCAGAGAAAGGGGGTAATTTTGAGGCCAGACGTTGTCTGCGGGGAGTGCCAATTCTGTTTTAAAAAGGGGTACTTTCATTCAGTACTCCGCGTTTCTTCCAAAAACGGGGTTATTTTGGAATTACACTGTACGTTTGGTTAAAATGGTGGTGTTATTTCAAAATTAGCACTCCGCGTTTAGACGTTGTTTTAAATAGTCTTGGACATGCATGGCAACCAGTTGGTACGTGAGTGGCACACTGTGAACGTTTGCTTACAGTACCTGGAATTATTTTTAAGTGATCATCTCCTTTCTTTTTAAGTGATCATCTCCTGTCTTCTGTTATGAGAGCTCATCATTTTGAAAAACTGGACCACATCTCCGCTGGACTGATGAAGCTACACTGGCTTCCAGTTCGATTTCGCATTGACTATAAAATTGCAGTCATTGAGTTCAATGTTCTGACCACAAACGAACCGGAATATTTGCCTGATCTCTTACAAATCCAGCCATGCCACAACACACGCCGAACTATCAAAGGACTTCTCCTAGTCACACCAAAGACTAAACTTAGGTCAGCTGGAGACAGGTCCTTTGACATAGATGCACTCCGAATCTGGAATTCACTCCCATAAAGTCTAAGGATGGCGAAAGATGTAAACATCTTCAAAAGATCACGAAAAACACATTGCTTTAGAACTGCATATGGTCATATGTTATAGAACTATTTTGGAAATTTTACGTCATGTTTTCATACATTTGTTATTGTATAGGGCTAAAGGTTTCTCTATTAAGTTTAAATTATTATTATTATTATTATTATTATTATTATTATTATTATTATTATTATTATTATTATTATTTTGGCACAAATATCTACTGTACAGTTGTGAAGGAAGCCTTTTTTGTGCTTTTTGGTCCTTGAGAATGTACCAAAACACAGGGTTGAGATTTCGTAAAATTTATTGGTCGACCGACACAAAAGTTAGTCGCCCGGCGCAATTTTTGCAAAATTTGTCTAGCCCGTCTCACATGAAAAAACAATAACAAAATGGTGTTTAAAATAATCAACAGTATTTACCTGAAAATACTCAGAAAAAAAAAAATTGGTCGCCCGAGCCAAAAGTTGGTCGCCACGGGCGACTGGGCGACCGCGAAATCTCAACCCTGAAAACAAGGCATATATAATGGGGTGCTAATTGGACACTGGGTACAGACCTATATCGTGAAAGAGGTAAAAGGGTTAGGGTTGCGTTCATATCCGTCCCTACATTAGATAGCGCTGGAGCAGGGTGTGAGGGTAAGGAAAACAATCACCAATGAACTGCGGATAAAAGATGTACACTGAACCTGTTTGTCGTTCCCACCTCCTCGACCTGGATAAGAGGCGTACAGTTAAACCTGTCTTTAGGGAACACCTTCCAGAATTGGATCAAAAGATGAACAGTAAAATCTGCTGTCCTGACCCGGATAAAAAGACTTACATAAAACCTCTGCAGTGACCACCTTCCAGAACCGGATTAAAACAACATGGAGTATAATCCCAGTTTATAGGGACCACATTCCACGTTGCTTAACTTGTACGTAGAGGTATATAGATATTATAGATTAAGATATACACAAGTGAGATTATGTAGCCCCCCTCCCAGCCACCCCTTCAGGAAAAGGATGACTTTGTTCCGCAACCCGACTTCTGGGCATGTCATGTATATATTCAGAAAAACATATATAAGGTAAAAAGTCCTATAATTAGGAAGTAGTACAAAATTGTCAAAGTTAAGCTTTGTAAACCGAAGGCGGGGAAAGCGATCGAAAAAGATGGCTGATGGGGGTGAGGGGGAGGTATAGGTTTGGTTTTGTGTACAAAAACAGAACGGCAATGGCTGGCTAATAAAAGACATGTTCGACACCACTGATGTTGGTGTGCACTATCCGCTTAAGTTGTTGTTATGATCATCATCATCTTCGTTATTATTATTGTTATTATTAATTAATTAATTCATTCATTTATTTATTATTTGTTATTTTATGATATTTTTGACAACAGACACGAAAGAAATAAACTGTTGCTTGTTTTACAGATCGAGTTAGCCGATGTCAAACAGGTGAACATGCCGAGCGGCTGGGGTGCAGATTCCAAGGGAAAGGTCTGAAGTCGCAATTCCATGCAGTAGCATATATATATATATATACTTCGATTTCAAGTACGAATGGCAAAATTCGATTATTTGTCTTTCACAAAAAAAAGTCCAAAAGTGTCTACTGTATATTTTCATCCCTTATTTTTGTGAACGAAAGGCTATTGAAAGGAGCCCAGGCATGCGGCACCAGGCCACGGAAGAACGACAGCCTGTTTTAGAAAAAGGAGGGTTTACACGAGAATTAGCTTACTGGAAAACAAACGTCGATGTAATTGAAAAAAGGCTTTTGGTTTTTCTGGTGTGTTCCCCCTACACATAACTCAGTGAGAAAATTACGGGGATAATTTATATGCTCCTAAATTGGAAAATCTGTCTTACCCAGCAGCTGATTTAAAATCTGTTTGGTTGCCAGGAAACCCTCGTACCAAGAGAAGCTATTGACGGCGGGGGCTTACTGCCTTTGGGAGGTTCAGAAATAAGTGGTCGGTAACCATATTCATAAATTCTTCCAAGACTTATATTAAGTTTGACTGGGCAATATTAAGTTCTTACGGTTAACTAGAAGAGATTATTTAAGTGTGCACTATTTTCTTTTTTTTTTTTTTTGAAAAGATTAAATTGTATATGGATAAAAACTGGGGAAACAAATAACACTTTTGCCCTTTCTGTTTCATTTCAGCATTTATTTTACTGTCTCTGACATCACACCTTTCTGTCTGTGTGTTATTGTAGTAATGATTATAACAATTAACATTACTTCAAATAAGAATTCTGAAGCAAATAAGAAAAAAAAAACAAATATTTTTGGTAGGCTCTTGTGGAATAGACTACAGATAGTTCAAATGTTGCGTAAGTCAAAAAATTTTCTCGTACCAAAGTGTGAAAATCACTTGAACAATGTAATCTTCAGAAGAAAGGAAATTGAAAATATTGAAAGATTAATTAAATACGGTTGTTAATTAAAATGTTGATTGTTCAGTATTGGATAACCTAAGAAAATAAATTATTTACAACCTAAATTGATGAACTAATGAAAAAGCTTCGATTCTGTGACATTCTTTTTCTCGGTAGTCTACCGCGGAATAGACTACCAAAAATATGTGGTTTCTTATTTGCTTCCGAGTTCTTATTTTAAATAATACGCGTTAATTATTTTCGCTCATGCGCTCACCATTTCAGTGATATAATCCTTACAGGTGGATATAAAGGCTATGGTCTTGGAATGATGGTGGAAATATTCTGCGGAATTTTAGCAGATGCTCATTATGCAAATAACATCAGAGCATGGAAAAAGACGGACAAAATAGCGAACTTGGTAAATAAGGAATTAAAAAACCCCATCAGTTCTTCACTTCCCTGTGTTCCAGAGA
Source organism: Protula sp. h YS-2021 (assembly GCA_949752745.1). NCBI lineage: Eukaryota > Metazoa > Annelida > Polychaeta > Sabellida > Serpulidae > Protula > Protula sp. h YS-2021. The sequence goes on from OX457026.1 coordinate 87,944,155, forward strand.
AATAAAATAAAATCTTGTCAGTATATTCTTTTAAATCAAATACCAGTTTATGAAATGGATATGAAATAAAGTTCTGTTCTTTCAAGGTGACCTTGACCTTCGATCGCCGTATTCAGAAAATATATGTATAAATGAACTTGAATGTATATTTTCTATGCGACATTCTTTGATTTTTCCAGAAAAGTACAGCTGTATATATAAGGAAACTATTTTTTATATTCTGTACATGAGGAGTCTATTTTTAGGGCCAGTGCTTCATAGCAGTAGATCCAGAGGCATTTGCTCCAGGTTTTCAAGGAAGAATGCAAGATTTCATGACCATATGTAGAAATCTGGAAAGAGTGAGTAAATATATGCAAGCCTGGTAATGAAAATTGGTCTATTTGGACGACGCACACATAAACCTAAATACAAGGAGCCCTATTTATAATATAACTACAATGCATAGCGATATATGTAATGAGGCCATGTTATTGGCTGAGCTTAATGAACGAAGGAAAACTGGACTAAAGGCAAAGGTAACTGAGTACATCAGTTTTAAGCCACACCTTTGTTGGGTAGATCTTGAACAAAACTGCAGCGATTGCGTTTTCTGTATAATTAATGATTCCTGCGCTTTGAGATTTTAAACGTAGAAGCTTTAGAAGATGCGTAGTCTATGGCACTGTGATTTACTTTTGCTAGTTTTAATCGTGATCCTTAATCCTGAAACAGAGAACTGCTTAGAAGTGAACGAACTTTTCTCGTTATCTTAGGCGGAAGGAGAAACGGAAGTATTGGTTCCCGGGGATCCGGAGCGGAAACACATGGCTAAGTGCGACGCGGAGGGCGGCATTACATACCATCCAAACCAGATCGCCAACCTGGTAATTACATTTCTCTGACAAAATACTTGTACTCTTTTCTTGAAACAATGTCGTGAGTTGTTTATCCCGTGTTTATCTTATGGACTTCGTTAAGTAAGTTCAGATAAAGCAGAAGAAGAAATGTTGATGTTCATATCAAGTTATTTTGACAAACGCTACAGTCACGCCCACACAAAACATGCTTACACCCTGTCATGCGCTTTCAGGCCTCATGACACTATACAACGTGCTGGGTGACGCACCCAAACGTTTGAGCAACCATCATACAAAATTTACGATTATACTACATTTTCTAAAATTTCACATGCATTTATTGAATAATATTGGTGCTTTGGGAAATCGCATCAAAATGGAGACAAACTTAGGACAAGTTTTTCCCCGTCTCTTTGAAAAATTATTCTGACAGGAACTCAAAGTTGTTCCGTCGCCGTTGAAACTTTTGATCGCTCAGTTTATTTCTGTCAGTGTTAATTTGTAGAATTAATTCATATTTGAAAACGATAGGGTTAAAATGTGCATTGTCAAATCTAGTTTTCTAAACAAACCACTATAATAGTCTGAAAATTATATTCTGGAATTCACTTTCGGAACCTAATTCTTTTGCTTTGGAACAGCCGTGAATGTTGATTGAGTAAAAGCTGAAAGTCGATAACTTTTGTTTATAATGGACTTTCAGACTCGGCTTGCGGGGCGTCTCGGCTTACAACCACTGAACATAAAGGCGTAATGTGACAACAACCGGTGCTTTCGAAAATGACCCTATTGCCCAGTGCTTGGAGAGTGTTCCTATAAGCTAATTCACACTTTCGGGTCTTTCCGGTGGAGGTGTTGTTTCGACTGCATATTTTTTGGGATAAATTATAAAGAAATGATAAGGGAAAAACATCAAAATTCAAATTTTCTTTCAACATGCACACTTTCAAATATATAAAGCCATCATATGATCTTTAAAAACTATTTTACATATTATTCAGTCCCTTTAATAGCCAATATGTGAATATGTTTCTGACAAAATGTAATTTTGTTGATTTTTGCCGGTTTTTTTCTATCATTTCTTTATATCCTTATCCTAACTAAATTCAGCCGAATCGCAAAAACTTTTCGGCAAAAGTCGCCGATGTCTGAATTATGTTTCTTATGCCCGATGCCTGGAGAGTGTTCCTGTTTGCAGACCTTTGTTTCCGGTAGAAGTGTATACGGAAGTGTAGAGTGCATTATGCATTTGTTACATCATATTGTGCTTTTGTACAAAATGTAGCAAATGGCATGAAGTAATTTTTAACAGTTTATCATGCCTCAGTAAAAGGGTACTGGTTGAGCCACCGATGCTGTACTTTATTTTAACACTCTCCGACCTCTGTGATCTTTGTGAATTTGTACGAAGAACGGTGACTGGTTTGCTGCTCAACATGGAAAAAAATTCTTGAAAACCAGTCTGTTTGGTCAAATGTAGGTGTGGGAGAACTGTATCTGTATATAATGAAGGTCTGGAGAAATGTGTCGTTTTTACCTCACTTTGTCATGACATGAAAGTTGTAGGGGCATTTGTGACATTATATCTTCGATCTGTCCCAGGGGACTGGGTGCACCGTAATGTCATAATAGGACTATGTGCTAAATGAGAGGATCTTTCTGTCTCTGAGGACAGAGGGAAGATATGGCCCCATTTCTTATTTTTGGCGGGAGAATGTTTAGCAAAGTTTTGCACACTCTTCTATGACCTGTGAGGAGCCTTGTAACGTGAAGTTGCAGTAAACACGATTGGAATAAAATCGGGGAGCTTGGAGTAAAAATTGTAAAAAAAGGTCTAAGATTACAGGAAAATGCATTTTAGAAATGCAGGGGTAATAAGCCTACCGCTCACCGTCCTTCTGTCAGATTCGGTGATGGTCCACTGTTATTCTGACTCTTGTAAGACTCTTATAAATGCTGATGATATAAAAAAAACAGGAACAAAAAGAAAGGGTAGGACATTGGGAAGGAAAGGCTATAAACTATTATATAAGGTAAAAATGTGTCAAACAAATGCGAATTTAGAAATGTTTTGCCCTGCAGAAAACAAGACACTAGACATGTTGAGTCCATCCCCTGAAATGACCATTGTAGACTAACGGCAGTTCAACTTCTATAATCTATATATCTCGGAGCCTTAAGGGCCTGTTCCAGGAACATACTCACTTTGTCTACAGTGCGGGACAAACATATATCTAAATTCTTGTTTGCCATATACATTCTTATTTTAAACAGTATAGCTTATCAAATAACATTCTCAGTTGATCAGAGTGTACAATTTGCACCTGTGATTTGGCAGCTTTTATGAGGTTACTCTAACAAAAGATCTTTTAAACAGAGTATTTATAGTATCAGGCGTTCACGCCCAACTCAATGTGCAATACTTGTTGGAACATGTACGCATTATTTAAGGTCCATAAGTACAACACAAATTAAGCAAGCTGTATCAGTCCGGGAATATATTCAAATATATTTTTGTGCACTTTTATTTGGTCAAAATAACAGAATTGTTACAAAAAGCACACGGTATCAAAACAAATATATTAAGCTTCTTTGTGATAAGCTGTTAGGATCGTTTGTCGAGGAGTGTCAGTGCTGCGACATGGTATACAAAAGACTTCATAATGACGGTGGTGCTTATGACGGTGGTGCTTTATCCAAGGCCGGGTACTTAGAGGTTTTGAAGTTACAATTGGGTATTTCAGCTTAACTTTTAAGTCGATAAAAACAAGACTTGTTTTGGTACATCATCTTCTTAAAAGCCTTAATAGTATTATTCTTTCATGTATAATGCAGTGTGTCGTATGGATGCAGTGAGGGCTGTCAAATATGCCCTTTATTGTGACATATCTATAAATTCTTGTGCCTTTGAAAACTAAAATGCCTTGCATTGATGACTCCTGCTTGATGTTTTAGTCAGCGCTTTGTATTACCCAGCACTTACATAGTCATTATTTTAGCATTCTTTAAATGATGCGAGGCTCAAACCACACAATGGTTATCTGTGATCGGGAAAGCATAAGGTGGCGTCTGAGTGTCGCGGACCAGCTAAGTCCCGTCACAGCTTTTACGCCAACAACTTTATTTTTAGCTTCTTTAAATTTATAATTTTGAAAACAACTAATCGTATTTTCTGTCGTTTCATGTATCTCAGGTGTTGATTGCCAGGGAGAGTTGTTAAATGCTCATTCCTTACGTTTCTTTCCTAAAATGTCTCCTTCAAGGTGACTGTTTTTACATACGATCTGTTGGTATGTCTCATCATTCAGCGTTAACACTTGTATTCACAATGAAGATTTCTACAAAGAAGTAGTCTGCAGGAACCACACAGCAAGCCACGATTAAATTAGTTGTTTGGCAATACTTAGAGAGACTCTTCATTTTCACTTTCTATTTGGTGCCGCATTTTTGACCGAAATCCATATTTTCTGCTTTAAACATAAACAAATGTGCAACATGACATATCTACAATTCAAACTCATATCGATAAAAAAAGTTGAAAGATAATACCTAGTGAGTTAATAGATGCGTTTTATTGGTGAATAACTTGATGTGGAATATAAATCAATATTTTATGAAGTTCAAAAAATACTTATTGTGTTACCTCACACGCTGAAATAAACGTGTATATGTGGGACTTCCATTCTTTAAAGTTATAATCCTTCGCACGCGTACTAGTTATTGTCAAGCCGTTTAACTCTAAAAAGTGTTGTAGATTTTGTTTCACAAATATAGGCGAATAAACCATGTTGTTTTAGTTGTTTTTCTTTGAGATGAGCCCCAATAATTGCCAAAACGACCGTAAATACAAACTGATACGTTTTTCTAGTGTTTTTTAATAATTTGCAGATGGCGCAAAAGTGTTCCAATCAGTCTTTTTCAAACCCTACATTTTCCGCGAAATGGGAAGAGTGTTGAATTTGAATCGTGATACTTCTAATAAAAGGCAGTGTGTTAAATATGCTGGTATATTCTGTAATCGTTAAACTGAACTTGTGCTGCCACTAATCTATGCGCAGACAAAAGAACTTACGTACAAACTGAAAAGAACAGTAAACAAAAGCATTAATAATTAAAATAGCGTATAATATTGAAAAACATCTTGTGCCTTAAAAAAGTGCAAAAAGGTGCATAAGTTACAGAAATAACTTGAGTAAACTTTTATTTTCTAAGAGCATTTGTACATAATTTTTAAAAGGATATGTACACTGTCACCTTTCACAACAGACTTTGAAAACTTAATACTTTAGTTGTGGAATATTGACCAATATGTGAATGGGATAAGTACCCAATAGGCTGCTATGTCCACTGCCATGTTATATCATATCTGACTTGGTCATAGAAAGAAATTCTTTCTAAATGTACTGAATTTACATGACATTTGCACGGCTGTCTCGGTCTTTTTGTCACGTTCTTCCGCTATAAGGAAATTGACCAAGGTCAACATCTCCTCAACGTGACTCGTCTTATAATGTCTTTCAAACACATCCAAAGTCCTTTGCATGAACCATGATCCATTTAGTTTGTGAACCCAGCATTTATTATCTGAAAACGGTAAACGATTGTACGATCAGTAATGTGACACAATGGAAACCAATACTAATCATTTTATTGCTTTAACTATTTTGAAAATGAAATGTCCCCAGGTTGGATATATCTTATATTTCACACATTGATGATTACATACATGTCTAGGAAAAAGCTCTGTCTTGTCGCATACTTGCTATTCCAAACGACTATTGTTTCCCACACATTTGGTTGGCAAAAGTTGTTGTTACAGAGGTTAAATATTTTTTGTTGTAGAAAAATGTTATAAAGGTGAAACAAGGTTCTCAAATAAGAGTGTTTTACGTCGTTTCGGGTGGCTTAGAAGATATATATTGCAACGGTAGTAAATGTGAGTAATTCTCATCGATCTACATCCGAGTCCATCCGGGATTCTTTTTCTGAACGCACATTGACCTACTTACAGGGTATGCCTATACGCTATAAATCCCTACTAATCTGATATCGACCCCACCACCAAGCAACCCCATATCTACCATATCATTAGTTTCTGATCTGGATTCGCACCCGACGTACCCGGTGTCGCTGCGTAAAATACTAATATGTCCGCGTCTATGGGAACTTTGAGTTCGGGTCGGAAGTTGCTGGGGTCATACTGTGGCTGTTGAACGTTTTCCCCGGCAGCGCGTACGATATCTCCTCCGCGACACGCCTGTACTAGGAACAGCTTTGGTTTGTCTGAAAGCCGAGAACGCGATATTTTGCGATAAAAGTTTTTGGTTGTCACAGTACATTTTGTTTTTGCCTTATGCACAGCGCAACTCTGAAAATTGTTTTCTTATATGAGACATGTGACAACATAATTTAATGTAGTACATCCAATGAGGATGATACCTTAATAAGTATATAAATATAATATTAACATAAAATGTAATGTATGTTACAATACATTAATATAATACACCAAAATCCAGAGATAATATCAATCCGAAACTAATTGGCTCATCGATCAGTTAATCAGTCCTATTCTTATTCACTCATCATAAAGAGCGTGAGTAAGACCACACCGGAATTAAGAGCGTTTGGACCAATCTCAGCCTTGGTCTTATTTCTGGGGTTTGGGGTAGGGTATACTTTTATTTACATATGTATACATTTTACCTTTTAGTTTCGGTACTTGGTCGTGTTTGAAACATGCCACAATGTCTTCAACCTTTGTGATGACATATTTCCACGATCTACCGTTTTCCCATTGCTCTGGTAAGATATGTGTCTTGTCGTCGGGATTGCATGTAAGAAGTCCTTCCTGGAACAAACTGCTGCAGTAAAGCAGAATGACATAAAGTCATAAATATTGACATTTCGAGCAAAATCTACGTTGTTCAAACTGGTTTAACATTGAACGCTGCGAATATTGCGTATCATATATTTATAGTTAAGTGTGATATATTTTTTATTTTTGTATTTATTAATGTATTAATCCTAAGGCGGTGTGTCTCAGTTGTAAGAACTTTCTGATTAGAAGGATCACTTCAAGGATTTTAAGGGTTGAAAATTGCAAAGAAAAGATGCGGTTTTGGTCTGTTTGTCCTTTATTTCCCGTCGCTCTGTCCTTTACAGGAAGCTGTTGTGAATACAGGAACAGGACGCGCCATATTAGGTTAGCATGTCTGATCGATAGTTTTTGTTTTACTATTAAGTTTAAAAACTTGACACAATACCTTCACACCATGCGTAAGAATTATGAAAACAAATCTGTCGTAAGATGGCGTCTTCTCTTGGATTTCCTTCTGCATGCGCCTTATTGTGCTTTCTAGCTGTTCTTTAGAACAGTTTGAATAACAACTTTCTTGGCTGAATACATCATAACCTAATTTATTCCTGAAGAAATTGAAGGCTCTCGTTCTGTCTACAAGATAGCCTGCAAACAAAGCGATACTGAAATGGATTAAAAGCATACATGTTTAAACTCCACAAGATGACACCTCAGATTAATTTTTTAACGACAACATTTTTATGGACAAGTATAAGTAAAGTTTTGGCCGGGCCGATTACTGCTTATTCAAATTAATAGTGTCTGTACAAAGGTGTAGATGTGTTATTTAAAAATAGAAACCCTTTGAAAGGTTTATAAGGCCTGTGCATGCACACACATGCACGCGCAAGTACACACAAACCCCCTAAAACTCGTTACCTGGCATATCGCCGGTAAAGAGGGTGAACATGACACAGATTCCTCGTCCATGAGGTCTACCGTTTTCTCGAAGGTTGTAATTGTGAACAATAAATGTATCTGCAAAAGATAGAAATTTTAACCTGGAAGATTTGATGACAATATGAACCTATGTGAAATAATTTCATATGTTAATATAATGGCAATCTTGGGGATTTTTGTTCTCAAGTGCTGTTATTATTTTTTCACTTTGAGAGTCAAACATAGGCCTAAATTAAATTTGCACATAATTACCCAATTACCCTTCTTTTCATTTTTAGCAAATGGATAGTTACAAAAGTCAGTAATACAATAAAGTAACTGTGTTTTGTTGAAGTTATTGTTCACTGTGTTAAACTAGCCTTACCAAGTTTATCTTTGATTTCTAAAGGCTCGTTGTTCTGAGTCATTGAAGACTGAGCTTCTAGTGCGTCTTCTTTTTCATGTTTACGACTGAAAATTTTTTTAAATCCCGAAAATATTGATTTCCTTCTCGAATTATTTCTAGGGCTATTATTTTTGCCTGGTTCTGTGTCATCCATTTCTTTTGTATGTATTATTTCGGACTCAGCTCTAGTTCTGTTCTCTGCTGGCTTTTCAAATTCTGTTTGTATTCGTCTCAGCATAGCTGTGCCTTTTGTCTTATCATTTTGTTTAAATCCATTAATGATAACACTCGTCGCTGGCTGATCGATGGCCGTCCTTGAACGTAGAGTCTGCTGCTGTGGAGAAATGTGTAGTCGATGCAGAAATGTGAACATATATAAATAATGTGTATGTTTTTGTGTTTATATACTTTATAGAATTTTTTTACTTGTGCACTCGTGTAACGTGTATATAGCAATAAGTCATAACTATGTACATATGTACAGATGTTCAGGGCCGTTTCAGGACCAGGGCCGTTTTAAAACGGCGCCGGTGCCATTTTGGGACCATATTCCAGGATTCAGAGGTCCCAAAACGGCGTCGCCGTTGTGAGACCGTCCGCAATTCGGCACCAGCGCCGTTTTAGGACCATTATTACCACCACCGCACCGGTGCCGTTTTAGGACCAGGTTTAATTTTACGTCATTTAAAAAGTTAATGCAATCCTGCAATAAAGAACAGGAGATGCGTCAGTCACTCAAGGCAATGTAGAAACGGACATGAATCAACATCTTTTTTCTGTCATCTGTCCTGCCCAGAGTTAATCCCTGAATCCTGCAACAAAGAACCGGAGATGGGTTAAGAATAACGCCAGTCACTCAATGCAATTTAGAAACGGACATGAATCCACATCTATTTTATTTCATCTGTCTTGACCAGAATTCAGCCCTAAATCCTGCAATAAAGAACCGGAGATGGGTTAAAAATTGCGTCAGTCACTCAAGGCAATGTAGAAACGGACATGAATCAACATCTTTTTTCTGTCATCTGTCCTGCCCAGAGTTAATCCCTGAATCCTGCAACAAAGAACCGGAGATGGGTTAAGAATAACGCCAGTCACTCAATGCAATTTAGAAACGGACATGAATCCACATCTATTTTATTTCATCTGTCTTGACCAGAATTCAGCCCTAAATCCTGCAATAAAGAACCGGAGATGGGTTAAAAATTGCGTCAGTCACTCAATGCAATTTAGAAACGGACATGAATCCACATCTATTTTCTTTCATCTGTCCTGGCCAATCAAATTACATTAGCCATTGTTTTCCTCAAAAAATGTCCAATAAAATTGTATTTTTACTGATTTGCTCAACAATTTTACTCAAGTCTACTCATCATCACCTAAAATGGGTGTATATAAGGGCTTCACTAGTTTCGCTCTACAGATACTTAAAAAGCTATTAACATGCGGTAAAATGGATAAATTTAAAGAAAAATGTCACGAAAAAATAAAAGAACTTGAAACCTCAAAAACGTCCAAAGTTATCAGTCGTGAGAAATATGACAGGGTAGTAAAAGTACTTGAGAATGAGGAAACAGACAAACGTGTCAAGTCTCGAATTAAGTCAAAGGGCTACAGACTGGTAACAATTCCAGACTTGGGACTAGTTGATGTTTTAGTAAAACCTGAAAAACCAGGATAATTCAGAGTCAGAAAAACTACTTCGAGTTGTTGGTACGGACATATTATTTGATGTAGTTAACTCAGCGCATACATCAAATGAGCAACTCCACTCTGGCGCAAAAAAAGTTCAAGCACAGCTTCAACGGGAATACTACGGGATCCCACGAAGCTATATTCGTTTTCATGTTAATGCGTGTCCAACTTGCCAGTTATCTGACAATCAACTTCCCGGGCCCCACTGAAACCGATCGTTGAGCGCGAATTTCTGAGCAGAATTCAAGTTGATTTAATCGATTTGCGACAAGTTCCGGATGGTGACTTTAACTACATCTGTCATGTAATTGACCATTTCACGAAGTACCACGGTTTGTTTCCCCTCAAAACAAAATCTGCGCAAGAAGTCGCTCACGGATTACAAGAACGAGTGTTGGCGTATCTTGGTCTGCCGCGTCTGTTTCATTCTGAAAACGGGCGCGAGTTTGTGAATGAGTTCCTCAAGGCATTATTTGAGAATTGAGGTGGAGACACGGTATTTGTCACTGGCAGACCTCGGCATTCGCAGTCGCAAGGGTGCGTTGAACGTGGAAATCGCACAGTTCAGGATAAAATCGGCAAACTAGCTAGTGCTGGCGGTTACAATGTGGTTACAGATATGATGGATGAAATGGCCAATGAGGAGAGTGGGGCATCCTCATCTTACCCATGGACTTCTTGGCTACCAAGGATAATGTTCGCACTCAACAGTCAAGTTTCCGAGACAACTGGCCAGTCGCCATTTGAACTTGTCTTTGGGCAGCCTCCGCGGGGAAACATCTTTAATGGTGCGAAAACTGGTGTTCTCGACGAAGAAGAGGTTCACGAGCTTATCAGTGACACGGAACCAGATGCTGTATCGCCTCAATCAACTCCGCCAATTCCGCCACCACGAGCGCGACGGCCTGTTCCAGCACCACGCAATAAGCAACCGCGACCACCCACTTCGCATATTCACACTACACCACCCGCTTCGCCTGCTCGCACTGTACCACCCGCTTCGCCTGTTGGCACTACGCCACCCGCTTCGCCTGTTCACACTACGCCACCCGCTTCGCCAGTTCACACTACGCTACCCGCTTCGCCAGTTCACACTACGCTACCCGCTTCGCCTGTTCACACTACGCCTCCCGCTTCGCCTGTTCACACTACGCCACCCGCTTCGCCAGTTCACACTACGCTACCCGCTTCGCCTGTTCACACTACGCCACCCGCTTCGCCAGTTCACACTATGCCACCCGCTTCGCCACGTAAACGCCAAGGTTCCCCTCTTAGCCGCGTTCGCGCTAAACGTAAAAAGGCACTCGAATCGACAAAGAAACAGGCCGAAAAAATGAAAAGGGTGTATGCCAAGAAACATGGAGAAAATGTGAGACAGTTCAATGACAATGATACAGTGTCGGTGTTTATCCCGAAATTGGACAGGACATCCACTGATCTGAACGTTTATCTTGCACAGTTGTCAAAGTGTCTGGTGAATCCAACCCTGTGTTCACGTTAGCAACGCAATATGGAGTACTGAGGTCCAAGTACAGGGCTGGAGATTTAATGCCTTATAATGGGATAGTGCAAGCAAACATGGAGAAATTCATCACGCTGCGTGAAGCATCTCGGATACACTATCAACACAATAAGGTGTTGAAAAAGAAATGTGGCTGTACGGGTTCATGAGACACATTGCGTTGTACATGTAAAAAACAAGGTATTCATTGCTCGACGCATTGTCACCCGAGGCATACATGTTCCAACGCGTGCAAGGATACTGAACACTCCATTTCTTCTGCAAAGCCTGCAACACCGCAATTACCTTACATAACAAGCAACCACATAGGAGTTTTGGAAACGAATGACTGGCTATCTGATGTCCACATGAAAGCCGTGACGGATATGATTCGAAAATCGCATCCCATAATTGATGGATTAAACGACCCGATATTGCAAACCAACCGCACCTGGGCATCGCCAACCACGGAGTTCATCCAGATCATGAACAAGGATGACTGTCACTGGATAACAGTCAGTAACATTGAAATGTTATTGACGAACGGCAATATCGGAGTGTACGACTCATTGCATGGGACACATCTTTCAACTCGACAACAACAGGATATCGCAAACTTCCTGCACACAGATGCCAACCAAATTGAGATTCACGTGATGAATGTTCAAAGACAACCAGATGCCAGCAGCTGTGGTGTTTTTGCTGCTGCATATGCCGTCTCGCTGGCCAATGGAGAAGACCCTTGTCAGTTGAACTTTAACATTCCGAAAGAACATTTGAAACAGTGTTGAGAGAATGGTTCTATTTCAAGTTTTCCAAGCGAAATTTGTTTGAGACAAAACACGATTCTAGCCAAAGTAAACATAAATGTACACTGCACTTGCAGAATGGTGGACGATGGTTCCTTAATGGTAAACTGCGACAAATGTCACAGCTGGTTTCATGGTGTTTGTGTCAGTTACGATGAGATGGAAGCAGAAGAGAATTGGTTTTGCAATAATTGTTAAACTGTTTGGTATCAAATTGCAATTAAGAATACATTTTCTTTTAAATTATCATCTGACGCGAATTGGTAATTTAGAATTTTTAGAATTGTAATTGTAATTAAATCGAAAACTGAATTATAATTAATAAATGCAAGTTTCTCTGCATGTAGCTGTTTGATACAGAATTGTAATAAAAACGTGACTTTTGAGTTCTAATAAGTATTGTAAATAGTTGATTTTTTACTGGGTGAAATATATATATATAAGAAAAAACAAAAAGGATCTAAGCGGTTTCGAACTCCAGACTTTGTGTTCACGTGCCTGCATGCTGACCACTACTCCACGGGCATTAATGGGCTGATGGAGAAACAAAAATGTATTTAAATATTATTTTCTCGGGTACTCTTTTTTTTTTTCATGTATTTTTAATAAATTTATTTAACAATTAGTTTTAACTGATTAGTGTGTTTTTAATTAATTAATTAGTTAATTATAATTCTTTAATTTCACTAACTGGTAGTAAAGTAAAAGAGCAATTGAAATTATATCGGACCTGGAGGGACTCGAACACACGACCAGCAGTATACAAGACAAACGCTCTAGCGACAGAGCTATATAGGCTTCTGTATTTGGAGTTGCTGAAGTACAGTTTTAGTAAATCGTTACACACTTATTCAGAATGTATCACTCGGAGCATGAAGATTTAACTTTTCATGTATTTTACTGAATCGATTATTATTATAAGATGTTCATATTTTTATTTGAGATTTCAATTCTTGTGTCCTCAATAATGAGCAATGTACTGAGTAGTGGTTCCAGAACTCATAGTAGCTATTGTAAGAGTACTAGTGTGACAGTAGAATTTGAATAAACGTTAAGAAAAAGTAAAGTCTCCCCTTTATTTTTCTTGTTAAAACTGAATCTTAGTTTTTAAAATGGCACATGCGCCGCCTCAAAACGGCACATGTGCCATTTCATGACCCAAACGGTCCCAAAACGGCCCCTCGCCGTCTCAAAACGGCCAGGCCATTTTAGGACCACCATCGGTCCCAAAACGGCGCTAGCGCCGTTTCAAAACGGCCCCGGTGCCGTCTTAAAACGGCGCCGGTCCTAAAACGGCGCGTAACAGAGATACATATGTAGTGTTTATAGCAGTTAATCACACCAGAGGGCTTTCCAACTAGCAAAGGCAAATTAAGCCTTTATATATATAACCACAGATTGATCTGTGGGCACTGACGAACAAATGAACGGACACGCCATTTCTCCGTGGTGGAGAGGACGAAAGGTGATATAGACCTCTGATGAAACTGCAGTGGGCGCCCACGGTCACCCGTTCAGGACTGACGCTGCTTGACTTGGTTACAGAAGCCACCAGTCGCAGTCCGCCACTGGCGTACCAACTGCTTACCATGCATGCGCATGATTAAAAAAAAACGGCACTTAAGCGCAGTGTTAGTCCGAGAAATACGAAATTTTTAAGTGAACGCGGACACCTTAGTAAATTCTACCCCAAATGCTCAGTATAAAATGTAATAAGCACAGCACCCATTTTCAACAAAGTATTATATTTATTACCGGTAGTGTAGACGCAGCTACAACGCGCGTTGCTGTAGCCATAGAACAAAAACTAGACAGACAATTACACATAAAAGTATCTACACAATTTTTGCAGGGTGCGGAGTGTCATTCAGAAAGAACCCACTTTACGTGGAAAACGTGGAGTACTGAATGAAAATTATGCCCTTTTCTAACAAATCTGGCACTAAACGTGGACCATGTCTCCCCCTAAAATTACCACCTTTCTCCGAATGATTTTGGACACGCATTTTAACACACATGGTTCTCCCTCTCCCGGTGTAACAAGATATCTTTGCCACCCCAGATATCTTAGCCCTCCCCCGGGCAAGATATTCTTGGTCACCTTCTAGGATAACTTTGCCCCCCCCCCCACCCCCCCCCCCCCATCCCTCTCCTAAACAACTAAGGTAAGTATCAAAGGTATCTTAGCCCTCTATTAATACAAAACTGAAAAGAGTGTATATTACATATTGCTCTCTACACTGAAACTGCCGTAAATACGATCAGCATTCAAAAAGAGCATATAAAATAAAATCCAAGCACCGTAAGAGTTCAGATTACAATTCTATACAATATTTCATAAATGATATTTCATATTTTATACTAAAATGTACATATCCCGCGATTTGCCTTATAAGGTTTTGCCAAGGTTTTTATCCTAGGGTAGATCCCTAAGCTTTGTAGGTAAGCCAGTTATAATTTAGGAGACAAGAAATCTTAGAGTTGGGTCAAGAAATCTTAGAGAGTGGAGAGAAATCTTGGGGCAAAGAAAGCTGGAAAGCTATTCTATAACAGGAGTTTTCGCCAATCAATAAACAATTAAACAAGCTATCGTCGACAGCAGATCCTGCAACCGGAGACGGCGATAAGTAGATTTAAAGATAATTCGATACAATACAAGGAGACAGACCGACAGAGCCCAATCCATAAGCGCCGTAAAACCCCGGTCGGGGGCCACTGTTTTTGCCAACACAAAAACGGGTATGCCCCCCTCCCCCGCCCCAATCAGCCACCTTAGACAGACTCACTACTTCAGTGATTATCTACACTATAGGGTTTTTCTTACTGCTAGATTTGATCAAAATCAAATTAGCCGTCTCTGAGATACCGTGTGCACATAGTCAAAAAGTTAAACACACACGAAAATGAAATAAAAAAAAAACATTGTTCAAAATACAATTTTTGAACAGAATCAACCTTTCGTGAATGTGTGCACTATCTGATCGGTTTGGTGAAGTTCCGATGAATTGTTTTAGAGATATCGCCTTAACAAAGTCCAAAACAGCTAAAAACAAACCAAAGTGGCAGTACCAGGAATAAATAAAAAATAAACCTTTAGTGATGATAGTCACTTCACGATCTTTCTTTCTAAAAGGTTTGATGAAGATCTGATGAAATGATTTAGACATATCGCGTAAACAAAGTTCAAAACAGTTAAAAACACATAAGTAAAATTTTCAAAAATTCGTTAGAAATTCATTTTTTGACAAAAGTCAAAATAATTCCCGAGTGCAAATTTGCTCTATATGATCGTTCTTCTTTCTGCAAGGTATGGTGACGAGTTGATGAGCTGTTTTCGAGATATCGCATAAACAAAGACTAAAAACAGCACTCAAAGTACCAAAATCTAAAAAAAAATTCGCCAAAATTCCAATTTTTATCGGATCGCCAAACAAACTGGCGTGCATCAAGCTGCGACCATGGGGTGAGTCCTGTAAACTAACAGACCAAATGGCCTACACATCTAAGAGGAATGAGAGGTAAAGGACGGACGGACAGACAGACGGACAGAGCCCAATCCATAAGCCCAACCGGGGCTTTAAAACTGTTATTTAGTTATGCTTTGTTAAATAAACAACCAAAACAGAGTTGGGTTAAAAAACAATCCATTTTTCTTTCTGGCACTATCAGGGACATAACAAAACAGTACAAGCATTTAATATTAGTATATTTATTATTTTTGATGCAAAATGACATACAGTTTCCACTGGGTAGAAGTTAGTATCCTCAGTTACTTCGTCAGCAAACGGAATGTGCGTATCCTCCCCTCCTGAATATGCCATATTAGCCCTTAGAAGAATAACTTATCCAAGATTTTGTATACATTGTCGTTGGGAAAACGCTTCCTGAAAAAGCCGGCTAGCATAAAACAAGTGTTCCTGTTCGCTGAACAGCCGAATTTTAAATGCTATTCCTTGAAAGCAGAGCGATGAATAGCGTTGAAATAAATACAAGGAATTCGCGTGTACCGTTAAATAAAAAGTAATAATAATCTACTCCTGTTCCATGATTTGTTTAACACGTGTTTATCCGCTTACATTATTCAGTCATCATAAAATGAAGCCCTTAAGCGTTTCGTGTTAGCCTTCATTTGGCGTTAATACACACTACATGTCAGCTGTTTCTCTCTGCAATAGTGGCATTGTCCATAAAGCACTTATTTGAGGGTAAAGCAAGCGTGGTTTATAAAATATTTTACCATTGTGAATTTCCGATAAGTACACTTCGAAGGCTTCCGCTAGATTAGCTTCATGGAAAAAAAACGCAGTGAATACTGCATTTACTTGTCAAACAATTACAATGAAGAAACCCATTCATATCCTGTTTTCGTTTCACATAAACGGGTCTACAGTAAAAGAAATCAACAACTGTCTGAGCACGTTAACACCTGTATATTTCACGCCGGTGTTTTTTTTTATAGAAAATATATGGCTGTGTTGTTGTTGTTGTTGTTGTTGTTCTTCTTCTTCTTCTTCTTCTTCTTATTATTATTATTAATTTTATTATTATTATTATTAATTTTACTATTATTAAATATATTATTATTATTATTGTTGTTGCTGTTGTTGTTGAATTTCTTTCAAAAAGCTATTTTCTGACTGTTGACAATGGTTTTCTTCCAACCACAATGTCATTATAAGAAATCTTTTTACTCGTTATTTGACAATTTCCATTGGCTATTTTCTAACAAAAAACCGCCGCTGATCAGAAGAAAACTTGGCAAATACAATGCGTGTTATTCCTAGACGGCACATTCTGTTTAATATCAGTCTTTCGTTGAACAGATATATTTGACCTGTTTTTGGTGTAAAAACTCGAAACAAATAGGCACCGCCTGCGGTTATCCACAGAATCCGGACAATCTCGTTTCTTGTGAAAATATCCCAGGTCACAATGCGGTCTCCAAAACATCTCCAAATAACACTGAAACAAAATGTCCCCATCTGAAGTTTCAAAAACCTCGCCCGGGCACCCCACGATTTATGCGCGGCCCAGGATGGAAGAGGAAGGGTTTGTGACTTATGCCAGGGGGCCCTGAGCATATATATCGATATTTGCATCAATATAGAAACAACCATTACAGTTTCGGTGCATTCACGTGTTTCCATGCGTCATTGTCCGACCCACATCCTGCCGAAGCCCCGCCGATATCCTGTCGAGGCCCGCCGATATCCTGCCGAAGCCCGCCGATATCCTGCCGAAGCCCCGCCGATATCCTGCCGAAGCCCCGCCGATATCCTGTCGAAGCCCGCCGATATCCTGCCGAAGCCCTGCCGATCTCCTGCCGACATCCGCCGGAGCCCTGGCGATATCCTGCCGAAGCCCGCCGATATCCTGCCGAAGCCCCGCCGATATCCTGTCGAAGCCCGCCGATATCCTGCCGAAGCCCTTCCGATCTCCTGCCGAAATCCGCCGGAGCCCTGGCGATATCCTGCCGAAGCCCGCCGATATCCTGCCGAAGCCCCGCCGATATCCTGTCGAAGCCCGCCGATATCCTGCCGAAGCCCTGCCGATCTCCTGCCGAAATCTGCCGAAGCCCTGACGATATCCCGCTGAAGCCCGCCGATATCCTGCCGAAGCCCTGCTTGCTTTCACACCCCTTTTTGTCTTCCACTGCTTAGTGTCTTGAGATGCGGCGATAGTCCAACATACTCCATTCCAGTTCGTTTGAAGACCGATGCAATTAACTATTGTGTTAAGTTGTTCGTGTGACTGCAATTTCTCTGTCCGCTGGAATTCAGATACTCGACAGACTTTAAATTGTACATGACCTCCCTCCCTCCCCTCTCAATAGTATCTTTCAAATGTATACTTCTTGGTCTGTGCTGTTATATAAAATACATTGTTTTGAGGGCCACGTTATACAAAGAAAATAATTCAACTTCAGAGGAAAGAACATGCTCAAATAGACCATTCGCTTATTTCGCCATAGCAAAATTCATCTGCACGCAGTCCCAGGCCCTTTTTGGGATGGGGGGGGGGGGGGGGTGACGTTCGGGTGGTGCGCAAAATAACCTATGCTGGGAGATGGCCTGCTGGCTTTTTCTGTTCCAGCTGGGGGGGGGGGGGGGCAGATACCATGAGCAATCTTCGCAGTCCAAGTGAAATTAACTGTGTGTGCAGTGGGTCGGGGGGGGGGGGGGGGAGTAGTGCCGTTATTCAACAACCGGGGCATAATTTTTTATCTGTCATGTTTCTTGTTGTACTTATACACATATGTTTATTGTTACGTTTTATGTAAAGAACTGACTTAATCAACTTATATGTAGTCATTTTGACAGGTAACTATCTTTCTAGTAAGGAAATGCGAGTGTCAAAAACAACACTAGGAAACTGGTTCTTACAAGTACGACAGACCACATGACTCATTTTTACAAGGAGCAATTTCACCACTTTCGCTGCCCTCATTTTCTCCAGACCCGGCGGAGAAGTTAAGTTTTTTTTTACTCCCATTTCTTAACCCAAACCGAGTCACTATTGTTTAACTTGCGATTACGGTGGCCTGGCAGAAAATAGGAAACTGTCGTAACTGTCAGTTTTTAGGGCACTTATTAAGCTCAAGTGGTCTGCTTTTAACTAAACCTTATACAGAAGATAAGAAACCGTTGAGTGACGATCGCATCTTAACGATTAACAGAATGACCCTTTCGATCCATAAAGATACAACATTGTTTTATAATTTCATGTGAGTTAGCATCCTTCAGTAATAGGATTTAATGCAATTGCTTTTTGCATTACATGATATCGCATCACAGTCTTGGCGACCTTTTTTTCACTGTTATATTCATAAGTAACGGCACACGATTCATTGACAAAATGGATTCAGCGGCACTCCTGTATAAACTGAAATCAGTGTTGTCCACTCAGCGTTTCACAATGCGCGATAAAAGGCCTCAAGGATGTTGCTTGAACTGCAAGGAAATTTTTTTTACAGAGGTTGTCAAGGACAAGAGATAATTTCAACATATCTTTTATTCTTAAAACTTCATCAGTTTTCGGAGAACGAAACTTGAAGTCAGTTGATCAAGCAGATGTTTAAAAGATCCTGATTATCATTTAACAATGTCCAGAAACAGTGTGACCGGGGCGTATTGAAGAAGTTTGACAGTGGCATCTTTCCATATTAGTCCCGCCAGTTGGATGCCATATCTCTCACCCACACCACAACCCTCCCTGAAGGGGGTCAGAGAGTGAGAGGAAATGGTAGAGCAGGGCTGCCAGCGGGTGTTGGGGGAAAAAAAAGAACGCCGAAGGCCCGAAAGAAAGAACGTTTTGAGCTAAAAAAAAAAAAAAAAAAAGGCTTGAAAAAAAGAACAAAAGAAAATGCTTCAAAAATAAAACAAGCATGTCCAGGGACATGGTGACCAGCCGTGACCTACACAATATATATCCAAGAATCACAGACAAAATCATGATCAAATTGGCAGACAGCGGTTACGAAAAAAGCCGTAACTGAATGGAGAAAATATTCGCTCACTGGCTCGGTGTAGTTGTGACTGATGAGGAGTCATTCTTTCAATTCTTTCATAAGGGGACAAGAATACCAAGCGTGTGGTGAAAAGACCAAACACAGGGAATAATTTCGGGAAAAGCAGTGGTAGAAGAGGCAAATGCAAGATCTAATGTCGTGTTAGAGTGTGTGGTGGGATTACATACAATCTGATTAGTTGAAGGAAAATACTCTAATGTGTAAACACTCAAAGAAAATTACTTTGAAAATTACTCTAATGTGTAAACACTCAAAGAGTGCAGTTGAAATGAACTCCTTGGACAACACTTCATGTATGTTTTTTAGATCAAAAGCAAGGCCATGCGGAGGTCGTCGACATTCTGTTGAAACGAACTGGTCACATCTCAGTATGGGATGAAAGCCATCTATTAAAAATTTTTTGTTATCATCGTCGGCTGTTAAACGGCTTTCAGCCAATGCGATAATGTCACACGCAAGATAGTTGTCATCACAGCGTACCAAATCAAAATGAGCGGCCATACTCAAAATTGTATGAGAAGAAGCAAAGTAGTGGGAAAATACGGGTTTGAGCACACGTGTGCTCAAACCCGTATTTTCAGGTGTTTTGAAACCCGTACGGGTTTGAGCACAGGTGTGTTGAAACCCGTACGGGTTTGAGCACACCTGTTTTCAAACCCGCTCGGGTATGAACACAGGTGTTTTTTTTTTTTTTGTTTTTTTTTGGAAGTTGTAAGAAACAAACAAATAAACAAATAAAAGAAACAAAAAAAATATATATAAACAAATAAAAAATAAATAAAACGAAGGTCAAGGACACTCAACGTTAAGATAACTAAAGATCAGTAAAGGTTAAGGTCACTATATATGAAGAATAAAGTTAAGCCTATCATAGAAGACTTTTATAGACGAATGAAATGAGAGAAAAAGAGAGGTATATAAGAAAAAAGTGAAAGTGAGGCATTAGTCAAAATGAATCGCATTGAGTGCTACAAGTGCTGGGTTATCCTACGGTATGAGGGTGAGCCACACAACTGTCCCGTGGGTCATAATGCTCCACGCCGGTTTTGTTGCAGGAAGTGTGGTGGTCTCCTATGGTACAGTTACTCATCTGTAGCATGGGGGGCTGACTGCACGGATTGCTACTGGTGTGGAGTTAAACTAAAAAATTTGGGTGGTTTTAACTCGCACCCATTCAAGTGTGTTGGCCGCCCTTTTACCATGGATCAGTACTACAAGTGGCAATGTAAATGCAAGTTCTTGGAGGGTTCAAAGAGCTACTACTAAAAACTATTACAACCAACACCCTCGGCTCTTTTCAGAGCCACTATTTCTTAAAAATAAGCTAAACCTGTTTTTATGTGTGTATGTGTGTGTGTGAAAAAAAAAAAAAAAAAAAAAAAAAAAAAAAATGTATAATTTTATCTTCCAGTTCAAGTACTTTTCCCCTCTCTCCACTCTCACATTTCATGTCTTGTATTGAATATTGCTGAAGGTGAAGGACACTAAGTGAAACCAATCATTCCTTCCCTCTCTCTCCACCCCCACATTTCAGGTCATGTATTCAAGACCATAGAAGGTGAAGGACACTTTAAGTGAAGCCAATCAAGGAAGACTTTTACAGACCAATGAAATAAGTAAAAAATATATATATAAGGAAAAAAAAAAAAAGAGAAAGTGAAGCAACAATCATGTCTTTACGCCTTGACAGAGTCGGTTTGTTTCATAAGTTTTTTTCACTCGGTGTTCGGAACACAGTGTTTTTGCAGTGTGTTTTAGAATGGCCGGATGAGAATGCGTATGACTTATGGAAAATATTTTTCGCTATTGAAATGGCGTTAGGCGGTATAGAAGACTGGATTGAAGAAAACCAGCTCTTTGGGCGGGTTTGCTAATCAATCCAGAAGAAAAATTAAAGCCCTTTTAAGGGCTTCTATTATTACAAAATAAGCAACATGTGTCTTTAAAAAATTGTATGTATGTGTGTATGTGTATGTGTGAGTGAATAAAAGTATTTTTTTAAAGTTATACGAGTATTAAAACGTTATGTAAGTATAAAAACAACATTTTTTTTTTAAGAAAAGAAAGAATATATAAATAAAATAGAAAAGGGAGCAGCGTTGCTTAACACAAATTGTTGCACATTTCAAAGTACAGAGCAACAGGCACAGTGACGTAACGTAATTCAGAACCAATCGTCATGCCATTTCACGGACAAATAAAATTGTGGCTACATTCAGACTTACTGTAGGCAAGGTCAAGGCCGCTCGGAACGGGTTGAGGTCGTATGTAAATGAGGCTGCTTTCAGGGTGGGGGTGCTCAATAAAGGTTAAGGCCGGTTAAGACAGGTTGAGGTCACTAATGAATAATACTTATTTCAGAGAACCAATAGTTTTGTAGTTACGAGAACGAATCAGGTTGGAAAGGGTGGTTTGAGAGGGGGGAACCATATGAATATATAAAAAAAAAAAAAACCTGTTTGAGGTGTTTGAGAAAAATGGCTCGTCAAGAGGGAGACCAGATTGATTTAACAGGCAATGAGGAAGAAGATTCTGACAGAGCTATTATGGCTTCTTTTATAAGAAGTCAGGGAGATCGTGCATTATCAAGACAGTGGGTGACAACATATTACTTGAATGAGAATGGAGAGCTTATTGAAATGAATATAGGAATGCGGTTTTTTCACCAGAAAAGACTTCGTCTACAAGCCATAGAAACAGGAGACTACAGAATGGCATTTTACTTCCATTTCCTGCTAGGATATAAAATGCCTTGCACACAAGAAAGGGAAGAATATCCAGACTGGTTCAACGCATGGCTGGAGAAGTACACAACACGGTGTTTCATTTGCTTTAAGAAAATGGGACAAAGCAGAGCCTTCACAGAAACATGTTATCATGACCTCTGCATAGAATGTACTCACCAATGGTGCCATAGATGTTATGAAACTGGACAAATGACCTGCCCCATGTGCCGAACCAACACGAAATTTCAAATTTTTGAGACCAGGCAAATGAGAATAGCACTCTAAAAAAAAAAAAAAGCAAAAATCCAACCGGCTCTTATAAGAGCCATCCACTCTTACAAATAAGCTAAATCTATTTTGTTTTAAAAACAGTTTGAGAAAAAAAAAATGTGTGAAAGTGTTTTAAAAGCAGTTTGAAAGTCATTGTAAATGTTTGAGAAAAAAAAAAGTTGTGTGAAAGTGAGTGGGACTTATGACGCTGTCATTACCTCTCTGAACTGTTTCGTAATACGAATATAATTACTTCGCGCTCTTTTGATCAACCGTCTGCTTTGTTGAACTATAGCAACCACATACCATTTACTGACCCTTAATCATACTACATCATAATTATAGTTTTATTGCCATCTTTTCCTTTTTTTATTTTTTAAAAAAGTGAAAGAATAAATGTATTAGAAAGAAATTAAGTAGAAGCCAGAATTTCTGTTTTAATTCATTAACAAATATCATATATTAAAATCCTTTAAAACATCTTTTTTTGTCTTTTTATGTATAATTATTTAGAGTTTCATACATAGTCTTCATTAAAACTGAACATAAAAAAAAATAATTATATAGAAAAAAAAAAAAGCTTATTTAAACAGTTAAAGTGTTAATTTTTTCAATTTTTTAATGAAATAACGTTAAATTTCATATAGAAAAACTTTTTTTTAGTTATTTTAATAAATGTAGTAATAAATAGTATCTTTTTGTTTCACATTCCATTTTTAAAAATAAGAAAAACTATAAACCTTTTAAGTTATAAGTGAAAAATAAAATATGAGAAACACAAATCTAAACCCTCATCACGGTGTTCAACCCCATGTCAGCATGGTTTGCCTTTACGTATGAACTTAGCGTATAAAAAGACGAAACAGTAGGAGGGATGGATAACCATGGAACACGAATTTTT
The DNA here is from genome assembly GCA_949752745.1 of Protula sp. h YS-2021. NCBI lineage: Eukaryota > Metazoa > Annelida > Polychaeta > Sabellida > Serpulidae > Protula > Protula sp. h YS-2021. The sequence continues at coordinate 87,967,569 of OX457026.1, forward strand.
CAACATCCAGTGTGAGCTGTATAAAATAAGTATAAGACTGCAGAAGCTGCAGCTCATGGCCAAGAAATCGGTGGTGTCGGTCGGTACTCAAACCGACCCACCGACGCTGTCACCGCCACCATCAACACCAGCACAGCCGACATTAAATCGACTGTTAGCAGAGCCGCCGGAGAAGAAAATGAAGGTTCCAGATTTGCCAACAGTAACCTATCTGGGGCCAGCTGGAGCGGAGAGTAGTCAGCAGGGAAACCAGCTGACTATTCAAACCCTCGAAAGCTGGCTCCAGCAGCAGCAACAATAGGAAAAAATAACATAATGGCCCTTTTTAGGGCCCCTAATATGTGAAATGAGCGCTTATTACGAAATTGAATGAAAGGTTTTTTATGTGTGTGTGTGTGAAAGGGCTTATGGTAAAAGACGAATAAATGTTTATTAAAAAATAAATAAATAAATCAATAAAAAATAAATAAAATAAAATGAATAAAATAAAAATAAATAAACATAAATTTAAAAAGAAAGAAAGAAAGAAAAAAAAAAAAATCACTTCTCTGGAAGTGGTTTAAAAAACATTTTCATCAAACCCTCTTAAGGTTTAACGTTATGTATGACGTCATTTACCTAAATATTTCAATCATACATAACTTTAAAACTATTAAACCAATTTCAACCGTCTTTTCAACATAATATTCAGGAAGACCAAGTATTTATGAATGTTATATTCATGATGTCTATATGCTTAGAATTTTTTTATATATTTTAACCTAATTTCTTTAAGAAAACTATAACCTTAACCTCATTTCGCTAAGGACACTTCATTAAAGTATACATGCACCTTTAACCTAAAAATCATTTCATTAAGGACACTCCGTCAAAGTATACATGTACTTTTAACCTTAGCCTCATTTCGTTAAGGACACTTTGTATAAAGTGTACATGCACCTTTAACCTAAAAATCATTTCATTAAAGACACTCCGTCAAAGTTCACATGTACCTTTAACCTTAGCCTCATTTCGTTAAGGACACTTTGTTAAAGTATACATATACTTTTAACCTTCATCCCATTTCGTTAAGGATACTTCGTTAAAGTACACATATACTTTTAATCTTGACCCCATTTCGTCAAGGACACTTCGTTAAAGTACACATGCACTTTTAACCTTGACCCCATTTCGTCAAGGACACTTCATCAAAATACACATATACTTTTTAACCTTAACCCCATTTCCTCAAGGACACATGTACTTTTAACCTTGACCTCATTTCCTCAAGACACTTCGTCAAAGTACACATGCACTTTTAACCTTATTTTAATTTCGTTAAAGTGAACGCGTACTTTTAACCTTGACCTCATTTTGTTAAGGTCACATATTTTTTTTTTTTTAACCTTGACCTTTCATACATATATAAAGGTATGTAACAAAGCATATGATAATTATGGATAACACTGTGGTTACAAAATATTATTATGGAGAATATGACTTAATAAATAAAGAAATTAGGAGACGTAAAGAATCAAAAAACGTCATTAATGTAGTGGATTTAACGGAGGAAAAAAAATATAATGCTACAGAGGAAAATAATGCTACAGAGGAAAATGCTACAGAGGAAAATGCATTAATATCAGCTTACATTAATCGACAGAGTGAAGTTCAACCAATCCGGACGTATTACACTACACTCAAGTTTAAGAATAGAAAACTTAAATATATTAGAAAGTCTATGAGTAACTGGACAGAATTAGGGAGAAGACTAAGACATATACAGAAAGGAGAGTACCGATACGCCTTTATTTATCATATCATTCTTGGTATGGGAATACCATGTAAACAAGAAAGAGACGAATATCCTGAATGGGCTAAGCAGTGTGAGATATACTTGAGTGAAAAGTGTTTCATATGTAATGGTGTTATGGGATGGAGCCGAGTATATACAATGGCATGCCTTCACTACTGTTGCTTAGAGTGTGCACATAAATGGAATGTACAATGTTTACGTGATGGAGTACAACGATGTGCATACTGTCGAACACCAGATAAATGTGTAGTTCTACATCAAAAGCAAATGTTAAAGTGGGGTGACCACATTCTTCAGTTCTAGAGAGAGACAATGCTTTTTATCATTCCATGTATATTGGTGTATGAATTACACTGTTACAGACAACGAAAACAAATTTTAGCTGAACTGGATGAAGTGTACGAACAGTTAGAATGGATGACTATTTAGCTGAAATTAATCGATTGATTGCTATTGGTGCAACAGCAGAGGTGGATTTTATCGGTATTGAGAATGCTCTCAACAAGTTAAGGGAAACTAATGTTATGGAGCGTGCAGCACAGGAGGAGGAGGAGGAGGAGGAGGATGAGTATGATTGGTCTCCCTTACCCATCACTGAACAGGAACTTGATGTATTGGTACATACATCACTGGAGGAGGAGGATGAGTATGTTTGGTCTCCCTTACCCATTACTGAACAGGAACTTAATGTTATGGATAGTGCGGTAGTGGAGGAGGAACTTGATGTAATGGAGCATGTAGCACAGGAGGAGCATTTACCAATTACTGATACTAAGTTTAAAGAGCGTGCTGCACAAACTGATACTTCATCAATTGAAGACATAGACCCATGTGCTAAAAGACGTATATATCAAGCACCAGGAGGTAAATTGCGTGCACATTTATTACATTACAAAGAAAATACAGACGATGAGATGACGGAAGAAAATACAGACAATGATATAACACAAGAAAATACAGACAATGAAATAAAACAAGACCATAAGACAAGGCAGAGAAGTATCATGAAACATCATTGCTGCATATGCAGTCGGCATTTTAGCTCTCGTCAGAAGCTACAACAACATCATCAAGCTAATCACCAACGCCTTACTCTAATGTGCACAGATTGTGGTAAAATGTTTAACAGTAGCAAGCTTCTCGGACAGCATCGATTAGTATGTAGTATGAGGAACAAACAGCAACGCGTCTCACAAGTGGGTCGTGGGTATCGAAAAAGTATGCAAAACCATGCGAGAGAAAAGGTGTTTCAGCCTAAAAATGATCATGATATTTTAATGGCTTTGAAGGAATTGGAACCTGACATTGAACATTATTTAAAGGAAGATATAAGAGGAGGAATAAAATGGTATGTCACTCTACACGCAGTATATAGGAAAATGGTGAAAAACGATGAAGGGAATATGTTAGAAAAAACCTATAAAATTTATCAAGGGAGTACAACATATACTGCACTACAACCTGAGGAAATTCAAAATGCATTACCTGAAGTATTTCAAACACTACATACAAAGTTTCAAGAATTTGAGCGTGAGGGTTCAGGTTGGCATTTAGATAAAGTGAACAATATTGAAGTGCATACCGCTACATATGATCCACTGGTAGGGTCTTCTTATTTACCATTACCCCAACCATTGGTGAGAACACGAGCCATTGTAAACATTAAAAACAAGGACCAAAAGTGTTTTTTATGGTCAGTCTTGGCACATCTTCATGTGAAACATAAAAATGCGAACAGGATGCAGAATTATACGAACTATGAGAAAGAACTCAACGTGAGCAATATCTCCTTTCCAACACCTATACGTGAAGTACCAACCTTTGAGAAGAACAACAGCTTATCTATAAATGTGTTTGGGTATGACAAAAACAATGTAGTACCAATTTATTTGAGTAAATATAATTACGAGACACAAATTAATTTATTACTCATCAGCAAGGGAGAGCGCAGCCACTATTGTTTGATTCGGGATTTTAATATGCTTATGCATACACGTACGAAATATAAAGGACGTATGTATTATTGTTTCAACTGCCTCCATGCATTTACTCGAGAAGATTTGTTGGATAAGCATAAGGCAATCTGCATGAAAAATCAAACACAACGATTGACCTTTCCTGAGAAGGAAGAAGATTTAGTCATTCAATTCAAAGGCATTGCTAAGCAGCAAAAGATACCATTTATCATATACGCAGATTTTGAATGCTTTACAGAAAGAGAGGAGGATGGTGTCAAGTATCAACATCATAAAGCAAACAGTTTTGCTTACGTTGTTGTTAGTACTGATGCTCAATATTCAAGACGACCAGTACTGTATCGAGGAGACAATGTTGTTGATGTATTCTTACAGAAATTGATGGAGGAAAAAGATCGGATCACAGATATTTTGATGAATGTGAAACCTTTGGAAATGACACCAGAAAACATTCATGATTTTGAAACTGCAACCACTTGTTTTATTTGTCATGCTACCTTAGGATCTGACCGAGTGCGAGATCATGACCATGTCACTGGACTCTACCGCGGTGCTGCTCACAGCAACTGTAATTTACAATACCGTTTAATGAAAAAGAGTCAGGGTCAGGAGGATTCATTCATCATACCAGTTGTATTTCACAACTTACGTGGGTATGACAGCCATTTCATTATGGAGAAGATTGGACAGTTTAAGGAAAGTAAACTACGTGTTATTCCAAACACCACTGAAAAATACATATCCTTTTCATTAGATAATTTACGGTTCATTGACTCTTTTCAATTTATGGGAGCCTCCCTGCAAAAGCTGGTGAACAACTTAGCAAACGAAGGTAAAACGAAATTCCATATTATGACATCAACCATTGAAAACAGTCATCAACAAGATTTGTTGTTGAGAAAGGGAGTATACCCATATGATTTTGTGGATGGACCTGATAAATTTCATGTATGCAGCCTTCCTCCACAGGACGTATTTTACAGTACATTGACTGAGGAAGGTATCAGTGAAGACGACTATAAACATGCGCAGAATGTATGGGAGACATTTAATTGCTATACATTAGGAGACTACCATGATTTGTATTTAAAAACAGACGTCATGTTATTAGCTGACGTGTTTGAAAATTTTCGACAAGTGTGTCTAACCACTTACGAATTGGATCCAGCACATTATTATACAGCTCCCGGCCTGTCATGGGACGCTATGCTCCGACATTCAGATGTTGCATTATCTGTTATCAATGACATTGATATGTATCAAATGATAGAGCAAGGCATTCGTGGTGGAATATCAATGATAAGTCACAAGTACGCCAAGGCAAATAATAAATATTTAAGTACTTATGATTCCACCCAACCAGACAGCTACATTATGTATCTAGATGCAAATAATTTATACGGTTGGGCAATGAGTCAGCCCCTTCCAGAAGGAAATTTTACATGGGTAGAAGACTTGGATTCTATTAATGTCATGTCTATACCGAAAGACGGAGACACAGGGTATATATTGGAAGTGGACTTAGACTATCCAGATAACCTTCATGCTCTTCACAGTGACTACCCAGTAGCTGTACAGCGACTATGTGTTGAAGAAGAGGAACTGTCTCCTTACAGTAAAGAACTCAAGAACGAATTAAAATTGAAGGGGAAACCATGTGAGAAACTGGTCCCTACTCTTTATTCCAAAACAAGATATGTTCTACATTACCGGAATTTACAGCAGTATTTATCATTAGGTTTAACCTTAACAAAAATTCATCGAGCCATCATGTTCACTCAGAGTAAATGGTTAGAACCATACATTACCCTGAATACAGAAAAGCGTAAAGAAGCTAAAAATCCGTTTGAGAAGGATTTCTACAAACTTATGAACAATTCTATATTTGGAAAAACAATGGAAAATGTGCGGAAACGTATTCAATTGGAACTGGTGAATAATGAGAAACGCTTTAGGAAGCTCGTAGCAAAACCAACATTCCATCGTTTCAAAATTTTTAACGAACATTTAACTGCAGTTCACTTGAAACAGGCTGAACTATTGTTGAACAAACCGATTTATGTTGGATTCAGCATCTTAGATCTCAGCAAAACGTTAATGTATGACTTTCATTATTTGTACATAAAAGCTAAGTACCCCACAGCAAAACTGTTGTTCACGGATACAGACAGTTTGTGTTACTGTATTGAAACAAGTGACTTGTATCAAGATATGTTAGAAGATGTGTCTTACTTTGATACAAGTGATTACCCTACATCCCATTTCCTTCATTCCACTACCAACAAAAAAGTGATTGGAAAAATGAAGGATGAAACTGCAGGTCTTCCTATAGAAGAGTTTGTAGGTCTGCGATCCAAAATGTACAGTTTTTCATATTCTGGAGTAGAAAAGAAAACTGCTAAAGGTATTAGTCGGGCATATATCAGAAAAATGAGGCATGAAGACTATAAAAGAGCTCTGTTTCAGAAATGTCAGACTATAGCAACAAGCAATACGTTACGAAGTCATGAACATCAAGTTTATGCAGAACGACTTGTAAAGGTAGCACTGTCTCCATTTGATGATAAGAGGTATGTGTTGAATGATGGTGTAAGTACATTGGCTTATGGACATTGTGACATAATTGTGTGACGTTATGATGACGTAAGCAGTAAGTATATAAGCTACTGTTTACGCAACTACACATACACATACACTCAAAATGCTTATCACTATAACAGTGGATAAAGATGTAGAAGGACACTATTTCATATGTTTAAAACGAGGAGCTAAATGTATTACCTATTCGCTTCAGCAGTGGGAAACAATTAGAAAACATGCACACCTTATAACAGAAGGATGTGAACTCATACTGAGTAATGAGAAGAATGTGAAAGCTACTAGATATGTGGGCCGACACATTATCACTTTTCACAGGATTCATCGAGTCAATCATAACGTGTATAGCACATACATCAATCTGAATGAAGAGGAGTGGACAACATTTATGAACACACTACCATTCATAGATGATGTGATTTATTCAGAATGTGAAAACTAACTTGTATGAAGTGCTCAGCTATGATAAAAACTGTAAAGAACAAACATAATTTTCTTGTATGTGTCAGAAGTGTAATTTTTTGCTATATCGCACTTATTAATGTTTAATGTATTTAATGTATTCATTCATATGTTAAACAATATATGTAAATAAAGTTGAATGTATATTTGAATGTGTTTTATTTATGTGTTTGAAATAAAAGTCCATAATTTTTTTTAATTTTATTTAACCAACAAACACTTGAATAACAATTCATTTTTAACAATATTTAACTAATACTTAACTAATACTTAACTAACAAAATACTTAACAAATACTTTATAAAAAAAAAGTTTACTTTACAATACTTAACAAATACTTAACAAATGCATAACTAACATCGCTTAATAAAACAAAGGTTTACTAAACAAATACTTAATAAAACAAAGGTTTATAACGATCATAAATCATATGTTTTACAATAAAATCACTGTCACTGTTTCTGAGTACCTCTAGAATGTTTTCTACATTCACACCTCGAGCCCGTTGTAAAATATAATACACACAGTAAAATCCACATGCATTTGACAATGGTTGTTGTAATGGTATACTATTCATTACAAAGTTTTTTCCTAAAAATTGAACTATACGTTTATCTGTAGGTGCTATACCATAGGAATCAAAATACTCTTTATTATACACCGCCAGCCAATGTTGTCCGGGCTTATGCTGTTCATCCGTGTTAATAACATAAGCCCCCGGTTGCCATGTAGGTAACTGATCAATAGCAAATACACCATGAAAAATATCCTTAGTCATACAGTCATGTTTTAAAATAGCTTCAATCTGCCACGTATTCATGTGTAGTCAAACTGAATATTTCGACTTCCCGTTATTTCAACAATATTATCAAACTCCGCATAAATGATAATATTTGTCGGATGCTGCAATCCTTCAGCAAAATTCATTTCCAACCTTAAATTACCATGTTTTATAATACCATAGTGGTCATTTTCATCATAATCTGGTGTTAAGTCAAAGGCAAAGAGTGCATAACCTTTATCCCAGTCTTCACGCTTAATAATACAGCTCTTACCTCCATCCAACCTATCAAATCCTCGAAACAATGTTTCATAGCATTGCAAATAATCTTTTTCACTCATATTCGGTTGGAGAGCTTTGGTAGCTACAGGCTCACCATCCGTATACAGTTGAATAAAGTTAATGTTGTTATGTAGAAAATTGTAAGGATTCTTATCTCCTCTTCCAGAAAAAGCTGAACTTTCCACCATACTTATGACAACTCGCTTCGGTAATTGTCCTAGAAATATGTTGTCTTTCACAAATGTGCGAAATCCAGCCGGCACAGCAACCACTTTACATTCCTTACGTGTGATAGGGAATTTAGCTGGCATTTTCAATAGTGCATCAGCATGACCTAATTGCACACCTGGGCTTGCTCGTACTTTTCGTACCATGAGGAAACATTCCATCAAATCAACTCTATAGTTGTCTGCCGGTGTCATCAACATGTAACTATCCTTTTGTCTGTGGAAACGCAGTTTTACATTGATGCCGTTTGGAAGGTACCTTTCTTGCTCAAACATATCAATGCGTAATGAGCCCATGACGCTCACCGGTTGACTATTACGTGTGTATTTGTAGCGTGTGTGTAAGCCATGGTTCCCAGGTGGATCAGCAATGGGTTGTCCATTCTCTCCTATGGTGAAGCCGGGAATATACTGTAATGGATTAGCCTTCTTCACATTTAAAGAATCTATTTGTCCTGCTGTATCTTTGTAAATGAGCTGTAGCGTTCGCTCTGATTTGAGACTTTCTTCTGAGTCATGAATGAGGTGTGAAATAATGCTTGTATATCCATGAGTGTTGTTGCTATGTGAAATAAGACGATCATTCAGAAACAGTTCCACATTGCTCCATAATGCATTAAATATATCGTTAATAGGAGCCACTTCATCATCCGGTCCACAACCAGCTCCTGATTTCTTTACAATTCTAAAGGTAACGTGAAGTTTTGAATTTTTTAAGTCTAGATATTCTTCTGTTGTTGCTGGTATGTAGAACTCTACTGGTGCACTTGGTCTAAGAGCAGTAACGGGTTGGTATTCTACATCAGATGTTTTTTCAACTGCTGTTTGTGTTGGTAAAATGTGAAACCATTCTAAAGGTGAAGTACTACATTCACAGGACTGATCATGAATAAGTGACATGTTTTTAAAAAATATCTTTTGATGTTGACGCTTTCACTCTTTTTCGTTTACTAACAGGTTTGCGTGCGTGCTTGCGCCTTTTACCATTTGGTATAGCACCTACGAGTCGTGTTGTCGCTTCCTGAGCTACTTTTCCAGTAACATCTTTAGCAATTCCTCTTAATGCTTTTTTCAAATGAGGAGCAACCATTTTTGCGCCAGATGCAAGTAGTGGTACAGCCTTTCTAGCCAATGCACTCAGAAAAGAACCAATACCTTGTCCATATTGCATTCGAGTGCCTCGAAAACCAGGTAGTGCCCGCCCAACTTGGTATTGAAAATGGTTTCGATAAATATTTGGATTGTGAATATAAGGCTTCATATCGCTTTTTGTCTAAAATGAAGTTTACAAATGACTTTACCACTCTCAAATGCTACGTTTTCCCCTGTGTCGTTCTTGATATTGATTTCAATAGTATCGAACTTGTTGCTATTTACAGAAACATAATGTGGTTCCCCATAAGTTTTAGTGACTATTTCACCATTTTTTCCTTGAACAGCTACTGCACGTAATAAAGGGACATAATAATCACCAACAACTTGAGGATCACAAATACTACAATACACATACAAAGTGTAAAATCCACGTGTAATATTAGAGGTATAGTCTGATTGGTACATTTGTTCACTGTCCGCGTCAGATGTAAATAAACCTGTGTCGCGAAATCCTAACACGTCAGCTAAACCTTGACTTAGACCGAGTTGATATCCATTTTTTACAATTATTCGGGTGCGTCGTGTGATGGTGTTGTATTTGAATTTTATTTTCAATGCTGTAATCGCTGTTGTATTGGTTTCTATAAGCAACTGCCTATTCAACATATCTACTAATTCTTCCATTGTACTATAATGACCTCGAGGAATATGAATTTTAATTAACTCTTCTGTACCATACCAAAAGGAATAATCTCCATCTTTTTTAAATGTAGGCCATGTATGAGGGTATTGAATTTCTGCTAATGCTACTTCAAATTTGTTTCTTAAATAAATTGTTTTTGGCATACGTATTTGAAAAGTGGAAGCTGTATTATTTGGATAAATATCTTTGCTTGCATTGCTTGGTAAAGTAATGTAAAAACTTGTTGATTCCATGACGTCTAAATTGAAAATGACCGTTTGTGCTTAGGTAAAACATTAATTTCTACACTTATAGTTTCATCTACTGTACCTCCACAACACCCACTTAAGCACCGTACTTTTTGGAAGGTTTTCATAAAACGTAATGAAGGTAATTTAATACATTTCCCATTCCAGCTCATGTTGACGGGCTTTTTTAATATCTTGTATGGTTGTACGTTTTGTAAAAATGGTTAAGGGAATGTTACTTTTTGCTATAGCCTCAATAAACTCTTTCCATCCAACTGGTAGACTTTCACGTTCTTTCTTTCGTGACCCCACCAGTGCTTCTTTCAATAAGTCAACAATATTTGAATTAGAAATGACTTCACCCGTACTTAACACAAGTTCTTTCTGTTCAGTCCACTGTATTCCATTGTCTTTCAATTCTTTTAATACTAAAGTCACCTTTTGATGATATGTAGGTGGAAAATACTGTACTATATTTGTTTTCTTATCTGGAGGTGTACCACGTTTTTGTTTGTAGCGTATATATTCTCCCACAAGCTGTGACATCTTTTTAGCAGATTCATGATTCCTTTCAGCTTTCAATACATGTTTTATTTTACTTTTCAAATCACTCTCCTTAGACTGAGACTTTTTAAGTTCTAACAACATAAAATATTCAGATTCTGGAATCAACACCATTTTCTCTGTGTGTTTCATCGTCGTATAAGCTGTGCTAATAGGGGTAGGGCAAACGTTGCTAAAGTCCCAATAAAACCACCTTTTTGATTAATTAGCTTCTTTTTATGTTTAAGAGATACTTTTTTGTTACTCAGTGTTCTCAACAAGTGTTTATGACGTTTCAGCTTTTTATAAGCTTGCGGATTTAATGGTATATGCCCTTTTAAAATGTTGAGACAAATTTCAAACAAACTAGTCAATTCTTCTTTTGTCGCTTGTTTAAGTAAAACTTTACGTCGCTGTGGTCCACTGCGTGCAAGCAAATGAAGGAATGGTTGATTTGATTTTAGTCGCTTTGACATGTTGCTTCATTCAATGTAAAAGCTAGAAATGACTACTGTGCTATAGACATAGCCTTATTTACATAAACGAAAGGTATGTCATGTGGTAAAATACCAGTACGAATGCGAAGGTGTTCTTCTGTTTTTGGTTTTAAGTCAATAAGCAAATAACCAAAAGGTTTGGTTGTAGCGTCTTGAAACGCTTCAATTAAAAATTGTGATTTGCCTGGATACATTTGACGTGCTAATGTTGTAATTTGTTGATTATCTCTTGGATTCTTAAACAAAATAATATAATTAGAGTTCAAACTAATATTTCGCATTTCTTTTCCTTGATGAAACAAATTGTGCACAATAAACAGAATGCTCAAATTATTATGACTGCTAGCCACGCTAAACAAACGCGTCATACGTTCATCGCTATGACACTGTGTCATTAAGTCATCAATAACCAAGAGATTAGTTGTTTTAGGATCAAATCGGTCTTCAATGTCTTCTGGTATACCTTTATGAAATATTACCTGACGCATAGACTTGTATAAAGGTTGGTCTGCACCATATAACCATAAAATATGTTGTGGTGGTGGATAAATGAGTTTATGCTCAATAATAGCTTTCACTAGAGATGTTTTTCCACTTCCAGTGGGTCCAGAACATAAACATGTAAACGGGTGTTTGAATTGCATGTTAAAACCACTGTATGTCTTGGTCTTTTATCCAACTGTTGAATTTTTTCGGCCAGCCCATCCACTTCACAAAGTGTTCTGTTTGTCCTTTTCTTTTACGTGTTTTTAAAACTTTTTCCACTTTAAATAATGAATCAGCGTCTTTTGAAACGGATTGTAATTCTTCTTCATAAAAATGACCATCTATAGGCTCATCCATAAAGTCTTTAAGTCTGTACAAGTTAATACCCTGTTTTCGACACCGATGCGTAATGATAAAGACTTCTTCAGTCCACTTCTGTTGATAGTCACGTTGAAATACATATTTCATATGAGAAATACGTACTTGAGCTTTTATTTTAAATTTATATGGTTTAACTTTTTTAGAAAATTTAATAGTGTCCATGTACATACGTTTCCATACTTTGGCTTCGTTTGTTTTATTTACACCAGCAGGTGATAAGCCATGTAGTGAGGTATGAGGTCTATTATTGTAATTAGCTACAAGTTGTTGTAAGATGTCAGTGTACTTGTATGTTTGATTTTGAAGAAAATAACGGTACATCAAACCTTTTACGGTACGTATGACACGTTCAGCATAATTCGCTTTGGTTTCATTTTTAGTTGTGTAGACATGAATACCTTGTTTTTTCAGAAATTCTTTCACCCACCGGTTGGTGAATTCTGTCCCTTTATCTGACCGTAACAACTTAGGTCGTCTGTCTGTTTTCTGAAAAATGGTTTTAAAGGCTTGTACCACAGAGTCATGTTTTTTATTTGGTAATGGTTCAATCCACAAATATTTAGAAAAAACATCAATGACGACTAGCAGAAAACGAATGCTTTCGTTGTGTGGAGAAAGATTGGTAACGTCAGCTAAATCTGTATCCCATAAGTCATCTATACCTTGTGTTATAATACGCTGTCGTTTAAATTTGTACTTGACGGGTTGTAAGAGTGTAAAGGCGTCTTGATCACGAATCCATTTTTTAACGTTATTATATGAAGTTGCTTTTCCTGTTTGCTTCAGAAGTTGATATAATTTATAAGGCCCAGCAAAAGCACCAGGATGACTTGGATCAAAATAAATTTGATTTAAATAATCTTTCCATTTAGCCATGGTATAAAAACACATTCAGTAACAATTAAACCATTTATTTTACAATAGCATTAAAAACATTATACCTATGCTTAACTACAGCTTAACTATAACTCATGTTTATATGTATAACTGTTTCTATAACAACCATTTTACTTTGAAAGTTCTTTTATTACACTTTCTATAACTCATGTTTCTATAACAAGCATATTACTTTAAATGTTCTTTTATTAGACTGTCTATTTCCCTACTACTCTTCCGTAGTTGCTTCCACTCAGCTGGTGTAAGCAGTATACCTCGTTTGCTAGCATAAGTACGTCCATCTTTTGTGGTAATATAGTCGCGGATATTTACATAGAGTTTTTGCTTGTATCGACACACTTTCACACCTTTTCCATTCCCAATTGGGATGAGAACTTTTAAGTTTTGTTGTTGTGGTGTAGCACTTTCTTGCGTGAAGGCTGGTTCACCACTCACTTTCACACCTTGTGCAGTTGGGATAAGAACGGATTGTTTTAAGTGTTGTAGTATATTGTTTACACTTTCTTGTCTAGTAGCTGGTTCCTCACTAACTTTTATTTCTCCTGAATTCATGTTGACGTTCACTCCTCAGCGGTTCGTTTTAAAATGATGAGGAGTGACTGTGTTGTACCCTTTTATTGTGTAGAAGTGTCCACTGGCGCATGCGTAACTAAACACATTTCTGCTACTAAAAAACGAATGTCTGGTAGCCAATCATAATCAGCCTTTTGTAATGCTAGTCCTAACATAAATTGTTCATGTGGTACACCAAGGCTGTTACACTTTTGTGTAAATTCCACCAACACTTGATGAATCGGTAAGTTAAGCCGTGCTTTTTTCCAGTATGTATTAAAGTATATAAACACAGAATCAAGTTTTTCATTCAAAGAAAAATGAGGTGTTAAAACAAAAGACTTTTCTCGCTGTAAACTAATGTACATCCAATGAGCATAACGTTTTTTAAATTCAAATTCCATTATGCGATACGATTCCATGTGGTTCTACCTTAAGTTCACCACACACCTTACAGAAATTGTCTGGTTCACAGTCTTTACAATTGTATTTATGACAATGACACTTGTCTCCAAAGAACTCAGATCCACCACAGTACTCACAAATGTAAGCAAGTTGGTTGTACGCGTGTTTGTTACAATTTCTCACTTCTCTCAGATCCTCTTTCTTCAGCTCGCTTTCTTTCATACGTTGATGAAAAAGCTGTATTTTCAATGTTTCATGACATTTTCCTTTCAACAGCTCTGCAACTTTTGGTATAATATCTAAAAATGTATTCCATTCCTCATCATTTAGGTTGATGTAGTTGTTGTACACTTTACTGTTCACTTCTCGAATCCAGTGAAAACTGACATATCTCTTTTCAGCAAACTTAATGACTGTAATATGTTTATCGTCAGAAAGTTTGAGTTCATATCCTTCATCTCGCATGTGGTAACTATTGACTCTTATTTTATCCCACATAAGAGTTGAGAGAACAATCCATCTTGACCCACGTAAAAGACGTGCAAAGCTTCCATATGCTCCTTCTTCTACACAGACTTGTAACTTATGATTGATTTCAAATGATGTGTTCATGGTTGCGTTCATGGTTGTGACTGTTGAGTAATACTAGAGTTCATTCCTTTTATATGTCATATACCATATGACGTCATAAAAGCGTTAACCAATTATATTATGAGTTGCTTGAAGACGTTATTGAATTTTTTAACCAATCAGAGTTGCTTGAAGACGTTTCAGAATTTTTAACCAATCATATTTGATTCCTCACCCCAATAGGCTATGAACCACTTTCTAACGAGTTCTTTTACTTCAGGCAACCATTCATGTTCTGTTTTTTGCATAGCTTCCTGTATATTAAACCGTTGGTAAGGAAGATTCAATTCTTCACATTCATCCTTAAATCCATTGAAAAGAATATATGAAGAAACTATAACATGTGCACTTGACCATTTTTTGTTAATGTCTTCCCACCATAGTGCTGGATTTTCTACTCGAATGCGTGAAAACATCCATGTAGCGTACCAATCCTTAAATATTTTTTCCATAGCTCTGTCTTCTTCCATGTTTTTTTTTTTTTGACTTCACTCTGCAGAGTTCACTCCCTTTTATACCCAACTGGTTGCTGAGTCAAGCTTTTCAAACTTCTTGCAAACGTTTGAATTCACTTCAACTCGTCCATGGTTGAATCGAACAAGGTCTGATACATTCGTCGTCAATGGAACATCATCATCATAAAGTAAAATGATTCTTGCAGCTACAACTAGCATGAGCTCAACTGCCCAAATTGTATTCACGTTGATAAATGCTGAATCAATGTCATAAGTTGATATGATAAATGTTAAATCAATGTTATAAGTTGATAGTTTATGTAGATGTTCACAGTCACGTAGAAACGAGTCGATGAAATCACTTGGAATAGTCTTTCCGACAGCTTCCCAATGCAGATGTAAATTTTTCACTTGCTGCATCCAATCCCATTCAAAAGTAGGAAGCTTTGAAAACACATAGTTAGTATAATTCACTTTGAAGACGTCGTCCATAGTCATACATCTGTCAAGAAGTAATGCTGACATTGTGAAGTCTTTTCTCGTCACACAATGTATTACTAGTTGACTAGTTGACATGTTTCACTCATGCTTTTATACTACTTCCATGTAGCAATCCGTGCAGTCAGCCCCCCATGCTACAGAAGGTGTGCTCAAACCCGTACGGGTTTCAACACACCTGTGCTCAAACCCGTACGGGTTTCAAAACACCTGAAAATACGGGTTTGAGCACACGTGTGCTCAAACCCGTATTTTCCCACTACTAAGCAATTTGAAAATTAGACACAAAAAAATAAAAAAATGTCCCCGATTTGGTCAATTTTTTTCGGATCGCCAAAATGAGTAATTTATCAAAAGAGGCCTACCTAGGGAGTATTCGTGAAAAATTTGAGGAAAATTTGATCAAAACTGTAAGAGAAGAAGCATTTTGAAAATTGGCAACCACAAAATTACAAATGTCCCCCATTTGGCCAATTTTTGGCGGATCGCCAAAAAAAAAAACAAACAATTTTTCAAGAGAGGTCTACCTTGAGAACAACTATCAAACATTGGAAAGGAATCCGATCAAAATTGTGGGAGAAGAAGCAATTTGAAAATTTGACACCAAAAAATAAAAAATGTCCCCCATTTGGCCAATTTTTGGCGGATCGCCAAATAAGTAATTTTTCAAGAGAGATCTACCTTGAGAACAACTATCAAAAATTGGAAAGGAATCCGATCAAAATTGTGCGAGAAGAAGCAATTTGAAAATTGTAGACCAAAAAATTTAAAAATGTCCCCCATTTGGCCAATTTTTGGGGGATCGCCAAAATAAGTAATTTTTCAAAATAGATCTACCTAGGGAATATGGGTGCACAATTTGAAGAAAATCTGATCAAAATTGTGGGAGAAGAAGCATTTTGAAAATTGGCAACCACAAAATTACAAATGTCCCCCATTTGGCCAATTTTTGGCGGATCGCCAAAAAGAGTAATTTTTCAAAATAGGTCTACCTTGAGAACAACTATCCAAAATTAGAAAGGAATCCGATCAAAATTGTGGGAGGAGAAGCAATTTGAAAATTTGACACCAAAAAATTAAAAAATGTTCCCCATTTGGCCAATTTTTGGCGGATCGCCAATATGAGTAATTTTTCAAAAGAGGTCTACCTAGGGCATATTCGTGTTAAATTTGAGAGGAATCCGATCAAAACTGAAGGAGAAGAAGCATTTTGAAAATTGGCAACCGAAAAATTTGAAATGCCCCCCATTTTGCCAATTTTTGGCGGAGCGCCAAAAAAAATAATTTTTAAAGAGAGGTATACCTAGAGAACATTCGTGTAAAATTTGAGAGGAATCCGATCAAAACTGAAGGAGAAGAAGCATTTTAAGTAAAAGTTTACACACGTACATACACACATACATACGTACATACAGACGACGGATACCCCTCTATTGATAAGATAAGACCAGCCCGACATAGTCGGCTGGTCTAAAAACGGTGCTTTTCTAGGGGTAAAACCCCTATATTTGGTGTTTTTAATGCGTGTAGTTTCATTTTGGCCATAAAGATATTTAATTAGGCACAAAACAATACAAATCATATTTTGTGTTGTTTTGTAAAATTTATACAAATTTATATACTTTCTCCAAACGACATAGTAAAATATCATTTAAGGTACAGCATAGAACTGATTTACACCATATACAGTCCTCCCTCGTTATCTCGAAGTTGACGGGACCGGCCGTTTTACTTCGAGATAACCGGGGTTCGAGATAAACGGGGATGGCGGTTTGGGAGATTATTTCTGTTGTTAACTAGGAAAGTGTTGATTGTTTGTGGTTACTGTGTTATGTTTATAGCTGTGGCATGGTAATTTTTTTTTAAAGCTGTTTTAAATTCTTTCTTTTTTTAACGTACTTCTGATTTCTCGAAATTAAAATAATGAAATTTCATAACTTTTTATTTAGAACGATCACTCGTTTCATTTACAAACTAGAGCAGTGTGCATAGCCCACACATATTCCCCACAGGCATCCTATCAGTTAAACACGGCCATCAACAGTCAATCAAGAGCTGAAATTTTCTAAGTCCAGTTGGTGCATTTTCCTTCGGCCAACCTAACCCATTTACAAAACCGATCCTTGTTAGTACCCACAGAAGCTACACACCAAGTTTCATTAAAATGCTGGCAGTTGTTCTTGAGATATCGTGTCAACAATAGTCAATGAAGAGCAGAAATTTTCTAAGTCCAGCTAGTCCATTTTCCTTGGCCCATTTACAATACCGATCTGTGTTTGTTCCCATAGAAGCTATGTACCAAGTTTCATGAAAATCCTTGCAGCAGTTTATAAGTTATCGTGTTAACAAGCTCGTGATGACAGATCGACAGAACGACCGACACGCGGTCGAGCGCATATATTCCCCACAGGTTCTATCAATAAAATGTCGGAATTTAAGCAATTTTGGCAGATCGCCAGAGGGAATTCTTTTTCTTGAGCAATCAGTTTAAAACTATGATTATATCATTTTGAAAATTGGCGCTCAAAATTTGAAATAAAAAATGGCTCTATTTTGTCAACTGCAGAGCAAGTAGCCATACCAAATTTTAAAGCAGCACCACAACAATACAAAGAAAACATATTGGTGACAGAAACCACATGGATGACAGATAATACACGGGCGACAGTAAACACACTGTTGAGAGAAAACACACTGGTGATTGAAAACGAATGGGTAACAGAAAATACATGGTTGACAGAGAACGTATGGGTGATAGAAACCACATGGGTGACAGAAAACGCATAGGTGATATAAACCACTGTTGACAGAAACCACATGGATGACAGAAGCCACATGGTTGACAGAAACCACATGGTTGACAGAAACCACACGGTTGACAGAAACCACATGGTTGACAGAAAGCACACGCTTGACAGAAAGCACATGGTTTACAGAAACCACATGGTTGACAGAAACCACACGGTTGACAGAAACCACATGGTTGACAGAAACCACATGGTTGACAGAAACCACATGGTTGACAGAAAGCACACGGTTGACAGAAAGCACATGGTTTACAGAAACCACACAGTAGACAGAAACCACACGGTTGACAGAAAGCACATGGTTTACAGAAACCACACAGTAGACAGAAACCACATGGTTGACAGAAACCACATGGTTGACAGTTGGCACTACAACAGTGACTAGACCGAATGGCAGACAAACGTTGACAAGTACAAAGGTGACAAATTGCGGCTTACTAATATTGGGTGAAATGACATTTAATAAGCTTACTGCAATTAGCTCTACAATCAATAAACTTGTAGTAAAATATGCACTAGTTTATAAAACACCCTTCATCACAAAAATAAACACTGTCACTGCAATACAACTTTCTATGATATCCTTTTACGTCCTCGTGAAGTTAGAACAAAAAATGAATCGGGGCCGCAAAGCTCAGCTTAAAGACACCATAAATAAATAAACACTGCTTGCTGTACGAATCAAGAACTCCAGACCTCACTCTGCTAGGGGGGAGGGAGGGGGGGAGGTACTGGAATCGGCATACTAAGATTCCATCAGTGCCATAAATAATAACTGGGCCATTACTTAATAAAATAGAACGTCGCGTTGTTTTTTTTTTTTTTAATTCCGTTAAATTCCCGAAGGCCAGACTGTGCCGGGTCAAGCCTTCGAACAGCCTCCTCCAGGACTGTCATGGGGCGGGACGGGCGACGCAGCCGTTAACGAGATGAAACATTTCCTAATTATGTTCTTTGCGGAGGGACCTTCATGCAAGGATGGTCGACGTTTTATCGGCCCTAACACCTTGTCGATGTTTTGACCACCGACGTTTCGACCACCGGCACTTTATCCGTCCACGTTTTGACCGTCGGCACTTTTGTCCGTTCACGTTATAACTGTCGACGCTTTGTCCGGATACCGATTAGACCATTCTGACAAAAAAGAACCCGACGATCTAAAAACGACTTGAATGTGAACTCTTGTTACAGTGTTGGTGTTCTTTAGCCTAAATGCCGTGGTAAAACACCCACCTTTACCTCAGTCACATTGTGAGCTTTTCCCCTATGAGAGACTTTACGAAAATACTTTGGTAGAGTAAAAGTCTGATATTATGGGCCACATTTCTCGACTGTTTACTCAACTGTCTTGCCGCTAGAACGGCACTTTTAGCGGATATTAATTTATTACCATAACTGTTGGCAGTGCAAGACAAGGCGGGGTAGGCGTTTGACTACGGCTGGGTGTTTTGCCCCATGTTTCTGTAAGCCAAAATACATACACAACAATAACTAGCTTATGTCACATGTCTAAAGTCACAAGTCTATGAAATTCTATTATTCAGTCATAATTTTGAAATGCACTTTTTGTTCAATGAGCAATTCACAAAAAGAAACAACATTTCTGATACCAAACGAAGCACTCAGTCAGTTGCCAGGGTGCGGAGTCATCCGCTGCCAGGGGACCAAGAAAACACAAGTCTATGATTACAATTTTACATCGTTTATTGGCATCCAAATCTTATACCTAGCACCATTTAGACGAGTGTCACTTACTGCATATTATACCATGCACCAATTGAGTAATGCACTCCCGTAAAAAGAAATGATAAGAAACCGTCAGCGTGCTCTAACCGCGTACAAAAGTCACAAAGCCAATTCAAAGAAAAACAATGGGTATGACTCCGAGGTACTATAACGATGGCTTTGTGACGTAAAACGTTTTCCTTTGCATGGCGCAAGTTGCTATGCTACACTCGTGTCGCAGGCCAATACCATGAAAAATTTTCGAGCAAAATCTCGAGTGTTTGGCTTTTTCCGCTGTCTATGAATCGATTTTGCTTGTTTGTGTTATACTGGGGATAGATCCTGGTGCAGTCGTGCTTTGTATGGGATTCGAGCACTTGTGGAAGGCCAATGAACTCACCGCTCCGCGGTTCGTTCATAGACCTTCCACGCGAGCTCGAATCCCATACAAAGCACTCAGCCCCATGATCTATCCCTATAATAAAACCCTCCTTACACACACTTCACACACGGACTTACACACACGTCACGCACTGACTTACACACACTTCACACACTGACTTACACTTCACACACAGACTTCAAGTTTACGTAACAGCAACTTTAAATTTTTCTGTATTCACTTTAACATTTGCAAAATTTTTGAAAAGCAAGTGAAACATAAATGCAAAATTTAAATGCCATAATTCAAAGGCGATCGAGTATAAACACATTTAATATTTTCCATTCGCCTGGATTCGAACACTACAAAACCAGGTACATTTTAATTGGCTCTCTACAGCATGACGTAAGCAAACCCACTGGGTCTACCAATTTCTTCTCAAACAAGCCGCGAAGACCGGTCAAGTACCGCCTCAAGTGCCGCCTCCACATTGTCGGAAAACTCATTCTTTGTTTTACTGCCACGCAACTGAAAACACACATATACAGCTACGTCGGGAAACGAACGACGAATCGCGATTTCTTCTCCAACTCGCGAAATGTACGCCAAAAATCTAACTTCGTTATTAGGGACTTTTCAGACATAAATTGTATATGAAAATCTCGGTAGATTTTTTTTACATTCAATTCCGAAAGCAAAAATATATAAAAGACAACAGATTAAGAGAAATTTAACAAAGCATGAACCCTGCGAAACGGAATATTTTGTTTACATAATTTGCATATTTTACACCATTTTATGATATCTGCAACTATAAGTTTGCTGTGAAACGAGACTGTGTAAAAAATGTAAACAAACCGATTTTGTTTATAAACAAAGGCCACGTGCTTTCTGTAAAAGGGTATTAGGGAAACACTAAATAAAAGCCAAACAAGCGTAGAGTTTGTTTTCTTTTATTTACACCATAACCCCCCCTGTAATATTTATTTTCTTTCATTTCTATACATAAACTATTTAACATTAATTGAAGAGTTACAAAATATTGAAGAGCAGTACAAAAGATATTCAAACAGATGAATGTTTAAAAACATAGATTTATATTATACAGATGAAATGTTTAAAAACAAAATACAGATTTATACAGATGAATGTTTAAAAACAAAACTCTTTTAAAATAAAAACAAAATACAGGAAAAATAATACAACAAAATCCTTTACTGATATAACCGTGATGTGTAAATAACCAACTCTATCTTATTTTCAAGCTCAGTGTTATGTGCACTACTTAAAATTTAATGATTGGCCGAAAAAAACGTGAGGCAATGAGATATAAACCACATAAAAGCTTCCTAAAGAAAACAAAATACACAGCTGAAACTTTCAAACTAACATGCGAAATGTACGTACACAACCATGCACAAAATTTGCAAGTTTAGAGACCCTGCAACACAACTTGGGTGTACTACCCCATCTCGTGACGTTCATAAATTTAAAGTCGGTGACTTCGTATGAGAAAAATGAACTGAAAATAACACAGTTAAAACTTTCAAAATGACATGCAAAATGTACGTACAAAACCATGCGAAATGTGCGAACACCAAAATTTTTTAATCACGGAAATATCGGCAAATTTCCAAGTTTTGAGACCCTGTCACGTTTGCGCGTACGCCCTTCTCGCGACGTTCATAAATTTAAAGTCGGTCACTTCGTATAAGAACAGTGAACTGCAAATAACAGGTAAAACTTTCGAACTGACAAGCGAAATGCACGTTTATACACAATCATGCGAAATGAACGTATAAACAACCATGAATATGACACGGTCTCAAACTTTTGAAACTTTTACCGATGTTTCTGTAAATAAAAACATTTTGGTGTTCGCACATTTTGCATGGTTGTGTACGTACTAAAGTCGGTGACTTCGTATAAGAAAAGTGAACTGCAAGTAACACAATTAAAACTTTCAAACTGACATGCGAAATGTACGCACACAACCATGCGAAATGTGCGAACACCAAAATGTTCTTACTCACAGAAACATCCTCAAAATTTGTAAGTTTTGAGACTCTATCACATATTATTTACTCGTACTACCCAATCTCGCAACGTTCATAAACTTTGAAATTGGCCACTCCGAACAGAGAACTTTCGAACTGACAAGCGAAATGTACGCTAATACACAACCATGCAAAATGTAGTGCAACCACGCGAAATCTACGACCCAAGTATTTCTTTTTTAAATACATCGGCAAACTTGGCAGCTTTTGTGACCCTGTCACAAGAAACTTATCCGTACTACCCATCACCGCCACTTTCATAAATTTACAGTCTGTCACTTTATACGAGAAAAATCAAATGCAAATAACACACTGAAACCTGATACGCGAGCGCACAGAGCCAAGCGAAATGTACGAACCAAAAAACTTCTTAATACCTCGGCAAATGTGGCAGGTTTTGAGATCCCGTTACATGAAAATTGCCCGTACTACCCAGCCCCGTGACGTTCACAAATTAAAAGTCGGTCACTTCGTATAAGAACAGTGAACTGCATGGAAAAACTGATACAAAAAAAAAAAAACTCCCCGCACTTGTGTAAACCAAAACAGAATCCCACAAACATGACATCACAGCGAAATGTCCCCAAAACAGTTTCTTTTTTTTTCACGGATCTGAAGCTTCATCCGCCTTTTTATTTTTCTTGTAAAAATTTGAAAGGTATGCCCGCAACTGAACTTTGTCCCTGTGTCCTAAAATATCACATGCGAAATGTACGTCAACAACCATGTATGTAACAGGGTCTCAAACATCGAAAATTTTGCCGATGTTTCTGTGAATTAGAACAGTTTGGTATTCGCACATTTCGCATGGTTTTCTATGTACCAAAGTCTGTCACTTGGTGTGAGAAAAGTGACCTGTAATTAACGCAGTTAAAGCTTTCGAACTGACAAGCCAAATGTACGTACACAACCATGCGAAATGTGCGAACACCAAAATGTTCTTACTCACAGAAACATCAGCAAAATTTGTAAGTTTTGAGACCCTGCCACATATCATTTTCTCGTACTACATCATCTCGCAACGCTCATAAATTTAAAGTCGGCCACTTCTTATAGGAGCAGTGAACTGCAAATAACACAGCTAATGCTTTCGAACTGACAAGCGAAATGTACGCACACATCAACAACCATGCGAAATGTAGTGCAACCACGCGAAATCTACGACGCAAGTATTTCTTTTTTAAATACATCGGCAAACTTGGCAGCTTTTGTGACCCTGTCACATGAAACTTATCCGTACTACCCATCACCGCCACTTTCATAAATTTACACTCGGTCACTTTATACGAGAAAAATCAAATGCAAATAACACACTGAAACCTGATACGCGAACGCACAGAGCCATGCGAAATGTACGAACCAATAAACTTCTTAATACCTCGGCAAATGTGGCAGGTTTTGAGACCCCGTTACATGAAAATTGCCCGTACTACCCAGCCCCGTGACGTTCACAAATTAAAAGTCGGTCACTTCGTATAAGAACAGTGAACTGCATGGAAAAACTGATACAAAAAAAAAAAAAAACTCCCCGCACTTGTGTAAACCAAAACAGAATCCCACAAACATGACATCACAGCGAAATGTCCCCAAAACAGTTTCTTTTTTTTCACGGATCTGAAGCTTCATCCGCCTTTTTATTTTTCTTGTAAAATCTGAAAGGTATGCCCGCAACTGAACTTTGTCCCTGTGTCCTAAAATATCACATGCGAAATGTACGTCAACAACTATGTATGTAACAGGGTCTCAAACATCGAAAATTTTGCCGCTGCTTCTTTGAATTAGAACAGTTTGGTATTCGCACATTTCGCATGGTTTTGTACGTACCAAAGTCTGTCACTTGGTGTGAGAAAAGTGACCTGCAATTAACGCAGTTAAAGCTTTCGAATTGACAAGCCAAATGTACGTACACAACCATGCGAAATGTGCGAACACCAAAATGTTCTTACTCACAGAAACATCAGCAAAATTTGTAAGTTTTGAGACCCTGCCACATATCATTTTCTCGTACTACATCATCTCGCAACGCTCATAAATTTAAAGTCGGCCACTTCTTATAGGAGCAGTGAACTGCAAATAACACAGCTAATACTTTCGAACTGACAAGCGAAATGTGCGCACACATCTACAACCATGCGAAATGTAGTGCAACCACGCGAAATCTACGACCCCAGTATTTCTTTTTTAAATACATCGGCAAACTTGGCAGCTTTTGTGACCCTGTCACATGAAACTTATCCGTACTACCCATCACCGCCACTTTCATAAATTTACAGTCGGTCACTTTATACGAGAAAAATCAAATGCAAATAACACACTGAAACCTGATACGCGAACGCACAGAGCCATGCGAAATGTACGAACCAAAAAACTTCTTAATACCTCGGCAAATGTGGCAGGTTTTGAGACCCCGTTACATGAAAATTGCCCGTACTACCCAGCCCCGTGACGTTCACAAATTAAAAGTCGGTCACTTCGTATAAGAACAGTGAACTGCATGGAAAAACTGATACAAAACAAAAAAAAAAACTCCCCGCACTTGTGTAAACCAAAACAGAATCCCACAAACATGACATCACAGCGAAATGTCCCCAAAACAGTTTCTTTTTTTTTTAAACGGATCTGAAGCTTCATCCGCCTTTTACTTTTTCTTGTAAAAATTTGAAAGGTATGCCCGCAACTGAACTTTGTCCCTGTGTCCTAAAATATCACATGCGAAATGTACGTTTACAACCATGTATGTAACAGGGTCTCAAACATCGAAAATTTTGCCGATGTTTCTTTGAATTAGAACAGTTTGGTATTCGCACATTTCGCATGGTTTGTACGTACCAAAGTCTGTCACTTGGTGTGAGAAAAGTGACCTGTAATTAACGCAGTTAAAGCTTTCGAACTGACAAGCCAAATGTACGTACACAACCATGCGAAATGTGCGATGACCAAAATGTTCTTACTCACAGAAACATCAGCAAAATTTGTAAGTTTTGAGACCCTGCCACATTTCATTTTCTCGTACTACATCATCTCGCAACGCTCATAAATTTAAAGTCGGCCACTTCTTATAGGAGCAGTGAACTGCAAATAACTCAGCTAATGTTTTCGAACTGACAAGCGAAATGTACGCACACATCTACAACCATGCGAAATGTAGTGCAACCCGCGAAACCTACGACGCAAGTATTTCTTTTTTAAATACATCGGCAAACTTGGCAGCTTTTGTGACCCTGTCACATGAAACTTATCCGTACTACCCATCACCGCCACTTTCATAAATTTACAGTCGGTCACTTTATACGATAAAAATCAAATGCAAATAACACACTGAAACCTGATACGCGAACGCACATAGCCATGCGAAATGTACGAACCAATAAACTTCTTAATACCTCGGCAAATGTGGCAGGTTTTGAGACCCCGTTACATGAAAATTGCCCGTACTACCCAGCCCCGTGACGTTCACAAATTAAAAGTCGGTCACTTCGTATAAGAACAGTGAACTGCATGGAAAAACTGATACAAAAAAAAAAACTCCCCGCACTTGTGTAAAC
This sequence comes from Protula sp. h YS-2021, assembly GCA_949752745.1. Classification (NCBI taxonomy): domain Eukaryota; kingdom Metazoa; phylum Annelida; class Polychaeta; order Sabellida; family Serpulidae; genus Protula; species Protula sp. h YS-2021. The sequence goes on from OX457026.1 coordinate 87,993,575, forward strand.
CAAAACAGAATCCCACAAACATGACATCACAGCGAAATGTCCCCAAAACAGTTTCTTTTTTTTTAACGGATCTGAAGCTTCATCCGCCTTTTTATTTTTCTTGTAAAATCTGAAAGGTATGCCCGCAACTGAACTTTGTCCCTGTGTCCTAAAATATCACATGCGAAATGTACGTCCACAACCATGCATGTAACAGGGTCTCAAACATCGAAAATTTTGCCGCTGTTTCTTTGAATTAGAACAGTTTGGTATTCGCACATTTCGCATGGTTTTGTACGTACCAAAGTCTGTCACTTGGTGTGAGAAAAGTGACCTGCAATTAACGCAGTTAAAGCTTTCGAATTGACAAGCCAAATGTACGTACACAACCATGCGAAATGTGCGAACACCAAAATGTTCTTACTCACAGAAACATCAGCAAAATTTGTAAGTTTTGAGACCCTGCCACATATCATTTTCTCGTACTACATCATCTCGCAACGCTCATAAATTTAAAATCGGCCACTTCTTATAGGAGCAGTGAACTGCAAATAACACAGCTAATGCTTTCGAACTGACAAGCGAAATGTGCGCACACATCTACAACCATGCGAAATAGAGTGCAACCACGCGAAATCTACGACGCAAGTATTTCTTTTTTAAATACATCGGCAAACTTGGCAGCTTTTGTGACCCTGTCACATGAAACTTATCCGTACTACCCATCACCGCCACTTTCATAAATTTACAGTCGGTCACTTTATACGAGAAAAATCAAATGCAAATAACACACTGAAACCTGATACGCGAACGCACAGAGCCATGCGAAATGTACGAACCAAAAAACTTCTTAATACCTCGGCAAATGTGGCAGGTTTTGAGATCCCGGTACATGACAATTGCCCGTACTATCCAGCAACTTCTCAGAAGACGCCCTTTCAACAGCCGATTCCGCATTCGCTGAGAGTTTTGTGTCTTTCTCGCCCTGCGATGAATGTGTGTTAGCCGACTCTTCCCTTTTCACTGGTCTCTCACAAAGCTCTTTTGACATGGTATCAACGCCTGTAATGACGCAATCGCTGTCCGAACTGCGTTCTTCGGATTGCGCCACCCCCTCCCCAACGGTGACCGTAACTTCTGTGTCATGGCTTTCGATCGCTGCAACGGGGATATTGTATGAAAATGTAAACTATTTATTCTGTGCAAGCGAAATGAACAGATGTTTTAAAATTAATTTAAACTCTGAGATTTCTTCCAATGCCAATGTTTCATTCTAATGTAACAGCCGAGTCATAAACTATAACGTCCTTATTTCATCCTTGAACAATTTAAAGCTTAGCCGCACAGGACATGCATGTTCAAAATTCTGACAACAGTCCGTTTCGCTTCAGTCTTACAAGTTCCGGTTCAGTAAAATAACGAAACTGCCCTTCGGATCACGCACACACACACAAAAAAAATGTCGAATGAAACGAGAAATACGCGTCAAGCAAAATATATGTTGTACATTCGTCCACCTGTAATTACCTGAAATCGGCGCAGGGATATTTTCCGCTGCTTTCTTAATCTGGCTACAGGCTTGGTTAACATCCGAACTGTCATCACTATCTTTAACCGGTCCCCCAACAATTTCACCCACAAAATGGGTCAAGTGGCCCTGATCCCTGCCGCATAACCTCTTTGCGGCTTCTGCCCAGGCCTTGATGTATCCCTTCTCGGGGTTTTTACACACCTCTTCTGCAGAAAAAAATGACGGAATGCTTGATCATTCCACATTTCATTCCATACAAGTTTAGACGCACATAAATCATTCCCAAAAACCATGCGAAAACACACTGTGCGTAAAGGAAAACGATACTTTTTTATCATTCCAAGGCGTGAGCACAAAAATGACACGTACACAATGGTAATTTCAATTTCTATTCCACGCAAGTTACAGAGAGAACAGATACCGAAGAGAAAATTTAAAAATAGGTGGTATACGAATAAGTAAAATCTCGCATATACAGTCCGTTTAGCAATGAGAACGTGCAACTGGCAATACAGGGATTCAGCACTTCATCTAAGATACTGAAAAATACAAGTCCTTTATGGTCTGATGCTTCCGGCTAGATAATCGAACCTGCAAACTTATGAAGCACTATCATGCAAAACTCAACGGAAACGGAGATTTGCAAACCATAAAACGACAAAACAGACATTTAACCCAATCACAGGGAAGGAAAAAAATCTGTCATTTCTTAATAACATATTACCAATTCCCACAGCCATAGGAAACAGTTTGAGCTTCCTGGGATCGGAAACTTTCTCCGGACTAAAAATGAAAGAATGTTTTGAAATCATGCATCACTCTCAGCTGCTGTAAGGACGTCACTTCTGTCCTTGTCAAGTTTTTTTCAGTTATTACAGGAGCAAAAAAAAATGTTACGATACACTCGTCTTTCAACTCTACAAAAGTACAATTTCTGCGAATAGGACGTCATCATTCCACAAGAACACGCAAAAACAAAAGGGAATCTAAATCAACCTGGTTTTACAGGACCTCCACGACCTGGAAAGGAAAGCAATAGAAAAATGTTTAAAAACTTACGCAAAGTCAAAACCGCAAAACGAGACTTCTATACTTCTGTCAGGGTCCCGGCCTTCCACACGTGCACGCCACCACTTCCTTCTGTACATGTGAAGCACAACGTCACCTGTTCTGTAGCGCTGCAGATCAACGAACCTCTCTGGGACCTTTTTAATCCACCCTTTTTTCCGCGGCATCTGTGAAAGCCATAGGAGAATGATCATTAGCTGAATATAATAGGAATTTGAAATAACGACAACACAATCAATAAATCTTAGCGAAACTAACCGACCAGTGACCGGATACATTTTGTGTAGCATTGTGACTTTCTATCTTTTTTTTTTACTGCTATGGCCGTATCGGGGCCCCCTGCCACATTATTCTGATATGGGGCATTCACAATCTCTCTAACCCCTGTATGTGGAGTCCCTCACGGAGCAGCAAGAAGGAACCCCAATCTTAGGTATGACCCGACAGCATAAGCTATAACTGCGCGAAATTGACCGATTTTTTTTTTACATTCTAAGAGATCATCCATGCCGTTTTTTCTTCTATCATTACATCCTAATCTCGCCTGAATTCAGCCGAAACGCAAAAATTTTCCGCAAAAGTCTAAGTGTGAATTGGCTTATTCTTTTAAGCGTTCAAGGTGGAGGGGGGGGCCAAAGCATCCGGACTGCGTTCAGGGTAGGGGGTTTAAAATTGGCAGAAGTCTGTGTACGTATTAACAGGGCTGGAAATTTGCGGGTGTCCGAGACCCTCCTTTTTGGCTACCCAGAGTCCGACTAAGCCGCAAAAAATCAGGTCTTCTTGCGCCCTATGTTATCTTAACACGGTTTGGATCCTCCCTAAATAGCTTTGGACCCTCCTTTTTCAAAGACCCGGGTCCCAAGGACCCGGATCAAAAAAGCTAGTTGCCAGCAGTGGCCACTTACAAAAAATTGTAATCCAAGAAATCCAGGAAAAGACAACATCGACAGCATTTTCAAGCGAAACTGAGCAACAATTTTCTGAGCGAACATTTCTAGACACTTAAATCCGTAAAATGAAAAGATATGTTAGCTCAGAATTTGACGCCCTCACAATTAAGCCTGTATTTTTACAGCAGCATCTTACACATTCTTAAAAAAAATGACACAAATCACATCAAACACGCTAAAATAACATTTTTTCGTGATTCACAAAATAACCGCGCTTTTAACACGTGTGTATTTACCTTTCAGGCATATCCTCATTAACTTTTTATCCACTTTTAATTTTTTCAAAAATTATCCACGTGTAACCTGGACGTTTCTGCATTGAAAGTGATGCCACCAAGAACAAAGCCGCGCGCATACACCTCGTGACAGGTTAATTTGCATACTGAGTCAAAAAAAAAAAACATTCAAGTTCATGTACACAGTGTAGTGTTTCGCAGATAATTTCATTCCAAACCTTACCATATTTTTTTATAAACTAACACAAACTAAAAAATATCACCAAACAAGCATTTTAATGGCAGAAAACCTTTACAAAATAACGGATTATTTTGCGCGTAAACAGTAACAAGCAAGCCAATCATAAAAGTAGTGCTCACACAATTAAAACAGCGCACAATAATATACAGTCAGCCTGTCATGAGCGTGGGAATCTCTCGCTTTTAGCCCGTTCACAGATCAAAGCAAATCTACTGCGAAATAGAGCTTCTGATACGTGTTTGAATTGGCAATTCCGCAGTGAAGGAGGACGGGGGTGTGGCAGGAGAGGGGGGGGGGATCTGCGAAGCATATATGGAAGATAAATATGACATTTTTCGCGTGTAAATAGCAACAAGGCAAGCCAATCATAAAAGCAGTGCTCAAACAAATAAAACAGCGCACAATAATACACAATCAGCCTATCACATGTGCGTGAGAATCTCTCGCTTTAGCCCGCTGACAGATGCAAGCAAATCAACTGCGAATAGCCGTTTCGGTGTGTTTATCAACTGTCAATTTCGCAGTTGGCGTACACAAGAGAGGAGGAGGAAGGGTGAGGGGGATCTGGCCGGCAATTTTTTTACCAGTGCATTTCGCTTTTTGGGGAAAGGGTGGGGTTTACCCCGAATGCCCCCAACCCCGTTGTTGCACCAATTTAACAGTACAAATACTACAATTTTTGGCTCGAAAAAAAAAGCCATTTTGATGTGCCAAAACGCAATGGCAACGTGAAACGAATCGATTTCTCTATATCTCTCTCTCTCTCTTTTTTTTTTTTTAAATAAAGCATACTCAAGATTAAGGACAGTGAGATAGTGAAACTCAGTTAAAGCGATAAGGGAGGGGGAGGTTTGCACGTCATTGTCTCCGACCAGCTACACTAATGGAGCAATAAATTTTTGAAGGATTGCGTCCTGCAATGAATAAAATAAGCCCATTTTAATGCGTTTATCAACTACCAATTTCGCAGTGGTTGTGTACTGGAGAGGGGGGGGGGGAGTTCTCGCCTGCAATAATCTTAAGTTTAACGGTGTTAAACATTTTTTTATGACTAATAGGCTTTACCATTGCATTTTGCTCTTGGGACGGGGGGGGGGGGGGGCGAGGGAGCAGTGGGGGAGGTCGCGCACCCTCTCTATTTGCGCTAATACAAAAATGCACTTTTGAAGTATTAGTTTCAGTCAAAGTGAAATAAGTCGAATTTGAAAAAAAAAAAAGACAGCACAATTAAGATTAAGGTCACCAAGCAGTGAGAAACAAAACTCAGTTCAGGTGATATTGACGGAAAGACTGAGTGTATATTAAACTTGTACGCACATGACACACGCTTGTACACCCCAAAAATATAAATGGCATCACACAAGAATCTGCCTCTACACAGCGAAACCAGGCGAATTTGGGAGAATTTGGTGAACACAGCACTCAAGTTTAAGGGCATCAAGTAATGAGAGATGAAGTCAATTTCAGCGATAGCCACAGAAAGATTGAGTGTAAATAAGACATGTACGGACACGAAACACGCCTGTTCGCACAAAAAAAGTTATAAATTGCACTGAGAGTTTACAGTGACTGCAATTCACACACAACACGCGTACATGAGGCTTGCGAAACAGACCGGCTTACATAAAGAAACCGAGAATAATATGTCAAACAAATGACTTGGTTAAAAAAAAAACAAGAATCTACGAAGAATAACAAACTCTAACGATTGCTTAATAAAATATGTGACACTTTGCTTCAGTTAAACAAAAATATGTACTTTAAAAAATGAAGTGGAAACTTTCTGGTATTATCGTCCACTACCAAAAGGGGTGTTGCCTTGTTTACCCTCAACTTTAACTTTGATTTTTGAGATTTATAGGCTACAAACAAAACAATAAATAACTTTAAAACGTATTTGCGATATTATTCTTCCTGTTTTAAATACAATTCTACGGATATGCCACCCGAGAATCTATTAAAATGTAGGCCAAAAAGTAGACAACCACCCGGGGCCGGGTCCATTCCAACACGTGGTCGCGCTCCCCTGACACATGTGCTAGCACCTGATTGGCTGAAATGTGATATAAAAATAGATTTCACACAGATCGTAAGATGTGTACGCCTTCTGATTGGCTCTCGTTCCACGTGCTTTTCTCACACAGAGTTCATGGTAGGTAGCCACCTATATGTTGGTGTGAGAACTATTTTACACAGAAATTTTGAAGGTCTCTGTAAATTTCTGCGAAATAGGCATGTGGTCTCAGGTGAAAGAGCACGTCCTGTTTCGCAAAATGAACCCCTAACACAGATTTGCGAAACGGACGACCCGACCAAAATGCGAAACGGACCGAAATTCGGTCCGTTTCACTTTAACATTGCAACGTGATACACACCAATTCGTCTTGTTTCCCGACGAAGCCGCATCCAAATCAAAACATACACGGACACCTTCCATAATAATAGTTATAAGATATTATATATATACGAAAAGATCAGGTTATCTACCAATGGCCGAACCCATCAGGCTAACAACAGATAGTCTGGTTGTAGGGCTTGAAAATTACGGAGTCAGCCTGAAATACTTCAGCCTCGTGTAAGAAGCATGTTTTTGGAGGGTTTACGCTCTAGCTGATGTTTGTGAGGCAAGATCGATCCGGTTCTATCACATCAGTATCCTATTGAACACAAATCTCCAAATTTTAGCTATCATCCCAATTCAAAATTATCGTAACAATCACGACATATTTTGAAACTCAAATTGGACTACATTCCTATATTCCATTCAGAATTATTTATTTCCTACAAAAACGAAAAATATATTTCTTATTTTGGTAAATTGCGTCCCCTTTAGGTCTGCAACAAGATACCTTGAGCTGTATTTATCATTCACAATTCACTTATTTATTCTTAGAACAAATTACTCATCGCATTATTACAGAGTTCAATTATAAAACACTTGGCCGTTACAGAAATGAAACAAACAACATTATGGATTAAAAAAATACCTTAATTTTCAATTGCCTGTAGTCCTTCAAAGATTTGGCTCATCTACTGTTCTTTGAAACCAACTCGAACTAATTCCGTTGTGAAATGCCTTTGAGTATCATTATCCATCGTCGCAATTCAATTCCAGATATATATCGGAGTGTGCGTAAGCTGGAATACTGTTTTACATTTTCAGAAGCATTTGACCTAATCGTGGTGGGACGGCCAATGGGGTTCGATATGGCATCATTACACCACTCCGGGTGGCAAACAGGATAAACAACACGACCTGTTGGTTTTTCGCCAAAAACGCCGACTTCGGACGGCCAATAAAAAGTCTTCAGGTCTTATTTCAGAACCCTACCCCCGCCCCCCGCCCCCCCCCCCCCCCAAAAAAAAATGTTCTTTGGGGAATCCTAAATACAACTGACTAAGTAGGGCAGTTTAAGAACAGATCCCACAAGTCAGCGCGTTAGGAATATTATTTGTATTTTAAAGCAAATAATACGTGCATCATTGCAATTCAGGGCCCAAATAGCAACTGAATTAAACTGACTCGGACGCTGAGCATATTTAAGGAATTGCAATTCGATATACAACAGGGAAAGTAACGGACAGAATAACTACACTTTTGGAAGTCATTCACATGAGAGCCTTTACAGTTTATTGAACGAACGTGTGAAAAAGGGGGGGTGTTAAAAAACGAGAGACGAAACATTTCAGGTTAACTCATAATTTTCAAACTTATAAACCAGGTTATCAAAAGACTGTTTTCACGCAATCTACCAACAGCTTGATTGATTTACGCCATCTGTGGGCAACCTGACCTTTTCGTGCTTTTCAGCCTAACAACAGACAGCTTGGTTATAGTAATGATCCCCGTATTATTTAAAATAAGGAATCTGAAGCAAATAAGAAACTAGATATTTTTTGGCAGGCAGAATAGACTAACCATTATTAGAATATCAAATGAATAAAAAATACTGAATTTCTCTTGTTCTAAACGTTGAAAAAAAATTGAATAGCTTAAATTCTTTTATTCTTATATAAAGGAAAATAAAAATATTGGAAAAATGAATTGTTATTTAGCTTTTTGTTAAAATGTTGGTAGTACAGTATTGAATAACCTGTCGATTTTTTAATTTTCAATTTCTTTTTTTTTTCCTTGTACAGGCGCCCCTCGTTAATTCGTACTCCTCGGGACCAAGGGAAAAAGTACGAAATAACCGAGGGTACCAATTAACCGGGGGTCAAATTTTCAAAAACAACAATGAACCTTTAAGCCTTGCGCGCTTTCGAGCAAGCTCGAATTGGCTTGTTTCAACACCATTGATTATTTTATCCTTATTCTTTATCCATGAAGCAAGTGTATTTTTAGGTAGCCCGTACTGCGTCATTATTTGAATTTTGGTTTTTGAGCCACTCGTTATTTGCTTTAACACTTTGAACTTAAGGTCCACGGTGTAATCATTGTGTTTTCGTTTTGATGCCATTTTGCAAGTTGAAATGCTTGACTACTGTTCACAATTTATATACACGCTCCGGAGCGTGAAGTGTCCCCAGAAGACAAACGGCATTTTTTAAGAAAATAAATAAACGGTATTTAAGAAAATAAATAAGTTTTTTATAAAACCTGCAACCTAAAATGATGAAATAATGAAAAAGTTTCAATTTCTGTGACATTCGATTTACCGGCATTTTATTCCGGAATAGCCTACCAAAAAAGTCTGGCTTCTTGTTTGCTTTAAACCTATTATGTTAAATAATAATACAGTGTTTTATATACACACACATATATATATATATATATATATATATATATATATATATATATATATATATATATATATATTATTTACTTACCCTAATTTATAGTTTACTGCCACCATCAGTCACACCCATGTTTACTCAAAATGAACCAATTTCAAAACTCAAACAAATAAGAAATATATACACGTTAACAATAACACAAGACAAAGTTTTTATCAATCACCGAGTTCCTATTCCATTTTGTGGCCGTTGGTGCTGAAAGTCTGGCGCACGTAAGTCACGCTGATAGCGTCAGTCACTGTAACGCCCCCTACTGAGCGTACGATCATTATGAACGACCCGTTATTCGCGCGTTATTCAAACGCACCAAGGTACCGGTACATATAGGTTACCTTGACATTTTGGAAGCACTGATGTGGCGGACTCGGCTGGTGGGGACAGTAGATATGCTTACAAAACAACCACACTGTGTCCGCCTCAAGCCGTGCCAGCTCGCTAAATGTCTCCAGGCAGGCCTGGCGAAAAAAAAAAACAGAACATCAAATCTGACGTTTTTATAAACGCCACAAAGTTTTCAAAGAAACTCACGGACATTTTTGTGTTGTCGGGTATTGGCCAGAAATCGGCCACAAACTTGCGAGATGAGCGTGCTTTATTCCAGTTTTATTGGGATGGGCAGATACAGATTTGACAACAGAAATACCGAATTCTATCAATCTGTGGCATCATGTCAAAAATACTGTCCACACGAGAAGCAAAGAAAGAGGCCAAGGTACAGTGAAGTTAAAAGAAGCGAAACAAAACATACGGTATACCCACGTGCAATTGTCGGAAAGTCATGCCACAAATGCGTAGGTTCAAAACAGAGTTGGTGCTGCAGGCTACAGTGCACACACAACTTAAGAATAGAGGCATATATATCACCTATTCTCAAACCACACCTTTTAATTTCATTGTTTCTGTAGACAAAACAATGTCTAAACTTTGTTTTGTCTACAAAATTTTGTCATAATTCTCCAATAACCGTTCTTCCCTTTTTTCCTGAAATGAATGATTTATTTCTGCAAACATAATCGAAATTCATTGCCAAAAATTCAAAAACAAACAAAAATTGATGGTAGTCACTTAAACAGATTTTAATGTAGGTCTTTTTTTATCCAGGTCTGGATGTTACATTTTTATCCGGGTCTGAATGTTACATTTTTATCCGGGTCTCGATGTTACATTTTTATCCGGGTCTGAATGTTACATTTTTATCCGGGTCTCGATGTTACATTTTTATCCGGGTCTGAATGTTACATTTTTATCCGGGTCTCGATGTTACATTTTTATCCGGGTCTCGATGTTACATTTTTAATCCGGGTCTCGATGTTACATTTTTATCCGGGTCTGATGTTACATTTTTGTCCGGGTCTCGATGTTACATTTTTATCCGGGTCTGATGTTACATTTTTATCCGGGTCTCGATGTTGGCCACTACAGCAGTTATACTGTAAACCTTTTTTCCGATTCTGAAAGGTGTCACGGCCAACAGGTTTAAATTTACATCTTATTATCCGGGTCTTGAAGATGGACGTTACAAATACTAATCTTTTTACACAAGGTTACGGTCTGTAACCTAGGTGTAATTATAGCCTATGTGTACCTAAGTGTAGTTTTAATGGTAAAGGTCTGTACCCTAAGATAATTACAGCCATGATACTTTCCTTGTCTTCGTACATTCCCATCGGTCAAGAAGCTCTAGAAAGGCCATTCTTCATAACCGCGCAACAGATGACTCACCTCGGTGGGAAAAGGGGTGGGGACATTTTGGTGCCAAAATTGTGAGCTGCTTATAAAATCTAGACCTGCTGAGGCCCCTAAATACAACAATAGCATTCCATGGCCCCGTAGATAACGACTCAATGAATTAAGTGTTTAACCAAAACCGTGCAACTTGTCCAAGAAATAACTACCCTAAGTTTGAAGCCAATACGACTTTCATTCGAGAATCTTCGGGAAACGCAGAAATTTTCAGCGCAGTTAACGACTATGCTTAGTTAACAAAAGAGCCGACAAAAAGGAAAGGTGGGGCTTGAGGTAGTAACGCCATACGCCTTTCTTTATTTTCTATAAGAGTTTAATTTTTTTTCAGATATTTTACTTAAAAAGAAAAAAAACAGAACAATTTTCACGTGGCTATCGCCGTTCTTAATTTCACTACACGCGTTAAAAGTTACAAGTCTGACTGACCCAAGAAATATACCAAAAAAGTTTTAAGTGGGCTTTCCGTTAGCGAGATATTTGGTACACAAGATCTGGTTACAGAAGGCCATTCCGGAATAGGCTACCGATAAATCGAATGTCACAGAAATCGATTTTTCCCATTATTTCACCATATCACGTTGTAGACTCCATAAATTACTTATTTTCTTACCTTATAAATAGAAAAATATGAAAAAAATTGAAAATACAAATAAATATTTTAAAATTTTAAAATTTCAGTATGTTATTCAACACTGAACTACCGACATTTTAATAAACAATCAAATGTTGATTTAATTTTTCAATATTTTTTATTTTCCTTTCGCCAAAAGATAAGAATTTACATTACTCAACTTATTTTCACCCTTTGGTGTAAGAAAAATGAAACATTATTGGTTTCTGTGACATGAAGTATCGGTAGTCTATTCCGGAATAGCCCATCAAAAAATATCTGGTTTCTTATTTGCTTCAGAATTCTTATTTTAAATAATACAGTGTTCTAATCAAAACCACCAAACAAAGAGCACCTGCTGTAAGATGGCGGGTTGTCTGGCACTCAGATACGGCGCGCATGCGTTAAGTACGCCAATCAGCTGGTGCTCCCCTGCGCCAATCAGTGCGCATAAACTGCCTACGTCACGCAACATTGCTAACTGTAGCTTGCACCCTATACTGTGGTGGTACACTGGCCCCGCCCGCAAACTGCAATAAGAAAAAAAAAATCCCAAGTTCAACATCTTATAAATTAACGCAATCTACTAAACAAAGTATTGACCAAAAAGCACGACATGTAACAGTTTATCCGACATGGAGATCTGCGTTAAGTGCATAAAGGGAGAGTGCTACCGGTAAACCCAGGATTTGGATGACAGAAAATCGAGCATCCCCTGGAGGGAGCGCGAGAATTTCTCAGGCGGGCGCGATATATATATATATACATGAGTATGAGTTTCTGTGAAAAAGGAACAAAAACATTTTTATCTTATCTTATTATCTTACACTATTTTATTTGTCAAGAGGGTTTGATTTACTCATTTCATATATTGTTTTGTAAGTCTTTAACCTCGACCAGTGTTTGTTTTTAATTTTCCTAATTTTTTAACGATGCCAGATGCGAAGGTATTCTGCGAAGTCATGCTCCTGACTCTTTGCTCCCATAATCATGATCCGTATCAAATCATCGCAATGCTCCGCGGTCATTCTACTGCGGACGGGGTGATGATTGCGTTTTGCGCCGAAAACGACCGTTCACAGTCACGGGTGTGAACGGGATGACACGGTGCTAGTTCGGGTAGAGTCATCAGATTTAGAAAATCATCTCGGTGATAAATAAAGTTTTGATTAGACTGCATAATTCGGCAGTAGATTTCGTAGGGTAACTTTGACTCTTTACAACAAGCTAGGGATTTGAATGAGCACAAAACTGAAAATATCGATGGTCAATTAAAAAATTTTTTTTTTTCTTTAAATCGCGCCCTCTAAAAATGAGCCCGACAACTTCAAAAACAGCGCGATATTTTCTCGCGCCCTGAACTTTTGAGCGCGAGATTCTGAAAATGAGCGCCAGAATCTCGCGTTATCAAGTCCTAACAAGACTCACACCACTGTAGTTGGATGACGGGAGGATGATACGAAATAGCTGGATGGCGGGAGGATGACACGACATAGGTGGATGACGCGAGGATGACACGACATAGCTGGATGACGGGAGGATGACACGACACAGGTGGATGACGGGAGGATGACACGACATAGCTGGACGACGAGAGGATGACACAACATAGCTGCATGACGGGAGGATGACACGACATAGCTGCATGACGGGAGGATGACACGACATAGCTGCATGACGGGAGGATGACACGACATAGCTGCATGACGGGAGGATGACACGACATAGGTGGATGACGGGAGGATGACACGACATAGCTGGACGACGGGAGGATGACACGACATAGGTGGATGACGGGAGGATGACACGACATAGCTGGACGACGAGAGGATGACACAACATAGCTGCATGACGGGAGGATGACACGACATAGGTGGATGACGGGAGGATGACACGACATAGCTGGATGACGGGAGGATGACACGACATAGCTGGACGACGAGAGGATGACACAACATAGCTGCATGACGGGAGGATGACACGACATAGCTGCATGACGGGAGGATGACACGACATAGCTGCATGACGGGAGGATGACACGACATAGCTGCATGACGGGAGGATGACACGACATAGCTGCATGACGGGAGGATGACACGACATAGGTGGATGACGGGAGGATGACACGACATAGCTGGACGACGAGAGGATGACACAACATAGCTGCATGACGGGAGGATGACACGACATAGGTGGATGACGGGAGGATGACACGACATAGCTGGATGACGGGAGGATGACACGACATAGCTGGACGACGAGAGGATGACACAACATAGCTGCATGACGGGAGGATGACACGACATAGCTGCATGACGGGAGGATGACACGACATAGCTGCATGACGGGAGGATGACACGACATAGCTGCATGACGGGAGGATGACACGACATAGCTGCATGACGGGAGGATGACACGACATAGGTGGATGACGGGAGGATGACACGACATAGCTGGACGACGAGAGGATGACACAACATAGCTGCATGACGGGAGGATGACACGACATAGGTGGATGACGGGAGGATGACACGACATAGCTGGATGACGGGAGGATGACACGACATAGCTGGACGACGAGAGGATGACACAACATAGCTGCATGACGGGAGGATGACACGACATAGGTGGATGACGGGAGGATGACACGACATAGCTGGATGACGGGAGGATGACACGACATAGGTGGATGACGCGAGGATGACACGACATAGCTGGACGACGGGACGATGACATGATATAGCTGCATGACGGGAGGATGACATGTCATAGATGCATGACGGGAGGATGACACGACATAGCTGGATGACGGGAGGATGACACGACATAGCTGGATGACGGGAGGATGACACGACATAGGTGGATGACGCGAGGATGACACGACATAGCTGGACGACGGGACGATGACATGATATAGCTGCATGACGGGAGGATGACATGTCATAGATGCATGACGGGAGGATGACACGACATAGCTGGATGACGGGAGGATGACACGACATAGCTGGATGATGGGAGGATGACACGACATAGGTGGATGACGCGAGGATGACACGACATAGCTGCATGACGGGAGGATCACACGACATAGCTGGATGACGGGAGGATGACACGACATTGGTGGATGACTAGAGGATGGCATGCTATAGCTGGATGACGGGAAGATGACACGACATAGGTGGATGACGAGAGGAAGACACGCCATAGGTGGATGACGGGAGGATGACACGACAATGCTGGATGAAGGGAGGATGACACGACATAGCTGGATGAGGGGAGGATGACATGACATAGCTGGATGACGAGAGGATGACAGGACATAGCAGGATGACGGGAGGATGACAAGACATAGCTGGATGACTAGAGGATGGCATGCTATAGCTGGATGACGGGAGGATGACACGACATAGGTGGATGACGGGAGGATGACATGACACAGCTGGATGACGCGAGGATGACACGACATAGCTGGATGACGGGAGGAAGACACGACATAAGTGGATGACGGGACGATGACACGACATAGCTGGATGACGGGAGGATGACATGACATAGCTGGATGACGGGAGGATGAAATGACATAGCTGGATGAGGGGAGGATGACACGACATAGCTGGATGACGGAAGGAAGACACGACATAAGTGGATGACGGTAGGATGTCACGACATAGGTGGATGACGGGAGGATGACATGACATAGCTGGATGACTAGAGGATGACACGACATAGCTGGATGACGGGAGGATGACACGACATAGCTGGATGATGGGAGGATGACATGACATAGCTGGATGACGGGAGGATGACACGACATAGGTGGATGACGGGAGGATGACATGGCATAGCTGGATGACGGGAGGATGACACGACATAGCTGGATGACGGAAGGATGACATGACATAGCTGGATGACGGGAGGATGACACGACATAGGTGGATGACGCGAGGATGACACGACATAGCTGGATGACGGGAGGAAAACACGACATAAGTGGATGACGGGAAGATGACACGACATAGGTGGATGACGAGAGGAAGACACGCCATAGGTGGATGACGGGAGGATGAGACGACATAGCTGAATGAAGGGAGGATGACACGACATAGCTGGATGACGGGAAAATGACACGACATAGCTGGATGACGGAGGATGACACGACACAGCTGGATGACGGGAGGATAGCATGCTATAGCTGGATGTAGCGAGGATGACATAGCATAGCTGGATGACAGGAGGATGACATGACATAGCTGGATGACGGGAGGATGACATGACATAGCTGAATGACGGGAGGATGACATGACATAGCTGGATGACGGGAGGATGACACGCCATAGCTGGATGACGGGAGGATGACATGACAAAGCTGCATGACGGGAGTATGACATGACATAGCTGGATGACGGGAAGATGACATGGCATAGCTGCATGACGGGAGGATGACACGACACAGCTGGACGACGGGAGGATGACATGGCATAGCTGGATTACGGGAGGATGACATGACATAGCTGGATGACGGGAGGATGACATGACATAGATGGATGACGGGAGGATGACATGATATAGCTGCATGACGGGAGGATGACATGACATAGCTGCATGACGTGAGGATGACATGACATAGGTGCATGACGGGAGGATGGCATGATATAGTTGGATGACGGGAGGATGACACGACATGGCTGAATGACTAAAGGATGGCATGCTATAGCTGCATGACTGGAGGATGACATGACATAGCTGGATGACGGGAGGATGACATGACATAGCTGGATGACGGGAGGATGACATGACATAGCTGGATCACGGCAGGATGACACGACATAGGTGGATGACTAGAGGATAGCATGACATAGCTGGATGACGGGTGGATGATTCGACACAGCTGGATGACGGGAGGATGACACGCCATAGCTGGATGACGGGAGGATGACATGACACAGCTGGATGACGGGAGGATGAAATAACATAGCTGGATGACGGAAGGATGACACGCCATAGGTGGATGACGGGAGGATGACACGACATAGGTGGATGACGGGAGGATGACACGACATAGGTGGATGACGCGAGGATGACACGACATAGCTGGATGACGGGAGGATGACACGACATAGGTGGATGACGGGAGGATGACACGACATTGGTGGATGACTAGAGGATGGCATGCTATAGCTGGATGGCGGGAAGATGACACGACATAGGTGGATGACGGAGGATGACACGACACAGCTGGATGACGGGAGGATGACACGACATAGCTGGATGACGCGAGGATAGCATGCTATAGCTGGATGTAGCGAGGATGACATGGCATAGCTGGATGACAGGAGGATGACATGACATAGCTGGATGACGGGAGGATGACATGACATAGCTGAATGACGGGAGGATGACATGGCATAGCTGGATGACAGGAGGATGACATGACATAGCTGGATGACGGGAGGATGATATGACATAGCTGAATGACGGGAAGATGACATGACATAGCTGGATGACGGGAGGATGACACGCCATAGCTGGATGACGGGAGGATGACATGCCAAAGCTGCATGACGGGAGTATGACATGACATAGCTGGATGACGGGAGGATGACATGGCATAGCTGCATGACGGGAGGATGACATGACATAGCTGGATGACGGGAGGATGACATGACATAGCTGGATGACGGGAGGATGACATGATATAGCTGCATGACGGGAGGATGACATGTCATAGCTGCATGACGTGAGGATGACATGACATAGGTGCATGACGGGAGGATGGCATGATATAGCTGGATGACGGGAGGATGACACGACATGGCTGAATGACTAAAGGATGGCATGCTATAGCTGCATGACGGGAGGATGACATGACATAGCTGCATGACGGGAGGATGACATGACATAGCTGGATCACGGGAGGATGACATGACATAGCTGGATCACGGCAGGATGACACGACACAGGTGGATGACTAGAGGATAGCATGATATAGCTGGATGAAGGGAAGATGACTCGACACAGCTGGATGACGGGAGGATGACACGCCATAGCTGGATGACGGGAGGATGACATGACATAGCTGGAAGACGGGAGGATGAAATGACATAGCTGGATGATGGAAGGATGACACGCCATAGGTGGATGACGGGAGGATGACATGACATAGCTGGATGACGTGAGGATGACACGACATAGCTGGATGACGGGAGGATAATATGACACAGCTGCATGACGGGAGGATGACATGACATAGCATGATGACGGGAGGATGACAGGATGACACGACATAGGTGGATGACTAGAGGATAGCATGACATAGCTGGATAACGGGTGGATGACACGCCATAGGAGGATGACGGGAGGATGACATGACATAGCTGGATGACGTGAGGATGACATGACATAGGTGGATGACGGGAGGATGACATGACATAGCTGGATGACGGACGGATGACATGACACAGCTGGATGACGGGAGGATGACATGACACAGCTGGATGAGGGGAGGATTATACGACATAGCTGGATGACGGGAGGATGACACGCCATAGCTGCATGACGGGAGGATGACATGACATAGCTGGATGACGGGAGGATGACATGGCATAGTTGCATGACGGGAGGATGGCATGACATAGCTGGATGACGGGAGGATGACATGACATAGCTGGATGACGGCAGGATGACACGACATAGGTGGATGACGGCAGGATGACACGACATAGCTGCATGACGGGAGGATGACATGACATAGCTGGATGACAGGAGGATGACATGACACAGCTGGATGACGTGAGGGTGATTTGACATAGCTGGATGACGCGAGGATGACACGACATAGCTGGACGACGGGAGGATGACATGACATAGCTGCATGACGTGTGGATAACATGATATAGCTGGATGCCGAGAGGATGGCAGGACATAGCTGGATGGCTAGAGGATGGCATGTTATAGATGGATGACGGGAGGATGATATGACATAGCTGGATGACGGAAGGATAACATGACATAGCTGGATGACGGGAGGATGACGGGAGGATGACACGACATAGCTGGATGACCGGAGGATGACACGCCATAGGTGGATGACGGGAGGATGACGGGAGGATGACATGACAAAGCTGGATGACGGGAAGATGACATGACACAGCTGCATGACGGGGGGATGACACGACATAGCTGGATGACGGGAGGATGACATGACATAGCTGGATGACGGGAGGATGACATGACATAGTTGCATGACGAGAGGATGACAGGACACAGCTGGATGACGGGAGGATGACACGACATAGCTGGATGACTAGAGGATGGCATGCTATAGCTGGATGACGGGAGGATGACACGACATAGGTGGATGACGGGAGGATGACATGGCATAGCTGCATGACGGGAGGATGACATGACATAGCTGGATGACGGGAGGATGACACGACATAGCTGGATGATTGGAGGATGACACGCCAGAGGTGGATGACGGGAGGATGATATGACATAGCTGCATGACGGGAGGATGACATGACATAGCTGGATGACGGGAGGATGACATGGCATAGCGGCATGACGGGAGGATAACATTACATAGCTGCATGACGGGAGGATGACATGACATAGGTGCATGACGGGAGGATGACATGACATAGCTGGATGACGGGACGATTACACGACATAGCTGGATGACGGGAGGATGACATGACATAGCTGCATGACGGGAGTATGACATGACATAGCTGGATGACGGGAGGATGACATGATATAGGTGCATGACGGGAGGATGGCATGACCTAGCTGCATGACGTGAGGATTACATGACATAGGTGCATGACGGGAGGATGAAACGATATAGCTGCATGACGGGAGGATGACACGACATAGCTGGATGACGGGAGGATGACACGACATAGGTGGATGACGCGAGGATGACACGACATAGCTGGATGACGGGAGGATGACACGACACAGGTGGATGACGGGAGGATGACACGCCATAGGTGGATGACGGGAGGATGACATGACATAGCTGGATGACGGGAGGATGACGTGACATAGCTGGATAACGGCAGGATGACACGACATAGGTGGATGACGGCAGGATGACACGACATAGCTGGATGACGGGAGGATGACATGACATAGCTGGATGACAGGAGGATGACATGACATAACAGGATGACAGGAGGAGGACATGACACAGCTGGATGACAGGAGGATAACATGACACAGCTGGATGATGTGAGGGTGATTTGACGTAGCTGGATGACGGGAGGATGACACGACATAGCTGGATGACGGGAGGATGACATGACATAGCTGGATGACGGGAGGATGACACGACATAGCTGGATGACGGGAGGATGACACGCCATAGCTGGATGACGGGAGGATGACATGACATAGCCGCATGACGGGTGGATAACACGACATAGCTGGATGACGGTAGGATGACACGACATAGGGGGATGACGGGAGGATGACATGACACAGCTGGATGACGGGAGGATGACATGACATAACAGGATGACAGGAGGAGGACATGACACAGCTGGATGACGTGGGGGTGATTTGACATAGCTGCATGACGGGTGGATAACATGACATGGCTGGATGCCGAGAGGATGGCAGGACATAGCTGGATGACGAAAGGATAACATGACATAGCTGGATGACTAGAGGATGGCATGTTATAGCTGGATGACGGGAGGATGACACGCCATAGCTGGATGACGGGAGGATGACATGACATAGCTGGATGACGGGAGGATGACGGGAGGATGGCACGACATAGATGGATGACTAGAGGATGGCATGACATAGCTGGATGACGGGAGGATGACACGACACAGCTGGATGACGGGAGGATGACAAGTCATAGCTGGATGACGGGAGGATGACATGACATAGCTGGATGACGGGAGGATGACGGGAGGATGGCACGACATAGCTGGATGACGGGAGTATGACACGACATAGCTGGATGACGGGAGGATGACACGACATAGCTGGATGCCGGGAGGAAGACACGACATAGCTGGATGACGGGAGGATGACACGACATAGCTGGATGACGGGAGGATGACACGACATAGCTGGATGATTAGAGGATAGCATGCTATAGCTGGATGTAGCGAGGATGACATGACATGGTTGGATGACGAGAGGATGACAGGACATAGCTGGATGACGGGAGAGTGACACGACATAGCTGGATGATAACAGGATGGCATGCTATAGCTGGATGACGGGAGGATGACACGACATAGGTGGATGACGGGAGGATGACACGACATAGCTGGATGACGGGAGGATGACATGACATAGCTGGATGACGGGAGGATGACATGACATAGCTGGATGACGGGAGGATGACACGACATAGCTGGATGGCGGGAGGATGACATGACATAGCTGGATGACGGGAGGATTACATGACATAGCTGCATGTCGGGAGGATGACATGACATAGCTGGATGACGGGAGGATGACATGATATAGGTGCATGACGGGACGATGGCATGACATAGCTGCATGACGTGAGGATTACATGACATAGGTGTATGACGGGAGGATGAAACGATATAGCTGGATGACGGGAGGATGACATGACATAGCTGGATGACGGGAGGATGACACGACATAGGTGGATGACGCGAGGATGACACGACATAGCTGGATGACGGGAGGATGACACGACACAGGTGGATGACGGGAGGATGACACGCCATAGGTGAAGGACGGGAGGATAACATGACATAGCTGGATGACGGGAGGATTACGTGACATAGCTGGATAACGGCAGGATGACACGACATAGCTGCATGACGGGTGGATAACACGACATAGCTGGATGACGGCAGGATGACACGACATAGGTGGATGACGGGAGGATGACATGACACAGCTGGATGACGGGAGGATGTCATGACATAACAGGATGACAGGAGGAGGACATGACACAGCTGGATGACGTGGGGGTGATTTGACATAGCTGCATGACGGGTGGATAACATGACATGGCTGGATGCCGAGAGGATGGCAGGACATAGCTGGATGACGAAAGGATAACATGACATAGCTGGATGACTAGAGGATGGCATGTTATAGCTGGATGACGGGAGGGTGACACGCCATAGCTGGATGACGGGAGGATGACATGACATAGCTCGATGACGGGAGGATGGCACGATATAGATGGATGACTAGAGGATGGCATGACAGAGCTGGATGACGGGAGGATGACACGACACAGCTGGATGACGGGAGGATGACACGCCATAGCTGGATGACGGGAGGATGACATGACATAGCTGGATGACGGGAGGATGACGGGAGGATGGCACGACATAGCTGGATGACGGGAGGATGACACGCCATAGCTGGATGACGGGAGGATGACATGACATAGCTCGATGACGGGAGGATGACGGGAGGATGGCACGACATAGATGGATGACTAGAGGATGGCATGACATAGCTGGATGACGGGAGGATGACACGACACAGCTGGATGACGGGAGGATGACACGCCATAGCTGGATGACGGGAGGATGGCACGACATAGCTGGATGACGGGAGGATGACACGCCATAGCTGGATGACCGGGGGATGACATGATATAGCTGCATGACGGGAGGTTGGAATGACATAGCTGGATGACAGGAGGAAGACATGACATAGCTGGATGACGGGAGGATGACACGCCATAGCTGGATGAAGGGAGGATGACATGACATAGCTGGATGACGTGAGGATGACATGACATAGCTGCATGACGGGAGGATGACATGGCATAGCTGCATGACGGGAGGATGACATGACACAGCTGCATGACGGGAGGATGACATGACATAGCAGGATGACGGGAGGATGACATGACATAGCTGCATGACGAGAGGATGACATGACATAGCTGCATGACGGGTGGATAACACGACACAGCTGGATGACGGGAGGATGACATGACATAGGTGGATGACGGGAGGATGACATGACATAGCTGCATGACAGGAGGATGACACGACATAGCTGGATGACGGGAGGATGACACGCCATAGCTGGATGACGGGAGGATGACATGACATAGCTGGATGACGGGAGGATGACATGACATAGTTGGACGACGAGAGGATGACATGACATAGCTGGATGACGGGAGGATGACACGACATAGCTGGATGACTAGAGAATGGCATGATATAGCTGGGTGACGGGAGGATGACACGATATAGGTGGATGACGGCAGGATGACATGGCATAGCTGGATGATGGGGGGATGACACGACATAGCTGGATGACGGGAGGATGACACGACATAGTTGGATGACGGGAGGATGACACGACATAGCTGGATGCCGGGAGGAAGACACGACATAGCTGGATGACGGGAGGATCACACGACATAGCTGGATGATTAGAGGATAGCATGCTATAGCTGGATGTAGCGAGGATGACATGACATGGTTGGATGACGAGAGGATGACAGGACATAGCTGGATGACGGGAGAGTGACACGACATAGCTGGATGATAAGAGGATGGCATGCTATAGCTGGATGACGGGAGGATGACACGACATAGGTGGATGACGGGAGGATGACACGACATAGCTGGATGACGGGAGGATGACATGACATAGCTGGATGACGGGAGGATGACATGACATAGCTGGATGACGGGAGGATGACATGACATAGGTGCATGACGGGAGGATTACATGATATAGCTGGATGACGGGAGGATGACATGACACAGCTGCATGAGGGAGTATGACATGACATAGGTGCATGACGGGAGGATGACATGACATAGCTTGATGACGGGAGGATGATAAGACATAGCTGGATGACGGGAGGATGACACGACATAGCTGGATGACGGGAGGATGACACGACATAGCTGGATGCCGGGAGGAAGACACGACATAGCTGGATGACGGGAGGATCACACGACATAGCTGGATGACGTGAGGATGACACGACATAGCTGGATGATTAGAGGATAGCATGCTATAGCTGGATGTAGCGAGGATGACATGACATGGTTGGATGACGAGAGGATGAAAGGACATAGCTGGATGACGGGAGAGTGACACGACATAGCTGGATGATAAGAGGATGGCATGCATAGCTGGATGACGGGAGGATGACACGACATAGGTGGATGACGGGAGGATGACACGACATAGCTGGATGACGGGAGGATGACATGACATAGCTTGATGACGGGAGGATGACATGACATAGCTGGATAACGGGAGGATGACACGACATAGCTGGATGGCGGGAGGATGACATGATATAGGTGCATGACGGGAGGATTACATGACATAGCTGCATGAGGGAGTATGACATGACATAGCTGGATGACGGGAGGATGACACGATATAGGTGCATGACGGGAGGATGGCATGACATAGCTGCATGACGTGAGGATTACATGACATAGGTGCATGACGGGAGGATGAAACGATATAGCTGGATGACGGGAGGATGACACGACATAGCTGGATGACGGGAGGATGACACGACATAGGTGGATGACGCGAGGATGACACGACATAGCTGGATGGCGGGAGGATGACACGACACAGGTGGATGACGGGAGGATGACACGCCATAGGTGGATGACGGGAGGATGACATGACATAGCTGGATGACGGGAGGATTACGTGACATAGCTGGATAACGGCAGGATGACACGACATAGCTGCATGACGGGTGGATAACACGACATAGCTGGATGACGGCAGGATGACACGACATAGGTGGATGACGTAAGGATGACATGACACAGCTGGATGACGGCAGGATGTCATGACATAACAGGATGACAGGAGGAGGACATGACACAGCTGGATGACGTGGGGGTGATTTGACATAGCTGCATGACGGGTGGATAACGTGACATGGCTGGATGCCGAGAGGATGGCAGGACATAGCTGGATGACGAAAGGATAACATGACATAGCTGGATGACTAGAGGATGGCATGTTATAGCTGGATGACGGGAGGGTGACACGCCATAGCTGGATGACGGGAGGATGACATGACATAGCTGGATGACCGGAGGATGACGGGAGGATGGCACGACATAGATGGATGACTAGACGATGGCATGATATAGCTGGATGACGGGAGGATGACACGACACAGCTGGATGACGGGAGGATGACACGCCATAGCTGGATGACGGGAGGATGACATGACGTAGCTGGATGACGGGAGGATGACGGGAGGATGGCACGACATAGCTGGATGACGGGAGGATGACACGCCATAGCTGGATGACGGGAGGATGACATGACAGGGTTCATAGTCGATTTTCAAAATCAAATTCCATGATTTTTCCATGATTTTTCCAGGATCTCAAATTTTTTTCCAGGTATTGTTTTTGTGAGATTTTCACGGATATACATATAAAAAAATGAACGAAAAAACAGTTTCAACCTATTTTTTATTCTGTAAAATACAAAATGGTAACAGAATTATAACTAAATTGACACCCTCATATAGCACCTTCCCAGAGCTATATGAGGCTCATCGAGTCAAGATGTGCTTTTGCCTTGACATCCCCCCCCACCCATTTGCAAACAATTTTCTCACCGGATTTGCAGCGTTCTCAAAAATGACAGTTTTCTTGGAAATTGAAAAATAATTACCCATTTTCGTTTTCCATGATTTTTCCATGATTTTTGGCCTTTTTTTAAATTCCATGATTTTTCGAGGATTTTTCCAGGCATTGAAAAAATTCCAGGTTTTCCAGGTTTTCCAGGTGGCCTATGAACCCTGCATGACATAGCTCGATGACGGGAGGATGACGGGAGGATGGCACGACATAGATGGATGACTAGAGGATGGCATGACATAGCTGGATGACGGGAGGATGACACGACACAGCTGGACGACGGGAGGATGACACGCCATAGCTGGATGACGGGAGGATGACATGATAGAGCTGCATGACGGGAGGATGGAATGACATAGCTGGATGACGGGAGGATGACACACCATAGCTGGATGACGGGAGGATGACATGACATAGCTGGATGACGGGAGGATGACACACCATAGCTGGATGACGGGAGGATGACATGACATAGCTGGATGACGTGAGGATGACATGACATAGCTGGATGACGGAAGGATAACATGACACAGCTGCATGACGGGAGGATGACATGACATAGCTGCATGACGGGAGGATGAAATGACATAGCTGGATGAGGGGAGCATTACACGACATAGCTTGATGACGGGAGGATGACACGCCATAACTGGATGACGGGAGGATGACATGACATAGCTGCATGATGGGAGGATGACATGACATAGCTGGATGACGGGAGGATGACATGGCATAGCTGCATGACGGGAGGATGACATGACACAGCTGCATGACGGGAGGATAACATGACATAGCTGGATTACGGGAGGATGACATGATATAGCTGCATGAAGGGAGGATGACATGACATAGCTGCATGACGGGAGGATGACATGACATAGGTGGATGACGGGAGGATGACATGACATAGCTGGATGACGGAAGGAGAACATGACATAGCTGCATGACGGGAGGATGACACGACATAGCTGGATGACGCGAGGATGACACGCCATAGCTGGATGACGGGAGGATGACACGACATAGCTGGATGACTAGAGGATGGCATGCTATAGTTGGATGACGGGAGGATGACACGACATAGCTGGATGACGGGAGGATGACACGACATAGCTGGATGACGGGAGGATGACACGACATAGCTAGATGCCGGGAGGAAGACACGACATAGCTGGATGACGGGAGGATGACACGACAGAGCTTGATGACGGGAGGATGACACGACATAGCTGGATGATAAGAGGATAGCATGCTATAGCTGGATGTAGCGAGGATGACATGACATGGTTGGATGACGAGAGGATGACAGGACATAGCTGGATGAGGGGAGAGTGACACGACATAGCTGGATGATAAGAGGATGGCATGCTATAGCTGGATGACGGGAGGATGACACGACATAGGTGGATGACGGGAGGATGACACGACATAGCTGGATGACGGGAGGATGACATGACATAGCTGGATGACGGGAGGATGACATGACATAGCTGGATGACGGGAGGATGACACGACATAGCTGGATGGCGGGAGGATGACATGACATAGGTGCATGACGGGAGGATTACATGATATAGCTGGATGACGGGAGGATGACATGACACAGCTGCATGACGTGAGGATAACATGACATAGGTGCATGACGGGAGGATGACATGACATAGCTTGATGACGGGAGGATAGCATGACATAGCTGAATGACGGGAGGATGACATGACATAGCTGGATGACGGGAGGATGACACGCCATAGCTGGATGACGGGAGGATGACACGCCATAGCTGGATGACGGGAGGATGACAGGACATAGCTGGATGACGGGAGGATGACACGACATAGCTGGATGCCGGGAGGAAGACACGACATAGCTGGATGACGGGAGGATGACACGACATAGCTGGATGACGGGAGGATGACACGACATAGATGGATCATTAGAGGATAGCATGCTATAGCTGGATGTAGCGAGGATGACATGACATGGTTGGATGACGAGAGGATGACAGGACATAGCTGGATGAGGGGAGAGTGACACGACATAGCTGGATGATAAGAGGATGGCATGCTATAGCTGGATGACGGGAGGATGACACGACATAGCTGGATGACGGGAGGATGACATGACATAGCTGGATGACGGGAGGATGACATGACATAGCTGGATGACGGGAGGATGACACGACATAGCTGGATGGCGGGAGGATGACATGACATAGGTGCATGACGGGAGGATTACATGATATAGCTGGATGACGGGAGGATGACATGACACAGCTGCATGACGTGAGGATAACATGACATAGGTGCATGACGGGAGGATGACATGACATAGCTTGATGACGGGAGGATAGCATGACATAGCTGAATGACGGGAGGATGACATGACATAGCTGGATGACGGGAGGATGACATGACATAGCTGGATGACGGGAGGATGACACGCCATAGCTGGATGACGGGAGGATGACACGCCATAGCTGGATGACGGGAGGATGACAGGACATAGCTGGATGACGGGAGGATGACACGACATAGCTGGATAACGGGAGGAAGACACGACATAGCTGGATGACGGGAGGATGACACGACATAGCTGGATGACGGGAGGATGACACGACATAGCTGGATGATTAGAGGATAGCATGCTATAGCTGGATGTAGCGAGGATGACATGACATGGTTGGATGACGAGAGGATGACAGGACATAGCTGGATGAGGGGAGAGTGACACGACATAGCTGGATGATAAGACGATGGCATGCTATAGCTGGATGACGGGAGGATGACACGACATAGGTGGATGACGGGAGGATGACACGACATAGCTGGATGACGGGAGGATGACATGACATAGCTGGATGACGGGAGGATGACATGACATAGCTGGATGACGGGAGGATGACACGACATAGCTGGATGGCGGGAGGATGACAAGACATAGGTGCATGACGGGAGGATTACATGATATAGCTGGATGACGGGAGGATGACATGACATAGCTTGATGACGGGAGGATAGCATGACATAGCTGAATGACGGGAGGATGACATGACATAGCTGGATGACGGGAGGATGACACGCCATAGCTGGATGACGGGAGGATGACACGCCATAGCTGGATGACGGGAGGATGACAGGACATAGCTGGATGACGGGAGGATGACAGGACATAGCTGGATGACGGGAGGATGACACGACATAGCTGGATGCCGGGAGGAAGACACGACATAGCTGGATGACGGGAGGATGACACGACATAGCTGGATGACGGGAGGATGACACGACATAGCTGGATGATTAGAGGATAGCATGCTATAGCTGGATGTAGCGAGGATGACATGACATGGTTGGATGACGAGAGGATGACAGGACATAGCTGGATGAGGGGAGAGTGACACGACATAGCTGGATGATAAGGAGGATGGCATGCTATAGCTGGATGACGGGAGGATGACACGACATAGATGGATGACGGGAGGATGACACGACATAGCTGGATGACGGGAGGATGACATGACATAGCTGGATGACGGGAGGATGACATGACATAGCTGGATGACGGGAGGATGACACGACATAGCTGGATGGCGGGAGGATGACATGACATAGGTGCATGACGGGAGGATTACATGATATAGCTGGATGACGGGAGGATGACATGACACAGCTGCATGACGTGAGGATAACATGACATAGGTGCATGACGGGAGGATGACATGACATAGCTTGATGACGGGAGGATAGCATGACATAGCTGAATGACGGGAGGATGACATGACATAGCTGGATGACGGGAGGATGACATGACATAGCTGGATGACGGGAGGATGACACGCCATAGCTGGATGACGGGAGGATGACACGCCATAGCTGGATGACGGGAGGATGACAGGACATAGCTGGATGACGGGAGGATGACACGACATAGCTGGATAACGGGAGGAAGACACGACATAGCTGGATGACGGGAGGATGACACGACATAGCTGGATGACGGGAGGATGACACGACATAGCTGGATGATTAGAGGATAGCATGCTATAGCTGGATGTAGCGAGGATGACATGACATGGTTGGATGACGAGAGGATGACAGGACATAGCTGGATGAGGGGAGAGTGACACGACATAGCTGGATGATAAGACGATGGCATGCTATAGCTGGATGACGGGAGGATGACACGACATAGGTGGATGACGGGAGGATGACACGACATAGCTGGATGACGGGAGGATGACATGACATAGCTGGATGACGGGAGGATGACATGACATAGCTGGATGACGGGAGGATGACACGACATAGCTGGATGGCGGGAGGATGACAAGACATAGGTGCATGACGGGAGGATTACATGATATAGCTGGATGACGGGAGGATGACATGACATAGCTTGATGACGGGAGGATAGCATGACATAGCTGAATGACGGGAGGATGACATGACATAGCTGGATGACGGGAGGATGACACGCCATAGCTGGATGACGGGAGGATGACACGCCATAGCTGGATGACGGGAGGATGACAGGACATAGCTGGATGACGGGAGGATGACAGGACATAGCTGGATGACGGGAGGATGACACGACATAGCTGGATGCCGGGAGGAAGACACGACATAGCTGGATGACGGGAGGATGACACGACATAGCTGGATGACGGGAGGATGACACGACATAGCTGGATGATTAGAGGATAGCATGCTATAGCTGGATGTAGCGAGGATGACATGACATGGTTGGATGACGAGAGGATGACAGGACATAGCTGGATGAGGGGAGAGTGACACGACATAGCTGGATGATAAGGAGGATGGCATGCTATAGCTGGATGACGGGAGGATGACACGACATAGATGGATGACGGGAGGATGACACGACATAGCTGGATGACGGGAGGATGACATGACATAGCTGGATGACGGGAGGATGACATGACATAGCTGGATGACGGGAGGATGACACGACATAGCTGGATGGCGGGAGGATGACATGACATAGGTGCATGACGGGAGGATTACATGATATAGCTGGATGACGGGAGGATGACATGACACAGCTGCATGACGTGAGGATAACATGACATAGGTGCATGACGGGAGGATGACATGACATAGCTTGATGACGGGAGGATAGCATGACATAGCTGAATGACGGGAGGATGACATGACATAGCTGGATGACGGGAGGATGACACGCCATAGCTGGATGACGGGAGGATGACACGCCATAGCTGGATGACGGGAGGATGACAGGACATAGCTGGATGACGGGAGGATGACACGACATAGCTGGATGAAGGGAGGATGACACGACATAGCTGGTGACACGTGGATGGTAAAATAAAATTACATACCAGTAATTTCAATGTGTCACTTACGAATCAACGACAATTCATCTAAATGAGGGGGGTACGACAATTCATATAAATTTTATATACCTGCATTTTTTTTTCAAACAGGCCAGCACTAGCGCAATAATCCCCTCCTATCACACAGCCTCACTCATTATAAACGAATATTGACTTAAGTCTGGGCAAGGTCAAAAGAGAATACATCAATGGCAAGGAATGTCTGCATTGCCGGAGTTTAAATGTCTACATGTCGCCCTGAAATCCCTAAGTGCTTGGGAGCGGGGTGGTTGGGGAGGAGCTCGTGTACGTTTTGCAGTTAGATTGTAACTGCAATCACGCTGAACCATATGCAACAGTTTTTAAACAAGTATGAAATGATTTGCCGTGTTGTAAAAGTAGCCGCTTTGCTGTAAGATCACAAATTTTGAAGTAGTAAAATATTGACCTGCTGCACAAGTAGCAGTGTTGATGCGGACCACGATGATGGGAGCAAAGAGAGAGCAGCATGATTTCGCAGAATCCTTTCGCATCTGGCGTCATCAAAAAATTAGGAAAGCTTGACTACGTCTCGAGGAGTACGTCTATCCCCCATGGGCGATATGGTGTGTGCAAGGCTGTTGCTTGTTGACTACGCAAAATTTAAAAGTGGAAGGACAGGTAGACGTAGTGTCTAACATTTAAACGAATCAATCCATTAATCAGTAGGCGCGTGAGACTGCCGTAGGTACGCTAAATACAGCGCCCATTTAAAAAAAAAATCCGCCATTCTGTCAATTAAAGTCCCATCCTGAAAATTCTTTGTCACTGCACTGTGGAAGGGTCCAGAGAAGCCGTGTACAAAATTTGAAACCAATCCACCTACTAATGTGGCCCATAGGCGCGTGAGACTGAAGCGTGGCAGACGGACAGACGGACGGACAGACCGAAAAGTTCAAAACTATATCCCTGCGTTCCACGGGGGATAATTAACAAGTTTGTCCAAGGACAAAGTCCCAGCTTACGAAAAGCAATAAGGCCACTTCCAGCGTGCATGAGCAAGGGAATTTCCCTGAAAAATTGGGCTTCAAAAGATGAGATGGCGAAGAGCTAGCTCAATAATTAATTTAGCACCGGACCAGAACATAGACCGATAAATGCATACAAAGATTTGTTTCCCAGAAAAATGGTCTGATAGACTGCATAGTCTGCCATAGATATCTTCGAACAACGCTCGCATTACGGACCAGTGTGCTTATTTATGTAACTTGCCTCGATGCGCGGTTCTTATTAAGACAAGTGCGCATGTTTATTTAATTTGCGTTGATGCGCGGCTCTCATTTTGGAACAGTGCACATGTTTATTAACACTTGACAAGCCTTAAGCTTGCAAGGGTTATATGAATTTGTGCGAGCAGCCGTTCGTCCTTTTTTTTCTTCTTGACAGTTTTCCGATTTTTGTGTCTTCTTCTCCGACACTGTGGGCCCTAGGACCATGAAACTTGGGACTTATGAAGAGCTTGATCTGAACGTGTGCATGTCATTTTGTATTTTCGTCTTCGATTTCGTTTTCTTTGTTAAAACGCCATGTGAAAAGAGTGTATTTTTTTCGGAAAAGTGCGCATGTTTATTTTAACTTGCGTCGATGCGCGGTTCTTATTTAAGACCATTGCGAATGTTTATTTAACTTGCGTTGATAGCGATACTTATTTTGGACAAGTGCACAAGTTTCCTTAGGTTGCGTTGATGCGCAGTTCGCATTTCGTATAACAGTGCGCATGTTTATTCAACTTACGTTGTTGAGCAGTTCGAATTTCAGACCATTGCGCATGTTTATTTAACTTGCGTTGATGCGCGATGCTTCTTTTGGACCAGTGCAAATGTTTATATAACTTGCGTTGGCGCGTGGTTAGCATTTCCAACCACTGCGCATGTTTATTTAACGTGCGTCGATGCGCGGTTCTTATTTCAGGCCAATGCGCATATTTCTTTAACTTTAGTTGATGCGCCGTTCTTATTCTGGACCAGTGCGCATGTTGATTTAAGTTGTGCTGATTGTATTCTATTGTATTGTTCTTTAGATCCCTTTCAACTGCTATGGTCATATCGGGATCCCCCTGCCACATTATACTGAAATGGGGCATTCCAGCCCTCTTTCTAGCCCTTACATGTGGAGTGCCTCACAGGGTAGCAAGGAGGAGTTCCAATTTTAAAGTCTTAGGCATGACCCGACCGGGGTTTGAACCCACGATCTTCCAGTCTCGAGGCGGACACTCTAACCACTAGGCCACCGAGGCTGGTCAGTTGTGCTGATGCGTAGTTCTTATTTTGAATAGCCATGTGTATTTAACTTGCGTTGATGGACGGTGCTCATTTTCGTCCAGTTTGCTTGCTTATTTAGCTTGTGTCGATGTGCGGTTTGCATTAAGGACCAGTGCGCATGTTTATTCAATTTGCGTTGATGCGCGGTTCTCATTTCGGACCACTGCGCATGTCTATTCAACTTGCGTCAATGCCTGGTTTTTTTTCGGACCACTGCGCATGTTTGTTTAAATTGTGGTGATCTGCGGTGCTTAATTTGGACTAGTTCGCATGTTTACTTAACTTCCGTCGATGCACGGTTCGCATTTCGGACCATTGCGCATGTTTACTTAACTTGTGTTGATGCGTGGTTCTCATTTCAGACCAGTGCGCATGTTTCTTTGGGTTAAGTTGATGCCCTGTTCTTTTTTCGGATCAGTGCGCATATTTAAGTTGCATTCATGCGTGGTGCTTAATTTGGACCAGTGCAAATGTTTATTTAACTTGTGTTGGCGCGTGGTTCGCATTTTCAACTCCTGCGCATGTTTATTTAACGTGCCTCGATGCGCGGTTCTTATTTCAGGCTAATGCGCATATTTCTTTAACTGGAGCTGATGCGCAGCTCTTATTCTGGACCAGTGCGCATGTTTATTTAAGTTGTGCTGATGCGCAGTTCTTATTTTGAATAATGCGCATATTATTCAAGTTGCGTTAATGCGCAGTTCGCATTTCGAACCGGTGCGCATGTTTATTTAACTTGCGTTGATGCACGGTGCTAATTTTGGTCCAGTGTGCTTGCTTATTTAGCTTGTGTGGATGTGTTTTTCGCATTTAGAACCAGTACGCATGTTATCTTAACTTGTGTTAATGCTTGTTAATGCTCGGTTCCTATTTCTGACCAGTGCGCATGTTTATTCAACTTGGGTTGATGCGTGGTTCTCATTTCGGACCAGTGCGCATGTTTCTTTGGGTTAAGTGGATGCGCAATTCTTTTTTCGGATCACTGCGCATAATTGACTTGCGTTCATGCGCAGTGCTTATTTTGGACCAGTGCAAATGTTTATTTAACTTGTGCTGGCGCGTGGTTCGCACTTCCAACTACTGCGCATGTTTATTTAACGTGCATCGATGTGTGGTTTTTATTTCAGGCTAATGCGCATATTTCTTTAACTTGAGTTGATGCGCGGCTCTTATTCTGGACCAGTGCGCATGTTTATTTACGTTGTGCTGATGCGCAGTTCTTATTTTGAATAGTGCGCATGTTATTCAAGTTGCGTTAATGCGCAGTTCGCATTTCGAACCGGTGCGCATCTTTATTTAACTCATTGATGCACGATGCTAATTTTGGTCCAGTGTGCTTGCTTATTTAGCTTTTGCCGTTCGCATTTAGGACCAGTGCGCATGCTTTTTTTTAAACTTGCGTTAATGCTCGGTTCCCATTTCTGACCAGTTTGTTTGTTTAATTAGCTTGCGTCGATGAGCGGTTCGCATTTTCCACCAGTGCGCATGATTATTTAACTTGTGCTGATGCGTGGTCCACATTTTGGACCAGTGCACATTTATTTAACTTGCGTTGATGTGCGGTTCACATTTCGGACCACTGCGCATGTTTATTTAACTTGCCTCGATGTGCGGTTCGCATTTCGGACCAATGCGCATGTTTCTTTAGGTTGCGTTGATGCGTTGATTCGGACCACTGCCCATGTCTATTCAACTTGCGTCGATGCGTGGTTCTTTTTTCGAACCAGTGCGCATGTTTATTTAACTTGCATCGATGAGCGGTGCTAATTTTGGACCATTGCGCATGTTTATTTAACTGGCGTCGATGCGTGGTTGTTAAATCTGACTACTGCGCAAGTTCATTTAACTTGCGTTTATGCGCTGTAGGAAGAGATTCATTTAATTTTTTTTTTTTTTTCAAAAATTCCGAAAAAAACATCACAAGTTTTCCAATTCACTCAAAAAGCACAAGCAGTATGCATGATCCCCTAGAGACGGCTCATATAAAAAAATAAATGAAATCTTATTAAAACTGTAGGAGGAAATAGATTTTGAATTTTTCTTCAAAATTTCCCCCAAAATTCCCTGATCGACTCAAAAAGCACAGGCCGTATTCACGACACCCTAGGCATGCCTCAGTTCCAAAATAAATCATGTCTGGTCAAAACTGTAGGAGAAGATGCATTTTGAGGTATTTTCATCAAAAATCCCCCCAACAATCAAAAATTTCAAAGTCGAGTCAAATAGCACAAGCCGTATGCCCGACCCACCTAAGGAGGCCTCATACCAAAAATACATGAAATAGGATAAAAACTGTAGGAGGAAATGCATTTTGAAGTTTTTCTTCAAAAATTCCTTAAAAACACAAAAATTTTCCGATCGACTAAAAAAGTGCAAGCCGTATACTCGACCCCTTAGGAATGTCTCATACCAAAAATAAAAAAAAAAAAAAAAAAAAAAGAAAGAAAGAAAGAGAGAAATCGGGTCAAAACTGTAGTAGGGGCAAATGCATCTTGAAGTTTTCTTTTCAAAGATTCACTAAAAATACAAAAATTGTCCGATCGACTGAAAAAGCACAAACGTATGCACGACCCTTTAGTGGTGCCTCATACCAAAAATAAATGAAATCGGATAAAAAATGTAGGAGGAGATACAGTTTAAAAATTTTTCTTCAAAAATGCGCCAAAAATTCAAAAATCACCCCATCGACTAAAAAAGCACAAGCCGTATGCAAGACCGCTTAGGGATGCATCATACCAAAAATAAATGACATCGAATCAAAATTGTAGGAGTAGATGCATTTTGAATTATTTTCGAAATTTTTGCTTAAAAAATTCCCCCAAAATACAAAAATTATTCGATTGACTAAAAAAGCACAAGCCGTATGCGCGACCCTTTAGTCAAAAACTAGATGCTGTCAGAGAGCAGCAATATCCCCCGTGAAACCCTAAATATTACCCCTATGCAATATCTAAGCTGGACACCCTTCCTTGAAGTCCACTCCGTTTGCATATATGTCGATTTATGACGATTTTTAAAAGCCTGTCATTTTGTCAATTTTGCTTCGATCAAACTGAAACCTTGACGTTGCACATCTTTATACCCTATATGTTGCCTATATGAAATATGAAAGCTGAATTATGCTTCGTTGATATAGAAGTGGTGTCCACAAAGTCCTATACATGTGCACATATGTCTATTTTCAACGATTTTCAAAAGCCTGTCAATTTGTCAATTTTGCTTCGATCAAACTGAAACCTTAACGTTGCACATCTTTATACCCTATATTTTGCCTATATGAAATATGAAAGCTGAATTATGCTTCGTTGATATAGAAGTGGTGTCCACAAAGTCCTATACATGTGCACATATGTCTATTTTCGACGATTTTCAAAAGCCTGTCAATTTGTCAATTTTGCTTCGATCAAACTGAAACCTTGACGTTGCACATCTTTATACCCTATATTTTGCCTGTATGAAATATGAAAGCTGAATTATGCTTCGTTGATATAGAAGTGGTGTCCACAAAGTCCTATACATGTGCACATATGTCTATTTTCGACGATTTTCAAAAGCCTGTCAATTTGTCAATTTTGCTTCGATCAAACTGAAACCTTGACGTTGCACATCTTTATACCCTATATTTTGCCTGTATGAAATATGAAAGCTGAATTATGCTTCGTTGATATAGAAGTGGTGTCCACAAAGTCCTATACATGTGCACATATGTCTATTTTCGACGATTTTCAAAAGCCTGTCAATTTGTCAATTTTGCTTCGATCAAACTGAAACCTTGACGTTGCACATCTTTATACCCTATATTTTGCCTGTATGAAATATGAAAGCTGTATTATGCTTCGTTGATATAGAAGTGGTGTCCACAAAGTCCTTAGCTTGAAGAGGGGACGGACGGACGGACGGACAGACGGACGGACGGACGGACGGACAATCTCAAACCTATATCCCTCCGTTTCACGGGGGATAATAAATGAAATCGGATAAAAAATGTAGGAGGAGATATTTTTTAAAATTTTTTCTTCAAAAATTCGCCCTAAATTCAAAAATCACCCGACCGACTAAAAAAGCACAAGCCGTATGCATGACCCCTTAGTGATGCCTCATACCAAAAATAAATGACATCGGATCAAAATTGTAGCAGGAGATGCATTTTGAACCAAAGTTTACTAAATAAACAACTAACTAACTAACGGACGCCACATGCAAACCGATAGGAATACCCCCAGCTTACGTGTAACGTACGCTGGGCTAAAAACTGAAACACTGGTCGAGGTTAATCTTACTTACAGTCTAACAAAACAATAAGTGAAATGAGTAAATCAAACCGTCTTGATAAAATAAGTTAAGAAAATGTTTTTTTTTTTCTTTTTCACATATAAACATACTCAAATATATATATATACCGGTATATATCGCACCCGCCTGAGAAATTCTTGCACTCTCAGGGGGTGCGCGAATTTCTCGCGTCCAGATTTTCGGCAAACAAAACCCCTGTAATGTTGTACATTATTGCAAATGTGAATCTATGAAGCAGTAAAATATTGGAGTTTGAAATCTATTGTTTTTTCTACACACATTGGATGACTTGTTGTACACCCTTCCCCTCAATTAGATGAATTGTCGCTAGATGAATTGTCGGGTACCGTCAATTGTATATATATGTGGTGTTAAAAAGCCTGGGCTTATTCGCAGGAAAAGACAGTTTCAGAACTTTTTGCTACAATCAGTGGCATTTTTTGGATTTTAAGTAGTTTTAGGTTGGCTGAGAAGTACGGTCGCTTCTTCATTGCCTTAAGATGTTAGACACTGCTGTGTAATACTGACTGATTCTTTGAATTTACTTGCTTTTGGTTATGTTATTGATTGAGTTCATAATGCCTACCTGACATACTGTTGTTTGGTGAGGAAAGCAATAAGCTTAGGAAAAACGTCTTTCACAACGCGCTGCCTTATGAAATCCCGACTCACTTGAGCAAACACACCGAGCACTTGGCACGCCTGAATAACAAAACATATTATTGTTGATCTTACGAGGACTGAGAGTGCGAGCAAGCGTTAATATGATTCGAAACCGAAAATCGAAACCATAAAACAGTAGG
Source organism: Protula sp. h YS-2021 (assembly GCA_949752745.1). Classification (NCBI taxonomy): domain Eukaryota; kingdom Metazoa; phylum Annelida; class Polychaeta; order Sabellida; family Serpulidae; genus Protula; species Protula sp. h YS-2021. The sequence goes on from OX457026.1 coordinate 88,031,098, forward strand.
ATTTGGCTCTGATCCACTTTTGTGATCCATGTAAACTGGTCTAATTTTTGGCACACTTGAAAACTGTCCGGTTATAAAAAGAATACATATATAGTATTTAAAATACTCCACTGCGACCCCATTTTAAAGTTTTCAGCATTTTCTCTTTCCTAAAAAAAACACCAAACAGGGGGAACTGCATTCCTGCTAAACTAAATAATAAAACCAATATTTGAATTTAGCCACCGCCGTCAAGCATTATACACACAATTGATTTATAGAATAAAAAGAATGAGGGGTGAAGGGGGGGGTGTTGGTAGATTACGCCAAAGCCAAAGGAGAAAAAACATCCGCTGCCAAAACAAGCTGTCCCAGATACCCCCTGTTGTAAGTGTTCGAAATGACGCTGTGGCCCGAAACCACTAGTTGTCGTGTTCGTCCTGTCGATGAGGACCAGTAATTTTGTTTGGGTAATAGAACATATACGCGGGGGTCAAGATAAGTTTATGAGACATTTTGTCATTTAATTGCTGTATCAGGAGTAAACATTTATTTTGTTGCTAAATAAGTCATAGTATTTAAGTTGAAAGTGTTGCGTTTGTTTTCTCTAAAACCAAATTCATTACATTAGTTTTTGAAAACTGAACACCGATACCAAAGTGTCCCGATGGAAAACCTGATCAGGCAGCGCCATGTTCATACTGACTTCGAGCACTGATCGTTGCCCCTCCCTCCCCCTCGGGCCTCCCCGAGGCTAGTTTTGTTATTAACACAGGATGGACGTGCCAGAACCTGATCAGCCGGTGGGCCAGCGCCGGGCTCATGCTTACTTCGAGCACTGATTGTTGCCCCCTCCCTCCCCCTCGGGCCTCCCCGATGCTAGTTTTGTTATTAACACAGGATGGACGCGCCAGAACCTGATCAACCGGTGCGCCAGCGCCGGGCTCATGCTTACTTCGAGCACTGATTGTGGCCCCCTCCCTCCCCCTCGGGCCTCCCCGATGCTAGTTTTGTTATTAACACAGGATGGACGTGCCAGAACCTGATCAACCGGTGGGCCAGCGCCCGGCTCATGCTTACTTCGAGAACTGATTGTTGCCCCCTCCCTCCCCCTCGGGCCTCCCCGATGCTCGTTTTGTTATTAACACAGGATGGACGCGCCAGAACCTGATCAGCCAGTCAGCCAGCGCCGTGTTCATACTGACTTCGAGCACTGATCGTTGCCCCTCCCTCCCCCTCGGGCCTCCCCGAGGCTAGTTTTGTTATTAACACAGGATGGACGGGCCAGAACCTGATCAGCAGGTTGGCCAGCGCCAGGCTCATGCTTAATTCAAGCACTGATTGTTGCCCCCCTCCCCCCCCCCCCACCCGCTAGTTTTGTTTATATAATACAGTGAGGTGATCCACGACACTGTACATATACACAAGAACTTCCATTAGGTGGCACTTCCTACAAAGGAACAAGCTCGCACAGAAAGATAGATTTTAGTTTCCATTTCCATTGCTTTTATTCACCTATAGTTAGGAACAAACACTGGACAACGACGCGTTATCTCCGGAGTATCAACGCGTAGGAGTCGCACCGTATATAAACTGTTTCTATGAGCCGTTTGGCCCCGCTGAGGACACAGGATCAGAACCCTAGTGAGCCAGAAATATGGATCCGAAAGCAGTGTTGTTCTTTATGTCGATTTTATTTGTCAACGATGTTGCGTCAGAACTAAAAACAAGAGGCGTTATCAGAGACAGTGACTGGCAACATTGTCGCAAACAACACGATTTTTCGTATGTTTTGGGGGCTGTCCCGGGTATCGGTTGGGATAACCTACAAAATGAGGTGATGAATTCTGTATTTGCGCAGAACTACTCCCACTGTAAAGTGAGCACTGACGGGAAGTACCTGCTGCCCAATGACGTCGATGCTTATCCCATCAAGGAAAGTGATGAGAAAGCTCAAGCTGATACTCAGCTGATTACGTCACCCACTAAATACAAAAGTGCCACGTCATTCAGCATTAACCTGTGTAACTATGAACTGCTTCACTTCTTGGGAATCTGTGGTTCATTTTCATTGGAATATAAAGATATCAAAGCGATTACCAGCAAAGAATATTTAACCATAACCCGAACAGAACTGCGGTACAGATTCTACGAAGCGAGGATCATTCCAGGCTCTCAGTTACACCCGGCGTTTAGCGAACAAGTCACGGAGATTGCAGCCCTCATCAGGGAAGGGAAAAAGGAAGAGGCACGAATAACCGCGGAAATTCTCGTCCGCGACTACGGCACGCATTACGTTGATCACGTGACCTCCGGGGCCGTACTTTACGAAGAGGACACGCTTGAAACAAGCTACGTCGTAAACACTGAAACGGATACCATTGCTGCAAGCGCATGCGCCGAATTTTCTCCCTTATTCGATCTTCACATCAAAGGATGCGCTTCGAGATCGGCGACGAAAGAGGAAAGAGAGAGCTTCCGAAAAAGCAGCAAGGGCCATCACATTCGCACTTACGGAGGGCCAGCTCCTGACTTAAACATATCACACTGGCGCTCCGGCCTCGATAACAATCTCGCTATGGTAAATAAGGATGGTAATTTCTTATCGGAGCTCTTCACACAAATGTATTTTCCATCATTTTCTGAAGCGGATCTTGAAGTCGTGAGCGAGTATGTGAGGAATGCTACTTATAGTTACTACAGACACAACGCGTATCCCGGGTGCACCAACGTCAGCGCTCCGAATTTCAACTACCAAGCAAATCTGGATGATGGTTCCTGTCTACCGAGTTGTCACAACTACACCTTTGGTGGTATGTTTCAGATCTGCAACGGGTCCGCCTGTAAGAGCGATTACTCGCGAGTAAACCCACTGATAGGCGGGTACGGCTGCCCGGCTGGTTATGAAGGGACACCGATCTACAACAAATCACTTCAGTTTCTTCAGTTGCATATACGACAATCCATTAATTGACAGACATTACTTCCCTGAACATCAAAAGGTAAGAATACATTCCAAATGTTGATATTTTTAAAATAAAATATGATCCATTGTAGTGTTGTAGCTAGCAGTAGGTCTGCTGACTCGAGGCCAGACAGTTTCAGACCACAACATTCAAAATTTGCTCACGCTATTATTTAAAACAGGAACGTATCACGGAAATAAGAATTTAAGATATTTTCGTTCTTGGCGAAATAGGGCACTGTAGACAGAGTGAGTATATTCCCGAATGGACTCGCGATGTGTAGTCTCGATGAAATATAAAGAATACAATCAAGTTAAAGTGTTGTTCGTCTTCCTTGTCTATTCTGGAATGGAGTCGCTACGAACAAAGTGCGATATTTCTCAAATAACAAACATGTGTGAATTCGTATTTGCCTGCAACATTGTTGTTTCAAATAATATCATGTTTGGACTGAACTTCTGGTTGGGAATATAAATCATTTAAATTATGACTTCTCTTTTTTACGGAAACTGACAAGATTTTTTATAGTTTATTAAACAGTTATCAGTAGTTGTTCGAGATTTGTGAAGAAGAAATCTTCTTTTTCTTCTTATTCGTCTTCTTCTTTTTCTTCTCCTCTCCTTCTTCTTTGTAATCCCCGCTATAATCCTGTGAACATACCTAACCTTATTATATCGTAATCTACTGAAAATCGACGCAGTATATCACTGAACTAATTCCTTAAACACGATTCAGCGGGCGTCCATACCTGAGCTATATATATACAATATGATGCGATCAAGAAATGTACAATAAGAAGCGATCAAGTGTAAAGTTCGATGTTAGAGTCAGTAGGGAAAATAAGACAGTTCAAATTTCAAAGCTTAATATTTTTCCAGGCGTTAAAATTGAAAAACGTCAGAGAGTAACGAAAACTACGAACAAAACGTATATTTTTTCAGTTTAACTCAAGATATGAACGCATTTAAAAGTATGGCTATGTGATGTGGCTTCCAAATAAAAAGTCCAAAAAATTACCGGCGTTGAAACGGCATTTTCAGGCGCCAGCGTGTCGAAGGCTTCAATGGTTAACTTATAGGGTACTGTACACGCAATTCAAAACCGGATGGGCGACTTGCCAGAAGTTTTATTTCATTTATCATACACAGAAAAGAACACACCATATTAAACTGCTTTGCCAAGTCAGGGAAAAGAAGTGGAGCTTTCAGCACATTTCTTGTGTATTACACACACGTATTCTGAGCTTGGGTCTAGTGTCAGCTGTATCCCGACACCGGAAGCGACATTACTTTTTTCTTCAAGGCCTACACGCTATTCCTCAGCAGAGAAACGATTTTTTTTCTATTTTAATCAGACAAAGAGGCTTCTTCGCCACAATTCTTCGGTAAACTCCTCGAAGTTAACTTGTACTTCACCTTAAGTAAACCGCCCCCCCCCCCTACCGCCCCCCACACACAAAGTTCTAACTTATCACTTCCTGTTAAACAGAACCTCACAGACAACCTTGTGTCCAAAGCCACAGAAAGCCAATCACGAGATCTGTGCCCGAAGGGCTTTAGTCAACACCCAGTCGGGGTGCCCCAGGGCTGTACAATCGACTACTGCTTGCCGGCCAATGCCTTCACTCCGCCAGAACTACCGGAAATCAAGCGTCCGCCATTTTATGACCAAGAACCGGTGAGTAAAACCCTAAAAATGGCGACAACAATCGCCACCGATCCGATCAGGCCATTTCAAGTCGTACCCATTATTAGTCGTGCCCCAAATACTGAAACCAAGCTATTGAAGTGAGGTTGGGCAGATTCGTGTGTCTAAACTTTCGCTATCCAGCTGAACAAAAAACTAGTTAACCATTTCCTCGAGTAGGTTAGAACCAGTACTAAGGTGATCTCTACCACACGCATGTGTAGTGGCTTGTTTCGCAAGTAATGGGCCTAAATTTCTCCACGCTGCCTTACGTAACAACGTTGTACAAATATGTTCAGTGCAAAGCAGTTGTTACGTCATGGCGTTTCTTCGCAATACGCCAACATATATTAAGGACAACGCAAGATTTTACAACATTAAGTTGTTAACTACCAATTTTTTGTTAAAACCACAGTGTTAAAACGCAATTTTGACGCCCGAAGATGCAGATACAGTCGGACCCACTTAATATGAACACGGTTAATATGAAGTTCGCGTAATATGAAGTGATTTGCTTGGTCCCAATGTTAAATGCCTTGGTTTCTGTGGACAGAAATTCACATAACATGAACACGTTTAATATGAAGTTCACATAATATGAAGTCCAGCATAAGGCCCCATAGGCCACATTTACTGCATAATCTGTTCGCGTAATATGAACTACATAAAAGACCAAGACAAAAACACAAACAACACAAGTACACAGAAGACTGAGTAAGTGTCAACACTGAATGCTATTGTTTATAAAAGGCATTATTGTGGGGCGATCACAAAAGGGTCGCAATTGCTATTTAGCAGTCTTTAAGAAGATAAAACAGTCGTTTGATTCAAAGCTATTGCTGGCTGCAGAAACAAAGAGGCACAAACTCCAAACAATCGAAAATTAATGAATATTTTTCGTCGGAGTAGACAAAATTTATATGCTTGATTTTAATTGTATATAGTGTGACTTATTTTAGTTCGATTTTATATGGCAGTAGCACAGACAAGAAATAAACACAATAATCGTTCCAAAATAAGCAATAAATATATACCTATTGATTGTATGGCTTGAAAGTGTGATGTGTAAAAGTTCGTGTAATATGAAGTTCGCGTAATATGAAGTATTTTGCTCGGTCCCGACGACTTCATATTACGCGGGTCCGACTGTATTTGCTACACGACACGAGTAAATGCTGCAGTCTGATTGGTCGAGTTCCAAGTAAATAATTTTTCAATGCTGAGCAAGACGATATTATTAGTTATCAAATCCCCAATTAAGTCATGTAACAAACCATATATTGACTTATTTCAAGTCAACATGAAGATATTGTTGACCAGATACATTTTCTTACCGGTCAACAATACTTCATGTTGACTCAAAACAAACCACTATCTGCTGAATGATGTATGAAAGGCACACACGTGACCACTTCAGTACCCATAATGAGATGTATCCGATCTATACTATGCACAAAAAGTTGTTTGTATTCCAGGGTATCCGTGCATTCGCTGTGCAGCTGCTGTTCGTTAAGTGTGAAAATCTGGTTTAACTGAATTCTATTGAGGACCGTTTTTGGGTAGTCTGACAACCATGATGACAACAACAATATTGGTGACCATATTAATCGGTTCAAGGAGGACATACCCAGTATTGAACAGAGAACTTATCATCTTAGAGACCCTTGTGACCTTAAACGCAAAGTTCTAACCTTTACCAAATGGTATTGAACTTCAAATGTTTATCCCGCAGAGCAAAGGTTTTGAAAAAATCGTTGGGTTATTTTATTTCATTTTCACTTAGTTTTGAGGCGAAACGGCTCCACCGATAAAAATAACTGTTTTGTGCATAGTATATATTGAATCCGCGACATCTCGCATCTGGACATCTCGCATCTGGACATCTCGCATCCGACAACTCGCATCTGGACATCTCGCATCTGGACATCTCGCATCCAAATGAAAAAATGGACATCTCGCATCCGTGATTTTTTGCTTGATTTATCATTGTGTTTTGGAGGTGGGGGGTAGGTGGTAATCATTTTATTTAGTGTATTTTGACATCGTAATTTACTACGATTTGTCATGGTCTCCTTGTTCCAAAACAGTGCAAACCGTACATTCCTCGCGCTTGATTGCAGTGATCAGTGCCCAGATTGACAGATGTTTGTATCCAAAGAGATGGTGTATATGTTATGTTGTTTGTGTATATGAAACCATCGAGACAAAGCTTAGGTTTGCCCCGAATACTTTCGATGAATTCCATTCTAATTTTACCATTCAATAGCAAAACCCATGATTTTGGACATGCATCAAAGATAAATTTTTAAACATTGAATAGATCAGTGGGATTAGTGGATGTGGATTCATTCTTAATACTGATCCGCCGCACGTTCATTAAATCCTTCATGCTTTTAAGTACCTCTTTCGAGGGATTAGCATATGTCGATTCGCGCTGCACCGAACGTTGAACTACTCACTATGGCATTCACTGAGTACAAATGTAAGTGTAACTCTCGAATTACTCCGGAAACTGAAGAGTTTTTTTCAGTTGATTTACTTAAATAACTTACGTTTTGGAAACCCCTGTTAATATCGTCAAGCAAAAATCTCACTTATAATTTATTTTTACTCGAATAAGTTACGTTTTGGAAACCCCTGTAATTTATTTTCTGTATGAAGTTTCCCAAACACAGTGTTGAAGTTCCCCCTTAAAAACAGACCAAAATCACGGATGCGAGATGTCCACTTTTTCATTTGGATGCGAGATGTCCAGATGCGAGATGTCCAGATGCGAGTTGTCAGATGCGAGATGTCCAGATGCGAGATGTCCAGATGCGAGATGTCTGGATACCTATATATTTGGTGTAATCCCTTAGCACTTCTGTTAAATGACTGAGTGCATTTCACTTTACTTTATGTAAAACGTTCTTTGTTTTAATGAACTGCTTTAAAATTGTCTAATGCTATCTATCAGTGGTACTTTTTCTACACAGCAGAAGGAAGCTCGAAATGAATCGAATTCAGACCATATTCAGGTAAGAGAACTAAAAAAAACTTACACCCTATGTCCACGGGAAGAACTGACCCCTTTATTACATTTTAGTGGAAGAACTCGGCCCAAATCGAACCCGACCCAAAATACAAGTGTTAGAATTGTTACATTGAAACATATTTTACAAACCGAACGTCAAGTGAAATAAAACGAACTTTCCTAACACTCTCCGTTTTATTATAAAAACACTTAACGAATTCATTGATAGGTTAAATAATAAAATAAATACATTGCTCTACAAATTTTCTCAGAAATTTTTGGATAAAATTTTATGTCCAGGGAGTAATATTTCTCATCTTCATTCAAACCCAACAAACCATTTTCAGCCAATTTTACAATAAATTTCAGAAAGAAACAAGACGTGAAACATCTGCTATTTAATTGCGTTGCGCAAGAATCGAACCCTGCAGTCGTAAATGTTTCGGATAACTTGCGTGCACAGTACCTAAAGTTCCCCGAAACTTTTTTTTCAATATTTCACATTTCGATCCAACCAATTTGGAGTCGATTTTAAAAAAATATAATGATGCACATCTGCAATATAAATATATATATCTATATGTCTCACTGTGAACGAAGCGAAAACCCAAGCTCGTATAGTTTCTGTGAACGTGCGTGTTAAAATGTAGCATTTCTCATTTGATGCAAAGTCAAGTATTTCTCTGTCACTTTGCAGTCAATTAAACTGAAAAAATTTCTGACATGATTTGCTACTATCTTGGTCTTATTTCTTTAACTGCATGTTTCGTTTTATGTTTCAGAATCACAGGAATAGCCATAACGGTCTGAGCGCGGGCCTTCTGGCCATTATCACGACGTCAGTCATTGTGGTTATCGGTGCTGTAATAGCCATAATCACAGCAGTGCGGATCAGGCGACAAAAGCGCATCGGCTTTGTGAAGATTTAATGATACCTAGTAATGTAACTTTTTTTGGCGTATGTTTGTCTAATTTGGGAGACAATGGGATTATTCTTAAAGTACGTACGCAGGAGGAGTGTGTGCGCGGGGATGGGGGGGGGGTGGGCGCTCGGCTTTACGTTAAGTAACCAGATGACGTCATGAGAGAGAAAGGATAACATAGGTCAAGAAACGAATGGTTCTTTTTCCCATTAAAAGCAGTGGCAAATAGGGGGTAGGTGATTGCGGTTGGAGGGGGGAGGGAGGGAGGGGGTGGTTTTGGATGAAGGGGTACAGTGGCACAGGTGTTTTAAGTGTTAGCTTTTTTTACCTTCAGTATAACAAGCATTTCTTGATCGGCAAGTCTTGGCAATAGAGGTGCCCAAAGCCTGTGTACCAACGGCAATAAGACATCTACAAAACACATGAAATTCATCTCATACACTCCGATCCAGGGTTTGCCCCTTTTTTTGCCGAAATTTTTGTAAACCGACTGGGTAACACGTTCTAAGTTCACCATAACGACGAAAGATAGTACTGTAGTACAAAAAAAAACTAGAGCAGTGTGCATAGCCCACATATTCGCCACAGGCCCCCCATCAGTTAAACACGGCCATCAATAGTCAATCAAGAGCTGAAATTTTCCAAGTCCAGTTGCTGCATTTTCCTTGGACGAACCTGGCCCATTTACAATACCGATCTGTGTTTATTCTCATAGAAGTTACACACCAAGTTTCATTAAAATCCGTGCAATTTTCTAAGTCCAGTTGGTCCATTTTCCTTCGACGAACCTGACCCATTTACAATATCGATCTGTGTTTGTTCCCATAGAAGCTACATACCAAGCTTCATTAAAATTCTTGCAGCAGTTTTTAAGTTACCGTGTTAACAAGCTCACACAATAATCAATCAAGAGCTGAAATTTCCTTATTCCAGCTGGTCCGTTTTCCTTGGACCATCCTGGCCCATTTACAATACTGATCTGTGTTTGCTCCCATAGAAGCTACATACCAAGTTTCATTAAAATTCTTGCAGAGGTTTTTAAGTCATCGTGTTAACAAGCTGTTGATGACAAACCGACACACGGTCGATCGCATATATTCCCCAGAGGTAAGGGAATAAAAAAGCAATCGTGGAAAGCACAGCTCCTAACTGGAATTGAAACTCCAAGAGGGTTGTCACTGTGACCTTGAAATTGGGACAAGGTTGAAATAAATATAACGTTCCCCTATCCACTATTATAGGTCACTCATACACCAAATATCGTTGGAAACGGATTGTTGGGGTTGGAGTAGCAGTTGGTGATGGACAGACGGACGGACAGACAACACCCAAACGTAAAGCCCTCCTCCAGTGGTTACAGCCTCTTTTTGGGCTAACAAATCGGAAACGAGAGCACTTAACTGACGTCACAACGCAGCGTGATTGGACGATACACCAGTACTTACTTTGATTGGCGCGTAGAGCCAGGAGTCCTTCTTCCACTGTGTCTAGCGTTACCAGCCTTAGGCGAGGGTCCGGTGCTCCCATCAAATGTATACACTTCTCCAACACCTTGTATAGGCAAATACATTTATTTTAACATTATTTACTTTTCACGACTGTATTTTTTTTCTGTCTCATTGAACTTGAATAAAAAATGTCATGTTGGTCAGTTTGAGATATCCATCAGAATAACCCACATTTGATAAACATTCACAAATTCTGCAAAGTGATACCACCAAAAGTGTTACTGATTTCCACATCTGAAATGTTCATTTTCGGTTTTTCACGATATCACACTCATGTCCAGGACTACACATGTGGGCAAAGTTTGACTTTTTTTTCAAAAACAAAATCATAAATGAATGCTATAAGAAACCAATGTGCCTATCACTCAAGGCAACACAAAGTTATTGATCTTTAAATCCAAGAAAAATTCTTTAAAATACTGGTATTTTTGTTACCTGTGAAATTTTATTGACATGGAAAGGCTGCTCTTGTTTGTGATTGACCTCTAGGTCGTCATGACGATACGCGTCAACGTCACCCTGGTCGTCCGTCGCACCGCTGTCCGTCACTGCGTCGCTGTCTACGTCAGCGATACGTCTCTGCACCATGTAGCCAATCAGAAACGCCCTCACATCGTCTGCATTTGTGCACTGGTGGGTCGCTTTCGGCTCGTTCATCTGAATGACACGTTACAGTATTGCAAAAACATCTGCTCCGCTGGCAGGCATAATTTTGTGTAAGGTTGACAGCATATACATTTTAAAAAATGCCAGACCCAGTGACTAAACATGGACTTATAATTTCAGTAAACAACCAATCGTACCTCACAACAGCGGGATCATTACAGGCACGTGCCTGAACACTATCAGAAAGGGAATCAAGTGTCCCAGTGAAACGGTTCCATATTAAAAAAAGAGCAGTGTGCATAGTCCACATAAATACCACAGGCCCCCCATCAGTTAAACACTGCCATCAATAGTCAATCAAGAGCTGAAATTTTCAGCCCAGTTGGTGCATTTTCTTTGGACGAACCTGGCCCATTTACAATCCCGATCTGTGTTTGTTCCCACAGAAGCTACAAACCAAGTTTCATTGCAATCCTTGCAGCAGTTTTTAAGTTACCGTGTTAACAAGCTGTTGGATGACAGACCGACAGACCGACACACGCGGTCGATCGCATATATTCCCCCCTTGTGTTGAATAAACAAGTAGGTCAGTGAAACTGACTTTGTCTCCCCGCGGCGTAAATTCGCAGTATTTGATTTTGTTAGGTTGGACTACAATTCTTATCATGCTGTTAAGACAAATACAACCTACACGTAAAATAATTTTTTGCCAATTGATCAAGAAATGTAGGACTGAGTGTGTTAACATACCCGCTCAAGTGCTGAAGGACTGTATAAATTTGTAAGGTCCAGCTGGGTCAATGTCCCTGGGCTAACCTGCCTCATTTATAATACCAACTCTTGTTAGCACCCATATCTAAAATACTTCGACAAGCGATTAAGAAATGTTGGCTTGACAGCGTTAACAAACTAAGTCAAGTGCTCGAAGACTGAATTTCTTAAGTCCAGCTGGGTCGATGTCCTTGGGCAGACGTGGCTCATTTACAATATCACCTCTTGTTAGGACCCATACTATCTATATGTAAAATATTTCTCCAATCGATCACGAAATGTAGGCTTGTGTGTGTTAACAAACTCACTCAAGTGCTGAAGGAATGTGCAATTTTTAAAGTCCAGCTGAGCCAATGTCCTTGGGCTGACTTAGCTCATTTACAATACTAACCCTTGTTAGCACCCACACCAACTATAGGTAAAATATTTCGACACTCGAATACGAAATGTTGGCTTGACAGTGTTAACAAACTGACTCAAGTGCACAAAGACTGTGTGAATTTTTAAGGTCCAGCTGGGCCAATGTCCTCTACCTATATGTAAAATATTTCACGGATCAATCTAGAAATGTAGGCTTGAGCGTATTGACAAAAAAGTGTCGACAGACAGACAGACAGACCCGAAAGCTATAGTGCCCCAAGCCGCGCTACACGGCGGTGGGGGGACTAAAAAAAAATTAATAATCATAAAAGATGCTTATAATTTTCACCTAAAAAACAATGACCTCGTAATAATCGGTGCCAGCAGTTGTTGAATGTGAATTTACCGATTCGTGGTGGGCATCAGGAGGAAACCATTTCCGTATAAAGGTGACAAGAGAGTAGAGAATTCTCATGAATGGTAGTGCCACATCTTCGTAATATGTATCCAGTGCAGTCAGGATCTAAAAACAACAGCAACACACTGCAGCTCGTAATGCTTTTTTGTGACAAAGTTATGACCAACATGTATTCTGTTGAGCTTTTCATATACTGTACAATTATTAACACTTGAGCGCTTAATAAAAATTTGCAATTAATATTATTATACTTTATTTCGTTTGATCTTTGCAAGGTCAGGCCCGTCATCCATTCGTGAATCTCCAGGCGAGACGTTTGTATTGGAAAAGTGGAAGCCCTTCACCCCTCCCCTCCCGACCCCTCCCCTACCCTCCCTCAAACGAATCGGCACATTTATGTAGTAGTCTCCAGGATATACTTACATTTAAATAATATTATTTTTCAGCCCGTATTTTTTACTGGCGTTTTAAAAGTTACCTCTAGAATGGTATCTTCCAGCAGGGGGAGGATAGCTTGTTCGCTGTAGCGGAGTATCACACACAAGACAAGCGGGGCCTTGGGATGGCGTGATAAGTGCCTCATGCGTAGTGATATGGAGTTCACTAAATAGTCCGCATTGGCGCTCAGTAGGTCTTCCACACAGCTGTGAACATATATTTAGGTCATGTACAATACTGATTTATCAAGCCGTACTACAGACAGGCCATAACTGTGTCGCTACTGCAGTATTCAAGGCCTCTATTTATTACGTCTGGCCTGGCGAGTCGCCATTTTTTTTTTTTTTTTTGGACTTCAGAAAGTGTTGGTACTATTTATGTAGCTGTGAGCTTAGCATTAAAATGTTTAATAGCATGTTATGTCACCTTACATTGTTACTTTTGTGTAAATGAATGCCATAAAAAAGTTGCTTAAAATAAACTGTTCCCATTATTTATCAAAAAACACTTCATGATATAAACACATTAACAAGTTTGTCCAAGGACAAAGTCCCAGCTTACGAAAAGCAATAAGACCCATTCCAGCGTGTATGAGCGAAGGAATTTCCCTGAAATATCGGGCTTCAAAAGATGAGACGGCAAAGAGCTAGCTCAATAATTAATTTAGCACCGGACCAGAACATAGACCGATAAATGCATACAAAGATTTCTTTACGTGAAAAATGGGGAACAGATTTTTTGTATCTCTGGTAGACTGGATAGTCTGCCATAGATACCTTCAAACAACGCTCGCATTTCGGACCAGTGCGCATATTTATGTAACTTGCCTCGATGCGCGGTTCTTATTCAGACAAGTACGCATGTTTATTTAATTTGCGTTGATGCGCGGCTCTCATTTTGGAACCGTGCACATGTTCATTTAACTTAATAAAGATTAATGCGCGGTTCTTATTCCAGACCAATGCGCATGTTTATTTTACTTTCGTTGATGAGCGGTACTTATTTTGGACAAGTGCACAAGTTTCCTTAGGTTGTCTTGATACGCGGTTCGCATTTCGGAAGAGTTTCCATGTTTATCTAACTTGCACGGTGCGCATGTTTATTTAACTTGCGTTGACGCGCGGTTCGAATATCGGACCAGTGCGCACGTTTATTTAACTTGCATTGATGCGCGGTGCTTATTCTGGACCAGTACTAATGTTTATTTAACTTGCGTTGGAGCGTGGTTCACATTTCGAACCACTCCACACGTTTATTTAAGTGGCGTTGATGCGCGGTTCGAATTTCGGACCAGTGCGCATGTTTATTTAACTTGCGTTGATGCGCGGTGCTTATTTTGGACCAGTGCACATGTTTATTTAACTTGCGTTGATGTGCGGTTGGCATTTCGGACCAGCGCCCATGTTTTTTTACCTTGTGTTGATGTGCGGTTCTTATTTCGGATCAGTGCGCATGTTTATTTACCTTGTGTTGATGTGCGGTTCTTCTTTCGGATCAATGCGCATGTTTATTTACTTGTGTTGATGTGCGGTTCTTATTTCGGATCAGTGCGCATGTTTATTTTACTTGCGTTGATGAGCGGTACTTATTTTGGACAAGTGTACAAGTTTCCTTAGGTTGCCTTGATGCGCGGTTCGCATTTCGGAAGAGTTCGCATGTTTATCTATCTTGCGTAGATGCACGGTGCTTATTTTGGACGTACGCATATGTTAATCTAACTTGCGTTGGTGCGCGGTTTGCATTTTGGACCAGTGCGCATGTTTATTCAACTTGCGTTGAAGAGCAGTTCGAATTTCGGACCAGTGCGCACGTTTATTTCACTTGCGTTGATGCGCGGTGCTTATTTTGGACCAGTGCAAATATTTATTTAACTTCCGTTGGCGCGTGGTTCGCATTTCGAACCACTGCGCATGTTTATTTAACGTGTGTCGATGTGCGGTTCTTATTTCAGGCCATAGCGCATATTTCTTTAATTTGAGTTGATGCGCGGTTCTTATTCTGGACCAGTGCGCATGTTTATTTAAGTTGCGTTGATACGCAGTTCTTATTTTGAATAGGGCGCACGTTATTTAACTTGCGTTAATGCGCAGTTCGGTTCGCATTTCTAACCAGTGCGCATGTTTATTTAACTTGCGTTAATGCTCGGTTCCCATTTCTGACCAGTGTCTTTGTTTATTTAGCTTGCGTTAATGAACGTTTCGCATTTTCCACCAGTGCGTACGTTTATTTAACTTGTGTTGATGCGTGGTTCGCATTTTGGACCAGTGCGCATATTTATTTAACTTGTGTTGGTGCTCGGTACTTATTTTAGATCAGTGCAAATGTGTATTTAACTTGCGCTGAGGAGCGGTTCGGAATTCGGACCAGTGTACCTGTTTCTTTAGGTTGCGTTCATGCGAGGTTCGCATTTCGGACCAGTGCGTAGGTTCACTTAACTTGCGTTGACAAGCGAATTGCATTTCGGACCAGAACGCATGTTTATTTCAGTCCCGTCGATGCCCGACTCTTATGTCTATTCAACTTGCGTCGATTCGTGGTTCTTTCTTCGGACCACTGCGAATGTTTATTTAACTTGCGTTGATGCGAGGTTCTCATTTCAGACCACTGCGCATGTCTATTCAACTTTCGCCAATGTGTGGTTCTTTTTTCGGACAAGTGCGCATGTTTGTTTAACTTGCGTTGATGTGCGGTGCTTATTTTGGACCGGATCGCATGTTTATTTAACATCCGTCGATGCGCGGTTCGCATTTCCGACCATTGCCCATGTTTATTTAACTTGCGTTGATGCGTGGTTCTCATTTCAGAGCAGTGCGCATGTTTCTTTGGGTTGCGCTGATGCGCGGTTCTTTTTTTCGGACCAGTGTGCATATTTATTTAACTTGCGTTGATGCGCGGTTCGCATTTCGGACCAGTGCGCATGTTTCTTTAGGTTGCGTTGATGCTCGATCCGCATTTCGGACCACTGCGCATGTCTATTCAATTTGCGTCGACGCGTAGTTCTTTTTTCGGACCATTGCGCATGTTTATTTAACTTGTGTTGATGCGCGGTGCTTATTTTGGACCAGTTTGCATGTTTATCTTCCGTCAGTAGTTCACATTTCGGACCAATGCGAATGTTTATTTAACTTGCGTCGATGTGCGGTTGTTAAATCTGACTACTGCGCAAGTTCATTTAACTTGCGTTTATGCGCTGCAGGAGAAGATTCATTTTTTTTTTTTTTTAAATTCCGAAAAAAATTCAAAAGTTTTCCAATTCACTCAAAAAGCACAAGCCGTATGCATGACCCCCTAATGTCGGCTTGTATCAAAAATAAATGAAATCTGATAAAAACAGTAGGAGGAAATGCATTTTGAAGTTTTTTTATTCAAAAATTCACCAAAAATTCTGATCGACTCGAAAAGCACAGGCCGTTTTCACGACACCCTAAGCATGCCTCAGCCCCAAAATAAATGATGTCTGATCAAAACTGCAGGAGAAGATGCATTTTGAGGTATTTTCATCAAAAATTCCCTATCGAAATCAAGAATTCCCAAGTCGAGTCAAATAGCATAAGCCGTATGCCCGACCCACCTAAGGATGCCTCATACCAAAAATAAATGAAATCGGATTAAAACTGTAGGAGGAAATGCATTTGAAGTTTTTCTTCGAAAATTCCCTAAAAATACAGAAATTATCGCATCGACAAAAAAGCGCAAGCCGTATGCTCAACCCCTTAGGGATGCCTCAAACCAAAAAAAAAAAAAAGAGAGAGAGAAAGATCAAAACTGTAGGGGAAAATGCATTTTGAAGTTTTTTTCTTCAAAAGCTCCCTAAAAATACAAAAATTGTCCGATCGACTAAAAAGCACAAGCCGTATGCACGACCTTTTAGGGTCATCGGATCTTTGAGAGGTTTCGGATCAAAAATGTAGGACGAGATACATTTTAAATTTTTTTTCTTCAAAAATTCCCCAAAAATTCAAAAATCACCCGATCGACTAGAAAAGCACAAGCCGTATGCACGACCCTTTAGGGGTGCCTCATACCAAAAATAAATCACATCCGGTCAAAAATGTAGGAGGAGACACATTTTAAAATTTTTTCTTAAAAAATTCCCCAAAAATTCAAAAATCACCCGATCGACTAAAAAAGCACAAGCCGTATGCACGACTCCTTAGGGATGCCTCACACCAAAAATAAATGACGTCGAATCAAAATTGTAGGAGAAGATGCATTTTGAATTATTTTCTAAATTTTTGCTTAAAAATTCCCCCAAAATACAAAAATTGCCCGATCGACTAAAAAAGCACAAGCCGTATGCACGACACTTTAGGGGTGCCTCATACCAAAAATAAATCACATCCGGTCAAAAATGTAGGAGGAGACACATTTTAAAATTTTTTCTTTAAAAATTCGCCAAAAATTCAAAAATCACCCGATCGACTAGAAAAGCACAAGCCGTATGCACGACCCCTTAGGGATGCCTCACACCAAAAATAAATGACATCGAATCAAAATTGTAGGAGTAGATGCATTTTGAATTATTTTCTAAAATTTTGCTTAAAAAATTACCCAAAAATACAAAAATTGCCCGATCGACTAAAAAAGCACAAGCCGTATGCACGACACTTAAGGGGTGCCTCATACCAAAAATAGATCACATCCGGTCAAAAATGTAGGAGGAGATACATTTTAAAATTTTTTCTTTAAAAATTCGCCAAAAATTCAAAAATCACCCGATCGACTAGAAAAGTACAAGCCGTATGCATGACCCCTTAGGGATGCCTCACACCAAAAATAAATGACATCGAATCAAAATTGTAGGAGGAGATGCATTTTGAACCAAAGTTTACTAAATAAACAACTAACTAACTAACTAACTAACTAACGGACACCGCCCGCAAACCGATAGGAATACCCCAGCTTACGTGTAACGTAAGCTGGGCTAAAAAAGCGTCGCAAGTCGCAATTATTTTTCAGCCCGTATTTTTTTACTGGCGCGGCAACTCACCGCGTGGCAACTCCCCTAGACTCTTTTTTTTCACATCTTTAGTCTTTGGCACATA
The DNA here is from genome assembly GCA_949752745.1 of Protula sp. h YS-2021. Classification (NCBI taxonomy): domain Eukaryota; kingdom Metazoa; phylum Annelida; class Polychaeta; order Sabellida; family Serpulidae; genus Protula; species Protula sp. h YS-2021. The sequence goes on from OX457026.1 coordinate 88,048,811, forward strand.
ACATTCATATTTTGAAAAGAATCTTTGTCCCGTTAATTGGACAGCTATGTTTCAGGATATCAGGAAGACATTTATACATTTACCTATGCCCACACGACGAGGCTATTTGCTGTAAAATTAACATGGCAGTTTGGCTGACAGCTGCGTTGTCACTCCCTACTTTCTCCAGAACCGGGTACAGGGCGTCAATCAACAGGGGGTTAAAACACTCACCAGCTACCTAAATAATTTACATGTAAACACATGGACAGGCATATTGTCACGTTCAAAACAAAGAAGTGAACCTAAAATATCATCTGATCATAACTGGCCCACTAGCCGCATTGTGGTGTGTAAAAAAAGCAAAATCTAAATGGAATTACATTATAAAATAAAAGAATTTCACCTACCTCGGCTATTAAGGTACATTTACAGGATATTGCCACATTCACAAAAAGTGGTTCGACCCAAGTAAATTTAATCTCAAAAGTTCTCCGTTTGTATTTATAATCAACACTTTTCACCTACTTCTTGATTGACTAGAAACTTTTAAACAATGATCGATATATCATGGGGGAGGGGGGAGGGGTTGTCGGAAATATGGGAGAGGGGGGGGGGGGGGGGGGCTGGCGTACCTGTGCAAATATGCCAACTCCCTCCAGCAGCAAACACACTTGCAAGATGTTACTGTTTAGTTCACGAAGGCTCCGAGATCCAGGTCTTCGCACTTTTACAATCTGCCAATCAGAATCGTCCTTACTCAGATTCTCCACTTTGTTATCTGTACTATGATTGGTCGTTGCTACGTCCATGTATTCGGGACATAAATACACCTGTAATAACGACCTGAAAGCAAATTATAAACAGTACTAACCATACAGAAAACATCAGTATAACACGAATCAGTTTCACTTTCACTTTCGATTACATTATTAGATGTCATTCAACAATACACTAAGCAATGTAAAGCTTATCTCCTTAACTATTGCAAAGTTATTCGATATTCCCCTATTAATTCTCAAGTTGGAAGATAATTTTCCAAGAAACAGTTCTATAAAGCCTTTACTTAATAAGAGCGTATATTGATTCCGAGTCCTGTTCTTTTCTGCTGCCTTCAGATTTGCCGGAAGGAAAATGCTCCGCTGTTTTGAAACAAAGGGAAAAAAGAGGCCTTTTAATTTTATTTCTATAGTGATTACTAAACACATGATACACAAACAGATTCAGCATTTTATCGATTAAGCAGTGGAGTACACAAAATCACCAACAGTATGGAATGCCGTTTTCACATTTATTAGGGAATTATTGATGTCAAGAACTAATTTTTGATCTCAAAAATTGATTTTTGATATCAAGAATTAATTTTTGATCTCAATAAATCCATATTTTGATATCAAGAATTCATTTTTGCTATCTGTAATTGTATTTTTGATGTCTCTAATGTATTCTTGATCTCAAAAAATAATTTTTGATTTCAAGAAATATTTATTGAGGTCAAAAATGATTTAATGATATCTAAAATTGATTTTTTCAGATCAAAAATTCAATTCTTGATAGCAAAAAAGAAATATTTGAGAGCAAAATATCAATTTTGAGCTCAATAATTCATTTTCTTTATATTGATATCAAGAATTTATTACAGACATCATTATTTTAGACTAATACTTTTTTAATTTGTATTTTGAAATTTGCAAACGATTTTTTGATCTCAAAAATTGATTTTTGATATCAAAACATCAGTCTATTTTTTTAAATAAAAAAATTCAGAAACACACATCTGTAAATAAATAATGACTGGCCTTGTATACAGAATCTTTAAGTTTTTACTATACAAAAAAGAAGCAATTCTTGGGATAAAAAATTGTGTTGTCAATATTGATCTCAATAATTCAAATTTTCATTTCAAAAATTTAACTGACGGTTCGGTATTTTTATGTAGCTATGTGTCTCCCTTAAGATTTTCTAAGTTTGTAAAATTGATTTTTTGATCTCAAAAATAATTTTTTGCCATCTAAAATTCAATTACTGATTTTGATATCAAAAATAAGCATTAAATGTTAAAACGAAATTCCATACAACAGTCATTTCCATTCACCAAGAATCTTTTCCTCTTTGGCTATCAAGCTGTCCATTACACCAACCCCACAAAAGACGCACTCCACTTCCAGACATGACGTAACACAAATCCTTGACTTCAGTGACTCTTACCGTGTATGATTCCGTGGCATATTTCGTTCATAATTAGTATGGCTTGTTTTCTATTCACGGACGACTGATGAAATAAGTCCAAGAAGTGATCTATCAGTATCTCTACATCTCCTTCAAAGGAAATTCAAGTTCAAATATAAACGGCCAGAACCAAAAGACATCACATGACCTCCTGTCAAGCAATGAGCAAGTTTTATTCAAAGTACCAAAAAAAACGCAAACAGCGAGTTTTTTTCTCTCTCAAGTTGCCAAACAAGCATCAGATTTTCAGCACTTTAATTTCGTAGTTTTAACGCCAAGACAGGGTTACTCAGTTGGTGGCGGATAATATAAAATGCTTGGGACCAAGCAATTACTTCAAACTCTTCAATTTTCACCTTAACCGTAGTAATTTTAACAGAAAAGAGACAAACAAATTTACAATTACGCTCGCTACAGTTAAGCGTGGCGTGTTGTTATTAGATCCCCTGAATAATGACAGAATTACCCACCAAAATCCCTCGCTAAAAGTATTTGGTTTTCTTGAAGAGAGACTTAGACCATCAGCATGTGGCACGCTTTCTTCACTGACTCCATACACAAATCTACCAAACAAATCTGCCACCTAAGACTACGCTTGAGTATGTAATCAATCGCTTAAGTTACTTGCCGAAATGACCCAATGTTCTGCACAGTGACCGCAGCTCAATAAAGATGTTTTCGTCACGGAAATGGACGAACTGTTTCCGAGTGTTCTGGTAAACATGATTTGTCTCTAACTTCGTGAGCACACCTGTGTACAACCACAGTGACATCATAAAGCAGCACTATCTGTTTGTACGCTCCAGCTTGTGCGAGGCGGCCGCGGGAACGGTTTGTATGAACCGAGTATTTTCTTGCTTGACAATGCGAATACTCCAAAAACATTTAGCAGATATTGCCTTAGGTTGAATTAACTTGACGAATTATTGACCACGTATTGACCACGTATTGAACCTCAGGTGAACTAGATGCTCGAGAAGCATGAATCCGCCGGGGTTTGGGCAAAATTTGAAAGTAATTTATTAACAATTTATCATTTTGTTAATTTCTGTCGTACTTCCAAAATTCCTGGTCACTGCACTTCACAAGGGTCGGAACCACCCCTGGGTAAAATTTCAAACGAATCCATCCACTAATAAATGCTCTAGGTGCAAGAGACTGACTCCAGTATATGCTAACTCCAAAAAAGCACACTTTGCAAATGTTTAAAAATTCACCATTTTGTCAATTTCTCTCGTATTTCAAAAATTCCTGGTCACTGCACTGTACAAGGCTTGGAACCACCCCTGGGTAAAATGCATCCAATAATAAATTCTCTAGGCGCGTGAGACTGAAAGTGCACAGACAGACGGACGGAAATGAAAGTATCAGTATGAAGTAAGACAGAATGAAAACTATATCCGTCCCCCGGCGGATAACAATTTTGTATGTAATCAACATCTTCATCCTCAAAATAGGTCAATATATGCTTTATTAGGGGTTGGGACAAGTCAACCCACGACCGACTCAACCCACGACCAACTCAACCCACTTTGGTCAAGTCAACCCACCTTGTCCCGGTCAACTCAACCCACCCTACATACCGACTCAACCCACCCTGAAAGTCAACTCAACCCACCCCAAAACAAACTCAACCCACCTGTATTAAATCGTTCTAATATAAAAAAAAATCTTAATTTGAAATAGGTTTAGTTAAAATTCGAGAAAATTCACAAACATCTGATATTCTCTGTGATCCATTGTCAACTTGAAATCACAGGAAACATCTGAAATGAAGAGTGGTCTTTTATCGTGTGCAATTAGGAATGACATGCTGAGTAGGGATTTAGTCTGGTGTCGGGGGATTAGCATTACGGGCCGATTCCAAATCGCAATTGTGATTAAGGCGTGTTCTCTGGTCTCTTAAATAACGAATAAACGCAAGATTTCAGTGGGGTGAGTTAATTGCAATTTATTCCGTAATATGCTCTGTTGTAAAGTTTAACAGGCGTTTCTTATTGGTTATTCGTGATTAGTTTTGCAATGTCTAAACTATAAAAAGCTCCCCAAAAGGCGCTCGTAAAACATTTCCAATTTATGAATTTTGAGAGAATGGCTTGAAATTTTTTTTACCGGACGCATCGTATGAACTCGTGTGCAACCATTATTGTTTGGATAAATTTAATTAAACAAACCTTTGAAATGTCGGATAAATCCACTAAATGTAAACAGGACTTGAGGCCTCGACAGTAAATTGTAAAATGTGTGTATTGTTCTGGTTTGCAACATCGGATATGTGGATCGAGTATCTCACAAAAAGACTACCAAAAAAGGTAAATTTGCACAATTTTGTGTAGAAACCAACGAAAGTGTATGCACCAAATGTGTAGAAACCAACCGAAAGACAAACTGTGGTGAAAAAAGGTCCCTATGAAAAGCATGTTTTTTATGGTGTGTAAAATGTGGACTGCGCAACATTTCCTTTGTAGTATTTCAGCCACTTAAGAACGTTAACGTTTAGCTATTTACATTATATACGTCTTTTAACAGCAAATAATATTTGGTAGTAATTACAAATAAATAAAATATATTTAGTATGTATGTACTACTGCATCAGTAAATTACAAAGTTCACGGTTTCGAATCAGGAAAACGAATTTGTTAAGTAATCACTCCTTTCGAGTACGTATGTTTCTTTTATTTGGGCCTTCGGGACAAGAGGTGAACACGGAAGTTATAAAATTAAAAAAAAAAATGGATGGGTTGAGTTGACTTTCATGGTGGGTTGAGTTGGTATGAAAAAGTGGGTTGACTTGACTTTCAGGGTGGGTCGAGTTTGCTAGGGTTGACTTGGTCGTGGGTTGACTTGACCCAAGACCCTTTATTACATCACGTAATTGTGGTTTTTACTTTGAAATCGACCAATCAGATCGCAGCATTTACCCAAAGTCATGCAATAATTACAGATGTACCTAAGAAACATTGAACAATAGGCAACACATTTACGAGATGCATTTAATAGGCCAGAAGTTTCGTTTATTTATTGCTACGATGCCTAGCGGCCATGACAGCAACGAATACAGAACAGGGAAATCTGTGACGCAGTTCGCAATGCCTGAACGGAAATCAAACATAATATAAAGTGAAAAGGCTTATTATATTAATTCCATTCTATTGTACCATTAGCTGTGTCACCCAGAAAGCTAATATTACATTTACTTTTTACACACATCCGGTTTTTAAATTTATCAGTCAAAATACTGACATATTTACGCCACAAGTTAATTTTAAATTTACAAATTTAAAAGCTAGAATCATTCGAAACCTGTAGATTTTTCCTGAATGACAGCAACAGAGGAACAGTCGAGCTCGAGCACCTGCAACAAGCTCTGCGAAAGGCGCTGCAGGTGCGCCACCGAGGACAAGATGGCGGCCAGGTGTGGCGCGAGCAGGCGCACGTGACCTGTCAACAGTCTGGCGCCGTGCAGCTTCTCCTTCTCATCTGAATGTAGAGGTGGTGCACAGATGAGCAGGGCAAGGAGGGACGAGAAAATTACGGAAATGGCCAAAAGTCGCAATATACAAACTGATTTTACTGTAACTTACTGCTCGTCCGAACAGGTTTGTGCACGAATTAGTAAAGAATACGTTGCATCAAGTCGCAATACTCAGATGAATCTTCTGGAATCTTAATGCAGTCTAATATTCTACAAGGTCGTGCCTTAAGGACACACCTTTCGCGCCTCATCTTTGGAGATTTCTTTCTGTTTTTTTTTTTTTTTAATTCTTCTTTTTCACTTCAGTTCACTGGCTAATTCCAATGAGCCTTCTTTATTTGAGAATAAAAGAACTAAACATTTTAATCGCATAAAAAACAGCAAATGTATTCTGTATTTTTAAGCGGTTTTCTCCAATCAACGCATTAAGCTTCAAATACCCGTCAGCGTTAGTGTGCAACCTTACAAAATCCTTAACCTTTCACTTAATCACCTTAACAAGTACATGCAAAGAGGAATCCGATCACATACCAACACTCCTAATTAACCTCGGCAGATGTGTGGCCATAGAATGTAAATTCTCTTCTAAAATATCAACCAATGATCTGCTCCCTATTGAGTCACGCGAGCTGCATTGAAACTCTTCCAGATATGATTGGCTGGCTGTGGCAATATTGACGTAATCATCGGCCACTAAGCTTACAAGAACTTCTAAACAATGCGACATACAACCCGGTAACGATCTGCAGTGTGAAAAAAAAATGGATATAGGGCTGGCATAAAAGAATTCAAGCGAAATTTCATGAAATATTTCAAGCTAGAAATTAAAAAAAAAACTAAAATAAAAAAAAAGTTTTTGAAATTTTTATTTCATATAATTTCAAATCTATATTTGGCCAAAATGCGAACGTTATTTTTAAATTAAAAGAATGCTTTTTTCAACATGGAATCTGTTGTCAGATTAATACTGAAAGACGGCATTTGAAATATTTTAAAAATTTCAAAATTCTCAAAATTTCGAAAATTTTAAATTTCATTAATATTTTTAAAATTTCGAAATTTTTACCAGCCCTGACTGCATATCAGAAATAAATCAATAAATTTACATATGTTCAACATCAAAACATGTGAATAACACCGAACTTTAACGGTAGCCACCTTAGCTTTTTTCTGGTACTTAGACCAAGGAACAATACATAACTCACGACATCTCTTTTCACGGTGTGTTTTTCTGTTAATCGCGTGTGCGAAATGTTTCGTCTTAAACCAGATTCTTTTCAATTATAACTTACTTTTGACAATTATCTAGCAAGGCTTTGGCCCAAGTCACCAACGCCATCCTGACACGCCAGTTTGAGTGACTTGCCACCGCTTTGATTCGGCCAGTAAGTACTTGCAATTTGGCGGCAGTTTGCGTAACCCAGTCGCCGGACCTTGACACCAGCAAATCTTGGTACTTGGACCAGTTACCCGTCGACGGAGGTTTAATCTTGGAGCTTTTCTCGAGGCAACCATCACTTATAACCAGGCACACTAGGCTATGCCATTCTTCAATCGCTGCCTGAAACCAAAAACTTGTTGTCTTCTTTGACTTCATTTTCAAATCTTTCGGATCACACATTACACTTGACGTAAACCACCATTCAAGTTCCTTTTGCAATTTTAAAACATTTTAAAAACATAACTAAGTTACGATATAAATTGCTGCATTATTGATTTTTCTCCCTTATTTATTTGTTTCCATTTGTTTCTTTCTCACAGTTCCACAAGGACTGATAATATAAGCAACTGTTTAAAACATATACAGATGCCATGAGTTGCTCTTACGCAATTTTTTATTTTTTTAACCTTTGCCATCACAAGCTGTCGGCACCATCATATTACAAAGTCCTCCCATAACTGTGTCGTGAGTGCATGTAACGTATAACGTACACAGGTGACGGCCTGTCCCTGCTTCGTGTCCCCCGTGATGACGCGACACAACGTCATGGCGACACCGGGCAGAAATGACGCAAACATGTCGCCAATCAGCTCTATCTGTGTCGTCCCAACTACAACCAACAGTTCACACAACGCTTCTTATGATCCACGACAAGAAGGCCGAATTTTGAAATGTTCTAGGGACAGATCTTTGGACAGCCTTCGAAGTTCCTCCCTTTATACCATCCTTAAAATTTCAATGCCTACGATTTTTTTCAGGTGTTAAAATAGAGCTTTAGAACATTTAAAAGCAAAATTAATCGTGAACAAAACGTTTATTCCTGAGTTTTTCCAACGAATTTTGTAAATATGGATAAAGTGTTAGAAAAAATAGAGAAAACAACAATTGCAACAAAAATCGGCGTTCAGCGTTATGTCCTGACACTCATCTCGTTCCCTTACAAATAGCATGTGGCGATCTGACTCGTCACTCAGTGTGTTATGCACCCTGACCTGTTCATTTCGGTGTGATGTCCTCTTCAGGTTCGGCCTGTGCACTAACATGTGCTATGCCACCCTGACACTTAGCCTGCACACTAACGCTGTCTTATGATCTCCCGAGGCTCAGCCTGTTGCTTACGTCATACAGGACCCGCCTCATCCCAGCACGCCCGGCCCGGTCAGCTGGTGCGTTATCCGCCCCTCCGCACCTCACTCTTTGTTCAGCGTGTGTCATATCTCCCTCCCTCGGTGTATGTTATGCCCCTTTACGCCCCACTGAGTGTATTTGTTTGCAATTGCTCTGTTCTATCTATGCTTACCCTCGGCTCGCCGTGTGTGTATCCGTCCTTGGGCTTGGCACGCTGTGCGCTGTGCCACCTGCTCCATCCCCATCCCCTCCCTCCCCTGCTATTGTTCACTTACGTTTGCGCTGCGTCTGAGCTGCAACCCGGAGACAGCGCAGTGACTGGACACGCAGCTCCCGGTGCTGTTCGTGCTCGCTTATATGTAACAGCAGCGACACGGCGTGCCCCAGCGCCGGCAAAAAGCTGCTGACGTACACACACGGCAACAACCTGCAAGAGGGTCTACTGACTACACACACGGCAACAACCTACAAGACGATATTCTCCAAAAGACGTCAAAAACAAGTTTCTCCGGTTTACGCCATTACAGTTAATAACCAGAGCGGCCAGTGTACACCAAAATTAGTCTGGCAGAATATGTAAAACACTTTAATTGGCCAGCCATTGTCGCTTTGTTTTTATAAACAAAAAATAAACGATCCCGTGACACTCCACCCCTCCCCCTCCCCATAATCCTTTTTTTTCCGCCGCTTGCCCCAACGGTTTGCAAACTTTTATTTTGACAATTTTGTACCATTTCAGGTTTGAACTTTTTATCCTATATAAATAAATCCGTGTATATATATATATCTAATGCAGCTACAGTTCTGAACGCAACCCTTAGCCTTTTACCCCTTTCACGGTGTAGATGTAGATGTAGAGTAGATGAGCTACTTAAAAAGTTGCCATATATGAACAACTAGGCAGTGAAACAATTTCTGTCAGTCCAGTAAAATCAACAGCCAGTCCTGCAAAGACGTGGAAATACGACCATAATAGAAAACAAGACTGTCAAGTGACAGTGGCCCAGTTGAGGATTGAGTCTTGTGTCTCTTGAAAAATGGCAAGACAGTCTGATCTGTTTGAATTTTTTTTTATAATAAATTATGCTAAAAAATGTCTGAATATTTGTAATAAATGGAAAAAATGCAGACACAGGAATTTTACTCCAATTTGTTATTAAATTCAAATAGAAGTCAAATGTAAAAATTAAAATAAAGTCCTTTCTTTTATTACTTATCATGGACCTTGTTTCAAGTGAGTATTAAAATGTGGATACAAATTTGGAACACCCTATCCAGAACACGGTACCATATTAGTCAAATAAAAATATATATGTAAAAACAGGAATTTGTCTCCCATTTATTTTTAAAATCAAACAGAAGTGGAACTCCAAAATTTAAATAACGTCCTTTCTTATATGCACTTATTTCTAGCCTATAGTTGCAAACGATTTAAACGTGGATACAGCTTTTAGAACACCCTATCCAGGGTAGTACTAGGCCACGCTTAATTAAAAATCAATAAATGATTGGGTGAGGAATATCCAGACCCTGGATAGCCTACCTTGAGAGGCGTACTTCAAATGCCCTGGAAAACTTCAAACGGGGGTCGTCAAAAACATGTGGACCCTAATTAATTCTAATTGGAGCGGGAAAAATGAAAAAGAGGCTATTGACGGGATCGTGTCTCAGTTTTGTTCGGGATAGTACTTACTATTATTTACAGTAGCATCACAACATTTTGTACAGTAACTATGACACAAACATGTGCAGCGTTAAGAGTTTGACAGGTTTTTATCTTTGACATTGGCAGTGTTTCCGTGACCTTTGAAATTCTGTGGTGGCCAGTATTCAGCATCTATTAATGATACCATCTTATCGCCCACCCGCAAAATAATATTTCACGGTCAGAGAAATGATTTTTGCACTTCTGCACAAATTACAACTTTCTTGCATTATCGCTGACTTAAAAATGATCGGAGACACCTATGACTAATATTCAAAGCGGTTATATTACCAAAAGGAATGTTTTGCACTATATTTCCTATTATCGCCCAATGTTCTCTATTATCGCCCACAAGAAAAATATGATATTTCTCATATTTTCGGGTCCCAGAATCGATTCCTGCACTTTTACAGCTGAAATTACAACTTTCTTGCATTATCGCCAACTTACAAATCACCAAAGATATCCATAACTAATATTTACAACGGTTAAATTATCAAAGGAAATCTTTTGCACCAAATGCCCTATTACCGCCCACCCGAAAAAAATCCTATTTCTAGTATTTTTAGGATTACAGAATTGATTCCTGCACTTTTAAATCAGAAATTACAACTTTCTTGTACTATCGCCCACTTAAAAATGATCAGACATCCATAACTAATATTTGAAGCGGTTACACTAACAAAAGAAATGTTTTGCAGTGTGCCTTATTATCGCCCAATGCTACCCATTATCGCCCAAACGAAAAATATCATATTTATCATATTTTCGAGTCATAGAATTGATTTCTGCACTTTTAAAGCGAAAATTACAACTTTCTTGCACTATCGCCCAATGTTCCCTATTATCGCCCACCCGAAAAATATCATATTTATCATATCTTCGAGTCATAGAATTGATTCCTGCACTTTAAAGCGAAAAGTACAACTTTCTTGCATAATCGCCCAAGGTTCCCTATTATCGCCCACCCGAGAAATATCATATTTATCATATTTTCAAGTAAAAAAATTGATTCCTGCACTTTCAAAACGAAAATTACAACTTTCTTGTATCATCGCCCAATTTTTCCTATTATCGCCCACCCGAAAAATATCATATTTATCATATTTTCGGGTCATACAATTGATTCCTGCACTTTTAAAGCGAAAATTACAACCTTCTTGCACCATCGCCCAATATTCTTTATTATCGCCCAACCGAAAAATATCATATTTATCATATTTTCGGGCCATACAATTGATTCCTACACTTTTAAAGCGAAAATTATAAGCTCCATACATTATCGCCCAATGTTCCCTATTATCGCCCACCCGAAAAATTAATATTTATCATATTTTCGGGTCATACAATTGATTCCTGCACTTTTAAAGCGAAAATTACAACCTTCTTGCATTATCGCCCAATATTCCCTATTATCGCCCAACCGAAAAATATCATATTTAACATATTTTCGGATCACACTATTGATTGCTGCACTTCAAAAGCGAAAATTATAACTTTCTTGCATTATCGCCCAGCGTTCCCTATTATAGCCCACTTAAAAAATATCATAGAACTGAGCAACTGACAACAAATTACTGAAATCATTCAAGCCTAACCAGAAGTACTTGCATGTAACATATTGTGCCCCTGTCCAAATTGGAACTTTGCTTTTTTTCAGAAAAAAAATGGAAATTTGCAAATTTTTAAAAGTTGCAAACTTTGAAGCTCCGTAGATTCAAAAATAAGTCGAAATTCAAAAATAGAAAAAAGTACTTTTTTGACCCCTTAGTTCTAGTTTCTTTATAAAAAGTTTCGGAATCTTCCGATGCAAAATTAGGGACTAGATAGGTTTTTTCGTATCTTGCCCAAATTGGCAATAAAATCGCCAAAAATGGTTAAAACCAAAAAATAAATGGACGGACAGACGGATGACACTTGCCCCCATCTGTAAAGCCAACTGGGCTAAAAAACCACCGCACAGAGAAATGCTGTGTCATGCTAAGCCCAGTCACCCGCAGTAAGTCGTACACTACTTTAAAGAAACCGTCTACGCACCCCCCCCCCCCCCACCGCAGTCGTTAACTGAACCCCTCTAGCTCCCCTCCAAACCATTGTATAATACCACCAAGTTTGAGACTAATTCGACTCGTCCTTCAAAAGTTGTCCTGTTCTGCAGTTATGTCCTTTGACGGGTTTTGTCTAAAAGTTGTAGGAATAGAACGATATATTTGAGCATTCTCAAGTACCTGTAGCATCGATATAGAATCGGTGCGAATGATCCACTTTTTGTTACGGCTAATCTCGATGATTTGGGTGGCTAGCAGTAGGGCTCTGATCTCGGGAGAGAATTGAATATCTGGGAGTCAGGATATTGTACTCTTTGACTACTTAAGCTGCTGCTTTATCACCTAGTTTAGAGCCATTTGTAGAAACTGTGCAGTAATGACGTCACATTCTGACGTCCCATGACGTCACACGTTCAATTTACTTCCAGTACAATACCAACCGGCAGACCAACTCAGGGCAAATCCGACCAAGTCTTTAGCTATGAAGTTATCGTGTTAACAAAATGGTGTCTACAACAGCTACACACAAGCCTTATATTTGTCGTGTCCACTTGCAGTTAAACAGATCCAAGTGAATTCTTCACATGCATAAATACCGCGTTTTGAATTTGATTGACAGGTAACACATTTTGTTACCAGCTGGCGTTTTTATTAGAAGATCATGAATACATAACAGGCAACTCACTCATTTGATAGACTTGTGAAAAGAGTTGCTAAGCAACTGACCACTGCGAGCTTGTACTCCTCTGACAGATCCAACACTACAAATATTGTACAAACACAGATACACAAGACAGCTTACAGTTTGCAAACTATAACCGACAGTAGCCTTGCTTTCCTTTTAATTCCGTTAACAGTTGGGTTTTCTGGGTACCATTCCCTCCCAGTTGCCGCACGAAGTTGTATCGGGATACTTTACCACTGAATCACAAGTACAACGAAATATCTGAACACGTTTCCTTCCTTATCTCCCCATCTCTTATCCCTTACGGGTCTGCCTGTTTTGCATCTTTCATCTTATCACTAATACTATGACTGAGAGTGAGTGGTAAGGTGTCCCGCTGGGGCTTCAACACTCACCTTTGCCGTGGTTATTATGGTCGCTTATTGAGAAACACAGGCAGTTAAATACATCCTGAAAGAGTTCACTTCTTTGCACTTCTGTCTTGTCAAATATAAATTGCATCGTAAGAACCGCCTCAGTCTTGAAATCTCTAAAAATAGGAAGACAGTAATAGCCATTCGTGTCAAGGGACATTTAAAGTTGGTCACACCCGAGTGATAGTGCAGTAGTTTCTGGGTGGATAAACTAATATCATTCACAGCAGGAACAGTTTCATATACAGCGCAGATATTAAAACTACTGTCATATCAGCCCTCGTTCCGACCTTTCTCCAAGATACAGTTTATTTTCAGGCAATTCTGAAAACGTTACAATTGCAACGTATACCATAAGACATTTGCTTACAAACTGTTCACAATTTTGCTAAATATAAATACCGTCCGTTCCCCTTACACAGGTAGAGTCTTCTTAAATGCGAGCCTGAGCGGGAAGAGAATATACTCCTGTAGGTTTTGTAGGTTTGGCTGGCGACATGTCTGCAGACAATCCTTCAGCTGCCTCACACCGGCAATGCTTTGCTCCCTTGTCAACTCCACGCACAGTGGCTTAAGGCGCTCAAAGTCTGACGCTGCCATGGCGGATCATTCCTGTAAAAACAAGTTGTCCGTGGACATTCGGCCATGCCGTAAAAGCGAAGATATTACAAAGGTGAAAAGAGAAACAGACCAATTTTGACAAATATTAGATTTGGTTTAAGGCCTCCTGGGCAACATTGCTATCAAATGTAATCGGACAGGATCTATGGGACGAACGGCCTGTAAAACCTATGAAAGAAGACGCCTAAAAAGTGCGCCTAGAGCGGAAATAAGGCAATAAGGCTATTTTCCTGGAGTAGGTTAAGATTTTAAGGAAAAAAAACGTTTTATCGCCAATATTTCGATAATTTTTGGCGAATGGCCAAAAAAAGTAATAACTAGGTAGACACTTATGTGCACCTTTCCAGTGAAACCATAGCAGCATATGCATTTTGAAGATAATTGCGTTTCGACCAATATTTCCGCTAATTTTCGGTGAATTGCCAAAAAAGCCACAGTGAGATGTGTATTACTGTGTGCCACCATTACATTAAATTACAAGACGATGACGTTATTTTCCTAGCGTTAGTTAAGACTGTTCGGAAAAATTGCTTTTCCAGCTTTTTTTATAAAGCGTTAGCTGAGAATTTAGTAAGAAACTGGTTTTCACCAATATTTCCGCCAATTTCTCAAAATCACGAAAAACAGTAATGGTCAAGTAAGTACCAATAACGGCTAGCTTTATCTAAAGTTTGAAGACAGTAAGCAAATTTCTCTGGTATGGGTTAAAATTGTACTGATTTTTTTCCGTTTTTATTCAGCTACTATTTCTCCCAACTTTCAGCCAATCACGACAAACAAGTAATGTGCGGCTGAGTAGTAATGATTGCTACCTTTACTGAAAAGGTCAAGACAATGAAGCTATTTTCTTGGCATTCGTAACATTTTACTGATTTTTTCCGCCAATTTTTCGGCGAATGGCCAGAACAAGTAACAGCCAGGTGGACGCTTAAGTACCCTGCCTTCCACCAAAATTTTGGAGCGTTTCCATCAGATAATTTTTCAAGAAAATTGTTTTTGCCACTATCGCCTCCCATTTTTTGGCGAACTGGTAAAAAAGAAATTGACAGTTCGACTAGATTTTCTGATTTTTTTTTTTGCGAAAATTTTCGCCAATTTTTTTTAGAAAAACACCAAAAAAGTAATAGTTACTCAGGTAATCTCGCCTGCAGTCACTTAAATATAGGTAGGTAGTAACTCATGCTGCCTTCACTTTAAATTTCAACAGCCGTTAGTTAAGATTTTACGAAACAATTTTTTTTAACCAATTTTTGGCGAATCGCCAAAAAATAAAGTGATAGCCAGGTAGGTAGTAACTCCTGCTGCCTTGACGTTAAATTTCAACACAATAAGACCATCTTCCAGGAAGAAGTTACGATTTTACTTTTTTTGTTGTTGTTGGTTGTTCGCCAAAATTTTCGCCAATTTTTGTCCAATCACCAAAAAAAAAAGTAATAGCCAAGTAGGTAGTAGCTTCTGCTGCCTTCACGGTAAATTTTAACACAGTAAGACGAAAACCCTACGGGGAAATACAAAGAAATTTCATTTTTGGCCAATATTTCCGCCACTTTTTTGGCGAATTGCCAAAAGAAGTAATAGCCAGGTAGGTAATTATGCCCGCTATCAGTAACCAAAATTTCAAGACATTCAGGCTAAAAATCTAGGAAGAGATACGTCCAGCGATTAGTTAAGATTTTACTGATAATTTTTTCGGTTTTTCGCCAAAATTTTCGCCAATTTTTGGCCAATCAGCAAAAAAAGTAATAGCCAAGAAGATAGTAATGCCTGCTACCGTCACTTAAAATTTCAAGACGGTAAGATCACTTTCCTGGACAAAGTTAAGAGTTTACAAACAAAAAATAGTTTTTCGCCAATTTTTGGTAAATCGCCAAAAAAGTAATAGCCAGGTGGACACTGATGCACCCTACCTTCCACCAAAAATTTTAACACGTTTCCACGAAAACCCTACGAGGAAATACAAAGAAATTTCGTTTTTGGGCCAATATTTCCGCCACTTTTTTGGCGAATTGCCAAAAGAAGTAATAGCCAGGTAGGTACTTATGCCCGCTACCATTGACCAAAGACATTCAGACTAAAAATCTAGGAGATACGACTTTTCAACTTAAAAGCGTATATACACACATACATTCCGTAAAAATTGGGGCTAAAAGTCGTTCGGAGGGTTATCCAGGGAAAATTCCTGCCAAATTTCATAATAATCGACCAGAAAATTAGGAACAACAGCATTTTGTACAACTGCAAAAACATATACATGTATAACAGACAACGGATACCACACAAATCATGAGTATAGCCCACCGGCGACAGCCAGCTGGGCTATAAAATAATTTGTCAGTCTGGCCAGTTATGTTAACTTTTTCTTGAGTAACATATGATACTTTCCATTTTATATGTTTCTATGTGTTGTTTCTATGTGTTCATATGTTGTATATGTTAACATGTTTCCCCCGACAGCCCTTTCACAAAATTTGTACTAGTTTCAGGAACATAAGACTTTTTACCTTATATAATGTTTCTGAATAACATTTATCTCATGTGCCCAGAAATCGAGTTGCGATTCACCTTTATCCCATTTTTTTAGGGAGGAAAGGGGGTGCTTAACCTGACCTGTGTGTTTGTCTATACAAGTCCAGATACAGGTGTCTGGAAGGTGGTCGCTACAGACAGTTGTACGGTATACCTTTTTCTCTGGATCTAGAAGGTGATCATTGAAGTAGGTTTTACTGTACGTCTTTTTCCGGGTCAGGATCGTGGTCACTAGAGCAGGTTTTACTTTACGTCTTTTATCCGGGTCTTGAGTTTGCTTGTTACATATTGGTTTTACCACAGTTTCCTTTATCTGGGTCTGGAAGACGCTCAACTACATCACTTATTCTCCGATGCATTGGTGATTTTTCTGCTAAAGGTCAACCCTCTCGCCCCTCCTCTCATATGGCTATCCAATGAAGTTACGACTCTAAATACAACTCTAACCTTTTAACTCAAGGTAAAGGTAACAGTTTGCACCTGAAGTGTAGTTATAGCCATGATATATCAATTTGTCTTCATACATTCCCATCGCCCAAAAAGCACTAGAGGAGCATTCTTCTTAAATGTGACTCACCTCATTTAGAGGGGGAAAGGGCATGCGGCATACACCTTTCTTTATTTTCAATACTAGTTTATTGTTTAAAAAAAAACGTGGGGTTTATCCAAGCAATAACTACACCAAGTTTGAAGTCAATACGACCTTCCGCTATTTTGCTTAACAATGGAAAAATTTAATGAAATGACGCCTTTAACTACATGCATCAAAAATTCACACAGCCGTCCGATTGAATATTCATACAAAATTGGAGGTCCATAAAGCCTTGTCGATAAAGCTTTCGATTATCCAGATATTTTGCAAAACAGTTCTTGTTCAATATATATTATTTTGACAATTTTGTACTATTTCAGGTTTTGAACTTTTTATCCTATATAAATACACCCATATATATATATATATATGGGCTATATATATATTAAAGATAGTACCGGGCTTCTATTTGGAAACTGGCTAATTTCAGGCGCTCATTTAGAAACCAATTAGAAGCCCCGGGGCTTCTATTAGGAAACAGTTTCCTAATTAGAGCCCCGGGGCTTCTATTTTTTAGATAAGGGGGTGGGGAGGTTGTCGGTAAGTTTTTATTTGAAAAAAAAAGAAAATTTACCATCAATCTCTTATTAAAGCGCTACATGCTGCGGATATCCGCACAAAAATAACAAAACTCACAAAAACAACAGTAACTAAAAATGTCTGATAAAGTGAGAGGGGGGTTGCCTTGTGCAAAGCACAGGATTAAGCAACGACGCAGAACTTGTCTAGGGCTTTGCCTCACATCAAAGGATCAAATGCACCGTGTCTGCACTGCGATTAAACACGAGTTCTTAAAAGACTTGCATGGAAGAAGGGGCAACATCACGCCGCCCGTTTCAGTACTCCGCCCGTTATATTTCCAGTAACACTCCGGAGTAAAGGTGGCAGTGGGGAGGGGTTGTCTGTTCACCTTGTGCAAAGCCCAGTGTTAAGTAACGACGCAGAACATGTCTAGTGGCTGCCTCACATCAAAAGATTAAGTGCACCGTGTCGGCATTGCGAGTAAACACGAGTTCTAAAAAAAACTTGCAGGGAAGGAGGGGGCTTTTATTAGGAAACGATTTTTTCAGGTCTTTATTTTAATTCCAAATAGAACACCGGGGCTTCTATTGGGAAACAGTTTCCTAATAAGAGCCCCGGGGCTTTTATATGGGGGGAGCTTCTTTTCGGAAACTCCCGGTATTTTAAAGATTTTTCTGGAGGGTGATGGAAATCACTAATAATTTAAGGCCCGTTTTCATATGGCTATCGACTATGTCATGATTTTCTTGAGGAGGATGGGAGATTGCTGACTGCAGATTGATTGATGGTAGATTACTTTAGTGTTTATTCCTCTTGGTAATTCTGACAGCCTTGATATTATCCATATCGACTTTACCTCCTCGCATTCAATTTCTCACCACGTTCTAAGTGGAACTGATTCTTTGATGTAGATATACATGCATCTCGGTCTCATAAGGTCTAGGCGGTTTATTGTATAGCCAATTACATGGATTATTTTGTTTGGAATTTCTGATTCAACCATATTTCTGTTATTACTGCTATCAAATACGATTTGTTTTAATTTCCTGTGGTTGTCAAACTCTAATTGTGTTTGAGCTCTGTTGCTTGACGTTCGGTACTACTCATCCTTCCATTCTGATAAGGCCTTCTCCGTCTGCCTTTCTATTTCTTGGTCATCTATTAATTTCTTGTTTTCTTCTCATTCCCCCTGATATAAAACACCATTAAATACAGTGGATTGTCTTAATTGCTGTGCCCTTGTGATTACGGCTACTTTTTTTCTCTCGGTCTTCGACTGTTCTTAACAGTGGACGAGGTTTGCTTCTGTTGCTATTTGGTGCTTCTCCAAGACGAACGTATTTTTCCATGTCTGTTCCAGAAACACTGAGCTCTTCATAGAAGTTCTGTATTTGACTTAGTTAACTTTTTAGTCTTGAACGACACATGATAGTTTCGAGTTCACGTTTCAGTATTATGAGATACACCTTCCCAAGTATTTGACGCTACAGACATTAAACAGTAAAATGAGTAAAGTAAGTTTTGGTCTATTTAAGTCGAATTTCACCTTCCACCACGCCTCCGTATACACCTAGAAAGACAGTCAGTGTCAAGAGGAAAAAATCCCTTTTAGCAGGTAAACAATTTGTCTGAGCACATGATTGTACTCTTCCTTCATGAGTTTGGGAAAAGTATAGAAATAAATGGATTGTAGCATAATAATAAACGGATTGTAGCAGACAAAAAGAATTGATACACAAAAATAAAAAACTCTTCTGACTGTGCTCGACAAAATCTAGGCGACAATATAATTTTTTAAAGATGGCATATGAGATTTTCTGTACTTCACCTAAAATCTGACACAGGGTTCGCGTTGGCGGGGTTTTCATCCACTTCTTGGGCATTTTCACGAAATGGCTCACTTTTTCGGAAACCACCGAGTTTTCTGAAGCCAACTGAGTCACACTTTCCATTTTTGACTCACTTTCCTGAGAACCCAGCGCGAACCCTGTGACAGCAATGATATTGAGATGTTTATATCCTGTTCTGATGCCAAAAACTATG
The DNA here is from genome assembly GCA_949752745.1 of Protula sp. h YS-2021. Taxonomy (NCBI): domain Eukaryota; kingdom Metazoa; phylum Annelida; class Polychaeta; order Sabellida; family Serpulidae; genus Protula; species Protula sp. h YS-2021. The sequence goes on from OX457026.1 coordinate 88,068,218, forward strand.
TAAACATACGTAGAACTTAGCTCTTAAAATGCCAATAAAAATCGTGAAACGTACGCTAAAAGTACAGTATTTTACTTGTGAAGGTTTAAAAATACATGTATTCATTGTTTTAATAATTTTGAACACTGACAATTTATTTTTAGCACACGAAAAATGTGAGATATTTTAGGTCTAAATAAGCCAAATGGCACTTTCGGATCTTCCGGTGGAGGTGTTGTTTCCACTGCAAATATTTTAGGATAAGTTATCAAGAAAGGAAATTTATAACGCCATCACATGATCTTTTAAAAACTATTTTACATCCTCATATTATTCAGTCCATTTAAGAGCCAGTATATGAATATGTTCCTTATATCCTTATCCTAACTGAATTCAGCCCAAACGCAAAAACTTTTCGGCAAAAGTCAAAGTATGATTTGGCTTATTTGTGAGTGTAGCTCCAAGAAGCGGTGCGCTAAAAAGTTTCCAGGCACCGCTTCATAGCCTCGCTATATAACGATAAGCAAGTCAACTGCGTTCGCTTTGAGGCATCCCTGTGGCTACTTTGAGCCAGATTCAACCCCAAATCTCCCGCAATGACATTTGTTTGTATACAGGGAGCATATTTTATTACGTGAAATAGTAACAATAATTTTTTGCAATTATCCTCCAAAAAAACTTTTAAATTGATATTTCAAAAGAACGTAAACATAAAAAGTCAAACATTGTGGGTGTACCAAATAAATTTATACGTAATTCTGCCTCTATCAACTATTTAATATATATTGTCCTAGTCCGAGCGGACCCTTTCTATCTTCCTAGCACAGAAAGGGTCACAGTCCCTGCAATAGAAATTGCCACCGATCTCAATTTTCGAGGCGCTGGATCTTTCGGCACACGTTCAAGGACACCGAGGCTCGTACTGGCAGGCCTTTTCTTTAAAAGCACACTGAGAAGTATCCCGGCGCGCTATTTTCGACCTCAGCGAAGCTCCCAAACTAGAGTAAAGCGTGGTTTTGCAACTGTGGATTCACTGTTGTTGTGGGCGATAATGAGGGATTCGATATCCTGATCTCAAGAAAACACATATTTTTCTCAGTAAAAATTGTTATCTGACCATAAAATGTGTGCGCCATAATTTATAATTGGACCATTTATATGATGCACCCTTTCTAAGATAACGCCGTTGGCCCCAGTCGTGCGCCGAGATTTGAAAATTGACATCAATGACATTTCCTATTGTAGGAACTATGACTCTTGCTGTCATAGGAAGACCGCAACAGTCATCTAGGACTAATATTGTCCAAATAAACTATAACCCCTTTATTTAAATTTTCGGTCCCTTGACTTTGGTCATGTGACAATTAAAGGCCGGAATATAAACAAACATTTGACAGGTGGATCCGGAAGCTAACTATTCTGAACTTTTATGAACAAATTAAAGATATACAGCTCACTAAAAACTGCCTGTTTTTAGAAAAAAGGGCGTATTGAGCATGAACTTTCTGTAACTGTTTGATTAATAAGGACTGGTATGCAGGATTCGCGCCTCAGAACATGTGAAGTTGACCCCTATTAGTGGAACAATGGAAGGCTTCGTAGCTCTGACAGAGAGATATGCGATGTTATACAAGTCAGAGCTACTCGGAGCTATTGTGAGTGTAGCTCCAAGAAGCGGTGCGCTAAAAAGTTTCCAGGCACCGCTTCAACGCCTCGCTATATAATGATAAGCAAGTCAACTGCGCTCGCTTTGAGGCACCCCTGTGGCTACTTTGTGCGAGATTCAACGACCCATAGGTTTTTATTGGTATTTGCTAAAGGCCCTCAAAGTACTACGGTAATCATATACAACTTCTGTGTTACGCTTTCTTTAAAAGAAAATAATACGGAAATAACCCCAAATCTCCCGCAATAAGTGACATTTGTTTGTATACAGGGAGCATACTTTATTACGTGAAATAGTAATAATAATTTTTGCAATTATCCACCAAAAAACTTTTAAATTTATATTTCAAAAAGAACGTAAAAATAAAAAGTCAAATACTGTGGGTGTACAAAATAAATTTATACGTAATTCTGCATCTATCAACTATTTTAGTATATATTTTACAAATAAACTACAATCCCTTTATTTAAATTTCCTGACCATTGACTTTGGTCACGTGACATTTAAAGGCCAGAATGTAAACAAACATTTGACAGGTGGATGCGGAAGCTAACTTTTCTGCACTTTTATGAACAAATAAAAGATATACAGTTCACTAAAAACTGTGCCTGTTTTACAAAAATGGCATATTGGGCATGAACTTTCTGTAGATGTTTGAATAATACGGACTGGTATGCAGGATTCGTGCCTCAGAACATGTGAAGTCGACCCCTATTAGGGGAGCAATGGAAGGCTTCGTAGCTCTGACAGAGAGATATACGATGTTATACAAGTCAGAGCTACTCGGAGCTATTGTGAGTGCAACACATTTTCTAGCTGCACCAAATTTTCTCATTTCGGAGATATTTCTCAATGTGTACGTATTCATCCTTACAAAATAAATTGAAACCGAAATACTCTTGCGAAGAAGATCCGTATTAACTTGATATTTTGGGTTTTTGTCAAATATAGAGCAACGTCTGAGCGAAAATTGGGTAGCAGCGGGTAAATGACTATTTTCATCGTCGTCGTCGTCGGTTTACGCTTTCAGAGCAAAGCTCTATACGTTTCTATACAGATTCTCTCCACCTAGTACGGTTTTGTGCTAATATTTTGGCTTGTGAGATTGAGTAGATTCCTTTATTTTGTAGATCGCGCTTTATTGTTGATAGGTATGTTGTTTTTTGTCTTCCTCGAGGTCTTTTTACTGTTTCCATTGCTTCTTTAAGAGCTCTACTTGCTGGTGTCGTTTCAGGTAATCTGCAGACGTGTCCAAAGAAATTCCAACGACGTTTTCTGATCAGAATAGACCACGGTATTTGGTTTGTCTTTTTATACAGTTCTTCGTTGCTAATCCAGTTTCCAGCACTATATCTTATTGATAGTATAGTTCTTAAGAGTTTGCGGTGAAAAATGTCTATTTCTTGTTCTTGGCATTTGGTAAGACCCCACACTTCACTGTTATATAAGAAAATTGATTCGATTAATGCGTTGAAGACGCGGATCTTAACATGTAGATTTAGTTGTTTCGAGATTAATACAGTTTTCAGCTTATTAAAAGCATTATTCGCTAGTGTTTTTCTTCTTTTGATGTCTTCTTCTGTTCCAAGTAAGCTACCTACTAGTTTACAGCTTTTCCAATCGATGCTCCCGTCTTTGCAAACAGTGTATTTTTCTGTTTTACTATCATTTATTTGTAGATTTCTGTTTTTGAGTGATTTTGTAGTTTCATTTTCAATTTTATTTATTTCACTTTTAAGCGTAGATCCATAGCTGATGTCGTCGGCAAATTGTTGATCTAGTAGAAAGTGAAGATTACTATAATTGTCAAATACAAAACCAGGTTGTCTTTTCATAGAATTGGCTAGGTAAGTTAAGAAGAGTATAGCTGAAGCTCCATCTCCTTGTGGTGAGCCAATTGTGCTTGAAAAGAATTTTCCATATTCCTTTCCTATTTTTATGCTAAGTTTTATATTACTTAGCAGAATACTGAGCAGGTAAAGTTCATCTAATTCTAAAACTACTTTGAGATCATCTATCAGTATATCGCGTTTAATAGTGTCAAAAGCTTTGCTCATGTCTAGCATGAGCAAGTGTATATTGTAATCTTCACTAGTTATCGCTTTCTCCGTTAATAATTTGAAGGAGAATATGAGTTCCGTTGCACTTCTTCCTGGTCGATATGCAGCTTGAGTGTCTGGGATTATATGTGTAAAAAGTCTATCACTAATTCTACGTATAAGACAAATTGCTAGAAGTTTTCTAAGGACGGATAGAAGTATCACTGGCCGTAGGTTCTGTGGTGGACCTTTAGGTTTACCTGGTTTTGGTAGAGGTGTTAATAGTCCTATAGATATTTCTTTTGGGTATTCTCCTGTTTCGCATACATTGTTTAAGATATCTGCTATAAAATCGCTTATTTTCAGGGGAGCACACTTTAAATGTTCTGCTTTTAATTTGTCGATTCCGGCACTCCTGTTGTTTTTTAATGATTTAATTGCTTTATTTATTTCTTCACTGGTGAAAGGACTTTTTAATTTTTTCGGTTTTATGGTTGGAAACGGATCTATGTCTTTTGGATTAAACACACTTTCGAAATAGTCTGAAATTATTTGAAGTTTTTGATTAGTGCTGTTTACTATGTTTCCATTTTCTGCTTTCACGCATACATTATTATTTGTTTGTTGTTGTAGTAGACGAATGGCTTTGAACATGCGTCGACTGTCATTTTTACTATTTTCAATTTCTTCTATTTGATTTATAATTCTTTTTTCCTCTTCTCTTTTCAGTTCTTTTTTTATATCTTTGAAGACTTTATTCCTTGTTTTTTTTAATGCTGTACGTTTTTCTGAATTTTGGCAGTTTTTAATGATATTGTGTAGATTTTTCTGATGCCTGGATAAGATGGTTATAGTGTCGTTGCATACTTTTTTGGTATTTGTTGGTGGTTCTAGTTCTTTAGACGCCTTAATACATATATCGCAAATGAACATCCATTTTTGCTGGTTGTTTGAATCCACAGGATATTCATTTAAAGAATTTTCTATATTTTTTGTATATTTTTCTTTAACTTCTTGTTCTCTTAGATGACTAACATTGATGTTTTTCGTAGTTTTATTTTTGGGACTTGCTATGTTGAACCACTTATTTTTAAACGAGCACACGACTAGTCGATGGTCAGTATTAGTACTTAAATTGACATACGAACGTGAGTTTATGTTGTTTCTCTTCCAGTTTACGTGTGCTATAATAAAATCTATTTGAGTTCTGTATGGATTTCTTCGATGTTTCGGTATGTATTCAGACTGCCAGGTTGTTATATGGGATAGCCGGTGTTGGAAGAAGGTGTTAGTGGCATAAAGATTATATCTTTGGAGAATTTCAATGAGATGATTTGACTCTTTGGTTGATTTTCCTTTGCCGAAGGGTCCAATATTTGCACGATAGTTGAAATGTTCTGAAGCAATACTTACATTAAAATCGCCGCATAGAAAAGTTTTCACAACACTTCCTTTATTTAAGTGAAATTCTATATCCTTGCAAAGTTGAAGTGTTTCATCCACATACTTTTTGTTGTTCCATCTAGGCGGTGCATATACATTAAATATCCTTATTTTGTTGTATCCAAGGTAAATGTGGGCTATTGCAAAGCGATCGTTGATTTTTTGTATTTCACATTTTATATTCTCAGGTATTATGAATCCTATTCCATTGTGGTGATTTTCACAACTTATAGTATGAATATTATAAAAACTATCCTTTTCTTTGCTGTAAACTGGTGTTATGTCTTCTTCTTTGATGTGGGTTTCTTGTAGAGCACAACAAAAAATGTCATGTTTCACAATGTCACACACTAATTGCTTTTTATCATAAAAGTTTCTTATTCCTCTGCAGTTTAACGTTCCGATGTTGAACATTTATGGTTGATGTTTCATTTGTCATGTTTACGAACTAGGTAGAGTATGAAACTGTATAGAAAATGGCTAAAAAGACGAGTAAATTCGTCCTCCTCCACGCCACAAGAGGAACCGGAAAGACTATTTTCACTACAAAAGAAATGACACCCAAAACGTAAAATGAAAACTATTTTAAAATATACGGAAGATAAATTACCGGTCATTCTCCTCTTTTTTTTTGTACAATTTATACAAGTACTAATTTAAAGAAAAATACTGGAAACTTTTCCTAAAAATATTGTAAATGGATAATGTCCAAGCTTACGAATACAGATGTCACGATTTATGACCTCTAACCTCTGACCAAAGACCTAGTGAGCCCCCCCCCGGCCCAGCTACCTAGTGAGCCCCCCCCGGCCCAGCTACCTAGTGAGCCCCCCCCCTCCCGGCTACTTTTTACGCCGCTGGCTCACGGCTCACCGTCAGTAGTATAAAAAGCTCGGGTTGACACCACTCTAATCATTGCATTGCCAAACCATCATGGACCAACCATAGTATGTGATTCAGCACTCCTATAAGAGCACCTTGTCTGTGCACATATGCTTCATTCAAGCTCTGGCTGCCGTTGGATACACATGGAAAACAGTTGCTCTTACCTATTGTGTTGTGCTGTGCATTTGAAGAACAAGTGAAACGTTAGTTATTCATTGGAAAAGAGAAGTGAAAGATTTGGTTATTCTTTGGAAAAAGGGAAGTGCAAGATTGGAAGACAAATTAACCAATGACTTGTGGTAAGTCTTTTTTTTTTTTTTTTTTTTTTTTTTTTTTTTTGAGACTGAGAAATTTCAGAGTGCACTCGTACAGAGTGTGGGGGGAAAACCGATCAATAATTTCAGAGTGCGCTCGAGTGTGGGAACAATCAATAAATTTGAGAAGGAATGGGATTTTCCCTACGTTAAGTCTAATGTTATGTTTTAAGTTATAGTAGTTGGAAAATGACACTTCTAAAACACATTTAACAAATGTAGTTTTTTAGCACCATATAATATATAAAATAAATTTGAACATTTTAACATGCTACTTATTTGAATGTTCTAAAGTTATAGTAGTGGAAAAATGGTGGTTCTAGACCAATTTTAAAAAATTTTGTTTTTAACACCATATGATGTATAAAATAAGTTTAAACATTTTATAATGGTGTAGTAGAGTAAAAATGAGAGTTCTAGACCATCTTTAACAAATTTTGTTTTTTGACAAAATATGATGTATAAAATAAGTTTAAACATTATACAATGGTGTAGTAGAGTAAAAATGGTGGTTCTAGACCAATTTTAACAAATTTTGTTTTTTGACATAATATGATGTATAAAATAAGTTTAAACATTATACAATGGTGTAGTAGAGTAAAAATGAGGGTTCTAGACCAACTTTAACCAATTTTGTTTTTTAACATAATATGATGTATAAAATAAGTTTAAACATTATACAATGGTGTAGTAGAGTAAAAATGAGGGTTCTAGACCAATTTTAACAAATTTTGTTTTTTGACAAAATATGATGTATAAAATAAGTTTGAACATTTTAGCATGCTACTTATTTGAATATTCTAAAGTCATAGTAGTGGAAAAACGGTGGTTCTAGACCAACTTTAACAAATTTTGTTTTTTGACCAAATATGATGTATAAAATAAGTTTGAACATTTTACCAGGGTGTAGTAGGGTAAAAATCAGGGTTCTAAACCAACTTTAACAAATTTAGTTTTTACACATTTCAGACGATTCTACCACTTGGAAAATGGGAAGTGAAAATGTGGATAGTTATGTAGGAAAACTGCGCCCATTCAAAAGGTCTGTTCGAATGGCAAGCCCATTTTAAAGACGTGTTCGAATGGCAAGCCCATTCAAAACACATGTTCGAATAATTTTTGGAAGATATTACGTCGTGGTATTGTTCAACAAATTGTTCAACATGTTCAACATGTTCAACAAGTTCAACATGTTGTTGTTCAACATGTTGTTCAACATGTTCAACATGTTCAACAAGTTCAACATGTTCAACATGTTCAACATGTTCAACATGTTCAACAAGTTCAACATGTTCAACATGTTCAACAAGTTCAACATGTTCAACATGTTCAACATGTTCAACAAGTTCAACATGTTCAACATGTTCAACAAGTTCAACATGTTCAACATGTTGTTGTTCAACATGTTGTTCAACATGTTCAACAAGTTGTTGCTCAACAAGTTGTATATAAAGCTATGTTTAAAGACTTTCTCATCATTTGAATAGTGTAGGTTGAACCGAAAGGATGTATAAATGCAACATTTGTTCGAAATCTTACAATTGGCCACAAAGTCTTAAAAGACACTTAAAGATTGCTCACACTTCAGAAGTGGATGAAGAATCGGATATGGAAAACCCTGTAAAACTACCTTTCACGGAAACTTTAGATGAGTCTTCTATGGAAAGTCAAAACGTCAACATGGCTGAAAAGAATGCACATGCTTGTACAGAATGTGGTGCATTATACAACAGCGAAGAAGCTTTGCTCAAACATATGGAGCAGTGTGCCGAGGAGGCTGATGACAGGAGTTCTGAAAGTGAGTCAGAAACAGACTCTGAAAGTGAGTCAGAAATAGACTCTGTTTGGCATGATATGGTTCAAGAAGTCTACGATGACTATGATAACATATTTCAAGAAAAGGTTTTAGAATATGAAGAACAAGGACTTGAAGATCCGCGTGAAATAGCAAGTTATGACCTTCGACCCATTTATAAGCATGGACTAAAACAACTGTTTATGAGACTGTTCAACTATACCCAGCGTCTACAACAAAGCCAACATTATCAAAAGATTTTAGAGGACTTTAATTACTTTGTTGATGAAAAACATTATAAGTATTCAAAGGCATTAAAGGCGGCTATAAGGAAGAACAATGCATTCTTTGAAGAGCTACTAGATATGGAGGAGGAGGAGGAGGAGGATGGTAGCAGTGACGAAGAAAGTGGCATGGACAGTGAACAGAGTGAAACAGATGCAGAAAAATAGACTTATTTGACTAAACTTTATAATAAAGACTTTATAAATGTTGTAATATTTTATTAAGTTAAGCGTTGTGTATTAATATATGTCTTGCTTTGCAACATATAAAGTCGTAAGGTTCCTGGCACGGTTTTAATTGACCCGTAAACCATATATCATATATTAGGTATTATAGTTAATTTTGTATTATTATGTATTATATTCAAGAATTGTATTATTATGTATTATATTCAAGTATTGTTTTATTATGTATTATATCCAAGTATTGTTTTATTATGTATTATATCCAAGTATTGTTTTATTATGTATTATATTCAAGTATTGTATGAGAAAAATAAAAAGTTGAAAAGCATCATATGTGTTTTTATTGAACATTACAACTATGTACAATTATGATAAAAACAAAACTATTTCAAATACATATTATGTTAATACATGTGCAGAAGAACTTAACTTAAAATTTTATAACAACTGACTTCACATGAACATAGATAAAGTTAATTTCATAGTCTACATATGAAGACAATTTAATTTGAACTACATATCAAATGTACATGTCCATATGAGTGAAAGCTAAGTTCTTGTCAAGCTTCAAAACCTTCGGTCCAATCTTCTGCACTGTGATGAAATCAAAGCATCCACTAAGCTCGTCATGCTGTTAAAACTGTATACAGTCATCTCGCTTTCTACTCAACGATCTTCTGACAGTCACTGCATTTATACAGATCCATTTTCTGAAGCATGAGATCCACTGACGTCATTTGCTTCTTCAACATGTGCCAGTCTTTCAATGACAACAAAATTCCCTTCTTGGTAGGATATAACTTCCCAGATGCATGATTCGTAATATATTTACGAATGTTAACCATCACTTTCTGTTGATAATTCACCAATTTAATATATGTTTCTCCATTAATGGGTATCATAACCGGTGAATCGTTTACACGCATCTTCATGGTGGTATCAGCTTTACGCTCCGGTTCTCGCTTCATATTAGGCTCTGTCGTATTTTTTTCGCATTTTACACGGCGGCGTCATAGCTGGTAACTCATCTCTTTTTATTTTTCTAAGATGTGGTCGCTTTTGACGCTGCTGACGTGACTTCGCATTAGACTTTACCATGGGCATTGCCTTAGACTTTGCTGTAGGTATTGTCTCAGGCTTTGCTATAAAATTTTCTGCAGGCATTGCCATACATGGTAGTTGTTGTTCACTCACTGCAGATATGTTCTCTCTTCAGTATCTTGATACAGAATGTGTGTTATGTCTGAGGATAGGCACCTTTTATGCTCTATAGGGAGCTGTCACACTCGAGGTTGGACACATGATGTCCTAAAATGTTTAGAAATAACTTTACCATATGCGACTTTGCAGCCAATTGTAAGATTTCAAACAAATGTTGCATTTATACATCCTTTCGGTTCAACCTACACTATTCAAATGATGAGAAAGTCTTTAAACATAGCTTTATATACAACTTGTTGAGCAACAACTTGTTGAACATGTTGAACAACATGTTGAACAACAACATGTTGAACATGTTGAACATGTTGAACTTGTTGAACATCTTGAACATGTTGAACTTGTTGAACATGTTGAACATGTTGAACATGTTGAACTTGTTGAACATGTTGAACATGTTGAACTTGTTGAACATGTTGAACATGTTGAACATGTTGAACATGTTGAACTTGTTGAACATGTTGAACATGTTGAACAACATGTTGAACAACAACATGTTGAACTTGTTGAACATGTTGAACATGTTGAACAATTTGTTGAACAATACCACGACGTAATATCTTCCAAAAATTATTCGAACATGTGTTTTGAATGGGCTTGCCATTCGAACACGTCTTTAAAATGGGCTTGCCATTCGAACAGACCTTTTGAATGGGCGCAGTTTTCCTACATAACTATCCCCATTTTCACTTCCCATTTTCCAAGTGGTAGAATCGTCTGAAATGTGTAAAAACTAAATTTGTTAAAGTTGGTTTAGAACCCTGATTTTTACCCTACTACACCCTGGTAAAATGTTCAAACTTATTTTATACATCATATTTGGTCAAAAAACAAAATTTGTTAAAGTTGGTCTAGAACCACCGTTTTTCCACTACTATGACTTTAGAATATTCAAATAAGTAGCATGCTAAAATGTTCAAACTTATTTTATACATCATATTTTGTCAAAAAACAAAATTTGTTAAAATTGGTCTAGAACCCTCATTTTTACTCTACTACACCATTGTATAATGTTTAAACTTATTTTATACATCATATTATGTTAAAAAACAAAATTTGTTAAAGTTGGTCTAGAACCCTCATTTTTACTCTACTACACCATTGTATAATGTTTAAACTTATTTTATACATCATATTATGTCAAAAAACAAAATTTGTTAAAATTGGTCTAGAACCACCATTTTTACTCTACTACACCATTGTATAATGTTTAAACTTATTTTATACATCATATTTTGTCAAAAAACAAAATTTGTTAAAGATGGTCTAGAACTCTCATTTTTACTCTACTACACCATTATAAAATGTTTAAACTTATTTTATACATCATATGGTGTTAAAAACAAAATTTTTTAAAATTGGTCTAGAACCACCATTTTTTCACTACTATAACTTTAGAACATTCAAATAAGTAGCATGTTAAAATGTTCAAATTTATTTTATATATTATATGGTGCTAAAAAACTACATTTGTTAAATGTGTTTTAGAAGTGTCATTTTCCAACTACTATAACTTAAAACATAACATTAGACTTAACGTAGGGAAAATCCCATTCCTTCTCAAATTTATTGATTGTTCCCACACTCGAGCGCACTCTGAAATTATTGATCGGTTTTCCCCCCACACTCTGTACGAGTGCACTCTGAAATTTCTCAGTCTCAAAAAAAAAAAAAAAAAAAAAAAAAAAAAAAAGACTTACCACAAGTCATTGGTTAATTTGTCTTCCAATCTTGCACTTCCCTTTTTCCAAAGAATAACCAAATCTTTCACTTCTCTTTTCCAATGAATAACTAACGTTTCACTTGTTCTTCAAATGCACAGCACAACACAATAGGTAAGAGCAACTGTTTTCCATGTGTATCCAACGGCAGCCAGAGCTTGAATGAAGCATATGTGCACAGACAAGGTGCTCTTATAGGAGTGCTGAATCACATACTATGGTTGGTCCATGATGGTTTGGCAATGCAATGATTAAGGTGGTGTCAACCCGAGCTTTTTATACTACTGACGGTGAGCCGTGAGCCAGCGGCGTAAAAAGTAGCCGGGAGGGGGGGGGGGGGCTCACTAGGTAGCTGGGCCGGGGGGGGCTCACTAGGTAGCTGGGCCGGGGGGGGGGGGCTCACTAGGTAGCTGGGCCGGGGGGGGGGGGGTCAGTCCCGACTGCCGACTAGGGGGAGGGGGGGTCGGTCCATAGTATGTCCCGAGGGGGGGGGGGGGGTCGGTCCATAGTATGTCCCGGGGGGGGGGGGGGTCATTATGACGTCACAAAATGTTGTGATTCTCTCGTTTCTCAACTACTGACCAACATTTCACGCCACTAAGACCATGTCCCTGGCGTCAGTCAATATTAGGGAAAAAATTGGCTCTACCACAGTAAAGTCATATAAAACATTGGTTCTGCCACAGTGACGTCATTATGACGTTACTGTGGTAGAACCAACGTTGGTTCTACCACAGTAACGTCATAATGACGTCACACAGGTGGGTGACTTAAAACCAACTTTGGTTCTACCACAGTGACGCCATAATGACGAAACACAGGGTGATAACCTCCCAGGCCATATATTTCTTAACCATCTCCCAACAAAGAGGTTATAATGACGTTACACAGGGTGACTTAGAACCACCATAGTAGTAGGGAAATAAGGGTTCGAAAACAGGAAGTGACGTCATATTGACGTCATAGGGTGTTCCAGAACTGTCATGACAGTTTTGTCATAAAGTGGTCACAGGCTATTTGCGCAGCTGGCTGTATGCATAATGTAACATGCCGCCATTTTAACTGCGTAAAAAGTGAAAAAGTGTGATAACTTTCGTTATAGTTGGTCGATTTCAATGAAAATTTCACCATTTGATTCAGTGTTATGTAAAGTTTTGTCATAAAGTAATCATGGGCTACTTGCGCAGCTGGCTGTGTGCATATTTATAGCATGTAGCCATTTTAACTGAAAACTGAGATAACTTTTGTTATACTTGACCGATTTACCTGGAAATTTCACTGTTTGATTCAGTTTTCTATCTAGTTTTGACATAGTCATGGGCTATTTGCACAGCTCGCTGTATGCATATTTATAGCACGTAGCCATTTTAACTTAAAACTGGGATAACTTTTGTTATACTTGACCGATTTACATGAAAATTTCACCATTTTGTTCAGTTATTTCTTGTGTTATTTCGCGGATGAATACCATTTTGGCTTGACCGCTAGATGTCTCTGCTGTGCAGCTCTACAACTGTATGTGAGACATTCTGCTGAGTCAGCAATTTTAACCAGTTTGAACAAGTTACACACCATATTTTGATTACATGTAAGTAGCATAAAAGCATGAGTGAAACATACATTTCAACCAGTGATAAATTCTGCTGAGTCAGCAATTTTAACAATTTTGAACAAGTTACACACCATACACCATCGAAGTAGTATACCTTTTTGTTCTGCTTGGACAAACTTTTTGTTTTTATGACTCTATGACATTATGTGACAACATGCAACTGTGACATTATGTGACTTTATGTAATCTGTGACATTATGTGACTCTCTATGACTTTTTTTTAACATAATAGCCATATTTCTATGTCTATTTTCACTATTATTATTATGCTAATATTTAATTAGTCATATTTCAATGGTTTTATTACAATAACCACACGCACATACAGCATAAGAATAAGTACATGAAAGGTCTCAGAGTGTGGGGAAACCAATCAATAAATTTCAGAGTGCACTCGTTCAGAGCATGGGAACGATCAATAATTTGAGAAGGAATGGGATTTTCCCTACGTTAAGTCCAATGTTATGTTTTATGTTATAGTAGTTGGAAAATGGTGCAAACTTTAGCAAATGTAGTTTTTGACAACATATGATATATAAAATAAGTTTTAGCATTTTACCATGGTACTTATTCAACTATTCTAAAGTTATAGTTGTGCAGAAATGGTGGTTCTAGAGCAACTTTAACAAATTTAGTTTTTCACGTTTCAAACAATTCTACCACTTGGTTGGTCGGTTGATTGTTGGAAAATGGGAAGTGAAAATGTGGATAGTTATGTAGGAAAAACTGCGCCCATTCAAACATGTGTTCGAATGGCAAACCCATTTAAAAGATGTGTTCGAATGGCAAGCCCATTCAAAACACGTGTTTGAATAATTTTTGGAAGATATTAGGTCGTGGTATTGTTCAACAAATTGTTCAACATGTTCAACATGTTCAACATGTTGTTGTTCAACATGTTCAACATGTTGTTGTTCAACATGTTCAACATGTTGTTGTTCAACATGTTCAACATGTTGTTGTTCAACATGTTCAACATGTTGTTGTTCAACATGTTCAACATGTTGTTGTTCAACATGTTCAACATGTTGTTGTTCAACATGTTCAACATGTTGTTGTTCAACATGTTCAACATGTTGTTGTTCAACATGTTCAACATGTTGTTGTTCAACATGTTCAACATGTTGTTGTTCAACATGTTCAACATGTTCAACATGTTGTTGTTCAACATGTTCAACATGTTGTTGTTCAACATGTTGTTGTTCAACATGTTCAACATGTTCAACATGTTGTTCAACATGTTCAACATGTTGTTGTTCAACAAGTTGTTCAACATGTTCAACATGCTGTTGTTCAACAAGTTGTTGTATATAAAGCTATGTTTAAAGACTTTCTCATCATTTGAATTGTGTAGGTTGAACCGAAAGGATGTATCAATGCAACATTTGTTCAAAATCTTACAACTGGCCACAAAGTCTTAAAAGACACTTAAAGGTTGCTCACACGTCAGAAGTGGATGAAGAATCGGATATGGAAAACCCTGTAAAACTACCTTTCACGGAAACTTTCGATGAGTCTTCTATGGAAAGTGAAAGCGTTAACATGGCTGAAAAGAATGTACATGCTTGTACAGAATGTGGTGCATTATACAACAGCGAAGAAGCTTTGCTCAAACATATGGAGCAGTGTGGTGAGGATGCCGATGACAGGAGTTCTGAAAGTGAGTCAGAAACAGACTCTGAAAGTGAGTCAGAAATAGACTCTGTTTGGTATGATATGGTTCAAGAAGTCTACGATGACTATGATGACAAATTTCAAGAAAAGGTTTCAGAATATGAAGAACAAGGACTTGAAGATCCGCGTGAAATAGCAAGCTATGACCTTCGACCCATTTATAAACATGGACTTAAACAACTGTTTATGAGACTATTCAAATATACCCAGCGTCTAGAAGAAAGCCAACATTATCAAAAGATTTTAAAGGACTTTAATTACTTTGTGTATGAAAAACATTACAAGTATTCAAAGGCACTAAAGGCGGCTATAAGGAAAAACAATGCATTCTTTGAAGAGCTACTAGATAAGGAAGAGGAGTATGACAGCAGTGATGAAGAAAGTGACATGGAGAGTGAGCAGAGTGAAACAGATGAAGAAAAATAGACTTATTTGACTAAACTTTATGATAAAGACTTTATAAATGTTGTAATATTTTATTCGCTTAAGCGTTGTGTATTAATATATGTCTTGCTTTGCAACATATAAAGTCGCAAGGTTCCTGACGTGGTTTTAATTGACCCGTAAACCATATATCATATATTAGGTATTATAGTTAATTTTGTATTATTATGTATTATATTCAAGAATTGTATTATTATGTATTATATCCAAGTATTGTATGAGAAAAATAAAAAGTTGAAAAGCACCATATGTGTTTTTATTGAATATCACAAATATGTACAATTATGATACAAACAAAACTATTTCAAATACATATTATGTTAATACATGTGCAGATTCACAAAAACTTAACATTTTATAACAACTGACTTCA
Organism: Protula sp. h YS-2021; assembly: GCA_949752745.1. Taxonomy (NCBI): domain Eukaryota; kingdom Metazoa; phylum Annelida; class Polychaeta; order Sabellida; family Serpulidae; genus Protula; species Protula sp. h YS-2021. The sequence continues at coordinate 88,083,851 of OX457026.1, forward strand.
CATGAACATACATCATGTTAATTTCATAGCCTACATATGAAGACAATTTAATTTGAACTACATATCAAATGTATATGTCCATATGAGTCAAAGCCAAGTCCTTGTCAAGCTTCAAAACCTTCGCTCCAATCTTCTACACTGAGGGTGATGAAATCATAGCATTCACTAAGCTCGTCATGCAGTTAAAATGTATACAGTCATCTCGCTGTCTACTCAACGATCTTCTGACAGTCACTGCATTTATACAAATCCATTTGCTGAAGCATGAGATCCACTGACGTCATTTGCTTCTTCAGCATGTACCAATCGTTCAATGACAACAAAATTCCCTTCTTGGTAGGATGTAACCTCCCAGATGTATGATCCGCAATATATTCACGAATGTTAACCATCACTTTCTGTTGATATTTCGCCAATTTAATATATATTTCTCCATTCATAGGTATCATAACCGGTAAATCGTCTACACTCATCTTCTTCATGGTGGTAGTAGCTTTACACTCTGGTTCTCGCTTCATTTTAGGCTCTGTCTTAATTTTTCGCTTTTTACACGGCGGCGTCATAGCTGGTAACTCATCTCTTTTTCTCTTTCTAAGATGTGGTCGCTTTTGACGCTGCTGACATGACTTCACCTTAGACTTTACCATGGGCATTGCCTTAGACTTTGCTGTAGGTATTGTCTCAGGCTTTACCATAAAATTTTCTGCAGGCATTGTCTCAGACTTTTCTACAGGCATTGTCATAGATGGTAGTTGTTGCTCGCTCACTCCAGACATGTTCACACTTCAGTATCTTGATATAGAATGTGTGTTAGGTCTGAGGGCGGCTAACTTTTATACTTTATAGTGAGTTGACTTAATATGTTTAGAAATAACTTTACCACGTTTGTCTTTGTGGCCAGTTGTAAGATTTTGAACAAATGTTGCATTGATACATCCTTTCGGTTCAACCTACACAATTCAAATGATGAGAAAGTCTTTAAACATAGCTTTATATACAACAACTTGTTGAACAATAGCATGTTGAACATGTTGAACAACTTGTTGAACAACAACATGTTGAACATGTTGAACAACATGTTGAACATGTTGAACAACAACATGTTGAACAACAACATGTTGAACATGTTGAACAACAACATGTTGAACATGTTGAACAACAACATGTTGAACATGTTGAACAACAACATGTTGAACATGTTGAACAACAACATGTTGAACATGTTGAACAACAACATGTTGAACATGTTGAACAACAACATGTTGAACATGTTGAACAACAACATGTTGAACATGTTGAACAACAACATGTTGAACATGTTGAACAACAACATGTTGAACATGTTGAACATGTTGAACAATTTGTTGAACAATACCACGACCTAATATCTTCCAAAAATTATTCAAACACGTGTTTTGAATGGGCTTGCCATTCGAACACATCTTTTAAATGGGCTTGCCATTCGAACACATGTTTGAATGGGCGCAGTTTTTCCTACATAACCATCCACATTTTCACTTCCCATTTTCCAACAATCAACCGACCAACCAAGTGGTAGAATTGTTTGAAACGTGAAAAACTAAATTTGTTAAAGTTGGTCTAGAACCACCATTTCTGCACAACTATAACTTTAGAATAGTTGAATAAGTACCATGGTAAAATGCTAAAACTTATTTTATATATCATATGTTGTCAAAAACTACATTTGCTAAAGTTTGCACCATTTTCCAACTACTATAACATAAAACATAACATTGGACTTAACGTAGGGAAAATCCCATTCCTTCTCAAATTATTGATCGTTCCCATGCTCTGAACGAGTGCACTCTGAAATTTATTGATTGGTTTCCCCACACTCTGAGACCTTTCATGTACTTATTCTTATGCTGTATGTGCGTGTGGTTATTGTAATAAAACCATTGAAATATGACTAATTAAATATTAGCATAATAATAATAGTGAAAATAGACATAGAAATATGGCTATTATGTTAAAAAAAAGTCATAGAGAGTCACATAATGTCATAGATTACATAAAGTCACATAATGTCACAGTCGCATGTTGTCACATAATGTCATAGAGTCATAAAAACAAAAAGTTTGTCCAAGCAGAACAAAAAAGGTATACTACTTCGATGGTGTATGGTGTGTAACTTGTTCAAAATTGTTAAAATTGCTGACTCAGCAGAATTTATCACTGGTTGAAATGTATGTTTCACTCATGCTTTTATGCTACTTACATGTAATCAAAATATGGTGTGTAACTTGTTCAAACTGGTTAAAATTGCTGACTCAGCAGAATGTCTCACATACAGTTGTAGAGCTGCACAGCAGAGACATCTAGCGGTCAAGCCAAAATGGTATTCATCCGCGAAATAACACAAGAAATAACTGAACAAAATGGTGAAATTTTCATGTAAATCGGTCAAGTATAACAAAAGTTATCCCAGTTTTAAGTTAAAATGGCTACGTGCTATAAATATGCATACAGCGAGCTGTGCAAATAGCCCATGACTATGTCAAAACTAGATAGAAAACTGAATCAAACAGTGAAATTTCCAGGTAAATCGGTCAAGTATAACAAAAGTTATCTCAGTTTTCAGTTAAAATGGCTACATGCTGTAAATATGCATACAGCCAGCTGTGCAAATAGCCCATAACTATGTCAAAACTAGATAGAAAACCGAATCAAACAGTGAAATTTCCAGGTACATCGGTCAAGTATAACAAAAGTTATGCCAGTTTTAAGTTAAAATGGCTACATGCTATAAATATGCACACAGCCAGCTGCGCAAGTAGCCCATGATTACTTTATGACAAAACTTTACATAATACTGAATCAAATGGTGAAATTTTCATTGAAATCGACCAACTATAACGAAAGTTATCACACTTTTTCACTTTTTACGCAGTTAAAATGGCGGCATGTTACATTATGCATACAGCCAGCTGCGCAAATAGCCTGTGACCACTTTATAACAAAACTTTACATAAAACTGAATCAAACAGTGAAATTTTCATACAAACCGGTCGACTATAACGAAAGTTATGGCAATTTTAAGTAAGAGGGGGGGGGGGGGTCATGAAAACAAAAGTTGCGCAGAATGATGTGAAACGGATAACTATGCAGAAATCACAAAATTTTCTCAGCCCGAGGGGGGGGGGGTCCTCAAAACCAAAGTTGCTTAAAATTGTCTGAAACGGATAACTATGCTAAAATCACAAAATTTTCTCAGCCCGAGGGGGGGGGGTCATGAAAACCAAAATTGCTTAGAATAGTCTGAAAAGAATCACTATACTGAAATCGCAAAATTTTCTTAGCCCTAGGGGGGGGTCCTCAGATTTTTTTACCGATGACAGTCGACCCCTAGGGGGGGGGGTCCTTGACAGTCGACCCTAGGGGGGGGAGGGGGGGTCCTCAGATTTTTTTACCGATGACAGTCGACCCCTAGGGGGGGTCCTTGACAGTCGACCCTAGGGGGGGAGGGGGGAGGGGGGAGGGGGGCTGTGGTAGAACTGTCATGACAGTTCTGGAACACCCTATGACGTCAATATGACGTCACTTCCTGTTTTCGAACCCTTATTTCCCTACTACTCACCATGTGATGACCCACCCTGGGTTCTCCATGTGAGGACCCACCCACCCCCCAGGTCATGTAGCAAAAACTTTTTTTTTTTTTTTTTTTTGGAGCACCCACCTTTTTTTTGTTATGTTATATTTTGCACATCATTCTCTAGAAGTGCTATTAGTTTACTCAGTAAAATAGAGGACTCATAGCCACATGGTTGATGGTTCGAGGCCACCTATGGACAGCACAACTATGTGTGCACAACCGCCCCCTCAAATTCAAAGGGATATAAAGCAATGACGGACAGACGGATGGACACCCCAAACCTATAGACCCCCTTTTCAATATTTCCCGCACTCTCATGCATACACACACACCGACACCATGACACAGATTGCGCTTATTTCGTATTAGTGCTGCTCTTGCAGCCGTGCTTCCTCCTGTGCGCCGCTCCCCCTGCCCTGGTTGACATGAACTCCGTGCCCAATACGCTGCACTTACGTGACTTGGGCTTCATAGCGTCTGGGCAACTCATCTCGTGCGCATGCCTCGTGATGCCCTGCAGTATGAGAAAACTGCAGAACTCACAGAACCTAGTATTATCCACCGAGTCGAGGAAGCAGAGGACCTCTTGAAGCGACTCTTCGCTGGGGTCATCAAGTTTCATGTCAACAAGGGTAGTGGTTTGGCGAGAGTCGGAAGGCGGCTGCATCTGGCTGGTATCCTGGATACTGGCAACAGCGACCGTCAGTTCATCAGGGAGGGCGGCAGGAGAGAGCGCTAACACTGGTTTGATGGCTGGCGGACTGTCAGGCTTGCTCACAGTAGCAGTAGCAACACGTCTGCGTCTCGTCACCACAAGCTCCGTGGGTACTCTCCTCACAGACACGTCCGGCTTCACAAGGGTACTGACGACTTTCGGCTTGCAGGGCGACGGTTCTAACAACATACTCGGCGAGGGTTCTCTCAAGCGTTTGTAGGACTCCTCCGCCACCCTGCCGAATCTGTTATGCTGTTTGTTGCCAGCAACACGTTTCCGCCACATTTCAAGCTTGAATAACTCGTACTCAATGTAGATCTCCTCGATCAATCCAATGTTCTTTTCTGAAACAGATACTTCTGCTTTCGCTCAGCTGTGAAAAATTGATCCTTAAACTCCATCCTTACAAGCGCACAGACAAAGTCAAAGTGTGAAGAAATTGAGTTAGGGCTGTCTGAAACGAGGCTGCCTGAAAACGAGGCTAACGTTCCCCCCTCCCTGGATCACCCACTCCATATATACCATATACCTAGGACCCCCCTGGGTCCTCCATGTGAGGACCCTCTAGGTCTTCCATGTGAGGACCCCCAGGTCATCCATGGGACGACATATACCATGAGGGGACCCACCCTCCCCCTGGGTCCTCAATGTGAGGACCCCCAGGATATATATTATGTGAGAACCCCCACAGGACATACTATGTCAGGAAAGGCGCTAAAAGTAGTGTATAAATTGGGGGTTAAATGTCACATTCCAAAACGACCAGCAGGATGACTTCAACCAACAGATACACAGTGATGCGGTGATGCGGAACTTTCGGGCAGTGACGCTGACAACGGAGTGCTACAAGTGCTGGGCGTGGCTGGAATATGCAGGACAACCTCAGAACTGACCGGTGCACCACAACGCACCGCGGCGTTTCTGTTGCAAGACCTGCGGCGGTCTGCTATGGTATAAGTTTACAGCAACGTTGCCTGGGCTGCGACCGGTGTGTACAGACTACTGGTGGTGTGGTGCGACACTGAGAAACATCACATATTATAATTTTCACCCTTTCAAGTGTCCAGAAAGACCTATCACCATGGTGCAGTTTTACAGATACCAGTGCAGTTACGGAAACCCGACTTTTTGGTGAAAAGTCAACTTACTAAAAACTTTCGGCCCTTGTAAGGGCCATCGTCTCTTATGAAATAAATGCAAATTCTGAGAACACATTTCATCATATCAGTTCTAGCAGTTGACGTAACAACAACAATGGCATCTAATTCAGACACATCAGTCTTCTGTCATGATTGTAATGTGACATTACCATCTCTGGAATTGTTTGTAGCACATACATATAAACCAGCTAAGATGAAACGTGCTCGTGAAGAGCTTGTTTAGGATATTGAAGCCAAGAGACGAAAGACGGAACAAGATGGTATTGACAGACCTGATCCAGTCCTCTGCTATGGATGCATTAAAATATTTCCCTCTGGAATTGTTTGAGACACATACATGTGCGAAGATGGAAAATGTGCCACATGAAGAACAAACCTTAAAGAAACAAAAGACAGGACAAGTAGGGAGAGGTAGAAGGGTTAGTCTTGGTGAAAACGCACAGGAAAAACGGTCTGAGTCTGAGGATGGATCGGATTTACTGCTTGAAATGCGACAGCAAGAGAACCGTATTAAGACATTTGTTGGAGACCTTAAACCATGGAATGAAATTTTACATTGTGGTACATGCTCTCTTCAAGAAACTGTCGGCGAATGCAGAAGGCGTTATGACAGAATAAGTGGATAATGCATTTATCAGCAGTCCAACATATACAGCATACAATCCAGCGGATATTGAACAGGACTTGCCAGAAGCCTATAAAGAATTGTTTACTAAGTTTGACGAACATGAGCGACAAGGCTCTGGCTGGGTATTGGATAATATACTGCACATTGAAGTACACACAGCTACGTTGGTGCCTCTGGAAGCAAGCAGTTTTATTAAACTGCCGAAAAAAGTGATGAATACGAAGGGTGTGTTAAACATTAAGAATGATGACAACAAGTGTTTCTTATGGTCCGTATTGGCTTACCTTCACCCTTCAACAAACAAAAACCCACAGCGCGTGAATCAATACAAAGCATTTGAGAAAGAATTAAAGGTAGAGGGCATGACCTTTCCGACACCAATTACAGACATTCAAAAGTTTGAAAAGGAGAACGATGTGTCCATCAACGTGTTTGGATATGAACAAGATGTAGTTGTTCCTATACAACTTAGTCGAAACACCAGTGCGAGAGAAATCAACTTACTTCTGATTAGCATACTTATGGCCTATCGATCAAAGCGTCAGAATGCATCATATTATTGTTTGAACTGTCTTCATGGGTTTATACGACAAGATCTTTTAGATCAACATCGTGAAGTGTGTAGCAAGCATGGAGCGCAACGTTTATCATTCCAAGAAACCTTTCATCAAGTTTAAGAATGCAGCCAAACAACAGCGAGCACCTTTTGTGATTTATGCTGACTTTGAATGTTTCACGCAAAAGCATGAAGAAGGAGACAAGTATCAGCATCATCGTCCAAACAGCTTCGCCTATGTGGTTGTTAGTCAGTACGACACACGTGCACCAGTTCTACATTGAGGACATAATGCCGTAAAAGTCTTTAGACCATATGGTTAATGAGCGTGATCGTATTGTACATGGTTTAGAGCAACCAAAGGATATGGTGATGACTCGTGAAGGCAAAGAGAATTTTAAGAACGCTGTTGATTGCTACATTTGTCATGAGCCTCTAGGAGCAGATCGTGTGAGAGATCATGACCATATCAATGATAAATACCGCGGAGCAGCGCATAGTGAATGCAACTTATATTTTCGACTTAGAAAAGATCAGCAGGGGGATAAAGATTTTTTATCATTTCTGTGTTTTTCCACAATTTCCGAGGCTATGACAGTCATTTGATCATGGAGGAAATTGGAAAAGACAGCTTTTAGTTTATGAGTACTTCTCTACAGAAGTTAGTATCCAACCTTGCGGCAGAAGGGAAAGATAACTTCTACAACATGACCTCTCACATTCACGAAAGTAACCAACAAGATTTGTTGCTGAGAAAGGGAGTGTGCCCCTACGGTTACGTGGACGAACCATCTAAGTTTGCTGAAACGCAGCTACCATCAAAGGACAAGTTTTACAGTCAGCTTAGCGAAGAGGACATTAGTGATGAGGATTACGCCCATGCGCAGAAGGTGTGGGATACATTCAACTGTACCACATTCGGTGAATACCACGACCTGTACCTGAAATCAGATGTGTTATTGCTAGCTGACGTGTTTGAAAATTTTCGTCAAGTGTGCCTCAACACGTATGAATTGGATCCTGCCGACTACTATACAGTGCCAGTACTGTCGTGGGATGCTATGTTAAAAGCAACAAAGGTGAAGTTGGAATTGATCAATGGCATTAACATGTACCAAATGATTGAGCAGGGCATACGTGGAGGAATATCTGTGATCACGCACAAGTAAGCAAATAACCCCTACGTAGCAGATTACAATTCTGAGATACCAAACAACTACCTGATGTACCTGGACGCAAACAACTTGTAGGGCTAGGCCATGTCGCAAAGCATGCCACAAAGAGGATTTATGTGGGTGAGCGAGCCAGAATCCCTCGACTTCATGGATGTAGCTGAAGATGACGATATTGGATTCATTTTAGAAGTGGATTTAGAATATCCACATTCAATCCATGATCTTCATGATCACTACCTAGTGGCTCCAGAACGGAAATGTGTTAAAGTTGGGGAATTGTCTGAGTACAGTCAGAAGCTGCGGAAAGATCTGAACATGAAACACAAACCTAGTGAAAAGCTCATTCCTAACTTGTGTGACAAGAAGAAATATGTGCTTCATTATAGGAATTTACAACAGTACGTCTAACTGGGGTTGAAAGTCACCAAAGTACATCGCGCCATCATGTTTGAACAGAGCAAATGGCTGGCAAAATACATTACCTTGAACACAGAGAAGAGCAAATTAGCCAAGAACCCATTTGAGAAAGACTTCTTCAACTGATGAACAACTCTGTGTTTGGCAAAACCATGGAAAATGTGAGAACGCGAATCAAACTTGTTCACAAGGAAAAGCGGTTAAAGAAACTTATAGCCAAACCTTCTTTCCACAAATTCAAAATTTTCAACGAAGATTTGACCGCCGTACATTTACGCAACGTAGATTTGCTTCTAGATAAACCCATTCAAGTTGGCTTCACCATTCTCGACCTCAGCAAAGTGGTCATGTTCAACTTTCATTACAACTACATCATCGTCAAGTATCCCAATACCAAGTTGTTGTTCAGCGACACCGACAGTCTATGCTATGACATAGAAACGGAAGATATCTGAAAGGATGTGCAGCAAGATGCTGACCTGTTCGATACAAGTGACTATCCGTCAGATCACTTCCTACATTCCAACGTGAACAAAAAAGTGCTTGGAAAAATGAAGGATGAGACAGCAGGCATCCCCATTGAAGAGTTTATTGGACTCGGACCGAAAATGTATAGTTTATTGTGTGGTGGAAAAGAAAAACACACAGCTAAAGGCATCACTCGAGCTTGTCAAAGACGTATTAAACACATGCAGTATAGAGACAGTTTGTTCATCCAAACTCAAACGATGACCACAGGACACATTATTCGAAGTCATAGTCACCAGCTTTTCTCGGAGAAGTTGAAGAAAGTAGCGCTCTCCCCCTATGACGACAAGCGATATGTGTTGAATGATGGCGATTCCACCTTAGCACATGGACATTGCAAGGCTACGTTATAAAAGGGGGAGGTCCTCCAAAGTAAGAGTTATTTGAGGTGCGAACATTGAAGCGTTAACATGGAACTTGGAAGTCGTAAGAGATCTACAACTGATATGGATACTCTTGCTGATACAGTCAACGACTTAAAAGTTAAAAATCCTACCACTACCATCATGAAATTGACACTACCACAGTCGTGGGATGGAATGCTTTCTCTAGGAAATGGAAAGTACATTGAAATTATGAAACAAAGCAATGAAGGAGTGGTGAGCATTCGCAAGTACCTCAGAGATGAGGGGTCTGGAAGAAACTGTCCTACGAAAAAGGGTATTTTGCTCACAATACCTAAGTGGAAAATGTTGAAGAAGCAAGTGAAAGAAGTGGATAAAAGGCTTCGAAGACAAGAAGACAGCTCATAAAAAGGTATCGTCATCATGAATGCATTCGTGTTTAACAGTGGTGCTTATCGTGCTGTAAACGATATGAATGAAGTGATAATAAGTTCTGCTTATCGGTTTTAAACCTGAAGTGTGGAAAGACTTACTGCTTAAACCTGGGTTTGAACGTAGACTTGAAAATAAAGTTGAAGTGTTAGTGGTTGGACATGATTCTGACATACGTGTTAGATTCTGCACAAATCTTTTACTGGATTATCCAGAGGATTATGATGGAGTTGTGCCAGATACTCCATATTCATCATTAATTGACTTTAATATGAAGAATTGGCGATTCCTAGAAGTTATACAACATCCATTCTTCGCCATCTTGCGAGCATAAAAAACGTCTTTGCAGACAACGAGACAGCTCATAGTTGAGCTGATCTGACTGTTGAACGAGATGGAAGACTTTTTATCTGGTTATGAACCCATTACACATTTGGATTCTCATATTTGAGAAACTTATGTAATGACATTGTGTTAAGCATTTTGGAAAGTATATCATTCCATCACGTGACGAACAATCCGTGTTGAAAGACCATCTAGAGAAGTTGAGGATACCTGGCTTTCTCCTTATACTCTCAGAGGATTTAGCAGTGCGTGTGACTGAGAACTGTCTAGACGTGTTTGTACGATTTCGCCAATATGACGAGCTTACAGAACGCTACGACTACATCACCCTCAACTCAGTGGAATGGTACGCTCTGTTACAACCTTTTAATTGGAAAGAACCTGACGCTTGAATTCAAAGAGGAAGGAGTGCAACTCATGCGGGGTACCAAGTCCATTGAGCTGACGCATTCCATGAGGGCTATGGTGATGGGCAAAGAAATGAATGAACATGGATATGAACTGAAACTGTCTGAACATGAAGATGTTAAAATATTAAAGCTTGGCAATGGACAGTGTTATGCTAGTTTTCAAAGCATTTACAAACGTGGGTGTAATGTCTATGATACATATATTAATTTAGATTGGTATGAATGGCATTCATTTATTAATGTATTGAATGCATTTGCGCAATAAACGTTTAATGTAAAATAGATTTGTTGAAATGTAAATAATGTATAACACAATAAAAAAGAATGTTGTATAAAACTGTCTTGTTTTTATTTACAATATTTATAATAAAATTAACAATTACCAACAACTTAACCAATACAACTTAACTAATACAACTAATACAACATCAATAAAATAATGGTTTATAATGTCTATATAGAAAATCCTTTGTTGTGATGGCAATTAATGTACAGGTATGGGATGGGCTGTGGGTCACCAGTTGACGCGTGAGGTCACCTTTGTTGACCGGGCCCATGAATTCTATGCATTTAAATGTGTTTAGCTGAAATTTCTATGAATTGATTTGATGTGCAACAATATACTGCTTGTGTTCCATGGTGCATGTGTACGTTCAATACGTGTACCCATTGTTCCAATGTTTGAAAAACATTGTGACTAATGTTTGAAAGGCACACGTGGGTTCAATGTTTGACCTGTGTTGAACATTTTATTGAGCATTGGTCAAAGGTTATTTTTCTTTCACGGGGCGCGGTCATTTTGATTTCATTCTGTGCAGCGATGGCAAGGGCATAAGACGTGCCGGTGTGGCTTGTTGGGCTAAGGCAGCTCTTTGTGATGTGCTGGTCAAAGCAGTCTTTTGTGATGTGTTGGGCTAAATGCCTGTTGTATTAAATAAAATGTATATTGGAAAAAGCCTCATGTAAATATGTGTTGATCGCTGGTTGGTAATTTACGGACGTGTATACGATTCACTGGGTGAGTTAACTTTATATTGGGTTAAGTTAATTTGATATCGAGTTAATTTAATTTTGGGTATGTGATTTAGTAATGTATTTATTTCTTCATATAAATAGGAGTATTTTGTGAGGGAGTGTAATAGATTTTTTCGTGCATGTGATAAGTATATATCTGCTGGAAGGATAGGAGAATCTTGCTATTTATAAACTGAGAAAATGGGGAATTTTGCACATGTGTAAAACAAGGCTTGATAGAATTCAATTTTAAGTGAATATTTATGGTGTGTATTTATTCCCACAGTTTTTTGCACCGTGTTGATGAGTGGGGCCGGGAACAAGATTTGACCGATGTCGTCTATGTGATCTTGTGATGTCAGTCATCTGAGTTCGTCTGTGTGACCTTATGATGGCGGTCTTTTGAGTGGGACTGGGAACAAGATTCGATTGTGATATCGTCGCCTGTGTTATCTTATGAATATCTCCATCTGGTGTGCATTACGGGAGGTAATGGACGTCGCGCATTTAAGCCATTTGCCGTCTGACCGTTGATAAAGTTACAGGTCACGTGTCCTGTTTGACGTCAATCATATGTACGGGAGTTTGGCAGGGTCTTCTTGATGACGTCACCCATCTGCGTGTGACCTTTTTGATGACATTACTCGTCTGCGTGTGACTTCTTCTGATGACGTCACTAGTCTGCTTGGGACTTCGTGATGACGTCATTCGCCTGTGTGGGACCTGCTTAACATTGTTCGTCTGTTGTGACCTAACCGAGGTCACTGTGTGTTGGATTATGTAGCTGGGACAAATAATTAGTGTGAAAAATAACAAGGGGTTTTTTGTGTTGGCATCAGTGTATTGGTATTTTTATTGTATTTTTTTATGTGTATAAAGTGTGAATAAACTTTTCATATTTAAGGAGCTAGTATTTATTAGCATTGGGAACACTTAGTCCGGGACCTTTTCAGCTTGCTAGCAGACTGTTGTTTAGTTAAATAAATGGGGGCTCGTATTTACTTCACTACATCCTTTACAACAAAATCACCATCACTTCTTGTTAACACATTAATGATTTCAAAAGGACTATGTCCTCGAGCTTTTTCAATTATATAATACACACAATAAAATCCACATGTAGATGATATCGGTGTTTGTAATGGAACTGAATTATAAATGAAATTAAACTTTAAAAACTTATTCAAACTGTCTATAGGTAAAAGTCCATAAGAGTCAAAATATTCTGCAGGGTCTTTGTCATAATATACTGCCACCCAATGCTCTCCTGGCTCATCATGATCGTCTGTGTTGATGACATAGGAAAACACACCTTGAAACAAGTCTTTTGTCGCGGCATCATGGGACAGTATGGCCTTTATCTGCTTTGTGTTTATGACTGAGAGTTGAAATGACTGCTACGATTTGCACTTATTTCAACAATGTTATCAAATTCAGCATAGACTATAACATTAACTGTATTTTGCAAGGCAGCAGCAAAATTCATCTGTAGTCTCAAATGTGCATGTTTGATAAGGGCATAATGATCATCAGCATTATAATCAGGTGTTAATACAAAAGAAAACAAAGCATAACCTCTAGGCCAATCTTCCCGTTTTATAATGGACCTTTTCTCACCATTCAATCTATTAAATATTTGTAAAGAGTTTTAGAAGCATCAAGATATTTGTTCCATGCAATGTCAAGCTTGAGAGGTTTGGATAGGACTGGTTCACCATCAGTGTAAAGTTGCATATAGTTGAGATTAAAATGTTCAAAATTGTATGGATTTCTCAATACTGTTCCAGCAAAGAATTCATTATGAACCAGTCCAATGACAATACGTTTTTGGTAATTGGCCTAAAAAGATTTGGTCTTTCACAAAAGACTGAAATCCAGCTGGAATAGCTAAAATTTTACATTCTTTTCTAGTAACAGGAAACTTAGCAGGAGTTTTCATCAATGCATCTGTATGTCCTAACTGAATACCTGAACTAATCCTCACTTTGCGACTGATTAAAAACGCCTCTCTCACTTCTACCTTAAGGTATTATTTGTTGCCATTAATATATATTCATCTTTTTGTCTATGTAAACGTAATTTCATACTAATACCATTGGGAAGATAACGATCCTGCTCAAACAAATCTACCCTGAAACCACCTGCAAGCATAAACTAACGGCCCAGACGCGTATGCAAATAACGATTATGTAAGCCATTATTTCCTGCGTCACCTATATCATCACCCTCAAGATTTACATGAAACCCTGATATATATCTTTCATGATTAGGTCTTTTCACCTCATGAGCATTCATTGACCCAGCAGTATCCTTATACACGAGACGCATAGAGCGCTCAGAATGGAGACTTTCTTCCGAGTCATGAATGAGATGAGGTATAATGCTGGTATAACCCTGGGTATTGTTACTATGTGATACCAATCGATCATTTAGAAATAATTCAATACCTCAATAATTCAATTGGACCATAACCCATTAAACAAATCATTAATGCATGATACATTATCATTTACACGACACGGTTTTTCATCAGCCTTTACAATACAGCATACGATATGAAGTTTACTGTTCTTTAGATCTAGATATTCTTCTGTACTCGCAGGAATGTAGAATTCTATTGAATCGCTCTCTCTCTAATGGTAGTCAGTGGTTGATAGTCTACATTATAACTTTTTTCTACAGCACTTTACGTTGGTGGTATGCGAAACCATTCCAATGGAGAAAGACTACATTCACAAGAATGATATTGTGAATTAAAGACATGATTAAAAAATATTTTTCTTATATTTTTTGATGTTATCCGTTTAGCTGCCTTTCGCCTTCTGATAGGTTTTGTCGATTGCGCTCCCTTTTGTCCTCCTAACACATCACCAATCACATGTTGTGCTACTCGGCCTGTAACATCTTTCACGACATCTTTTGCAGTCTTTTTAAGATGTGGTGCAACGATTTTAGCCCCTGCCTTAAGCAGTGGAATAGCTTTGCGAGCCAATGATCCCAGCATTGAACCAATACCATCTCCATATTGTATTCGCTCTCCTTTAAATCCTGGTAATTCCCCACCCACTTGACGAAGAAAATGGTTGCGATATGTAGACGGATCGTGTGTATATGCTTTCATAATGCTTTTGGTCGAAAATGAAGTTTAGAGATCACTTTCCCAGTCTTAAATAAGATGTTTTCACCTGTGTCATCCTTAATATTCATTTCTATCATGTCAAATCTGAATATGTTTACAGGAACATAAGTTTTCATAATAATGTCTCCATCATGTCCTTGTATTCCAACAGATCGTAGCAAAGGCACATAATGATCTCCTACAGCCTCACAAATACTACAATACACATAGAGTGTATAAAATCCATGTTTAATATCAAGCATATGCGGTGCCTCACTTTCATTAGCATAAACCATATATGGTGTAAATCCTAACAATTCTCCTAATCCCGTAGAAAATGATAAGGCAAAATTATCTTTTAACATCAGAGAGACTTTCCTTGTAATTTTATCATAGTTTAATCTCACTGGAGACACATCGGTTTCATCAGTGGAAAAGGCATCTTTAAAAGCTTGATTTATCGCGTGAATGACTTCACTAGGGGTTTTATAATAGCCATGAGCAATAGACACTGTTTTAAAGACATCGTCAGATGTATAATCCGATATAAATTTCACATAATAGTCCAAGTTAGACCTCATCGTAGACCATGTGTGTGGATATTGAATTTCAGCTAAGGCCACTTCATGTTTTCCTTTCACATAGATGGTTTGAAGCATACGAATTTGATAATTTGAAGCCTTGCTGTTAGGATAATAGTTCATACTAGCATTTCTAAGTAAAGTAATATAAAAACTTGTTGACTCCATGACGGCTGAATCGTTTATATGATGCATATAGAATAGATGTGTATATACATTACTTCATGTTTGACACTCGTTATCCACACTGTCGACATGGTCTACATTGCTGTCTAAATTGCTGTCTACATGATCTACGTTGGTGTCTACTATTTCTCCTTGACAACAACCTAATTTTTACATAGTAATTTTATTTTCATTTTCTTTACAGCAACAACATCATAACTCTGTAATCCATGTTAAAAAGTTTTCCATCCTTCTGGAAACAGCCTGTGTTGACGTTGTTGCATCTCTTTTGTAATGTCTTCACAATTTTTGGAATGTTAGCGTCAACAATTCAATAATGTTGGAATTCGCGATGACAGTACCCGTTTTTAAAACAAATTCATTTTTATCTGTCCATCTCGTACCACATTTCTTAAGTTCTGCTAGAAGTTGTGTTAGTTTTACATGACAAATAGGTTAAAAATGGTTTAGAAAATGTTGTGACTTTTCTGATTTTTCTGCATTGGATGATGTAACAGACTTTTGTTGTTGTTGCTGTGGCTGAATTGTTCGTAAATGACGACCATGAACTTGAGACATTTCTATTGCCTTTTCATGTAAAGGTGTATTCACTTTCGTTTTGATTCCACCATCTTTTCCCTCCTTTTCTAGCAACATTTAATATTCAGGAATGAGAACCATTTTAACAGCAACTGAGCTAACAAGCGTGATGCAAATTTAGCAATAGCTCCAATGAATCCTCCTTTCTGATTAACCAACTTCATTTTTCTTCGAAGTGATATCTTCTTATCTGCAGTGTGCGTAGGGTATGACGTTCACGCTTGAATTCCTTATACATTTTGAGCTTAAGGGTAAATGTCCTCGCAATATATTCAAACAAATTTCAAGCAAACTAGTTAATTCCTCCTTAGTAGCTTGTTGTAGCAAGGATTTACGTCGTTTAGGCCCGCTGCGTGCGAGCAAGTGAAGAAAAGGATGGTTAGCTTGAATACGTTTAGACATCTTGGCTGCGAATGGTCAAGTGACTTGGTTCTTGTTCATACACTACTTCATCAACATATACATAATGTGTATTTTTTGCTAAAATGCATGTACGAATACGTAGTTGATCATTCGTCTTTGGCTTCAAATCAATGAATAAATAGCCACGAGGTTTGCTGGTAGCATCTTGACAGGCTTCTATGAGAAACTGAGATTTTCCAGAGATTTTTAAACAGAATGATGTCACGTGTATTCAAACTAATATTTCGCATGTCTCTACCATAATGGAATAAATTATGTACAACAAAAATGATGTTTAGATTTTGATGACTGCTACCAACACTAAAGAGACGTGTCATATGCTCATTACTTTGACATTTGGTCATTAAGTCGTCAATGATGAGTAAGTTTGGTTTTTTCGGGGGTAAAGCGCTCTTCAATGTCATCTGGAATGCCTTGGTAAAATTCCACACCTGTCATTCCCTTATGCAAAGGCTGATCTGCTGCATGGAGTCATAAAATGGTTTTTGGAGAGGGTTTAATTAACTATTGTTCTAGAATTTCCCTAACTAGAGAAATTTTACCACTGCCTGTAGGCCCAGAGACTAAACTTGTGAACGGATGCTTCATTTTTGAATGCCTGTTTCTTTCATCCAACTGTTAGACTTCATTGGCCAACCTAACCACTTAACAAATAATTCTTTAACACCTCGTCTTTTTCGTGTTTTCAAGACCTTTTCAATTCTGTAGACAGATTCAATATCTTTTGTCACTTTCTGCAGTTCTTCTTCATAGAAATGTCCATCAATATCTTCGTCCAAAAAGTCTTTTACACGATACAGGTGTATTCCTTGCTTCTTACAACGATATGTGATAATGAAGACTTCTAGCGTCCACTTTACATGATAATCCCGTTGAAATACATATTTCATGTGGGAAATGCGAACATGGTCACCAATTTCAAATTTGTAGGGTTTTTTCTTCTTCTTTGGTTTCAATTTCAATTTATCTACATACATATACTTCCACCCTTTAGATTAGTTATCTTTAAGAAGGAGCATACTTATTAGGGAGGGAGCCATGAGGTCTATGGTTGTAATTGTACACCAAGTCTGGAAGGATGTCCATATAGCGATAAGTTTGATTATGTATGAAAAATATCGATACATCATTCCTTTTAGAGTACGAATGACTGTCTCAGCAATGTTGGCTTTGGTTTCATTCTTTGTCGTATAGGCATGTATTCCCTCCTTCTTCAAAAAGCTTTTACCCATCTGTTCTTAAATTCAGTTGCTTTATCTGAGTTCGTGGTCTTCGTTGTGTTTCATGAAAAATCTTTTGAAAGACTTGTATGACGATGGTATGGGATTTATTAGGTATTGGCTGCACCCAAAAATATTTGGAAAACACATAAATAACAACCAATAAAAAGCGGGTGTCATCATTATAGGGAGCTATGTTTCCCATGTAAAACAAATCAATATCCCACATGTCATTAATACCACGTATTTGACAGGTTGTAGTAAACTGAATGCATCTTGATCTTGCAACCATTTCTTCACTTTAGAATGTGTGACTGGTTGATCATGTTTTTTAATATATGATAAAGTTTGCAAGAACCAGCGAATTCCCTGGGTTGACCAGGTTTAAAGTAAATATTGGTTAAGTAGTCTTTTCACGTCGACATGTTAACACTAAATGATCACCACATGTCAACATATCATGCGTTTTATTTTGTCATATAACTCAATCAACATATCTTTTTACAACTCAATCAGAATATCTTATATTTTATAACTCAATCAACATATCTTACAAATTAAGTATTGATGCAATGGTGTGAATAATTGGGTCCATTGATCTTCAATGTACATTAACCAACAACTTAATTAATCAAATGTGATAACATCTACACCATATTTCTCACAACATTGATTTGCATTGAATAACACTTTATCTAAATGAATATAATATTTAGCTTCATTCCAATATGCACAGACGCATGCAGAATGACAAGTATGTTTTTGACATTCTTCATTTTGACAAGCAGGACATACTAAATGCAATTTTTTACAGCTGATAGCATTTCTTCACAATATGTTTTTTGCACAATATATTGTCTCAATGTAATGTCTGCCATTATACTGCAATATAGATTAACCACTCTCTCACTTCCCAAGTTGATTTTGCACGTTCATATTCTCCATTTGAACTTCAGCCAGTCTTTTCTTGGATAGCTTTGATACCTTCATCCGATTGTCCTTTTGCAGTTTGATAACAGTTTTCTTGCCATGACATTCCGTACATAGTTCAGCTTTGGCGAATAAGGCTGAGTTGATGTTATCCATCTCCTGAAGCAATGTCTCCCATTCACCGTCATTCATGTTGATGTAACGCGTGTATTCTTTCCCTTCAAACAGTGATGTGCTCACAAAACCTACATAGCGCATGTCTTGGTATGAAATGACTTCAAGTCACTTGAAGCCAATGTCACGTAAATTTCTCAAGTTCTGACAAACAATCTTCCACAAGGATGGTGATAAATCAAGCCATCTCTCTCCACGTTTGATTCGAAGAAATGGTCCAAATTTTCCATGCTCCACAGTAATGGTTAAGTTTGCACTAATTTTAAAGCTGCTTGTCTTCTCCATTACTGCGCATTGAATGACGACTTCTTCATCCCCCACTCCTTTTATATGGGCATCACATGTATGTTTTCATGAGATGTTTGTAAAATCGCGGAGTCATCTCGTTGAAAACATCAAGAAAGGCTGTTGGCAAACCGTCTGTTAGAGATTGTTTCATGACGATTACTAAAAAGTCTCTGCGTTTGCGACTACCAATTATTCGTTCAAAGAGCATTGGCATGGTGAAATGTCCTTTTTCATAGAGGTAGGCCATCATATCATACACCTTAATGCGTTCTTCAAGGTATTTGAAATCATGTAGCATGACCTTTGCACATTTGGAATAGTGATCCTCATCAACACGCTTTGACGCCGGTAAACACAAAGTCTTAAAATGTTCCCCATGAAGGCTTCTAATAAGTTGAACGAAACGTCGGGTCATGGCTTTTGAGAACTGTGGCTCCGACGCCGGAACATGCTGTGTGTTTCCTTTTAGCATGTAGATAAGCTGAATGACGGCACTCAGTTCTTCAGTTAGGTACATGTACGTGTGTTGGTCGAAAAAGCCTTCTTCACATAAACACCTCAAATGTTGCAATCGATCAGAGGAAGCACTGCTTGAAAGTTTCTTTTCAACAGCGTGACATCTTTATCAGTAACAGGAATTCTCTTGCTCGATTCAAATTTAGATTTGAGATGTGTGTCGTAGTCCTTATCATCGTCGTTGTCGTCGTCATTTTCGTTGTCATGATCGTTGTCGCCGTCATCATCGTTGTCTTCGTCGTTGTCGTCATCGCTTGACATAACCACTTCTTCTTCCTCAAGGTGCTTTAAATGCGCTTTTAACTTTGTGCTGAGTTGTGTGTTTGTACCCAGAACTGGTAGTCGGGTCCCTCAGGATCTGGCATTTCTTGATGCACTGTAGACACGTCTGACGGAGCATCTAACGCTTCCACAGGCTTTCTTTGCTGCACTGTAGGGACGTCTGACGGAGCCCCCAATGCTTCCTCTAAGGCTTTTTCAGCTTCTGCCATAGTACTTAGGAACGCATCATTCTCCTCCACAGTTAAAACTGTATCTGCAAAAACCGTTGTTTTGAAGCGAAACAGGTCATCAATGTCCATGTTGCTAGCTGGAGGTGTATTCAGAGACGTTTCCATGATGTCTTGGCTATGCAATTGTCGTGCCATCGACGAACTGGCCTTTTTGTACTACTATTTGTGACCCGGGGGTTCTCACATGGTATATATCCTGGGGAAATTCCTTGGAGGACCCCGGGGGTCCTCACATGGTACGTGTCCTGGGCGTATGGTATATAGGGTGGGTGATCCACGGGTCCTCACATGGAGGACCCAGGGTGGAGGTCCCCATACTATTTAACTGTAGGCCATATCATTTCTTGCTTCACACCCGCTTTCAACTTTATGCTGTCAACACGAAGTGCTACTTTGCGCTGAACCACTCTCTGACGATCAGAGAAATTCAAGAAGTCTATCTGCCAGTTACACCGCCAATCAGCCAGCAGCCTTTGCGGTTCTACTTCTTCCAGCTGCTGCCGGACCCGGCCAACGCCTCGGTACTTTGTTTGCCGGTATTTTTTGATCGTATGGTGACGATGGGGAAACGTCTGAAAAATATAGAAGACGGCCACTACCACCAGGCGTACTTCCGAACTACCATGCTCGGGGACGCGATTCCGTCGCGATTGGAGGAGAAAGAATACCCAGCTTGGGCCAGGTTCTTCCTGTAGCCAGACGTTAACCTCTGAATTGGCTGTGGATGCATGGTGGGCTGCGACAAGGTTGTGGCAGCTGTGGCCATCAGACGTGCCTGTACTGCGAGGCTATTTGGACCTACCTAGCAGAACTACGCCACGATTGTGGTACCAGATGTCTCAGCTGTGGACTCAGGACTGACCATTTTATGTTTCATTGCCAGCAGCTGACGGAGTACAGAAGGCTCATAATGGACGTGATGACATTCTTCTGAACAGGCGCCGGCAGCAGCAAGCTAAAATTCCCCCGACAACCCTTTTCAGGGCAGCCATCCACTAATAAGAAATAAGCGCTGTCTGTGTCATGGTGTTGGTGTGTGTGTATGCATGAGAGTGCGGAAAATGTTAAAAAATTATGAACCAATGTTGATTTTAAGTCACCCCACTGTGTGACGTCATTTTGACGTTACTGTGGTAGAACCAACGTTGATTCTACCACACTGACGTCATTATGACGTCACTGTGGTGAACCAATGTTTTATATGACTTTACTGTGGCAGAACCAATGTTTTCTCCCTACTGTCAATATTTTAATATAAAAATGGATTATCGTCAAAACATACGACAATTTTTCGTCAATCGCCAAAAACAAAAACAAGCAATAGCCATGTAGGTAATAATGTCCGTTGGATTTGATCAAATTATGAATACAAAAAGACCATATCCCTGTGTCAGCTAAGATCTTAATTAAGAAATTGATTTTTCGCCAATGTTTCCATTATTTTTTGCATACTGCAAAAACATAGTAACAGCCAGGTAGACACTTCTTCATACTACATTTTGACAAAGTGTCGGCAAAATCTATACCCAGGTGCACAACTACAGCCTATATTCTTTTCCTATGCAAGGTTTAAGTGGAATCCCTCGAATAGTTTCTGATATCTATTGCAGAAAACACATCATATCCGAAATGCTGACAGACGGACAATAGTCCCACTCTTCGCGCTACGCGGCGGCGGGGAAGTACAAAAATTTCGCCTATTCTTGCTCCAATTTCGGGTGAATAAAACAATTATTCACGCAGCCATGTAGGTACCAACGCTGCCTACTTCAACCAAAATTTCAAAAGAGTAAGACCATATGCCAGGTAAGTACTATTGTCCGCTTCCACTCTTCAAAATCTTCTGACAGTAGGATCATATCCCTAGGGTTTAAAAAATATATTTTTGAACAACCTTTCTACCATTTTTGCCGAATCGCAAAAAATACAGATATGGATAGTTAATTTCTAATGAACGCTATCTTAACCAAAATTTTATTTTCTGGCGTCGTTTAAAGTCTGACTAAAAAGTTTTTCGGGCGAAAAAAAAGTAAGAGCCATGAAGGTAGTAATACCTGCTACCTTTACTTGACATTTCAAGACCGTAATGCTGTTTTTTGGCGTTAATTCAGATTTTATTGAAAGAATATTTTTTATTGATATGTTTTCCAAATCACAAAAAGCAATAACCAGGAAAGTACCAATGACCGCTCTCTTTTCCTAAAATTTCAAGAGAGAGATGCTATTTCCCTGGCGTTGTTTAGGATTTTCTGAAAAATTGTTGGGTTTTACTCCAATATTTCGGGCATTGTTTTTCTACTACCTTTACTCAACATTTTAACACATTTGCATTAAAATCCCAGGTGGAGAAACGCTTTATAAAATTGTTTTTCCGAAAACAGTTCCACGATTTTTTCCGAATTACGAAAAATAGTAATAGCCAGGTAACTATCAATGACCATTCTCTTAACCAAAATTTAAAAAATGTAAGCCCGTTTCTCTGATGTCAGTTATGATTTAATAATAACCAGTAATTCAAATCATAATTCATTTCGTAAAAAAGGCCAATAAATTTTGCAATTATCCACTAAAAACTTTTAAAAAGATATTTTAAAAAGCATGGAGAAAACTAAAATTTAAATATTGTGGTTGAACAGAAAAGATTTATTCCTAATTCTGCTTCCATCAATTATTTGAGTACACATATTACAGATAATCTATAACCCCTTCATTTAAATTTTTGGTCACTTTGGTAACGTGACATTTAATAATAATAATTATAATATTAAGTTGCGCATGCGCGAGGAACCACAATCGAGAAATTTTAAAACAAACAATTTTGGAAACTTTCTGATGAAAAAATGCTCGTACCTATCCGAAAAACACAAAAAAATATATATAAATAAACAAAGACTTCGATCGAGTTGCTTCGACTGGAACTAAGTTTTGTAAACAATCAAAATCGAGTCTTTACAAACCAACGAGTCAAGAGCCGCCTAGCAACGACCCGGAAACAAGAATCTTTTCATCAACCGAAAACATCATGCCGCCGAAAACAGTTTGTGAAATATGTAAGAAAAAGAAAAACAACGTAGATATAAGAAACACTGATAGAAGAGAATGTGAAGAATGTTACAAGACAAGTACTGTGGGAAAAGGGACCCTTGAAGAAGACTTATCTAGAAATATTGAGCAACAGGCACACCGAAAAATCGGCAAGAATCAGGAAAACATTTCCTGTGTATGACTTGTAAAAAATGCGTAGACAATCTCATAGCTTGTGAAATGTGTGAAAAATGGTTCTGTGCTGAGTGCGCAGAGTTAAAACCTGATGAGTTCAAAGTTCTCATAAACAACAATGAGACCCTAAAATTTTTCTGCAAAGAATGCCTTCCTAACCTAAAGAACGCGCTGTTACAAACAAGAAGAGAAGATGGGAAAACTCCAATATCATCGACAAGAATTTTACAATTCGACAAAGAAACAGTAGTTAATCCAGGTACGTCTAACCCACTCTCCCTATCCCTGGAGGACCGGATAACAAGCATTGAAAAAGCCGTAAAAGAGTTACTGAATGCTAGCAGAGAGAAAGCCCATAAACATGAAGAGACAACCCAAGAGCTCAAGAAAATAAACAGTGAAATAAAGAAAACCTATGCTGACTCAGTGAAAGAGCTAAAAACGCACAATATAACCCCTACTCAAACGAAACCAAAGGAACTACTTAATACCCTAGAAGAATACAACAACAGAGAGAAAAGGAAAAACAACCTTATAATATACGGTTTGTCGGAAAACGGTCACACACCGTCGCAGCTAAGGGATATGTTTAAGGAACTCCGCATCAAGGAAATAGATATAACGAAAAACATCCGACTTGGCCCTGCAACAGCTCAAGTAATAGAAAAACCACGACCACTCCTCATAACAGTTACCGACCAAGCAGTGAAGATGAGCATCATGTCTGTAGCTAAAAACCTCAGGCAATCAACGATATTTAAAAATACTTTTATTGCTCCCGATCTCACCCCTCAAGAACGTGAAGAAAACAAAAAACTAGTCGAAGAGCTAAAACGGAGAAGAAAAAATGGCGAGGACGTCATCATACGAAGAGGGCAAATCATTCAAAAAACGGCACGGACTGACGAAACTATTCGAATCTACTGACAACCAACTACCAACAGGAATAACAGAACAAAGAACAAAGAAAACATCAAGATTAGATACAACTTCCCTAGCGTTTATTGCACAAACGCCCGCTCACTCAACAACAAAATGGACGAGCTTTCATGTGAAATAAAACAACGAAAGATCCCCATAGCCGTTATCACCGAAACATGGTTAAACGACGAGATTCCAAACAATTTATCCATCATACCAGGATATCAACATATACGAAAAGACAGAATTTGCAAAAGAGGGGGTGGAATCTGTATGTACATAGAATCAACAGTAAATTTTAAACATTGGAGCGAGTGTGAAAGCCACGATTTCGAAACAATATGGATAACCATAAGACCCACCAAATTACCTAGAAACATATCTTGCATAGCCATTGTTGGCATCTACCATCCACCACAAGCAAACCATAGACTTATGAATGAACACCTGTCAAATGGAATTGACTATATTCTCTGTAAACACCCATTAAGTGGAATCATGGTGATAGGTGACTTCAACAAACTCCCAGAATGGCACCTGAAAACGCACTTCCTGCTAAAGCAAATTGTCAATAAGCCAACCCGAGAGGAAGCCATTCTTGACAAGTGCATGACAAACATGGCAAAATACTACACAGAACCGACAACCCTACCACACCTGGGAAAGTCCGACCACAGAGCGATTCTAATAAAACCATTGTACGAATACCATCACGAACCAAACGTTGTCGTTACCAAGATTAGACGAGTCAATGGTAAAAACGAAAGAAACCTGTTCGTTCACTCCCTGAATAACACGGACTGGAGAGAAGTGTATAACGCAGCGACATGTAAAAAACAGTTCGAAATCTTTGATGCAAAAATGACACAATTGATCAATATGCACTTTCCAGTTAAACAAACCAAGCGCCACGAAAGAGACAAACCTTGGATAACACCGGAATTTAAGTCATTAATAAGGCGAAGAGAACAACTAAGGACAAAGGGCGAAAACACGGAGTATAGAAAGATCAGAAACATTATTAACCGGACAAACAAAAACCTAAGAAAATCCTTCTTTGCCACTAATATCCTAAGCCTCCGGGAGAGTGACTCGAAACAGTGGTGGAGACGAATTAAAGAACTAACTGGACTCGAAAAGAATGAGCAAACAAAAATTTTTCAGAGTCTAGCAAGCGAAAACTCCGAAGGAAACCTACTGACTCTAACTAACCAAATCAACACCTTCTTCCAAAGCATTTCAGCCGACCTTCCTCCACTGTCCGGCCTCAATCGTTACTCCAGCAAGGATTCCGCAGTACCTGACGAACATCTAGTATCAGTTGAGGAAGTTCAAAAGCTAATGATGAATATAAAGCCAAAAAAAGCCCCAGGACCCGACAACATTGAAGCATGGATGCTTCGGGACTTGTCACCAATCCTCTCAAAACCTGTCACGGCAATCTTCAACAGTTCTATCCGCGAAGGGTACGTACCTGAAAAGTGGAAACTAGCAACAGTTACCCCAATCCCAAAAAAGTCGCCCCCCAAATCAATAGAATCCGACATACGCCCAATATCGCTAACATCACTATTAGCAAAGGAACTTGAACGAATTGTTATCAAAATTTACCACAAATCAATAACGCAAGAGGAGGCAAACGATCTTCAGTTTGGCAACAAAAAAGGTGTATCTACCACACATATGCTGGTTGAGATGTTACATGATTGGTACAAAGCATCAGATGAAGGAAACGACGTCAGAATAATCTTTCTCGACTATGCTAAAGCATTCGATAGGATCAACCACAACATACTGCTGCAAAAGATGGAAGACATGTAAACACCAAAAACAGTGCTGAAGTGGTTAGCTTCTTTTCTTACCAATAGAATGCAACAAGTTAAAATTGGAGACTACATATCATGTCCAGTGCACATAAAAGGGGCAGTACCTCAAGGAGCACTGTGGGGAATGGAGTGCTTTTGTGCCATGATAAAAGACCTAAAATCAACTTTGCCACTATATAAATACGTAGACGATAGCACACTTTATCAAATTCATAAAAACTCCGAAAGTCATAATCTGACTATGCAAGAAGCCTTGGACCACATAGTTCAGTGGACTACAAACAACGACATGAGAATTAACCCCACAAAGACCAAAGAAATGATTATAACCTTTGGCAAACATCACCAAGACAAGATGCCAGAACCTCTGCAAATCGCAAACTCAACCATCCGAAGAGTAAATTCCACGAAGCTAGTTGGAGTCACGATCCAAGACGACCTCAAATGGGACAGTCACATAGAATCCATAACGAATAAAGCGCGAAGCAAATTGTTCTTCCTAACGCGCCTGAAGAGATCAGGGGCAGACAAAGACGACCTACTTAACTTCTACAAAGCCGTTGTAAGATCCCAGCTGGAATACGCAGTACCTGCATGGGGAACAAGTATTACAAAAGAACAGAAAAATAATCTAGAACATATACAGAAAAGAGCCCTACAAATTATCAACCCACAACTACCATATGACCAGTCATTGCTACTACTCAACCTTGCAACACTTGAGGAAAGAAGAAGAGATATCTGTAAAAAGTTCTTCAAGAAAATTCAAGCTAGCACCGACAAAATAAATAAACTTCTACCAAGCCCTAGACAGTCATCGTACACACTGAGGACAGCCAAACAATATCCGATCCCAAATGTAAACACAAGGCGATACAAAAATTCCTTCATCCCCTTCTCGCTGTTCAACTTTCAGTGACTTTATATTTTAGCCTATAGTCAGCGTGAAATTCTTAAACTTAAAAATAAAGAATACCGAGCAACTAACAACGAGAACAACAGATAACAACAGATATTTTGAAACATTTGATAAGTGATCACAATAGCCGCCAAATATTTATCCTGTATTTTCGAACGCAATTCAACCTTAACGGTTGCAAGTTTCGAAATAAAATGATATCTTTTCTTATCTTATCTTATCTTATCTTATAATAAGAGTGTTTATTCTAATTTCAAAAAATCAATGTACAAGTATATGAGGTTCTATATGACAACAGTTAAAGAGCCAAATAATCAACATATTTACAACGCCCAAATTGATTACAGTGTTAGAAAATAGAAAGGCAAGGCTTGAAGTTTGCACTTATGCGAGAGCCAGCCCATTACAAATTACATCTGTGAGTTTAACAAATAACCTATGGTACGCTATAAACATTACTGTGAGAGTTTTAAATTCATCCACATTTTGAATTTCATTATACCAGTCTCATAAAAAGTCTGTTGGTATCTACTAATTTTGCTGTATTACATACAAAACTATTCTTTTTTGAATAAAAACAATAGACTGCAGTTCTGTTTTATAAGAGTTACCCCATATTTCAGAGCAATAATTTAAATACGGTAGAAAAAAGGAATTGGATAACATGTGTAATGCGTGAC
Source organism: Protula sp. h YS-2021 (assembly GCA_949752745.1). Classification (NCBI taxonomy): domain Eukaryota; kingdom Metazoa; phylum Annelida; class Polychaeta; order Sabellida; family Serpulidae; genus Protula; species Protula sp. h YS-2021. The sequence continues at coordinate 88,111,280 of OX457026.1, forward strand.
AGTCAAGTAAATACTTTGCTTTGTACATAACCGCACAACATTTCGAAAACTTACTAACAAACTTCACCCCAATGGCTGGACGCACTTGAAAGTCTAACTTCAGAAATAGTTGTGGAAAATGGTAAAAATATTATAATTTCATGTGTACATAGAACTCCGGAGACGGTTGAAGGTATATTTCTAGAATACATTGAACAAATTGTTAAAGCATGTTAAAAATAAATCTGTATATATGTGTGGTGACGTTAATGTTGATTTGCTAAAATGTGAAGAACATAAAAGTACACAAACATTTGTTGACTTGTTGTACTACTAGGGTTTATTTTCAATGAAAATAAGCCCACTAGAGTCTGCACAGCATCCGCTACTTTAATTGACAATATCTTTACTAATAATTGTCAAAGAAACAGTCGCAGTGGTGTTTTGTTGAGTGACATCTCTGATCATCTTCTTGTATTTTATATTTGTGAACATAGGGGTATATCTCAAGCGGCGAAAAAAGTTAAAATATATTCGCAAATTTACTGCAGAAAACACGCTTTAAAAGAGAACTTGAGTGTCAAAATTGGGAAGATGTACTCAATTGTGATGACGCTAATGAGGCATACAATAATTTTATCCGCGTGTTTAAACATCTGTACAAGCACTGCCGATGCAAAAAATCAATTGTTCGCTTAAAAATAAAAGTAAACCGTGGATGACGAACGGATTAATAAACGCATGTAAGAAAAAGAATAATTTATATATCCAATGTATTAAAAATAGAACAATTGAAAGCGAATGTAAATACAAACGTTATAAATAATCGGTTAACAAGTATATTGTAAATGAGCGAGAAAATGTGCTATAGTCGTCGTTTTCTAGACCAGAGTAAGAACAATGTAAAATTTAACTGGGATATTTTAAATACTGTTATTAATTAAATATTGTGCCACAAGAGATTATAGTGCGGTTAAGGGTTGGACAAATATTACAAATTATTTTAACAGTTTTTTGTTAATGTGGGTCCAAACTTGGCTAAAAGCATGCAAAAGCAGGCTGTGAACGTGTCTGATTATATGCCTGATAGAAAACTCATGTACTATGTTTCTAGATCCTGTTGATGAGAAGGAATTATTAAATATCTTGCATTCTTGCAAAAAAAGATCTACAGATTGTGATGACCTGTCAATAAAGTTTATAAAAGCCAAGAGAAATATTTTAACAATTTCACTTTTAACTCCTTGTGTTTGTATAAGATGACTCCACAACCCCGTTTGCCGCTATGAATTGTGCTAAACATTTCACAGTGTTCAAGAGAAAACGGAGCAAGGTCATCATTTTCGTCCAAACAATTTTCGGATATTGCCACGACATGAAAATGCTTTTTAACTTACACAAATAATCTTTGATTCTATCAAAGTTCGCTTTCAAGCTTCGAAAGTTAAAGTGAATACAGAAAAAATCACGAGCTGTCTGCATTTTAACAGAAAAGTGATTTTCTGAAATGTATTTTCATTCGAAATTATATTCATTAAAATCCGGATCAATATCACTCTCCCAACTGCAGATATCATGACTCACATCTTCGAAATTATTCAAAGTGAAATGTTTACATGTATTCAATACATTAAAAAATCTTTTCGGTAATATCGATATTTGACTTAAAGTACTGAAATTCATCATCACATACATCAGTAAAACTAAACACAGTATTACATGAAGGACAAAAATATTTGCAGGTCGTACTGCTTTTCGTAATCAAGTTTTTCTTCTTCAGCTTGGCACGCGTTCTGTGCATCCAGAAGTCAAACAATTGACATTGTATTGCATCACATGCAACACTTTTTCGACACACACTACAAGAAAATTTATGACCATACTGGTTAAATGTTTTTAATATAAAAGATAATGTTACAATGACTTCTTTTATACTACTAAAGTTTGTTGACAATTGTGTCAGTTTGTTTTATAATACTGAATCTATTACTATTCACGTACATCGCAGACGTCATATAGCTGCCTGAGATCGTCCAAGCTTCTCACTCTTTCGTCATGCAGTTTGATGAACATTTTACAGTTCTTGGTCCATGTACTTTGAATTCTCTTATTTTCGCCCAAGTCTCTTACAGTTTTGAAAAGCTCTGCGTTTCTGGCAGTGAGATGCTCGTTTATAAAGATGTTAGTACTTTCAGTCGTTTCCGGGTATAGATAAACTGATCCCTACTTTCTCTGTTGTTAAATCGCAATATGCATGTTTTTGGCCAGTTTGGATTTTAACTCGTGAGTACGTGGACATCCTGAAAAGAAACGTGCAATTCATCTTTTGCGAAAGGCCGGAACGTAAGCAAACATTTGACAGGTGAGTGCTGAAGCTAACATTTCTGCAATTTAATGAAGAAACAAAAGATAAATAAAAATGGTTGGAATTTTACAAAAAGGATTCCTGCCTCAGATCAAATAAAGTTGACCCCTATTAGCGGAACAATGGAAGGCACCATAGCGCTGACAGAGAGATATACCGAGCAAGTGTGAGGATGAGCGGACTCGGAGCTAACACGAGAGCGCATCTACTTTCAACGGCTACTATACGAGTAGCCCTAGCTGCAAGGAGCGCCACGCTACAAGATCTCCAAGCACCGTAAAAACCAGGGCTAAAACAACGCCATGATTTCTCCTCTGTGCCTGCTAAGCGATGTAGGGCATAAGTATAAAGTTCTGTGACTGGGGAAAATCTTTATGGTTGCGTATTATCAGGAAAAAGCTGAGAGTAATGTCCGTATTCCCCTGAAAATTGTCAGCTGAGCCTCCAATAATAAGATAGGCAGGAAACTTAAAATGGCGGATGTTAAAAACGCTAATCAAGCTTTTACACTATCCCAAATCAGCGAGTGAAATTATAAACGTGAATCAACTGACAGGGTTTACAGACATTATGGAGGAGGAAAATCTCAGGTTTTATTTTTTAACACTTAAAAGTAATTAACAAGCATAAAAAGTACCTTTATTATGCGGTATTTATTTCAGATCATTTCATTTCTGGAATATTCATATAAAAAACTAACCTAACAATTGTCTAGCTCAGCTATTTTCGATTTTACAGCAGGATTTGATTTAATTTATCCTAATTTCAATTACAATCACTTCGAATACTAGTATTTATTCACACTTCCCCATTATCTGTGTATATTGCAGGTACATCTAGAGACAAAGCTTTTGGTTTTTCTGTGGTACATGGCGAACAAGGAATGCTACAGAGAAATTAGCAATTTATTTTCAATTTCCGTTTGAGCTTGCTGTAGTTTTGTCCCCAAACTAGCGGTCACATTTTCAAAGCATCCAGTGCCGAAAGTGATCAAATGGCTAACACTGGAGGAAAAAATCGAAATATCATGGCCCATAAAACAAACAAAAGGATTATAGGAATGATTGACGGATGCCACATTCCTATAAAACAACCAATGGAGGGTGGTTCGTTATACTACAATGGAAAAGATTTCCACTTCGTCATTTTGCAAATCAAAGCCCTTATAGAAATTATTACGTTTCCGCCTGTAAAATTGTAAAAGAAGGAAACATGAAAAATTGAAAAAATCCAGTCTTATGAATTATATCGAATTAGAGTATCTCATCAGCTGCACATTGCAAAGCTGCTATTTCAACTATCACTCTTGTAACCGTAACCTTTCTAGGAAAATAAAATCGATCATGCCTTCATCAACTTCTAGTGTGATAACTGGCCATAATTTGACACATGCCAAAACTTTTTTTTATTTTTCAGCTATGTGTCGTGAGGACCTGCGATTTACCGACATTTTCCTCTGATTTCCCTGACGCGTACATGATGCTCGGGTATTTGACTCATCGTCCCTGTTTCTTCACGGTGTCCCAATGTGTGGAGAGTACCTTTTGCTTGGGGACTCAGATTATACGAACCTCAGTTGGTTACTAACTCCCTTCCGCGAAAACATTCGCCTGACTCAGAATATGACAAGATATAATTTTGTGGATTCTTCAATCGGAAGTGCTATTGAAAGGAGGCCGTTTGCTTTAATGAAAGGGCGGTTTCGAAGGCTGAAGTACTTAGACCAATCAACGGTGGAAATAATGTGCCATACAGCAGCATCCGCCTGCTGCTTACACAACATTGGTATATTACAAGAAGATGCCAGTGATTACTTTGATGAAGATGTGGGCGTGCCAGTGGCCATTTTATCACCAGGAATCTTTAATAACGATGGCAGAGAGCTAGGCATCATAAAGAGGAATCAGATAATGAACACATTATCCCGATGATCAAATATACGTCGATATCCAAAAAAAAAAAACGATCAAATTAATAAAGCAATGTGTCAAATTTAGAGAACAGAACTGCACTGTTTTAAATGTTCTTGTACCGCTGATGATTTTGATGATTACATATTACATATAAATTTTACACTCAAAAGAAATTTTTTTTAAAAGTCTGTTTATACAACAGTTTTGCACTTTACGTTTCAATGTCATTCTTCTAGCGAATTCACTAATCTTTCCAGTAAATTTAGCCTCCTAGCCTCATTTTATATTTGACTTTTCGCCATTTCCTCAATTAATGAGACACATTTGGCAATATTATCGCTTTTGGGTGGTGTGTCTCTCTTACGTTTTGGTTGTTCTTTCTCCTGGTTGTCAGCTTTTCTTTTCAAAGCTGTTGGTTATTTCCCATTCTTACTGGGGGGGGGGGGAACATCAAGGCGACGCTGAAGTGCTTCTGCCATTTCGTCGGCAAAGTTGAAATTCCTCCTTGCCCCTCCAGTCTGCCTTTTATTTGAAACGTGCTTTTTGAATTCCTTTATAAGGTAGCGCCAGCGATTTTCGCAATGCAACGAAAAAGAAAATAGAAATTCTAGAATTTTAAATTCTAGAACATTAAAATTAAGCTGGAGACAAAATACAACTATATTACATTTAGATACACCTAATATTTCTAAGAATTATTTTGATCGCTGCAAATTAATCAAAATAAAAAAGTAAGAACATAAAATTGTTATATGTCATGTTTACATGCGGTCAACTGTTGGGCTCCCTTGGCGGGTTGTGTGAAAATTTAAATGCAATATTTAATTAACCAGAGCTGCAGTCATTTCTAATTGGTGTTCTTCTTTGCCTTATACAGTTAAATAAAATACCGTATACGGTGTTTTGTCTACTAAACAGTTTCAAATTTTCATTCCTTAACAAGCACAGTCGCACTTAAAAGTTATTATTGGAAACGCTCACTTCATATAAAAGCTTGGCAAAAATGTTGTCTATTACAATAACTTTAGGCCGTTACAAATTTATAATATATCTCCTTTCAGGAAAAATATCAGATTTAATACCAAGAAAAATAAAATATTTTAATGTTTTCTTACTCTTTTCAGCATAATCTGTACCGGCTGGTGTCTGTGCCTTCCCATCTTGTGGCGCAATAAGATCATGGTCTCCGATCGTGTCGCTTGTGTCCTCTGTTTTCTCATTTTGTACAGAGATCACACGATTTACTGCAAACAACAAAACAAATAAAAACAATGTATTGTGTAAAAACTGCTTAAAGAGTATAAAGCAGAAATAATTCCCACAATAACGCAAATTGTCAACCTCTCACTGAAAAACGTAGAAGTACCTCAGTGAATGAAATGTGCAATTGTTCGACCCTTGCTAAAAAAGTAACCTGGATCCAAATTCGTAACAAAATTATAGACCTGCGTCAAATCTGAGTTTTCTTTCAAAAATAACTGAAAAAGTTGTGGAAAAACGCCTCGCCGATTATCTAAATTCTAATAACATTTATTCCAAAATGCAATCGACGTATAGAGCTTTTCATTCCGTTGAAACAGCTCTCGTACGTGTGAAGATTGATATTACAATGGAATTAGCTAGTAAAAAGGATGACTGTACTCATCCTCTTGGATCTAAGCACAGCTTTTGATACGATTAAGCACAACGTCTTGTTAAAATGTCTGTTTCATCGATTTGGTATCCAGGGAAACGTTTTAGGATGGATATCGTCTTATTTACAAGGTCGTGAGCAGCTTGTGAAAATACGTCAGAATGCTTCACCAACAAGGCCCCTCAAAACCTTAGTTCCGAAAGGCTCCGTATACGGGCCGATTTCGTTTACGCTGTATGTGGCACCCCTCGCCGACATAACCGCAAAACATGAAACTGAGAGCCACTTTTATGCTGATAAATCACAACTGTATACGTTCTTTGAATCATGTAATGGCTTCGACTCCTGGGGTACGTCCTAGGGTAGAAAGTTGTATTTTTGATATAAAACTATCTATGAATCGAAATTTTTTGAATTGAAATGAAAACAAAACGGAAGTTTTTGGTATGGTATTTGGTTCGGAATACAACATCAGAAAAGTGGCCACCACATCGCTTGAGATTGGAACCCATATCGTGCCACTTAGGGATGAAGTACGCAGTCTTAGCCCAGTATTTGATTCGACTTTATTCATGGATTTGTTGGTCAGGAATTGGGCGATATAATAATAAGCATTGAAAACACTGCCATCAAGAGACCGTGTATGCTTCTTTATATAATCTGATATAATGGGAAGTCAAAGTTTTTAACGGGGCTTCGAACTATATCCGATCACCACCGATTTCACTCTGAACCAACGATTAAACAGGTACACAGTTTATTTCATCTTGTAGTAGGTATTGCAATAAATATCACTTTAGCAAAATTAGAAGAAATATTCTGTCAAAATACCATACATATTTTACAATAAATCATTTAAAATTAAAACAGTTCTTAATATATAGCATTTGTTTTGGTAATTGTTCTCTAACATTGATTTCAACCTGACGTGTTTTATGACCTTTTGATGGCCTTGGATTTGACTTATATCCGAAAATTATGATTATTCCCTAGAAACTGATGCAATAACTACAACGAAGAACTACTTTGATTTTTGGGGACAATATTTTGGTGTTTATTTCACATATTAAGCCAACACCACTTTCAACCTGATTCCAACTGTTGTAGAAATAGTAGCGTTCTGGATCTTCCCGCCTTAGTGTAATTAATGATCGTCCATGCTTCCCCGTTCCTTCCCTGCATGCTTTAGAATGTTTGGTTGTGTAACTTAAGCGGCTGAGAGTAAACACAGTTTTTTTTTCAGAAATATATTTAATTTTATTGAAATATTACAAACAACCCACCAAAACATGGTGTCAAATTTCCCCCGTCCATCTTTGGTCGTATTCTCTGGCTCAAATATTTCTTAAATGAGTAATACGCACTTCGTCACCTGGCTTTAATTGCTATCGACTCAGTGCTTTGTTTGAATCAGTTCTGTTAAAGTAAGTGGCCAGACGCACATCGTCTGAATTGTTTTCCGTCACATCCTTTTGAGCCATACCGATTGTACTGTGCATAGCGTTGTTATACGCGTCAGAAAAGCTTGGTATCATATCTTTAATAAAATTTGAATTTGATAGTCTTAATAGCACGTTCAGCTATGGAGGCTTTACTTTCGTTTTTTGCTAAAAGTTGCCGAATGCCCTTGGACTTCAGGAGGTCTCGTACTGTTTTGGAACGACAATCCTGTCCCTTGTCAGTGCGTAGTCTGTTTGGCAATCTTCCATCGTTAAGGATATCTAGACAGGTACTTCCATGTTTTCCATGTTTCTTAACGAAATAGTATAATTTATCCGGTCTTGAAAAGCTGGCGGATTTTCATTGATTAAAATGCACGTTAAAGAAGTAATTCTCCCACGCTGCCATAATGTTAATTAATAAAATACAACCACTGACCTTTTGCAGTGTCAGTCTTGTTCTGCCTCATTGTCCTCTTCACTCGTGCTTTCCTCAGTATCATCATCGTCGTCCGAGTCACTTTCCAACAGATCTTCCATCAACCCGAAACGCCGAATTGCCACCCTGACAGCTTTTGTGTTATTATATCCTTGTGTAACATTTTTTTAATTGCTTCAAAATTTGGTTGTCTACTATGTCACTACGTAATAAAATCATTGACTGAGTAGCGTGTGATATTTCTGTAGAAAACTTCGTCAGTCAATAATCTTCATTTGATTGTCAGCCATCCTAGTTGCCTGATCTTTTGCCATGACTAATGCTTATGTCGTTGACTCAAATCGTCTAATATGATCACCTCATTCTTGCTTACATCAAAGAAATCATCATTGTCGAGGCTAGATGGAACTCGTTTGATAAACTCAAAGTTTTGTATAGTTCTGTGTAGAGAGATCAACATCTTGTAAAAAAGTTTTGGAACTGTTTTTTCTTGCTGCAACATCTTCATAACAATATAAGTCTTGCTACTGCTTGTTGGCACTGAACGAGTGACTGTAACTGGAGTTGGAAATGGTGGTGGTGGCGACGGCTGTGGTGGCGGTGTGGTGGTGTTGGTGGGAGTAGTGGTGTTGTAGCCATCTGACTGGATCGATCCGTGTCTTTTGTTCTATCATGTCTTAACATAGAATCCTTTCTTGAATACAATTTCCCGAAGTGATTACATTTGTACATCTTGTCTATTCAAAGTCCAAAAGCAAAATGAATAGTGACCTAATTTAAACGCTTTTGTTTTTATTTCCCCCTAATGCTAATTGATGATCCGAGTTCCTCATTTTCCTCTTTATTTCATCTTTAACTCGCTCTACAGAAGCTTCTGTGGTTGTGACATGCTTTACATTCATTTGGCCAGCATAGTCTTGGGCCTGATGAACGGTTTTCAACAGCGTAAAAATTATCATAGGGCAATTTTCCTTCTACCATCTTCTTATAGAAAGCTTTCCATTTGGCGGGTTCGTTAGGCATGTTTGATTGTGGGAAACAAACATAGACTGAGACTAAATTTATACGACATCACTTTTTATACTAATAATTAAGAGGGTAGGTGACGTAATTCTCACCAACTACACGCTTGTCAAACACCACTTTTATTTCCTTTGTTTCTTTTTTGGTCAAAACATTCTTCGTTCTTTTATTATTTGTGATATTTGAGCCCTTGCTTGCAATGCTATGTCTCGCAAAATCTATCAAATATTTTAATGTCTTAAAATTGATATCTAATGCATTTTAAAGTTGATCGTAATGCCTTTCACTTTTGTGACAGTTTCAATCTGAGACTCAGTTTGAGCTATGTACGCGTAACTTTTCGGACCCCCAGTGACAGAGTGTGTAATAGTACCATGAGGAATTTCTTTCGTTAGCTCCCTAAATTATCCCCCTTTGGTAATTTATCTTTTTCTGATTTTGTAGTGTAAAGCATCGAATCCATGTCACAGTACGGTACTCTAGAATCCAGTTTCTCTAAGCAATTTTACACTTTCAATCTTGCCAGGGCTGTTGTGTAGGCGGCCAAAACAACATTAGTTTTTGTTTGTGGTTCAATAAATTCATTCGTGTGGTTTCGCCTCATCTATCTCATCTCCACCACGTCCTTGTTCATAAAGTTTACATCTGTTGTAACTTATCTATCGCTGATAAGTAAATCCAAATTTAGCTGTTCAACATAAGATTTGATTGTGATCTACGGCCAGGGTATTGTGCAATGCTGGGTACTCTACACGTTCTTTGTAGTTGCAAATATGCTACTGTTTAGCGTGTGCTTCCATGCACCAGGCTGGCCCCCACTTGATTCTTGTTTTACAAATGAGCCGATGTAGTCAGAAAAATAGGCTACCTTCCTTGGCTTCGGTGTCGTATTGTGTTATCTCAGCTAAGTGCAATACTTCGTAAATATTAACATCCCAGTTTTCAAATTTCCATTGTTGTGAATGTATTGGTCAATGCTCGTTCAAATGGCGTATGTTCACATTTGTCATGTTGGTTATTCTATGAGCATTCGAGACAGGGGAAAATGTTGCAGTTCAAGAGCGGAATAAATAACTCCTTTTGGTATTAGTACCTTGCACAAAACTAATCCTTCATAGTTTCGAAGGTCTTCAAACTTTTCAAAGATTCGCCTCGGGTGACCTATCGGATACCTCCCATACTTTTTTATGTGTGGATAAAGACAGGTAAATTCGACGAAGTCAATACTCATATCTATAGTTGCTTCCTTGTATAAAGTAAAAGCTTCTGTCTGACCCATGCAAACGCGTCTCTTGGATTAAGAGTCACGACGATTTCTAAAGAGTCTATGAAACGCTTTATCTCTTTTTCTTTCACTTCTGTGTGCCAGTCGCACTCTCATTTGGCGATACATACAAATCCATGATCTTCCAAGTACTTTTGCTTCTCGGGTGTACCTTGATGCAGTTCCTACATTGTTCTCGTGTTTATAGGGTTGACTATATCGCGAGCGTAGCATCTCAGGCAGCCATGGTACAAGTCCCCTAAAAATTCTAGAGCGAATCTTTGCACATCTTTTCTTTCGTATAAATCATCTAACTTATATTTTCTTACTGTATATTCTTCACCATTTCGAGCACGTCGTACTCCAACACCCTCGAATTGTTCGAACTATTTCAGCATTGCAGCGCCTTTAAAGAATGTCTGTCTTCTGGACAATAACTTTGAACAGCTCTAAGCAGGCTTTTCGCAGGATATTGACGTGGGATTGACAATACATTTCAATTTCTTCCCTGAAGTCAAAAGTGTAGTTCGTGTTTTCTTTGTAGCATTTTATAAACGCTTTCCTCTCTTCCGTCTTCATGCTATCGGGGCTGCAATATTCAACAAGTGGGAGGGCATTTAGAACCGTGTTCGGGTTATTCCTTGTTTTGAGCAGATGAGAAAAATACTCCTTGCATATTCTAACAGACCGAACATTTTTGGCATATTTTTCAGAGCCGTTTGGATGAAGCTGATAGAATCTATCATCCGTATTTTAAATGCAGGGACCTCCACAGACATGTTTGACCCTCGTTTGGAATAATAGTGGGTATGACCCCATTGTTAAATAAGTACTTCATGATTGGGTATGAATCATAACCCTTGAAATTGTGGCAAAGAACTTTTGCGCCTTTACTGGATTTTTGGACTGTGCGCAGAACATTTCAGTCGTATTTCCTCCGGAAAATAGGACTTTGTCTGACCCACATTTGGTGCACTTTGCCCCTTTCTCTATCTCTTAATTCATGCATAAGTGTGCATACTTTTTGAGCGACACAAAAGTTTAGTTTGTGTAATGTTGAGCCAACCTCTTACGTAAGACAATTAGCACACACTTGTTTCACAGGTTTGTAGCCATTGTCACAATGAAATGGTCTTCTAGTGTGCATTCGAACTCAAAACATATAAAAGCATTGACATGTCTATCATTCTCGTTGGATTTTATTTTCGCATTTAGCACTGATGACCGGATGGAAAATAATCTCCACATGTATTGCATTTCACCATGTTTTCTCTTGTACAATTTTCTGTTCACCGTCCCACCACACGTGTTACAGCAGTAAAAAGTATTGCAACCTTAGACCTTTGTGCAAACTGAAATTCTTCGCCTTTGAATGAGAAATTGCACTTGTTGCAATAAAGCAGTGCATCTTCTGTTTCCGTGTGAATTTTGCGGCGACGAATGTAGGTACCTTGCATTTGTGAGTTTCTTTTGTGTTGTGACTTTGTTGGCAAGTAGAGCAGTAATAACTGCGGTTAAGAAAAGCTGGTAATGAGGTGATGACGTAATAATGATTTTGCTAGTGATAGAGATATATCTTTTTTCTTGTTCTGGTGCCGTGAACATGATACTTTTGAAAAGATCACGTGACACAACAATAATCTGAAGTATTTAATTTCTTAATGCTCATTTTTATGAGTAAAATATCCTGTAGAATTAGAAGCCATCACAATCGGTTTTCAATGTGTTTAACATTGGTTAAACCGATCCATAACAATAAAAATCTTTTGTGGAACAAATAGGACCACATGGATTCCCTTACCAGGTGGCCTGTTGTTTTGTTTACCATGATTGTCAACCATCCAACCAATCAGTATGGGTGGAGTTGATCGAACCATATCCAACTTATCGTACAAAACAATCCCAATTGATTGGGAGGTGGGTGGGTACAATTCGAGTGATAACTTCTAGCTCTACAAGTTATTTTACTCATAAATGAGCATTAATAAATTAAATACAGTTTTAATTTCGGAAATATAGGCTTGTAGACTACGAAGCCATCACTATGGGAAACTCGAACTGGCGGTCGAAATTGAACACCCAATGCATACGAACCGGTTGACCCGCCGTCGACAAGACATTGTGCTGGAAAGGCAGAAATAAAAGAAACTGATTTCAATTTATCTTTCAATTCAGCGGGGTCTCACCACGAACCGCCCATCATAAATAAAAATATTAAACAGGTTTTCACCACGAAGTGCCCATTATTAACAAACAATGTGAAGGTCGAACAGACATACATACAGTCTGATGCAAGCTAATGTCCTCCCCCTCTTTTTCCAAAAGAGAGGGACACATAAATAACGACTTCGGCATCACCACAAATGCCGATTCGTCACAGTGGCGTCTTATACCATGTGCAAAAATGCACTGTCTAAAACCTGACCATGATACAAGACGGCACTGTGTCGAGCCACCACAGCATCAGTCATGTGCTTTCAAGATTACATGCCGTTAGTGTTGTGCCCCCACCAAAGGGTCTACTTAGCGGCCTTCTCCTTTAAGCTTTCTTCCCGCCAGATTGCTGGTGAGTCCTTCAAGAAGGAGGGTTATTATGAATCACCGATTCAATAACGACAAACGAGCCAAGACTATGCAAAATTATTCAACGCATAAGCTATATATTCTTGCTAATGATGTTTAATAAAGTGCTTGGCAAAGCCCAAAAAGCCAACCCGTAAAAACTCGCACATTGACACACCATTCGCAATACGCAAGGAGTGCGTTATATTTCTAACCTGATGAGCTTTAATTGAAAATCGCTCTTGAATACACCTTCAGGTTCTTTAATTATATCATCATATGCTAACAATGTGATTTTCTTGATATGATTAGATATGGAGGCTTTGGACAGATCTAACGTGATACTACGCATGAAAGATATAAATAGAGGACGCTGTAACCCTTGTTCACAATGTGCGTCTTGGTCAGAAAACACTGTAATGGTTTTAGGACAACCGCCTCCCATGAACCATTAACTTGACTAATGAAGTTTTGCAAGACGTGTGCTTCCCGATGGCGTTTGTATGACGTCAAGGCCAAGCGGAAAACACATCCGAGGATAAGTAACTTGTCTAAAGTAATAGAGTGGTGGAGAGGTGAGATATTTCAAAACCAAGGACAAATCCCCAGGCACCACGGACCCTTGGAGAAAGGATGCTTCAGTTGAAACGACTTGAGCAAATCCAACAATAAATCACAGGCAGACCACTCATAACCCGAGGAACATGTGTGACGCTTGAATTATAAAACTATTATCTCGAGCACGGAAGAAGACTTGCTTAGTGAGACAACATCGGTGAACGCGTGCCGCCCTGCTTGAACAAACAAGAGACCACTGTTTGATTGTCTCCCAGAAACTGAACACTTGACCCTTGGAAAACGTGGATAATAGTCTACAAGCAACCAATACTACCTTCGTAGGGAATAATCGACAAGCAACCAACACTATTTTCCTTTCAAACACATTGATCCGCAATGTGCGGTCGTGAGCAGACTACTGCCCCTTCCAAGTGTTTTCTTGGAAACCCCCAGTAGTTCCAAGACGCATCGTTCTGGACCTGTCTTGATAGGGATGGAAGAGAGAAAATGCACACCATTCAGGAGATTGCCTGACGCGACGGTCAGTCGAAATCCCTCAGTGCTAGTAACTCGACCGTACTTTTATGGTCCGTTTTTGGGGGTAATTTGTAACTCTAGCCACGACGCTGTTTTAATTAATAACTTTTATTAGAATATTTAGGAAATTATCTATTGTCTTCTAGGCTCAATGGAAGCACGGGGTTAATCTGTTATGACCGGAAATAGTCCGCAGACCAAGAAAAATATAAACTAAATACTTTCTTCTACTTTACGTCATTTTATTACTTAATCGATAATTAACTCATTCTATTCATTTTTCCAAACTCTCGCCTTTCCGAGAATTATGTACCTTGCAATAGCGATACGCACACGTACTTTATTAAGATTCAAATACTATTACATAATAACCAAATTTACAATAATCATTACCTGATTTCTAGACATCTATTTTACATCTTAGATTATACAATAAAACTTAAATGGTTACGAAGTAATAACAATAATTAAGATGAAAAAAATTAACTGTACGTAACTTGCGTGATTCCTGGACTTCCTGTTTCTTTATCCGTTTACTGCTTGAGATTCCGAGTTCGCTAAGATCCAAAAATGGCTAAGTTCTAATCAATTATTTTCTTTAATATATCCTTAGTTTTTTCGTATTTTCCAATTTTTGATGTTTCCTTAACGAGGTCCGACCAGCAACTGCCTTTTTAGATTGAGCAGTTGAAGTGAGGAAAATTTAGTCGTGGTCATAAAATTTTGTTACGGAATTTCTGAGTGGTCAAAACCTGGTCACGTGAGAATTTATTATTTCATTTTTTCAGTTTTTGATTGGTTTTTAAATAAGTACCTAATTTGAAGTAATCAGTGCCTACACTTGACCAAAGTCATTTTTACCCAGGAATGTTTCTCACGCCTTGCAATACACAGTTCATTATAACTTCTTTTATCTGGTAGAAAACTGATATTGATATACATAACACACTCGAGAAATAACAGAAAACCCTTATTTTTAAGCGTTAGATAACGCCGCTATCAGATTTTCAGAAAGAAGGACACGAATAGCTATTCTACTTAAAACATGACATTGTTGAGACTGTACACCTGTATTGGGTAATAAAGAACTTCACACTTAATTTTAAAATGTGGGCATGCTGATAAAAAGTAAAATATCTCGTTGGAGAAAAAGTTATAAAAATTTTAATTCAAAATATGAAATTAATTTTCCTAGAAAATTAACGAAATTCGTTTTACAATAGTACCAACTGTCCAAATTTTTAGTACAGAAAGACTCGACTGAAAAACCCTTGAGTGCCCACAGGCATCTCTCCTATGGCCCTTTTGTCTAACCGTTCAAGAATCATCGTATCTAACGCCAGTTGCTTATGTTGCTGGGGCTAGCGACATGACTAAAGAAAGATTGGGAAACTTAGCCAACAGAGGAAACATCTGCTGATCCAATACGTCACTTGCAACGGTAAAGGAGTATCCCGAACGCAACCAACGGACTATTTGTTTGGGAACGCCGAGTGATTGCCAAGCTCGCCAAAAGCTCCTTAGCCTTTCTTCTACGAGTACCTTTGCACTTGATGGAGATGGAGAAACCAATTCTTCGTAAGAACGTAAAGTGTGAGATAGGTGAGCGATGTCGCCCGAATATTTTGAGTATTTGTTACCTCTGCTTCGAAGGAGCAGCCGGCTGTGTCCAGCTTTGCTTCTTGACTTGGGGAGTAGATCCGCTGAAGACTCCAGTCGCTTCTTGGTCGCTGGTATGGACGGTTGGGAAAACTGCCATTGCCTTGGCCTGTTGTGCTGCCGTATCAAAGATCTACACATAAGAATGTCTTGTAGCTTCATTCCAGCTGTCTCAATTGTCTGCTTCAACAAGTTCGGGCGGGAAAAGTTTTGATTGACCGTCTACGAGCGTTTTCTGCAAATGGGCGTCTACGAGCGACCTCAGCACTGAAATTTGAATGTGACAACGTTTGGTCACGTCGTAGCATCACCAAAGAATATAGCAGGTAAGCCTGCAGCTTAAAATAGGTCGTAAGACGCTACCACGCGATCAAACAATAAATTATCTCCGTTTCCACAAATATCGCGCAAAGTTTGGAAGGTCGAATTTAGAAACGAAAGTGTGCGCAGACGGCTTATCACTAACGAGCGCTTACGACTCTTAGCCCGTCCACTCCCTCAGGTTCAATAGGAAAGGAACATCGAATCCTCTAGGTGCACCCATTGGTTTTTATGATTCTCCAAAGTAAAAAGCTGTATGCCTCAGTGAGGTAGCAAGCTGTGAAGCTCGTGTGTGGATCATCGACCTGCTTGCTGTAAGTTCAGGAGTTCGGCATCGAATGTAGGTCTACAACAGAAAGAAACCACATAAGTAAGCGATAACAAGTGTTGTTGCAATAAGAAGTCCATTGAATATAACACGACCTAATCACTTAACAATACATAAAAACACTCAAAAGTGTGACGTCCAGTCGTTAACACAGTGGCGATTCATTGCAGTCGCGGGTTGAGTCACGTACGACCCGTCACATGATAGCACCGACTCTTCCCAGCGAAGAGTGGTCCCAATCACGACTGGCCACAAACACAATACGTGGCAGTCACGACTCATGGTATTATAGATCTGTCACATAAGGAGCACTGTTACGGGTCGTGACAATGATAACCCATAGTAAGCACAGTCGTGATAGCATTACCTCATCACCTGATTGAATCTTCAGTGCTACAGGTTGTGGCAATGACGACTCGTAGCATACACGACTCGTGTGATAGGTGATCTAGCCCACTGAATTCGCTTAGCTGTTGCAATTGGAGCGAACGTCATACCTGCTTACCCACATGAGCTGGAATCGAACTCAGGATCTTGGAATTAGCAGCCCCACGCTCTACCCACTGAGCTAACCGAGTGGTTACAGACACAACCCGTGATAACAGCAAGTCGCCGCAAACACGACCCATGATAACAAAATCTCCTGTTATTCGGATTGCGATAAGTTGGGAATGGTTCGATTATATGAGAGGAACTGCACCGCCGCTGATTGGTCGGTTGGTTGATATAGCAAAACATAGCAACAGGGCACCTGTTAAGGGTACTCATGTGGTGCTATTTGTTCCACAATAGATTTTTGATATTATGGATCGCGATAACCGATGTTGAACACATTGGAATATACAGTGATACCATCGTAGTCTACAAGCCGATATTTTCGAAATTAAAACTGATAACTGTCTAGTACAGTCTGAAATTTCTTGATTTCTTCGATTTACCTTGAGGCATGTTTGCAACTCGGTGTAGCTCTAGGGCTAATTCTTTTTGGGCCAATTTCCTAAGCGAATGCTGTTATAGGAAGAGTGTTCGTCAATTCGTGCGAATAATCACACCGGCGCAACAAATGCCATCGTTGTTTCTTATTCTCAAAATGCATTGCTTATTTTGCAAAAATGTCTCTAAATCAACGTCTAGTACTACACAGCTGCTTTCCCTTGGTAATTTGAAGTGGATGATATCGATTTCAAAATTTTGATCTAGGAGACATTGTACAAAGGATTGTAAAACACGCTTTATCTCTTCCAGAAAACGGTCAGCTGTTAAATGGGACTTTTTAATAAAAGGTTATTGTATGGGAAAGTCTAATTCAGGGCTCTGAAATTCCATGCGAATTAGGTCATTGCTATCCGCGTGTTTGGTAACCTAATGATTGATGTGAAAAAAAACTTTCAAGGCCTTAAAATATTTTGACTTTCTTCACTTCTTTTAACACTTGCCTCATAGGTTATATTCGTGATTTTCTTTAAATCATAAAATTGCGTAGGATTGAAATTTAGCTTTTTAGGGGCTGGCATAGATTCATCAAGACCAATGCCCACACCCATTTGATGCCTGCGTTTTATGACGCAAAATGACTTATGATGTGTAAACCAGATCGCAATCTTCACAGTGATATTTGTTTAAATTCACATGATCAAGCATATGGCGGTTCAAATTATCTATCCGTCTAAAAGATTTTTTTGCATACAGGGCACACAAAAGCCATGGGTTTTGAAAACGTCCTTGCATTTTTATATAAACGCAAAGATGAGCTGTATGTTTGCAATGGTAAAAAACGCTTATTAAAAGCACTAAACATGAGGCTGCAAAATGGATAGCACTAACCTCTATTGTGTATAAGTGACTTACTAAATTGAATAGCAGTATTTCAATGGCCTTATTTAAGGTCCTTTCACCTCTTTGTACAAACTAAGAATGGCACATTCAAGCGCATGATGTTGATGTTGACGATTAAACATTTCCTAATTCTGTGGCAGACTCACAGGAGATGAACTTGGCTCCATATAGTTTCTCCCATTGTCCTATGTTTGAAGGTAAGGGGCAAGTGTCCTGACTTCCAACTGGCTCTAGTATCATAGTACGTCTATTTGTCCGTTCTTCTACATGACGGAAGATATACCTGATGTAAGGGAACGTTCAGGCTGCAGGGGGCACACACTTCGTGCCTTATGCAATTGACGATTCTCTCCATAAAAGAAGACATACTTAAACAGACACCGCTTTTTCTTACCCCTTACGGCTAAAAGTGTAAAGGATGAATACAAGTGCTCCGATATAATCAGAGTCTAATAGGGTTAGTGCATCTCATCAGCGTCAGACGGCAGACGCTATAAGACTTGCCATGGCCAAATGAACGAGTCTATCACACGTGACAGAAACCAGCCACACCAGTCACCAGTGTTGATGAACAGACACCGCACAATAATGCAAGGTTTTGCATAATACAAGTTCCCGTTATCACGGGTTGCTGCGCACAAAGCCTCCTTGGATAAATCGCAATATATCGTCGGAGTTAATGCATATTGAGCCATTTTGGTGTAGAAGTGGCTAGTTGCTCCACCCACATTTTCTTAGTGTCAAAGGGATAGGTGGAGTGCTTTCTATTTTGCTCGTATTCCACAATAATTGTCTTGCTTGCTGTAGACTATATCCAGTCTTCCAGCGACTTCCAAGCACATGGCGACTGGTTATGTACAGTGTGGATTTAGACACACTGTTTGCCTCTTTGGGTTTGCAAGCCATTAAAACCTCGGATTATTCTCCGAATATTTCCCTTTATTCACTCGCAATCGTTCTTTATTTTACTGTTAGCCTAAACCAGTTAAATACTAATGATTTATCCTCAATACATCCTATCTTTGTCTAAAAATCTGAAGTATTTAATTTTTTAATACTTTTTTTATGAGTAAAATATGTTATAAACCTTGGTTTTCGCGGGATAACTCGCATTGGTTTTGTAGGATAACTCGCACAGAAGAGGTACCCGGACAGGTGCTTTCTGTTACTGTGTTTACAATGCGGGGTCTCACCGCAAACTGCCCGTTCTATAACAAATAACAATGTCAAGTGCGGTTTGATTACGAAGTGCTAATTATTAACATTAAATATAAAGCTCGAACATATATGCAAACAGTCTGATACGAGTTAATGTACCCCCTCTTTTTCCATAAGAGAGTTACACAAAACTAACTAGTCGAGTTCGGCGTCACTACATGTGCCGACCCGTCACCGTGACGTGTTATACCATGTGCAAAACCACCAAGTCTAAAAACCTGACCATGGTACAAGACGACAGATTCTACATAGCGGCCTTCTTCTAAGGAAAGCAACAACAAATGGGCCAAAACTATGCAAATTATTCGACCCTTTAGTTTTATATATCTTTAGGTTCTTTGATTATATCATCATATGCTAATAATATGGTTTTCTTGATATAATTACATATCAATGCATTGGAAAGATCTACCGTGATATTACGCATGAAAAATATGAATAGACGACGCTGTAACGTGCTACGATAAGTACTTGATCGTTTACCATATGTGCGCAGTAGAGAGAGGGGGCATAACGTCGCAGTGTCGACAGTGCCATGTACCCTCACACCCGGCAAGGCTAGTATCACAATCTGCTAAATGCCCATTTTTATTCCCCATTAAAATGGGTTTTTGTTTTGTACAAATGTTGTAGCTGTTTAGTTGGATCGAACCGATGCTTTGAAAAGTATCATCCTATCTTTTCTTTGCCCGTAACACAGTTGAAATGCAATTTCTAATAAATTTGAAATTAAATTTCACTGGAGTACAAAACTTTATGGTTGGCTCCAAGTACTTCATGGGTAACCCCATGTTTGCCCGTACTGGGATCCGATATTCACTTTTCATCCGGCGCCCCGAAAAGTGGGGCCCCAGAAATGGTGGGAGGAGGTGGGACTGGTTGTTGTAAGCATCGGTTCGATCCAACTAAACAGCTACAACATTTGTACAAAACAAAAACCCATTTTAATGGGGAATAAAAATGGGCATTTTGTTCATACAAATGCCTTGCAGCTGCCGTTGGATCGACCCGATGCTTTGAAATAGATTTAACCAGTGGAATGGCATTTCTTGGGTACCACGCCCTTCGGGCGCCATGCCTTCGATTATCATGACAATAAATAAAACTTCTATCAACAGTTCTGTGTTTTATTTCTGTCAGTTTCCCGACACCAGTGTTCTCTTGCTATTGGTGTGCATCCGCGCACCTACGGTAAAGCTTGTCCCCCCCCTTTTTTTTTTTTACTGGACAGTCGTCAAGGCACCTAACGCTGGGTCCACACTGTCATAGAGGTCAACAGAAACCGAAAATTTCGAAATTTCCTTGTTTTCGCGTTATGTTACAACATGTGCGCCCAGTGGGCGCACTGCGTTACTCGTGTGCTCCCAGGTGTGCCCTTCTTGGGCCCCATCTCCCCGCGCCATGCTGTCGCGTTACTCATGCGTCTCCCTCGGGGTGATATGAACGCTCCTCAGTACTGGTGAACGACCCACTGTCGTCCCCCATCCCACACTATAGATGCCCGCTGCTGTGCCTCGTGGGGGCACATGCGTAGCTCGCTGCCCCGCACAGTTGTTCCCTGCGTTACCCACTCATAACACTCTGTAGTAAAAAGTATATAGGTTAAAAAGACCGAAAGTCTGCCCTATCGAGCCAGTTCGCTTGGGTGGCAGCTCTTCACTCGTTGGGGCGGGCCTGCGCGCTGCTCCCTTTCCATCGCCCCTTCGTGGACTTCTCCTTCGTTCCGTTTCCACCCTTGTAGCCCTTGCCTTTGAACCTGCAACATAAGTGCCTCACATTAATATTTCCCGCGGTGTTACTTATTAATGATGGACTCCGCTGCTACGAATGGCATGTGGTACAGCTTTGACACGGAATCCTGCGTGTAATCCTGTAAGTAAAATCGAATAAAAGAATTAGGGGATTGCCAGCAGCCAGCACGCAATATGTCTTCCATGGTTGCGACGGTTACCGCCTTCAGTGAACATGCAATCTGTCGCACTTCATGGGGGTGCATCTTGGGCCTTTCTTGTGTCCCTTCGCTTTGCGATGCCGCGTCATATGCCGCCACTACTGCCATTGTGATGTAGTTGGAGATGGTGGGTTTCCCTATATCTCTAGTAATGTGGGGAAGAAACGGTATTATTAGTCTTTTTTGTTCTGGGCTGCGTATTGCCTTTGACGCCTCCGTGTACTTACGTAGTGTGTCCACTGGGCACAGTAATTTCCCTGTGCGCCTCGGTTCTTCCTCCAGTGCGTCCCCGGGTAGCACAGGCACTGAGATTTCCGAAAACGTACCCTTGCCGTGAGTCACGATGTGCGTTTTGCCTAGGAAATCGGCTCGAGGTTTCAGGACAACCCTGCTGTTGTTCTCGTCTATGAAATACAGCTGGTCGAGTGCGTGTATCTCACTTCTCCTCTTGCTTGACGCCAATGCTAGAAGGAAAGTTACCTTGAATGTGAGCTCCCGCAGTGGCGTATTCTGTTCGTCTCGGAAAGTGGGGCCCTGAAAGTAATCTAGTACTACCTTTAGGTCCCACTGTACTATGTGCTTGACTGGGGGTGGTCTCTGCAAGCGAAAATTTCTTATTAGTTTAGACAGGAACTCGTCTTGGCCCGGGTCGTACCCTGTTGCGTTCTTCAGCACTGAACCCAGCGCTGCACGGTAACCTTCTATTGTTCTGGTGGCCACCTTTTTCCCCTCAAAGAGGTATATGAGGAAATCGGCGATCAATGGCGCTGTTGCTGCCACAGGGTCTGCTGATTTCATCAAACACCACCTCTCGAATACCTTCCACTGTGACCCATAAACCGAACGGGTGGATTTGGCGTGCACCTCTTGCATGCGTGCGACCGCCTGTGCCGAAAACCCCTGTCTTTTTAGCCAGTTCGCTTTAGGGACCACAGATGAAGATTCATCGTGTGTGGGTGCGGGTGCCAGTGTTGCCAATGTGGCTGTCTTAGTGCCCGCGCATGCATTGGCAACCTCTTCGGCGTCTCGGTCGCCCACCATTGTAGCAGTGGGAACACGGGTGACGCCGGATTTGCCGGTGCCACTAGTAACAACGTAAATCTCTGTTCCCTCCCTAACCGCTCTGCTACCCTTTCGAGTATCGTGGTTGGGGGAAACGCATACAGTACCTCCTGCGGCCACGTGCAACTCAGCGCGTCGCTGGTTGTGGCTTCCGGGTCCGGGCATGGTGAAACATACCTCCCGAGTTGCGTGTTGAGACGCGTTGCGAACATGTCCACCTGTGGGGGCCCAAAGACCGAACTCTCCACCACCCAACGAAAGAGTCGTGTGGAGAGCGTCCACTCCCCCTGCAGGACTTGACCCTGCCTGGATGCCATGTCCGCTAACACGTTCAGGTTCCCCGGAATGTGATGTGGTAGTAGTGTTACCTGGTATCGGATTGCTAGCTCCCACACCTCTCTGGTTGCTTGCATCAGGGTTGGCGACCTTGTGCCCCCTTGCTTTTTGATGTAACTTACCGTGGTAGCATTGTCTATCAGACACAGTACAGCTTTGCCCTGAAGTTCTTGCCCCAGGATCCTCAGTGCTTCTCCTACTGCGCGCATTTCTAACACATTGATGTGCATGCTTCGCAGTTGCTGCGGCCACCGCCCCTGAAACAACCTGCCGTGAAAGTGTGCCCCCCAGCCTACCTTTGATGCGTCGGTTTGTAACTGGAGTTGTGGCTGCGGTATGGTAAACGGGGTTCCTTGCGTCAGATGTACTATATTCACCCACCACCGGAGATCTTCTCTCGCCTGTGGCGGGAGTCTGAACTTGTTGCGTGAATCGCGGCCCCTCTTGAGTGCCGCTCGCACTGCATGCTGGTAGCCCCGGAAATGAAGGCGCCCCATGGGCACCGTTTTTTCTGTTGCTACTAACAGTCCCAGCAACGTTTCTGCGACAGTTACGGGAACCCACCTGTTTTCCAACATCGACTCGATCATATGTCGAATCTTCTGAATTCTGTCTGGCGACGGAAATACGCGCCCGACTGTGAAGTCGAACACGTATCCTAGGAACACAATTACCTGTTTGGGCTCTATCTCCGACTTCTCTAAGTTTACCAGTAACCCCAGCTCGACACATTTGTCGAGTAGCGTTAATGTTTGAGCGGCCACCCTTTGTCTGTTCAGACCCGCGTTCAACCAGTCGTCTAGGTATTGAAACAGCAGCATTAGCTGCTGTCGCCCCCACGACTTTACTGAGCGCATTGTCTTGCTGAAGACCCAGGGCGCCGGTGCCATCCCAAAGGGGAGCGCGCGGTACCAATACCTGTGCTCCCCAACCTGAAAGCACAGGTATTTGTAATGTGCGGGCCACATCGGTACGTGCAAGTACGCATCCGTTAGGTCGATAGAGGTGGCCCACATGCCCCGACTGACCGCCTTGCGGATGTGCTGGCAAGTGTCCATTTTGAATGTTGGGGTCGACAAAAGCGCGTTTAATGGTTTCAAGTCTATTATGAGACGCCGGCCCCCCATTCTTTTTGGCCTTAGGAAAACCCTGTGGAACATGCCTGATTGCCCCACAGGCATTTCCTCTATGGCTCCTTTTTCTAACAACTTGTCCAGCATATCCGTGAGTGCTGCTTGTTTTTCCGTTCCCTGGCCGTATGAGGTCACAAGGCTCGGGTTCGCGTTTTGAGTCAGCCGAATAGGGGGCACTTGACCGTCTACTTTGCGAAATGGGAGGGGGTAGCCGTATCTTAGCCACCGCACTACCTTGGTCGGCGCCCCCAATTCTTTCCATTTTAACCAAAAGTGTGTGAGCCTGCCTCCTACAAGCAAGGAGTTTGCGCGCAGCACTCTATCCCTGATATCTGACAATGTTACGCCAAAATTTAGATGTTCTCCTGCAGCGAGCCAGTTCCCGTGACAGGGACTGTCCTGCTGCTGACTGTAATTGTCACCTGTTTGATGGAGTGTGGCCGGCCTTGCGAAAAACACTACCCCGTCTCTCTTGGCTTTGCGGGCCCTTAATCCTGGGTGGCGCCGACGCCGTGCGCCCGCGGTGTGCTCCCCGTTGGCGACTGCTGCTGTAGGACCGGTGACGTGGCGTGACCTGCGTGTACCGCTCGTGTAGCGCGCGATTCTGGAGGTCCTGGATGTGCCGGCCGTTGAGTTCTGCCAGCAGGTCATCTGGGAACAGTTGTGCTTGCCCCACGTATTCTGCGTGCCGCAACTGGAATAACTTGTCCTGCGCAGCTGAATGCTAGATGACAGCAGTGCCGTGTGCAGCTTAATCAGGTCTTTCGTCCCACGCACAAGACACCCAATGAGCTTGGGCACTATGGAGGCATCGGACTCCAGGGATCCACCCACCAAGGTCTGATTTACGTACTCGATAAATGATAGCACCCGCAGCCCCGTTCTCGCGATGCCCTCAATGTAGCTGAGATCCCTGTCTTTTAATGTCACCTTGTCGTCGGGGCGGACCACAGGTAACCAGGTTGGGGCGTGCTTAGGGTACGTGAGTGGCTCAAAGTTGACTGCGTTGTCCGATGGCCTGTACGCCGTTCGCGCGACGCGCATTTTAGATGAGGTGTGAATTTTCCCGAAGTCCAAGGCCTTCCCAAAATTGGAGTCCTTTGCCTGAAACTCTGCCTCCTTCAACTTGATGGCATCCAAAATACCAGCTGCTGTATCGAGTGCCATAAATTCTGGGCCCTGCTCCCGCGGCCCCTCAGAGGCCAATCTGAAACTGGAGTGCGTCTCCTTCAGGGGTTTGCCTACTTGGGCATTCGAGAATCTCTGTATTACCTCTACAACGTCGCGAAATGGGATATCCAGCGGGTCGACCGTTGTGGCTGAGCCTGCTTCCTCGCTTGCCCTGCTTGGGGACCCTTCGTCTGAGAGGCGCCTCCTCTTCCGTGCACCTCTCCAGGGGGATACGTCGCGTTTCCGCGGTGATCTTAGCCAGTCGCCACATTCCGGGTGCTTGAAAGGCTGTGGTACGGGTGTGGGTGTGAGCTCCCTCACCTGCTCCTGACTTGTAATTGTTGCGCTCGGTGCACGTGCCTGCAGCCCCACGAGTTGTTGTGAGATCATGGCTGCCTGCTGCTGTAGTGCCTTACGGAGAATCTCTTCAAAGTTTATCTGCAATGGGAGAATCGGCTTCTCCGCTGGTGGCTGGTATCCCCCCATGTTGGGTGTGTCACCAGCGTTCGTGGTCGAGGGGTCCCACGTGCCCGAGGTGTACGCCCTGTTCGCAGCCTTCACAACGGATTCCTCAAAAGATTCCGTGGTCTTACTGTTAGCCGAGGGGAGTGGTGTTATAGTTGCCGCCTCCTGCTCTAGTTCTTGCAACGACACACGGACGCTCGTTTCCGATGTAGGGCTCCTCGAATGTTTCTTATCCTTCCTGGACTTATGCTTGCGGCGTTTCTTGGGAGACCTCTCGGTGCTCGAGTTCCGCCCTGACAGCACCGTCTCATCCCGCAGCGGCGTGCCGGGATCTTTGCCTGAGGGCTCATAAGTTGGGGTGTCCGCCGAGGACATTGTTCGCGACCACAGTTCTTTTATTTGTCTGTTGCGTAGTTGGCGCCGACGCTGCCTGTTTAAACTTCCCCACACTTGATCTGACAGATGTTGACAGACTGCACACGTTATATCACCGTTACACTCTTGTTGCCCGTAGCGAGTAGCACAGTCCCTGCAGTAGTCGTGGGGATCGTCCTTAAGGCCTGTGTGCCCACATCGCGGCTTCTTTACCATGGTTGTTCATGACTGCAAGCGAAAGCAGAAAGTTAATTAACGGCAGCAGTTTTTACTGAGCCATCGAGGCACATTTCTTTTCCATGCATATTATCGATCTGACCTGTAGCATCACATCGCAGTATGTGTTACGCAGCTTTGCAAATGCAGGCAAATCAGTGTGTGACTTGACAGTGCCACTCCTGGTAGCCTGTGTGCTCCCCCCGAGTAACGCGTTCGTAACTCGCGAGTAACTCGGAGTGCGGCACACTCTGCTGCGTTGTGACGCAAAGGGCGCGGGAAAGCTACCACTTGCGAAAACTTGGCTGAGACGTCTCGCACGCTGCCAAGAATTTCCTCATAGGTGGTCAGCAGCTTCCTACACTCTCTTGACCAGGAGTTAGGAAAGCAACCTAGTTAGCAGACCCGCGGTGTCTCTGTCAGCTCGTCACACCGTGGGCGCCTTCCCGCCAAAAAGAAAACTGCTTATTTCTCCGTGTGACGTGGTCAGAACCCAAAGTTGTAAGTAGCTAAAAAACCTACGGAGAGCCCTTTACCAATGGTGAAGTTAGCAATCTGGAAAACGTCCTCGTTCCTCGTAAAATTTGACAAAACTGCCTGCCCACGTGTTGAGGGCACCGCCGCGTTACTCACAACCGAGAACGGCTAAAAACAGTCTAAAAATTGGCCAGGATTCCCGTGCAGCGGTCTAAATAACTCTGTAGCGTAACAAGCCTAAGGTTCGATAGAAGATGTGTCTGAAAGCGGTACGCTAGCGACACAAACAACTAGGCTACCCACCACAGAGTGTTGACGCCGCAGTTGGCAAATCACACTGTTGTTACGTCGGTCCCTCTAGATGTAATTCGCCCAAACTTCACCCAGATGGTCTTCAATATATCCAGCAACTACTCGTGCTATTCATTCCTCCATCAGAGCTAGGAAGGGCCCTCAAAATCCAAAAAACTTAACTTGGTGTTACAAACTGTGTTTCTTCACAGGCGTAAGGATGAAAAGTGAATATCGGATCCCAGTACGGCCAAACATGGGGTTACCCATGAAGTACTTGGAGCCAACCATAAAGTTTTGTACTCCAGTGAAATTTAATTTCAAATTTATTAGAAATTGCATTTCAACTGTGTTACGGGCAAAGAAAAGATAGGATGATACTTTTCAAAGCATCGGGTCGATCCAACGGCAGCTGCAAGGCATTTGTATGAACAAAAATGTACCTAAGCCTTTGGTCGCAATGTGTGTCTTGCCCCAAAAAAGACGGTAATGGTTCCACGAGAAAAATTTCAATGTAAGTAACTTGTCTGAAATTATAGAATGCTGGAAAAGTGGAGACGTGAGATATTTTAAGATCAGCGACAAATCCCAAGGCACCACTGTTCTGTCGGAAACAGGACACTCTAGTTGAAAGGACCTGCGTAAATCCGACAATACATCACAAGTAGATAAATCATAACCCAATGCACGCTTCAGAATAAATGTAAGAGCTGAACGGTAAGTCATAATCGATCTAAATGACACTTTCGTGACCTTGGCCACCGCCACTGCAGCGGCTGCCACAGGATCGATACCTCTCTCAAGACAGAATGCCTCGAAAAAACGCCAATGGGACAAGTAATTTTTTTCGTGGAATCTTGTGGATTTTATCCATTCTCTGCATAACCCTTGGAGAGAAACCCTTGACTTTCAAGAAGGAAAAGTTATGCACCATAGCTTCAGTAGAAATAGTTGAGGATTTGTGTGATAATATTCCCAATCAGGTTGCCACGGACTGCCATATTCCGTGGAAATTAGAGGAGTCTTGACACACGGTAACCGCATCAACAAAGGAAACCAAGGCAGTTCTGGAAGATCCAGAGTTACTAGCAACAGACGGTTTGGTTTCTTGTGCCAAATTCTTCCTGAGAACTTTACAGAGGACGGTGGAAACACAACATTACAGAGGACGGTGGAAACACAAACACCGCTAGAGGCCAAAGCACAGCAACGCAATCGATCGCTAATGCTGCTCTGTCCCGACACGGAGAAATGTACACTGGAAGGCGATGAATGGAACAATTGGCAAAGACATAGGCCCGGAGTGGGACCCCACGGCGACTGAGATGCAATCCAGTGAAACTTGTAATCCGCTAAGGCCCAGTCAGAGTGAACATTCTCGCCTATTCGAGATTGAGCATTTAGGCTGCCTGCAATGTGTGACGCTAGAATGAGAAAACCACAGTCGCGAGCATGCAATAGAACCTGCTTGGTGAGCCGAGACAACGTCAGTAAACGCGTGCCACCCTGCTTGGACAAATAAAACAATACTGTCTGATTGTCTACCAGAAACGGAACCACGTGAACCTTAAAAAATCAGGCTAGGGTTTGACAAGCAAAACACACCGCCTTCATTTCCAACACATCGATATGAAATGTGCGTTCGTGTTCGACCAATGACCCCACATGCGTCCCTGGAAGAAACCCCAACCGCTGCAAGATGAATCGGTCTGCACCTGCTTCGATGGAGCTGAAAGAGAGAAAGGCACACCGTTCAGAAGTCTGAGTTGACACGACCACCAATCGAGATCCCTGAGAGCTAACAACGAAAGGCGCATTGAAACTCCCGGAAATGACACCTGACCAGCTCGACCCCCAAGAAATCTATCTTTTAAGCCGGAATCAATTCTGAATTACTGCGAAGCAGATCAACAAACTGAGGATATCGCACTGTTTCACCAGTGTGTCTTGCTGAGCTACAAGAACCTGCCTGTCTCCGCTCACCAACAATCAGTTTTCGATATAATGGAAAATGAGCAAACCGACTTGACGGCCACAGCGTTTGACTACCTTAATCATCATTTGGGTAAAAACAAACGGTGCTATCGAACGGACAAGTCGAACGGTACGGCAAGAAACTAGTTTTGATTCGCTATCCCGAATGCTTGAAAACGACGCGAGGCTCCGTACATCGGAATGTGTAGATATGCATCGGTCGGATCCACTGAAATAGCCCACATGCCCTGTTTTAGTGTAGATTTGATCAATTGTGGAGTGTCCATATTGAACGATGTCAAGTGAATGAATTGGTTGAGAAGTGACAAGTCTATGACAAAACGCCAATTTCTTACTCTTTTAGAGCGAGAAAGATTCGACTGAAAAACGCGTGAGTGTCTGTAGCCATCTTTTCTATGGCTTTCTCTTATATCAGGTTTTGAACCATTTTCCGCAACGCCAGTTGCTTTTCTGGTTGGTGTCCGTACGACGCGACTAAAGAAGGATTGGGAAGCTTGACAAGCAGTTGAAGGATTTGACCCGACCTCTCTCTTGCCAACGGTAAAGGGTACCCCAAGCGCAACCCCCGGCCTATATTTTTGGGAGCTCCCAACGCTTGCCAACACTTGCCAAGCTAGCCTTCCCCCTACAGGCACATTTGCGTCCGATCTGGGGTGAAGAAACCAATTCTCCGCCAAAGTATCTGGTAAAGATCGGCGTGCGATCTGTGCTGTGCTTGCTTGGCTTAGGAGTGACAGTCTGCTTTTTTGTGTCCAATTTATGTTTCTTGACTTGTGGCTTCGAAACAGGCACTGGATCTCTTCTTAAGCGTTGCCGTGGGAGGCATCGCCGAATGTCTCTGCTTGGGTTTTCTCGGTGTGGCGTCAGTGCTTTCGCGCATCAGTGCGTTCTATGACTTGATTCGCACAGACTGAATCACATTTCTCAGTATTTCTGAAAGAAGTAAATCTGATTGTCTATCTATTGGAGCGAAGCGAAGACTCCGCGCATCCTCTGCTCCTGCATTCGAGTGCGATAATACTTGATCTCGTCGGAGAACTACCAGCGATGCCAGCATGTATGCGCTGCAACGACGGAATCAAAAACCCGGTCAAATAGAGCATTAGTGCCGGGATCGACAACCTTCCTCAGTGCCTGGAACACCGTATCTTGAAAAGATATTGTGCGTATACTCTCCTTGCCACTTCCTCTAAATCCTGCTGTCTCGTTTGGCTAGCAACACACTCGACTCAGGGTTGCCATTGGGAAGCCACGGGCCCATCTCCAGAGGATACGTGAGAGGATGAATTTGCAACACTCCGTCATTCGATTGATATGTTGCCGTTTTCACATGTAAAACTTTGGATGGAAGCAATTGAGATCAGTGAGGTAGACGAGCATCCGGTAACAACTGTAACTCAACCATCGGAGCTTGCAAAACGTTAGAAACACTAGGAACCGTAGAAAGACCCATAAAGTCTTAGCGGGGGGGGGGGTTATGACTGGGCCGCAAAGAAAACGGACGATCTACTAGCCTGTGGTTTTGAAGCTGTAATAGAAGCAAATGAATTATCCGCAATTAACTTGATAATTTCTTTAAAGGAAAAGTCTGCTGCCGAAAAATCAACTGTAGAGTGGAGTGGGGTGCGAACAGACCGCAAGGATTTGTAATCTTCCGGCTTCATTACCCGTAGAGAAGCGTGATACGACACAGAATGAGACACAGTCGAAGACATAGCGTCGGTAGTTACCAGCGGAGTAGGACGCGAAACCGTGTTTGCGACGGGTGACAAAGGTATGTTACGTGCAACTGTTTATGTCCCCAGTGTGGCAGGAATTTGTTCCTTGTCACTCACCATCACTGGCTGGGTGTCACCCGACGAAGATCCATAAACAGAGTGTTGTCGTAAACAATGTGCATGACTGTATAGAGGCCATGAAGGATATAGATTGAGACTGTGTATCCTTCGGTGAGGATGATTTGGTGGTAACAGTAGCCGATCGAATTGGATTAAGTCGTTAAGTTGCGAAAGCCACCGACCCTGATTTGGAATTGAGGCTACGTATCATCTGGAGTTATTCAAAGCATGCTTCAATGTATCGGGATGTAAATTCAGACTCAAAGTAAGTTTCTTTAACGGGAAAGCTCTTGTCTTTGCAGAAATGTCCCCGATAAAGCATGCTTAACGGCTGTAGAAATATTGAAATCCAGTTCAGTCGCAATAGGTAACTGTTGTATTGATACATTCTGAGCTAATGTGTTTGTTTCTAACTTGAGATCATTAAACATGAGTATCATGTTGGTGCCGCGACGACCCACCAGAGTGTCTAGTTGTCGTATCCGTAACGAGTACGACGCCACTGTGGCAACCTCATGATCGACTCAACATCGAGTCAGAAGTAGAAATGAG
The DNA here is from genome assembly GCA_949752745.1 of Protula sp. h YS-2021. Taxonomy (NCBI): domain Eukaryota; kingdom Metazoa; phylum Annelida; class Polychaeta; order Sabellida; family Serpulidae; genus Protula; species Protula sp. h YS-2021. The sequence continues at coordinate 88,142,215 of OX457026.1, forward strand.
CGGATACACTACTCAATACCGTGATAAAGCGTCGCAGCATTAAATGTTGGCGTGTCTATAACAGGAAAAAGGCAGCGTATGCAACCCCAAAAGAGAGTTGCCGCAGTATGGCGCAAGTGGAAGACCAGACTTCTTAAAACTCAGATAACTGCGTATCCAACAACCCTGCGGTGCTCTGCTACCGGCAGAAGGAAAGGACGACAATGGAAAGTTCAAACTTTCCTGTTTGCAGAGACGACTCGACACAAGCCGTTTGCTGACAATAACGAAAACCCTTGAAGTAGCATTTCTGAGGAAATCGCTCAAAAACCATATCATATCATATCATATCATATCAAAGAGTCATTTATACTGCGCATATTCAGCAAGCTACTATGCGCTACAATAGTAACTAATGTCAACAATAATCCTAGAAATAATAACACAGCACAAACCATTGTGTCACAGCTAAAATTGTTACGGTCATGAGTGTCCCTAAAAACAACTTTATCGTTAACTGAAATAAGCATTCTTGAATAAATATGTCTTCAAGTGTTGTTTGAACATTGCTAAATATGGCTGAGTTCTAATGCGAAGAGGCAGAGCATTCCACAAGACAGGAGCTGTATGACTGAATGACCTGTCACCGTAACGTGTACTAGACTTTGGCACACACAGGTACATGGATTCGGTCGATCGTAGATTCCGTTGGGGGCAATACAACACAAGCTTATCGCAATTATAGCCCAGTGCCTTACCATGTAGAGCTTTCCGAACTATACACAAAACTTTAAACTTTATCCTGTCTTCGACCATAAGCCATTGTAGTTCTGAAAGTGCCTCTGAAATACTACAGTCCCGCTTCCTCTGCAACACAAGTCGAGCTGCGATGTTCATAACGCGCTGCAAGCGTTGAATCAAACACTTGGGTAGGGAAACTAGCACAGAATTACAATAATCAAGTCTAGAGATCACGTAGGCTTGAACAAGGGACTTGGTTGCATCAGTGGTAAGATAGCGACGTATTTTGCGTATCCAGTTAATGTAATACATACATGTTTTACACACATTGTTCCCATGGACGTCCATGGACAATGAATCACCAAGAGTCACTCCAAGGCTTTTGATATACTTTGAGGATCTGATAATACTGTGACCCAAGTCCAGTTCAGACACTTTTACTTTTGACCTATTTCTACCACTACAAATAATCATAAATTCTGTTTTATCCGGGTTGAGTTTTAATTTGTTGGCTGTAGTCCACTTCTCTATTGACACAGTATGTTTACTCAAGTCCGAGATAGTTTCACACTGACTATCAGGGACTCTCAGTGACAGATACTTAGAGAGCTCAGTGTCATCTGCGTAACAGTGAAACAAGAGTATGAGCAGCTGAAGCAAGTTGCCCAAAGGCTGAGTATAACCAGAATACAGCCTTGGTCCTAATTTGGATCCTTGCGGCAGCAAACAGTCCAAATGAAGTTTATACGAAGAGGTCTTCCCTACTGACACACAAACACTTCTGTTGCTTAGGTAGGATCGAAACCAACCATTGGCTTTTCCGCAGACACCAAAAGTATAGCTTAAACGTTTAAGGAGCACCGCGTGGTCCACGGTATCAAAAGCCGCTGACATGTCGAGCATCGCAACGGCAAAGGCGGAATCTGGATAGTCAAGCCAAGACAAAATATCATCAAGCACTGTAATAAGGGCAATTTCTGTGCTGTGATATTTTCTATAAGCAGACTGATACGGTTGGTTGAGGCAATTAGTAGCTAACTTTCTACTAGCTGCCTCCTCAATAACTTTACTTAGGAACGAAAGATTTGATACAGGTCGATAGTTACATAAATGCGTGTCCAAATTTGGTTTCTTCAATAACGCTCGAATGATAACGAGTTTATGTTCCACCGGAAACTGTTCAGTCATCAATGACAAATTCACAATTTTTGCTATAACAGATAAAAGGTCATCAATACACTCACTGAACAATAAAGCAGGAAAAGTATCTAGCTCACACGATTTGCACTTGGAGCATGTGATACTTCGAACTTCCTCCTCGGATAATAATCTAAACTCGGGTAAAGTTTGTCCATGAAAAGCAACATGGTGCACCATCTCAGACTCGACATCATCGTCAAAATTTTAACGTATCTTGTTCACTTTGTTTTGAAAAAACGCGTTGAAATCATCAGCAAGCTCTTTTGCGTTTTCGTGATCTGGTAAAGGGTTACTGACTGTTTTGTGCATTGTGGCATTCATTTGACTAAACAGTGATTTAGAATGCCGCGAGTTCTCTTCGATTACGCCGCACAGATGCGATGTTTTGAAATCTTTATATAATTGATCAAATGCATCACGCTTTTCAAAATACTTCTTTTGATTCTCGTCTGACTTTTTCTTACGAAAGCGACGTTCTGCTCGCCTTTTAATTCCAGAGCTTTTGCTGTTTCCCAAGGATCACTCTTTCTGATTGAAGCTACACGAGTTAAAGCCGGCGCATGTTTATCCAACAAAGCTCGTAATTCTAAATTGTAAGCTTTGGTAGGCTCCTGAAGATCCATTTTATCATAATCTTTCACCATAGGGAGACTACGAATATCTTGTCGAAACGTAGGTATATCCAGAGATTGGATGTCACGATAAGAAATCATTCTTTTATCCTGTGGAGGCCTGTGAATATCGATAGCACAACTAATAAGAAAATGGTCAGACACAATATCTCCTACTTTAATGTTGCCAAGAGTTAGAGGGTCACTATCGCGATTCATAATGAGGTCCAACGTATGACCTTTGACATGAGTGGCACTTTTAACATGTTGTACAAGTCCAAACGCGTCGCAGAGTTGAGTGAACTTTTTAACATTTGGGTCACCCTGGTTTTCGAAATGCAAATTGAAGTCACCACTAAGTAGAAGTGAAGACCCATCGAGGGCTAAATTTTCTAACAAGATTGCAAATTCATCTAAGAAAATAGCAAGGATGTTGACGGAGGTCGATATATGACTACAAATCTTGCGTAGTCCGGAGCTGTTGATACTACTATTGCTAAATACTCAAATGAAGTAAGTGGTGGAGCCTTCAGCTCTCTTGCCTTATAGCCTTCACGGAAAAAAGAAAGGCTACTCCACCTCGAGCTTTATTTGCACGATCCTTGTGTAGCAGTGTATATCCTGGTGGGCATATAGCTTTGCACTCATACTGATCACCATCCTGGCATATCCATGTCTCAGTGATAGATAGGATATCGATTTGATCATGTTGAACTGTGCATTTGATAGAATTCATAGGCTTCCTAAGTGATCTCGCATTTATTGTACCGAACCTTGATTTCTGAAGCTTTGGTTTTTCTTGTATCAGGGAAATTAAATTGCTTCTGTTCACATATTTGTTCCTTGATCTCAAATTATCCGAACGATTTGAAAGAACTGGCTGAATTGGTCTAACATAGGTGAGATTGTGTGAATTTGTACCACGGCCAGATCTCTTACATGGTAATTCTGTATGCCGTGTTATAAGTGCCTCGATAGGCTGGAATTCATTCCATGTATTACTAACCATTTTGACAGTGCCAAGCAAAATTAAAAATAGACACGGCTTCATATCCTAAAATGAACACAACCTTTGTAGATCCTATATGGATTCTATTCCCACAATAGTTCATTTAGTTCATATGTGCTTTAGCATACTTATCCGAAATACAATTACTAAACATATATCCTTGAAATCAATATCCTGATAAAAGTTTAAACTTTACTAAAAATCTCTAATATAGATAAAAGTTGATTCTTGATTAAAAACTGATTACAATGGTATATAATTTAACTATGCAACTTATCAATAACTTCATAAAATTTGCGTTTATACTTCAGCATTCCTAATGCACGTCTTGCCACATATGACTTGCATCTACATCTCACTGTGATTACCAATAACCTACACTACGTTCTTGATGGCCGGGAAGCATTTACCGAACGAAAGCTGAAAAATCCAAGAATTATCACGTGTAGAGATTTGCAAAGTCAGCGAACTCGAAAAAACGTAAACCAAACCAGATGAAACTTACAGTATACGTAAATCTAATATTCAAGATTAATAATATCCAAAAAGTATGCATTTACCTTGATTTTGATCCGTCATTATTAAGAAAAAGTAAGCGGAGAAAAAACTCCTGTTTATTGGATCGCGATAAGTTGGGTATGGTTCGATCACATGACAGAAACTACACCAAAACTGATTGGTCGGTTGGTTCGCATTGTAAGCACAGTAACAGAGGGCTCCTGTTGGGTACCTCTTCTTTGCGAGTTATCCCGCAAAAGTTTTTATAATGGGTTACTATTACCAATGTTTAACAAATTGGAAAACCCATAGTGATGACTTCGTAGTCTACAAGGCGATATTTTCAAAATTAAAAGTTATAAAATTCACTTGCGTGCCTAAAGTCCGTGATAGTCTCCTAAAAGTGATTTTGATTGGTAATTTCTTTCTGCTTTCAACTAATTATCAAATACTGTCTTCTATGTGAAAACACAACAAAACTTCGATTTCCGATCTATAAATCTTCTTCAATTTCCATTCAACTACAACTGCATGGGAAGTTCAAATGTTCTATTATCCCCCCCAGTGTGCCTTACTTTTCCACTCACAACCTTTTTTCTGCTCTTGTTAACATAATCCAGCCCCATAAATAACACTGAATGTCTGCAATGCACGAAACTTTAATATCTAATACACATTTTTGTGTCTTCTTCGATTGTCACATAAGCTAAATTTGTATGCTTAAAGGGGTTTAAAAATCATGAATTAAAACAATGTATTGTTCTCCAAATATTTCCCTACTTTTTACACTAACAAGCTTTCGCCTTTTTATTCTTAACGTTATTCAGTATATTAAACACATTTTTGTTGCAAATACCAACTTTTTTTTTCTACAATGCAAAAAAAATGATATGTTATGATATGATATGATATGATATGACATGATATGATAATGACTGGAACCGAAAAGTCACAGAGCACAAAATTGTTATGTTTAGCCCGCAGGTCAAGGACGAATGGATTACACCGGGCAGATTGTTTATTAACGGCTTGCCCGTCTTAGAATAGGTGCTTGAAATTTCACTTCAGGGTGAGATAAACAGGATTAGGTTACTAATCAGACCGTTACATAAAGTTGGCCTCATTAAAGTTGGCGTGTAAGGGCCAAATTTTTTCAGCACGCCAGACATAATGGACAATCAACAACGATACAAAAGTCAAACATTTATGTCTACATTTGTAACTGATGAGCTCTTGATTATGCATGAAGTGGTTAGCATTATCCAATCAAACTGCGATCCGGACACCATCCGGGTACTTATTTTCGGCAGCCATACTGAATATTGTAATTAACGGATACTTAAGAGGCGAGAAAGGTACTGTTAAAGCCCAACATTTTCCTATGTGTTATAGATCATACTGTTATAAAATATTTTAAGGTTCGATGCGAGAATTTGTCACAATAAAGGTTTTTAAGTAGAGTACCGATTCACACCTTGCTCGTTTCGAAGACCGTATATAATTTTGTTATATTCGTTGTGAAAACTGCATTTTTCGCGCACGTTAAATACTTGAGTAGTACGTATTAAGTTACTTTTGTTTGCTTGGTATTTGCAGTTTTTCACGGTGTCCTGCGGTCCATCTGGACGTTTCGAAATAAAGTGACATCAGTTGAGAACAATTCATCTCATTTCACTTTCTAACAGTCTACCTCGTAGCCCGTAATAACATTTATCTCACAGCTCTTGCTTGAATGAGTCCAATGTGTACACAAAAGAAGTATACTGACGTGGCAACTCCCTTGCACAAACCATGTCACTTAAGTGTTAAGGAAAAATTTGCTAAGGCATGTAGAATCTTTGCAGGATTTGGCTGGACGATAAATTATATAGTAAGCTCATTAATTCTGAATGGCAACATGTAAAAACCCGAACCATTTTGAACCGACATTCAAAGAACTGTGTAAACAAGAGTAAAGTATAATGTTCCTGAGATACAACTTTAATGTCGGGAATCAAAGAAAAATGTAAACTTCAAATTTGACTTAAGAAAAAGCCTGATATACCATCTACCAACCCAAGTTTTGCCCTGCATATGGTAAAAAGTCAATCGTATAGTCGGAATGCATCTTCTAAGAAACAGACTATGACGGATCCGCAGTCAGCTAGAAACACCGCTTTTAACAACCCTGAGAGTTTATTTCATAGCCATGACAGATATGCACTGAAAACTTTAAGCCCTTGGAAATTCTGCAGTGCAGTTAAGATCAAAATCTCATTTATATTTATGAAGACGGATGATCGTCACACTGATCAACGAAACAACAGGGTGGGTAACTTTGGTTGCGGTAGCGAAAAAGAAAAATACAAATAATTACAGATATGTATCGGTTCACAGATGAAACCCCTCATTTTATAACTTTGGCACACAATAAAAATGAAGTTCTAAGAAAAAGGTAAGTACGCGAAAAGCACAGATATTTACACACCGAAATTTTATAACATGTTTTTATTGCAACCTATTGCACTAAGGCACCGAATATAAGGGAAAATGCTCACAATAAGAGGAGAAAACAGAGAGGAGATATAGGTAATGTAAATTGACAACCTTGTTTAGGAAAGTCTCGAACCCTAAAAAGCTTAGGAAATCATTTGCACCGCACTTGCATATTGAACAGTTGTATTAGAATTTTATCAGTAACTAATCAAATAAGCGAAGTCGATACATAAAATACAAACAACTACATCTGTTGTGCGGCTAGTCTCTTGATTTTTGGGTATGTTCTTTTTGGGTGATCGCACAATCAAAACAAAGTTCAGTCATGCGCAGTCGATGTATGTCAGGTCAAATAGAGGTTATGTTTTGGAGAACAATCAGTCGAAAAGAACGTGGTAAGATAGTGATCACAATCAGAAAATGGCGACGAATGCCCTGACGGTGAATGTCTTAGATGCTTTGTGTGAAACTGGAAAATATGAAGATAAGTAAGTACAAAAAAAGCGCGCTCTTGTGATCAATATGCAGATTGTGGCGTAAGTGAAAGATTTTGTTAATTTTTTCTTCGCTGTAGGGTTCCGCCATGTTTGTTTACATGTTGTATGTCAAGGCCATTCAACTGATCACACTCAAATCCACGATTCGGCACAAATCAAAACATTGAAACCGGATGCACATGGTAAGCACATGTTTTGGCCTGATCGTGACAACAATCAAACAAAGAAAACATCAGATCGTGATTGCGATCGATCGCCATCACCAAAAAGAACACGCCCTTTGCTTTATTTTGTTGTTGTCAAACCACAAGAAATGCTACGAAATATAGGCTCATTTACCCGAACAGAGTTTAATTATTAGAGTCAATACACCTTCCATTTGGCTGCAAATATAATTTCAAACACTATTTGTGAGAGGCAAGTAAGCTCTTCATTATTCTTGCGGACAGCTTCATGCAATGCATTGTGGGTAAATGAGGGCATAATGAGCGATATTGGAGTTTATTGCACTGTTTTATGCCAAGACAAATTCTTCGATATTTAAGCTAAGTAATGTAATTTTTCGAAACGGTAAAAACTATTTAAAGAAGTAACTTCCTGGCATGTGACAAGTACTTGAAGGGCAAAATGTATGCAATCAGCCCAGAACAAGAAAAATACCGTGTTATATTTGGTATAAAAGAGTGAGAAAATGTGCTTTTTGCCCTGACGCAGGCACTGGCACTTTTTGATCACGTGATGAAAATGTTAATTCTCATTGGTGGATGTAAGGTTGTGACGTGAACTTGTCCGCAAGAATAAGTGAAATCACACTTTTGGCTGTTTCGAATAAAATGCGCAAGAATTTTGAATTTCGACTGCGAGGTAACTGGGTAAAGAAATGAAAGAAATGATAGAAAAATATAGAAGAAAGCAAGAAAAGCTTATACTTAGAACATTTTAAACTTGAAACTATTTGCTAAAACCTTTAATAATTTTTTAAAATAGCATACGGGTTGTTAAAAACCCAATTGCTCTTTGGTGCAAGAGAAATTTGACATTTAGGCGAAGTCTCTATCTTTTCTTTCATTTTTTTTTACCCGGTTAATTAGGCCCCAACCCTTCGGATTGGGGCCTATAGGTTTGGGGTGTCCGTCCGTCTGTCCGTCATCGCTTTATACCCCTAAGAATTGGGGGGGGGGGGGGGGCGGCTGGGGCCTGCTTGTGTTTCACAAATACTTACTTGTTTTATTCGAAACGCTGAATTTTTTGTGCATTTTTATTGGGAACGCCCAAAGTGTGATTTGGCTTATAAAGCAGTTGACCTTTGATCTACCTGTTGTGTATAAACGCAGAGCGGATAAATATTTATATATAAAAGTAGTACCTCTCATCATGAGTACTATTTTCGCAGAATCCCCAGTGGGTCCGCGGAGCAAACAGGTGTTATACACAACAGATCGAACTGCCGTAGAGGTTGGTTGTTGGACAACAACGACTTCGTATAAACCAGTTCACGGTTTCGAGTGCGCATGCTCAGTAGAGGAATCTTGCAGGATTCCATTGAGAAAAATGTAAGGAAATAAATAAAAAATACACGAGAAAAATAATTTTTTCTGCCATGGCGTAACTATAAGGGGTCAAAACTTTATTGGAAAGTGGGAAAATAAAGTCATGGCATAATTATAATGGGGTTTCAACAAAAGAAGAGCTATAGCTATTGATTATATTAGTCGATTTGATTTCTGTGTTTCTCTGCTTCTATGTTTATCCCCCTTTCCTCCCCACCCCCACAAAAAGTAAAACCAAAAAAAAAAAAAAAAAAAAGGAAAACGGGGGTCCTGTTTTATGCGTAAATCTCAGACGAAATTGTGAATCCGCTTATATCTCTATCAGATATAAGTAAGCCGATTGCCCCAGTAGTGCGTCGCTTCTTGGTACTATTTGCATACCTGTAAGCCAATTCGTACTTTCGAACATTTCCAATGGAGTTGTCGTTTCGAATGCCACTTTGTTTGGACTCTTATGAGGAATCAGAGTTTCGGCTCCATATTAGCCATAGCATGGTTTATCAGGGTAAAGTAGGCACTTCATTTGGAAGAAAACCAGTCCACTGGTAAGAGGGACAGCAACGACGTCGTTCTTCATTCATTCTATCCGAAAAGGTGTATCAACCGGACTGGGCAGTATTTGTGCGACACTTCTAGTGCAGATCAACAAACACTACGCTTCTAAAATCCGTGCGAATACAAGTAAAAATCAGATTAAATAGCTCATATCCATATCAGGATCGATATGGTTTTGCACCCGTGTCCGCTGTAGGGGTGCTATCCACTGCTCGGTCTGGCTTCTAAACATCGGCAGCAAATCTGCAAGTCGGAAGCTGACTGGGAGCTGGTTCCATAGACGGGTAGTTCGTGTGTAGAAATGATAGCGGAATGCTTCGGAGAACAAAGCTTGCAGATGAAGGTAGCTGGTTGGATGATAGAGGAAGGCTAAATAGCTCACGGTAATTCAGGACCATACTGTAGCCACCCAAAACATAGCGAGCCGCGCGTCTTTGAACACTTTCCACCCGGTTTATGCTACGAGCTGTATACGGTGACCACGCGGATGACGCTTACTCGAAGTGCGGTCCAACGAGAGCTTTATACGGAGTTTCTTTAGCCTCAGGATCACACAGCTTGAGATTACGTCCACATAAATTGAGTAAATTTGTGGGGTTTTTTCGTAATGGTCTGAACATGGCCGTTGAATGATAACTTATTGTCCAAAATGACGCCTAAATATTTGTCAGATGTGATTTCCTCAAGTGGTCTCGGGCCAGGTGATGGTGAGTTCGTGACATACATATGGTTGACTGTATGTTTGATGCGTTTCGTGATCCGGAGTGTTTAACACTTTTTGGTACTTATACTCATCTGCCATTTTTCCGCCCAGTTTTGCAGCCGAAACGTCATTTTGAAGTTCTACTGCATCATCACCGGATTTTAGAGTCTGTCGTTAATATAGAGTACAAAAAGCAGCGGGCCGAGCACCGTGCCCTGGAGGACACCAGAGGTGACAGTTTCGCGCCTTGAACTCTTGCCACTAACAACAACATGGCGGGAGCGGTTGGATGGAAATGAATGTATCCATGACTAGATTAAACCAGTAAACTAACTAAATAGCCTTATTGCCTTTCAGTTTTAACTAATAGTGGCACACATCGCTGTCTACTTTTCTGTTAGTAATGCGGAAAAAATTGCGGAATTATTGGCGAAAAGAATTTACTAAAACATCATATTAGAATGGTAAGTAATGCTAGTTATGTAATCTTGCCGTCGTAAAATTTTGGATAAGGGAGGCGGACGTTCGTACGTGCTTGACTATTATTTGTTGGCGATTCGATAAAAATTAAAGGAAATATTGGCGAAAAAACTTTTTTCTCAGTAAAATCTTAACTAATTCCAGGAAAATAACCTGACTGTCTTGAAATTTGAAGTAAAGGCAGCAGGCATTGTTACGTTATTACCTACCTGGCTAATTGGTAGAGTTATTGGCGAAAAACTAAAATTCACACCAAAAAATGGCCTTATTCTCCTGAAATTGGTGGAAATATTGCCAAAAAACCAGTTCTTGCTAAAATGTAACTAACGCTATTGATATAAGCTTACCTTCTTAAAATTTTAAATGAGGGAAGAAGACATTCATACTTATCTGGCTATAACATTTTTGGTGCTTCGCCCAAAAAATTATTGAAAAAAATGGCTTAGTGTATATGGTCTTAATCTCTTGCAATTTTAGAAATTTTAATAGAAGGTAATTTTTTTCATTTTTTTTTATCATTGTTTGGCAGTATTCTTTATACCTTTCTCTATCCCAATGTCACTTATAATTGCTCACTTGGCTATTGTTTTTTTTTTTTTTTTTTTTTTTTGCGATGCGCTAAAATTGGCGGAAATATTAACAAAAAAACCAGTTTCATGAAAACGTATCTCCTCCTAGGATTTAAATGGAAACATCCTAAATTTTTGCTGTTGGCGAAAAAAAAAAATAAACAATTTTTCAGTTTAATGGTGAATGGCGGCAGAAAACAGCCTTGCTGTCTTGAAATTTTAGTTAAAAATTGCGATCATTTGTACTTACCTGGCTGTTACTGTTTTTGGTGATATGGAAAAAAAAATGGCGGAAATATGAATAAGAAAACCGTAATTCTTTCGTAAAATCTTAACTGGTGCAAGAAAAATAGCCTTACTCTCTTAAAATTTTAAGTAAAAGTAGCAGGCATTTCTTTCTACCTGGCTACTACTTTTTTTTTTTATTCGCCCGAAATTAGCGACAAAATAATTTTTAAAATTTCATCTCAGCATACCCCAGAAAAATATAATTTTGGTTAAGATAGTGGTTATTGGAAATTAACTTGCCATGGCTATTCGTGATTCGGAAAATACGTATTGTGGAAAAACTAATTTCATAACAAACACTAGGGAAATGGTCTTATTGCAGAAAAGAGGAAGGGTGAAGAATGGAACCGTGCACTAGTACTTACCAGGCTAGTATTTTTATTTATTTATTTGTTGCTGGTTGGCGAAAATATTGGAGAAAATTGTTTTCTTATTGCAGTTTTAACCGAAGCCAGCGATATGTTGAAATTTTGATTAGAATGCGGAGCACTGTTACCTACGTGTCTATATTTTTTTTATTGCAAAAAATTGACGGACAAATTGGCGAGAAGTTTTGATAAAAACTTAACTGACGCCAGGGAAATAGTGTTATTGTCTTGAAATGTTGCTTAAAGTAGGCAGACTTCTTGCACCTGCTTTTCGATCCACCAAAACTGGCAGAAATATTGGCCTAAACCAAATTTTTGCGAAAATCACCCGATCCTAATGGACGCAAGGATATTGATATCTTCTTATTGTCTTGATACTTTGATGAAGGATAGCGGACATTACTACTTACGTGACTGTTTCTTTTTTGGCGATTCGATTTTTGTTTTAAAATCTTAACTGACACCTAACTGAAATTTTGGTTGAAGGTTACATTTCTGTGTCAAGGATCCTGATATCGGCAGTAATGAGCTGGGCCATTATCCATTGACAGTCTTCTTTTTAGGTCCCAACCCTTCGGATTCGGGCCTATAGGTTTAGGGTGTCCGTCCGTGTGTCCGTCATCGCTTTATACCCCTTTGAATTTGGGGGCGGTTGGGGCCTGCTCGTGTTTCACAAATACTTCCTTGTTTTTTTTTTGTTTGTTTGTTTGTTTGTTTTTTTGTTTTTTTTTTTGCGCTTCGGGCTGAAAAAAACATAATCAGACTCTACTTATGAAGTGTTATTATGTCTCCCCGAACAAGGGCAGATATAAAGTGTTTGTACGTGTGTGGTTGTCAGTATGTTGTGAACAAAATGTTGTGTGCAAGATATCTTGAGAACGGAAAGTAGGATCGAACGTGATCTGTTTATTCCGTGGATAGGTCAGACAGTTTTCTGTCAAGTTGATGAGTTGATGAGTTGATGAGTGCTACATTATTAGGGAAGGTGTATGACGTATTTCGCAGCCGCTGAACATTGGAGAAAGTTCAAACTTTGTGGGATTGTTGCTTGATAGGTTCGAAAGATTATATCAAGTTTTGTCGCGATGCAAAGAATGTAGTGTGTATATGTGTATAATGTGAACAAGATCTTGTGTGCAAAATATCTCGCAAAGGGAAGGTCGTATCGACTTCAAATTTTTTGTTGGTATTCCTTGGGTCAGTCGGATGGTTCTAGCAACTTTTGGCGGGTGTAGCGAAATAAAGACAGGCGTATGAGATCATTACTTTAAAGTTTTGCATGCAAGATTTCAAAGCCGCTGAGCATTGGAGAAAGTTGAAACTTGGTGGTTTTTTACTTGCTAGGTCAGCCAAATTTTGTCGCCAGTACAAGGAACTAGTGCGACGTATGACGTCATCACGTAAAATGTACATATAATTTAGACAAGATCTTGTGTGCAAAATATTTTACGAAGGGAAAGTCGTCTCGACTTGCAGTTTTATATGGGTATTCCGTGGCTCAGTCAGACGACTGTTTCACTTTTCGACGCGTGTAGTGAAATTAAGAAAAGCATCATTACGTAAAAATTTATGTTGTTAAGCAAAATATCTCGATACGGGAAGGCGGATCGACTTAAAACTTGGTGTAGTTAGTCCTCGGGTAAGTTGCACGGTTTTGGTTAAACTCGTATAGAAAATTAACAAAAATGTGTAGTACGTCAATACCTCCACCCCACCCTCCCTGCCTTCCCATTTTGTCGGCTCCTTTGTTAACGAAGCATGGGGGTTTGATGGGGGTTCCCAGAAGATTTCTCGAGTGTTCCTGCTTTCTTAAGAATGCTTGAAAACAGCAACAGCATTACTGTCAGTCCATTGCTTTTCCTTATTGCCTGAAACTGAGCTTTTTGGGCGTTTGTAATCTACGGCTATTATCTTACATGCCACTCAGTCTGGGGTCAGTGGCAGTTGTGGTGCATGATGAAGTCGTTATCTAAGAAGTCATGGAATGCTATGGTCGTATTTATAGGTCTCAGCAGCAGGTCTAGCTGTTGTTTTATTTTTTGCCGCATACTTGATGCGGTTGCCAAGCTGTTCATATATGGGAGCTATTTTGTATTTATTAGCATTGTTCGCAGTACCTGGAAGCATTTTTATGGTCCTCCCGGCGATAGCCGGCGGCCATATAGTAATTGCCTTGTCTGTGCGTGCATGCGTGACCAAAATCGAAATTTCAGGTAATGCCTAGAAGCGTGTTTGTATGATGAAATAAGGTGATTTAAAGGGAAAAAAAATTTCGCCCGCTGTGCGTGCGTGCACACTCATAGACTGGCTTTTGTAGACTGAACTTGTCCTAGGGTTTTTGCTTCGATCAACCTGAAACCTATATGGATTGAAACTTATGGCACCTGGTTGTGCATCTCTCCTTTGCGCCGGCGTCGGTCGGTTCGTGAGAGAGGTCTGAACATGGGCCCAAAACGCATATTTAATTTTATTTATGGATTTTGTAGATTTAACTCATCTTAGGGTTTTGCTTCGATCAACTTGACACCTGTGTGGATTGAAAGCTTATGGACCCAGCTGTGTATCTTCCATCCTGTGTTATGAAAAGCAGCTCATACTTTTCGCACCGAAATACTTCTCAACCCCCACCTTTTCTCACAATGAGCTGCGTCATCTGATGCGTAATTATGGAGAATGCCTTCCTGATGCTTTTAGGCCGATATGAATGTACGAAGACAAGGTAGTATATCATGGCTACAAATACACTTGGAGTACAGACCGTTACCTTGGGTAAAAGGGTAAGGATTGCGCTTACAGTCTTACCAGTGACCTCTTTCAGATTCGGATAAAATGACGTGCGAAAAAATGTAACGTTTAGTCAAACTAACGTAGTGAACAATTTCAAAGCCTGGGCAAAAAGGACCTACAGCAAAACCATTTTAGCGACCATTTTCCAGGCTGGGATTAAAAAGGCGTGCAGTAAGATCTCTTTTAATGACCACCGTCTGTTTTGTTTATTTTTGAATTTTTGACTATGAATTATGATTATGTTTGCAGAAATGAATATTTTATTTCAGTAGTAAGAAAAACAAAGAAAATGGTTTTTGGCGAATTATGGGTTTAGTCGAGGAGACCTTTGTTTTTGTTTACAAAAACAAGAAGCTCAATAGGTGTCGATTGAAAGGTTGTAATATAGGCCTTTACTCTTATGTTTTTGGTGCACTGGCCGCTTTAGTTTGCAAAAGTTAAAAATAGACGCTGGATTTTTGTGCGAAACAAGCTATGTATATTTCAAATTCCCTTCAGCTACGGGTTTCACTTGTCATATGGTGAATTGTTTTTGTTGGGGTCGCTCTTGTTGCGAATCTTGATTGCTGTAACAGGTTCACCTGCATTTACTTACAGATTGTCCGGTATTTGCCGTGGCTGTCCTCAAATGTCTACAAGTTTATTAATTCGGGACACATAAAAAAGTGCTTGTGAAGGTAAGAAGAATGGAGGGCACTGGCTATTCTGATGCTGTTGGAAAGGCTACTGAAAACCCATCTGGGAAAGATGAGGAGAGAAAACCCCTACTGTGCACCTTGTGTAACGAATGTTTTGCGGATGAGGTACTTTACAACAAACACCTGGAGATACATCAGAGCAAACAGGACAAACGGCCAAGTGACAGTACAATTTGTAAAAGCACCGGTAGACGAAAAGCAGCCAGGCGGAAAGCCTCGGTAAGTCGGGAGAAAGTGTTTAAATGTGATTTTTGTGATAAAGCCTACTACACCAAGAAAGACCTGACGAGGCATTTGGTGCTTCACACCGGAGAGTGGCGCTTTATTTGTGACTTGTGTGGCGGAAAATTTTACGACAACTCCAAGCTGATTAAGCACAGAGCCCTTCATGACAAACCTTGCCCTGTTTGTGACAAGCCCTGTTCTAACAGCAGACATCACAGGGTGCGTCGTGACAAGCCCTGTTCTAACAGCAGACATCACAGGGTGCGTCGTGACAAGGGACATGTGAAAGTGGAAAAATGTCATCAGTGTAAGATATGCAATAAGACCTTTGCTTCAGAAAAGCCACTGGAAAGACATATCTCAGATCATGCCAAGACTCATATCTGTGAATTTTGTGACCGAGTGTTTAAAACTAGTATTAAATTAAGGAAACATCTTCTGACACACGCGGGTGAGAAACCTTTCAAGTGCAACGTGTGCGGGAAAGGTTTTAGTCGTAAGGCAAACCTAAAAGAACATCAGGCTAATATCCACTCTGCCGAAAAGCCTTATAGGTGTAACATGTGCGGTAGTGAATTTGCTCTCAAGCATATGCTGAATCGTCACATCCTGATTCATACCAGGCCTTACGTGTGTGAAATTTGTCTCAAAAGCTTTGCTCGAAAGGAACATCTTGAAAATCATTATGTTTCTCACCCGGAGCGGCCTGTTGTCAAAAGTGATGAAAAAGTGATGCGCGCATTACCGAAACAAAGAGACAGGACAAGAGAATATGAGAAACTAAGACAAAAGAGTGTGCCAGCGGGCTTGTGCGAGATTTGCGGAAAAACTTTCTTTGTATATGGGCGTCTGACAAGACACCTTGCGACTCATTCTGAAGCAAGACCCTATCAGTGCAAAATATGTATGCGTGATTATACCAGGAAGGAACACCTCACTGCTCACCAGCGCACGCACACTGGTGAAAAGCCGTTCAGATGTGATTTATGTGGGAAGGGCTTTACGACCAGAAGTCAGTTCCAGGAACACATACGCTCGTGTTGTAATCAGCAGTCTAGGAAAACGCCTTGTGAGGCCTCAGTGGAATAATCACTTTTTAATGATTGCCAATGCATACATAGAACACAGAATTATTTATACCGTGCATCAACACAACCATAACTTGTTCACTCTTCCAATGTTCGAAAATGTCACTTTGTGCTGTATTAGAAGTGTCTTTTTATCGTTGAAACAACGTGACTGAAGGACGGGAATGATAGAACAACAGTGCAACAGCGCTAAAATGAAGCGGCATCTGTGAACGGAGGCGCTATCAGAAAAACTGCGCATCGCGGCTCAGGGAATTCTTGAAAATGTGTGTGCCGTCAAAATGCAGAGTTTTCCTGAAAAATAATAGCTCAGAACCTAGAGGCTTTCTGTTAAACTGCGCGTCAGAACGCGGGGGTATCCTGAACAACTGTCCATCTCGCCAAAAAAGAAAAACTAAGCACTACGGTTCAGGGAATTCTTGAAAATGTGTGCCGTCAAATTACAGAGTGTCTCTGAAAAAAAATGGCTCAGAACGCAGAGGGTTTCTATTAAACTGCGCGTCAGAACGCACGAGTATTCTGAAAAACCATCCATCTCGCCAAAAAGAAAAAAGAAAAACTACGGAAATCGCCAAGAAATACTCCTGTGCACTTACGTATATAAATTATAAATTGGTTTTAGGAATACCCGGCTCGAAGATCCCAGCTCATTTAGTCATTCCAAAAAGGGAGAACTTGGAAACAACTTTACTCTATTTACAACGAAACAACATTAATTTTTAATATAGCGCATGCTGAAAGAAATTAGAATTTCCTCTTATTATTTCTTAATGAGTTGTCCCAAAAAACTTTCAGCCGAAACGACTGCTGCATCAGAAAGGTCCGCAAGTACGAAAAGGCTGAAATGGGCTGTGCAGATGACAAAGGGGGTTTGGTCAAGTCAGACCCATGGCAAGTAGGACTCAAACCGAGTCGGACCCAATCGGTCAAGTCGGACCCAAATTTTTTGGTCAGGTCGGACCCACGCGGAAGTCAAGTCGGGCCCAAATATTCAAGTGGGACCAAACATTTTTTTAGATAAAAATATTATTTAACTATGATGGACACAGACGAATTTTTTAATAAGCACTGAAACTCTGGACATAAAAGGCTTTTGGTTTTTGTTTCATGTGTAATAACAAGTTCAAAGACGGAGTGTTAATGTCAGCATAAACCTAGGGTTCTCTGATTCAAGTTGTAATCTTACTTGCTCAATAAACCCCGACTGCAAGGCAAATTAATAGTTTCTACTCGAAGAACGATTGATGTTAATTGATGTCAATCTGAATAGCAGTGCGTTGCAATTTCAGTGCTCTTTGAGCAGTATAAAAACGGTTGGTTTTGCAGTGAAATCAGTTAAAAATCGCAAAGCAAATTATCGATTTTCTACACTGAGATAGTGAGGAAAATCACATTCGTGGATGAGTTAGAGTTTTTTTAAATCATATACTTGATTAAACATGGATAATTGTGTAGAGTGCTATAAGGATATTCGGCCTCAGCAACACATTGTGAAATGTCTTGACCATGGACGTTCTAAACACGGAACTTTTGGCACCGGAATCTTGTGGCACCGGAATCTCGCAGCAAGACTACCAACGTGCCAAGAAGGGTGAGTGTTAAAAGGTGAAATTCTCAATGCTTTTATGTGTTGTGTCTCATTTTGATTTCGCCGTTTATTGTAAAATATTAAAAGTAATTTCAAATATATTTTTTGTAGAAAAGAAGGATCTTGACTACTGCTATTCGGCTTATCGTAACCGTCTGTTTTCAAATGGAATTTGAGGAGTCAGGTTCCTACTCCATGCCAGTATTAGAGGTTGAAAACATTTACCAAGGGCAGTCCACAATTGACTATAGTATGCCTACTGTTAGGTATATGATCATTAACCCTAATTATCCCCCGTGAAACGGAGGGATATAGGTTTGAGATTGTCCGTCCGTCCGTCCGTCCGTCTGTCCGTCCGTCCGTCCGTCCCCTCTTCAAGCTAAGGACTTTGTGGACACCACTTCTATATCAACGAAGCATAATTCAGCTTTCATATTTCATACAGGTAAAATATAGGGTATAAAGATGTGCAACGTCAAGGTTTCAGTTTGATCGAAGCAAAATTGACAAATTGACAGGCTTTTGAAAATCGTCGAAAATAGACATATGTGCACATGTATAGGACTTTGTGGACACCACTTCTATATCAACGAAGCATAATTCAGCTTTCATATTTCATACAGGCAAAACATAGGGTATAAAGATGTGCAACGTCAAGGTTTCAGTTTGATCGAAGCAAAATTGACAAATTGACAGGCTTTTGAAAATCGTCGAAAATAGACATATGTGCACATGTATAGGACTTTGTGGACACCACTTCTATATCAACGAAGCATAATTCAGCTTTCATATTTCATACAGGCAAAATATAGGGTATAAAGATGTGCAACGTCAAGGTTTCAGTTTGATCGAAGCAAAATTGACAAATTGACAGGCTTTTGAAAATCGTCGAAAATAGACATATGTGCACATGTATAGGACTTTGTGGACACCACTTCTATATCAACGAAGCAGCTTTCATATTTCATACAGGCAAAATATAGGGTATAAAGATGTGCAACGTCAAGGTTTCAGTTTGATCGAAGCAAAATTGACAAATTGACAGGCTTTTGAAAATCGTCGAAAATAGACATATGTGCACATGTATAGGACTTTGTGGACACCACTTCTATATCAACGAAGCATAATTCAGCTTTCATATTTCATACAGGCAAAATATAGGGTATAAAGATGTGCAACGTCAAGGTTTCAGTTTGATCGAAGCAAAATTGACAAATTGACAGGCTTTTGAAAATCGTCGAAAATAGACATATGTGCACATGTATAGGACTTTGTGGACACCACTTCTATATCAACGAAGCATAATTCAGCTTTCATATTTCATATAGGCAAAATATAGGGTATAAAGATGTGCAACGTTAAGGTTTCAGTTTGATCGAAGCAAAATTGACAAATTGACAGGCTTTTGAAAATCGTTGAAAATAGACATATGTGCACATGTATAGGACTTTGTGGACACCACTTCTATATCAACGAAGCATAATTCAGCTTTCATATTTCATATAGGCAACATATAGGGTATAAAGATGTGCAACGTCAAGGTTTCAGTTTGATCGAAGCAAAATTGACAAAATGACAGGCTTTTAAAAATCGTCATAAATCGACATATATGCAAACGGAGTGGACTTCAAGGAAGGGTGTCCAGCTTAGATATTGCATAGGGGTAATATTTAGGGTTTCACGGGGGATATTGCTGCTCTCTGACAGCATCTAGTTAATTTAACACACCATAAAGCGTTAAAAGATTTCTTTTTATCTCCAAGTTTTTTTTTCGTACCAGGAATAAATTAGAATGGTTGGGTAGTTACACATTAAAAATGGTAACAATATTGAAAATTTTGTTTTAAAAAATATGCAGTATTGATAAGTATATTCAATCAATAGTGTTCTATTATTAAATAAACATGTAGTTTTTTGAACTGCCTTTCTTTAATAGAAGCAGAATCTCTGGAATCAATGGAAAATGAACAGCAGAACAGCGAGGTAGACCTTCAGGCGTTGAGGAATGTTCTCCCAACAGCATGGAATAGAAGTGCTGATCAACATGTCGTACCATGGAGATTGTTTATCTTCATCCGTCGCTGCGTTGGGGCAAGACTGTCCGCCACCACCACACCAAGATTTATCATTCATTCAGCGCGAGGCACCAAACGCGACCTACTGGCGTTGCGCTGTCCGCAATAAGCGAGTTAAGTGCGGTCCGGGAGTTATCCAGCATGGAAGCTCGTTCACAGATTACGGAGTAGGTCATTCTCATCAATCAGACCCTGGGATTCAGCTCAAGACAAAGATCACGAAGCAAGTGAAAGAGAGACGTCTTTAGACCAACGGCCGCAATCGTGGAAGGTCCCTCGTTGCCTAATCTAGAAAACCTGCGCCGAACAGCAAATTGGGCGAGAGAAGTGGGGCGCCCAAAACATAAAAAGGACCTGGATTTTCAGGTAAATAATGTAACAAACTGAATACATGAAGTCAATGAGAATGATAAATAAAAATGTGGAGGAAATAGTAAATGAATAAAATGATACAAAATGAACTCAGGTTAAATGAAAAAAAAAATAAACAAACAGAATATAAATAAATAGAAATAGAAAATAAATAAATCAACTGACGTATTATTCTTAAAATAAATAAGAAAATAAATAAATCAACTGACGTATTATTCTATTTCTAATTTTCAGTTGACTGAAAATGAATGCCGAACGGTTTCTTGAAGGCAGACATCAAAGTTGACGACCAGCGGCACCTTCTTTTCACTTCAGATCATCAACTTTCATTATTAGCGAAATCCAAAACCCTGTACATAGGCGGTACCTGCGGGGTGGTAAAGGCACCCTTTCAGCAGTTATTTAGTATTCCTTCTTTCGTCAAGTCCGATGACGACGTGAAACAGTTGCCGCTGGTTTCGTGACTATGTCGCGGCGAAAGAAAAAGGATTCTGTCAAGGTAAGCTACTATTGTTATAATAAAAATAAAAATAATAAAAATAATAATAATAATAAAAATAATAATAATAATAAGGATCACGTCAAGGAAGCTAAGATTGTAATAATATAATTAATTTGATTAAAAGAATAACAATAAAAAATGAAATACTGTGTGTAAATTAGGTGATGTAAAACTTATTTATATCTATTATTTTAGGTTTTAGAAGCGGTGAAGGAACTTCTGCCTAACAGCGAATTGCAAGGTGCAGTGGCGTTCTTTTTTTTTTTTTTTTTTGCTTTACATTGTAAAGTAAAAATGACAAAAAAAAAATTAATGGACAAATGTTCGCAAATTATTGCCTGTTTAACATGCAAAACCTTTATTGTTGGCTCCAGGGCTGTGGAAGGCGTTTGGTGATGACGTGAGGATTAAAGGCTGCGTCTCCCACTAGACGCAGGCCGTCTGGCGACGCGTATAAGCTCAAGGACGGCAACAATTGTATATGCAGCACGGCTCCGTTCACAGGTATACCAAAAACGACGAACCGATGTGCGAAACATTGATTATTGTGTAGACCCTAGTTCTGTGGCTTTATTCTTTGTCTTGCAATTCATTTGTAGTGTGTAAAATAGATCCATCATGTAAAATTACTAAGATACGACTGGTATTTATTTAGGGTGTTTTACTTTTTCGCTTTTTAGGATTATTCGCAAGATGCTCGCCCTTTCCTTTCTTCCCTCCACTCACATCGAGCCCTGTTTTCAAAAGCTGGCGGAGACGGCCCAGAGTCTTGAAGAATTGACCTCTCGCTTTGCAAACGTGGAGGAAAATTGGATTTCCTCATCGGCTGGGAAAGTAGAAGATTGGTCGATTTTTGGACGGCTCATAAGAACAAGACGACGTGGAGGGTTGGCACCACCGACTCCTACCCTTTACTTTTTGGTCGACCTGCTGCATCACGAGGCCCAGATGATAAATGTTTTTTCCAGGTTGGTCTCAGAAGGGAAATTGCGCCGCTCTCAGAAACAGCCTATACCGCACAGTGTTCGGACTAATCGACAAATATTGGGACGAATACTGAGCAGGCTTGCGCTGCGCCTCGCAGCTGTTGAAGGCAGTTGGTCGAATTTACGCGCCAACTCCCTAGATTTGAGAGACTATGCCTCGATAGTGAGATTTATTTTTTAGAATTTTTTATTTCCCAACTCTTCGGATTGGGGCCTATAGGTTTGGGGTATCCGTCCGTCTGTCCGTCACCGCTTTTTTTGTACACGCCATATCTCCGGTTCTATCGGTCGTGGAGCATTGATAGTTCTTTTAGTCGTAGAACATTAAGAATAGGCTCAACTGAAAGATCTCAACTTGTGTATGTGTCTTTTGGCACATTTGGTCAGATTCGAACCCGGAAGTGGTAAAATTATCAAAATAGTCAATAATTGGAGTCTTTGCTAAATGAAGCTTGTACACGCTACATCAGCGGGTCTATTGAACTTGATGTTAGGTTTAAATGAAAGGGCTCGACCTGTAGATGTGCCTTTTGGTACTTTCGGTCATATTCGGTCATCCGGAAGTGGTCAAATTGACCAAAATGGGCGATAATTGGGGTTTTAGAGAAATATGTTTGTACACGCTGTATCTCCAGTCGAATCTGTTAATAGTTGGAGACAGCATTGTCCGACCCCTAATTTGGAATATCCTATTGCTTCAGTCTATAATACTTAAACTGAAGGTCGCTTTTAAAAATTGACTTCATACCCCTTTGAATTTGGGGGCGGTTGGGGCCAGCTCGTGTTTCACAAATACTTACTTGTTTTTTATATTTTTCTTAATACTCATATTGCCTAGGTCAAGCATGTCCATTATTGTAATATGTTCTTTGAAACTAGTTAAGGATAGGAATTTGTTTTTAAAGGTTTAAGGCATTCGGATAAAGCAAGAATTGAGCATCTTAAGTACTTTACTGTTCTGTTTTGGGGTAAATTATTCTCGCTGATGTCATTGTTTCGCGATTAAAAGGGTGTGGTCATAAACAAGTTAGTTTGGTTTTTAATGAATTTTTTCATGTGAAATTGCTGTGTAAAATAAAAGGTTGCAAACAGAGTTGTTTGGTTTTCAGTTCATTTTTTTAAGTACAAAGAACGACTTCTCACTTAAGGAATGCAGAATTCATTGCTAAAAGAAAACGAAAAGCATTGGGTCCGACTTGACCATTTTGGTCCGACTTGACTTTCACGTTGTTCCGACTTGACCAAGATGTGGGTCTGACTTGACTTTAAGTTGGTTCGAGTTTTACGGTCCGACTCGACATGGATCCGGCTTGACCCAAGACCTGAAAAGGCATGACTGCTTGAAAGAAAACTCCCGACCACATACAAAGAACACCAGAAAAGTGTGTTTGAGTTTTCATGTGTACTGTATTCTTGAAGTATATTTTGCGAAGTTAACAAAAACGAAACTATGTTGCTTTTTTTTGTTAGAATTATGTCTCCCTAACCAAGGGGAGACATATTGTGTTTGTACGTTGTGTGTGTGTCAGTCTGTTGTGGACAAAGTGTTGTGTGCAAGATATCTCCAGAACGAAACGTCGGATCGACTACAAACTTGATCGATTTATTCCTTCGTTAAGTCGGACGGTTCTGTCAACTTTTCACACATGTCACGTGATTAGGGCAGGTGCATAACGGCATCAAGTAAAACTCTTGTGTGCGAAATTTCTCAGCTGCTGAACATTGGAGAAAGTTGAAACTTGTTGAGATTCTTGCTTGGTAGGTCTGAAAGACTCTATAGAATTTTTTCGCGAGTAGAACTAACGAATGTGGCGTATGACGTCATCACGTAAAATATGTATATATTGTAAAAAAGGTCTTTTGGTAAAAAAATCTCGATAACGGAAAGTCCTATCGACTTCAAATTTTATATGGATATTCCTTGGGTCAGTCGGAGGGTTCTGTCAACTTTTCACAGGTGTATGACGTCATAACGTAAAATTATTGCTTGCGAAATTTCTCAGCTGCTGAACATCGGAGAAAATTGAAACTTTGTGGGATTATTGCCTGGTAGGTCCGAAAGACACTTCAAATTTTTTTCCCGAGCTTGTACACGCTACATCAGCGGGTCTATTGAACTTAAAGCGTTGATGTTAGGTTTAAATGAAACAGCTCGACCTGTAGATGTGCCTTTTGGTACTTTTGGTCATATTCGCTCATCTGGTGTTAAGCAAAATATCTCGACATCGGAAAGCCAGATCGACTTTAAATTTGGTGTAGTTATTCCTCGGATAAGTCGCACGGTTTTGGTTAAGCATTATTAAACTCGTGTAGAAAATCAAGAAAGGTGCATAACACCCCCCACCCCCCACCCCCCACCCCCCCCCCCCCCCGCCTCCCCATTTTTTGGCTCCTTTGTTATCTAAGCATAGGTGTTAACTTTGGATTTCAGCGTTTTGCAGAAGAAATTCGAGTTTTCCTGCATTCTTTAGAAAGCTTCAAAACAGTAACAGCATTACTGTCGGTCCATTGCTATTTGTTAGTGCCTGAAATTAAGCTTTTTGTGCGTTTCTCATCTACGACTGTTACGTAATGTGCCACTCAGTCAGGGGTCAGTGTCAGTTGTGCTACATGATGGAGTCGTTATCCACGAGGTCATGGAATGCTTTTGTCGTATTATAATGCAAAGCAGGTCTAGCTATTGATTTTTTTCGCCGCATACTTGATTCGGTTCTCAAGGTGTTCTATATATAAGAGCTATTTTGTATCGATTGGCATTGTTTGCAGAAGAATTTTTCGCTTTTAAAGTGGGTCATCTGATATCTTGTATTATGAGAAGCACCTCACCATTTTGGTACCGAAATGCCCCCTTCCTTCTCCCACCGAGGTCCGTCATCTGATGCGCAGTTATGAAGAATGCCTTTCTAGTGCTTTTTGGCCGATGGGAATGTGCAAAGACAAGGTAGTCTATTATGACTATAACTACACTAAGGGTGCAGACCGTTGCCGTTGCCTTGGGCAAAAGGGTTATGTTTATAGTCGGACCTACATTAAATAGCTTGGGGGGGGGGGGGCGGGCGTGTGGAGGATGATGGTTAGCAAAGAAAAAAATCCCGACCACCTTCAAGACCTGGATAAAAAGATGTAAAGTAACACCGGTTTGTCGTGACCCCTTCCAGATTCGGTAAAAAGACGTACGGTAAAACCTACCTGTCTTGACCAACTTCCAGACACGGATAAAAATGTAACGTACAGTAAAACTACTACTTCAGATGTGGATAAGAAGGGCCTAAAGTAAAACCCGTTTTAGCGACCACCTTCCAGACTCGGATGAAAAAAAGACGTCCGTTTATACATGTACCACCATCTGTTTTGTTTATTTTGAGTTTTTTTTTTACAATGAATTAAGATTATGTTCATAGAAATGAATATTTTATTTGAGTAATTGGAAAAAAAGGATTTTTTTGGGAGGGGGGAATCGGAGTTTAGTCGGGGAGACATCTGTTTTTGTTTACGAAACCAAAAAACTAAGTAGGTATCGATTGAAAGTGTATGATATTAGCCTGTACTCCTATGTTTTCTGTGCACTGGCCGCTCTAGTTAAGTTCTGTGGCTGGCGGGATCACTTGTCATTCTTATCAACTGGTTCTTTTTTTATTTGGTGTTGCTTTTGTTGCGAATTGTCACTGCTGTAACAGGATCATGTGCATTTGCTTACAGATTGTCCGGTATTTCCTGTGGCTGTCCTGAAATGCCTACAAGTTCATTAATTCGGAACGCATAAAAAAGTGGCTGTGAAGGTGAGAAGAATGCAGAGCACTAGCAGTTCTGACGCCGTTGGAGAGGCTGCTAAAAACCCATCTGGGAAAGACGAAGAGAGAAAACCCCTACTGTGCAGCTTGTGTAACGAATGTTTTGCGGATGAGGTACTTTACGACAAACACCTGGAGATACACGATGTCAAGCAGGACAAACCGCCCAGTGACAGTACAAGTTGTAAAAGCACCGGTGGACGGAAAGCAGCCAGGCGGGGGAAAGTGTTCAATTGTGATTTCTGTGATAAAGCCTACTACAAAAGGAAAGACCTTATGAGGCATTTCGTAAGTCACACCGGAGAATGGCGCTTTATGTGTGACTTCTGTGGCGCCAAATTTTACGACAAGTCAAAGCTGATTAAGCACAGAGTCATTCATGACAAACCTTGTCGTTATTGTGACAAGCCTTGTATTCAAAAGAGATGTGCGAGGGGGGAAAAGCACCACAAATGCGAGCTATGCTATAAGGTGTTTAGTTTTAAGTGTTCACTGGAAAAACATATTGCAGAGCATGCCAAGACTCATATCTGTGAATTTTGTGACGGAGTGTTTAAAACTAGCGTTATTTTAACGCGACATCTTCGTACACACAGGGCTGAGAAACCTTTCAAGTGCAACATTTGTGAGAAATGTTTTAGTCGGAAGTCAAAACTACAAGAACATCGGTCTATTGTCCACTCTGCCGGAAAGCCTTACAAGTGTAACACATGCGGTAGAGGATATGCTGTCAAGCGTCTACTGAACCGTCACATACTGACACATTCCAGGCCTTACGTGTGTGAAATTTGTGCCAAAAGCTTTGGTCGAAAGGCGTATCTTGAAAATCATTATGTTTCTCACCCGGAGCGGCCTGTTGTCAAAAGCGATGAAAAAGTGATGAAAAAGTTACCGAAACAAAGAAACAGGGCAAGAGAATATGTGAAACCAAGACAAAAGAGTGTGCCAGCGGGCTTGTGCGAGATTTGCGGAAAAACCTTCTATCAATATGGACATCTGACCAGACATCTTGCGACTCATTCTGGAACAAGACCCTATCAGTGCAAAATATGTATGCGTGATTATACCCGGAAGGATCGCCTCACTGCTCACCAGCGCAAGCACACTGGTGAAAAGCCGTTCAAATGTGATTTATGTGAGAAGGGCTTTACGACCAGAAGTCAGTTCCAGGAACACATACGCTCGTGTTGTAATCAGCAGTCTAGGAAAACGCCTTGTGAGGCCTCAGTGGAATAATCACCTTTTAATGATTGCCAATGCATACATAGAACACAGAATTATTTATACCGTGCATCAACACAACCATAACTTGTTCACTCTTCCAATGTTCGAAAACGTCACTTTGTGTTCTATTAGAAGTGTCATAATATCGTCGAAACAACGTGACTAAACGACGGGAAAGATAGAACTAGAGTGCCACAGCACTGAAATAAAACGGCATCTCTGAACGCAGAGGGGTTTAAAAAAACAGCGTATCACGGCCCAGGAGATTCTTGAAAATGTACCTCAGAATGCAGAGGGTCCCTGAAACATGGCTCAGAACGCAGAGGCTTTCTGCAAAACGACACCAGAACGCAGGGGTATCCCGAAATCCTTCCATCTCGCCAAAAAACAAAAACTGCGTAAATCGCCAACAAAGGCTGCTGTGGCATTATATATGTAAATTATAAGTGGTTTTAGGGATACTTGGCTCGAAGACTGCTGTACAATTAGTCATTCCAATAAGGGAGATCTTGGAAACAACTTTACTCTATTTACAACGACGTGGTTTATAACGACATAACATTAATTTTTAATAGGGCACATGCTGAAAGAAAATTAGAATTTCCTCTTATCATTTCTTTATGATTTGTGCCATAAAACTGCATCGAAACGACAGCTCCATCAGAAAGGTCCGCCAGTACGAAAAAGCTTAAATGGGCTGTTAAGATGACAACATGGCAGCTTGAAAGAATACTCGTGAACACATGCAAAGAACATAACAAAAAGTGTGTTTGAGTTTCCTTATGTATTGTATTTATGAAGTGTATTTTGCAAGGTTCCTGGTCAACTCGTACCTTTGCCAAGTCGTACCCTACCAAGTCGTACCTTGGTGGAAGTCGAGTCGTACCCTGTTTTATACCAACTCGTATCCTCGTGAAAGTCAACTCGTACCCCGGTTACCAAGTCTTACCCCATTTATTTTATTTATGTTAATATTGTTGCGTAACTTAGTCATTGGTTTATATTGACAAGTATATATAAAGATTACCAAAGAAACAAGAACGGATAAAACATATTAAATTTCATTTTACCTTCCTTCAATTTAAAAAAAAATCATTTTTCAAATGTTATTTTGTCATTAAACCTTTCGGATATGTTATGTCGCAACAAAATTTAAACACTTAATACAAATAACTGTTCCTGGTTGTTTTCCTAATTTTAAATACTATGTTTATGGCATTTTAAACAAGTTGTAGGAAGACACTATTTTTTGGCCCTTGTTTCGTCCTTGGGTGTACCACATTACTGTCATTTTAAGCATTCGTTTTGTAAAAGAAACATCTTACCAAGGTCTTTTATACTTAGACTGTTAAAATGAAATCGCTTACCCACTTTGCAATTTGGAATTCCTCTTAGGAAATGCCGGATCCACATTTTCTATGCTGGTAATACTCGCACTCAATGTATTTTATTATCTTTGCCGAGGCCGAATGCCTTCATTACTCGACAGACATATATCCACAAACATTTTATCATTTAAATGAGTATCCAGTTCAAAATATATCTTTATCCAGATTTTGTCTCAGCACACGATCAATAGCATTGGTATCCACTCCACAATTAACAAAACTGGCTTAACTCTGAGGGGATATTTGTACTCAGTTTTGGATTAAAGTGCAAAACGAGCCTCCAATGAAACTACATTTTGCTGAGTAGCTCCGAGTCAATGTACTCCGGTCTTAGCGAATGAAATCCGTTTTTAAGAATTACTCCTGGTAAACGCACTACAGTAATTGCAATCAATCGTAACACTGAAATATGAACCACCAGTGAGGGGTGGGGGATTAGTTAAATTTATCTACCTGATACCAAGATGACTGCAATTAATACAACATTCGCTATCGTACGGAATCGCCAGTTGATTCCAATTTTGGGTATAATTGTATTGAATAACGTGCAACAAACAAAATAGTGGATAGTTAACACTTAACAAGTTGTGCGAGTAGCCGTTCGTCCTTTTTAACCCAGCCGACTTTGTCGGACTGGGTTAGTCGTATCACTATAGGAGGCTTGAATGTATGTGCGTATGTTAAGCTTTTTCTTTAAAATGCTACTCCTACAGTTTTTATCCAATCGTTTTGTTATTGCGCAGGAATGTTCGCTGGGTGGTCCCCCAGGATTGACGAAACACTGACAAAATGGCGGCACTTTTTGTGGCCGTGTTGACCCATTTTTAAAATGCTACTTCTCCTACAGTTTTACTCCAATCGTTTAGACGCATAGGTGTTCCCCAGGGTTTCGTCTACCAGGCTAACATTTTTTTCGCGGTTTGTCCACCTGGACTTCTTTTTTTTTTGCAAATGACAAAAAAATGCCGAAATGGTTGAATTTTACAAATTTTGTAAAATTGTGTAAATGTCGGTGAATACGTGAATCGTTAAAACCCAGCTACTCCGACATCCCTTCTCGGGTAGATTCCACCCGAAAAAAACTCGTTTTTGTGTATTAAAATTATGAAAAAGTTACGTTCAGTTCTCCATTTTTTGGCCTAACAGTATTCGTTTCAGAGTTTTCCTTTCTTTCCTTGTTTGGTAACTCGGCTGGGTCATTTCCGATTTTTTATGTCTTCTTCTTCTCTGACACTTTTCGCCCTGGGATCATGAAACTTGAGGCTTATGAAAAGCTTGTTCTGAACACGTGCATGTCACTTTTTAGACCCCAACCAGTCGTGCCCGGGGGTTCTATAGGATTGCCCTCTGTCGGTCCATCTGTCCGGCCGTCCGTCCGTCTGTGATACTTTGGATGCTGTTTTGTTTCCACGCAAGTTCAACGAAACTATTTACCCTAGGCATATGCAACCTTGCAGAGTGAAAATACATATATTGTAGTTCTGCAACCTCGTGTTATTTTTCAAATCGGCCAAAACTTGTCAAAATGGCGACTTTTCAAAAATTGTGATCTCTTGACAGGCATCATACTTTTCCGGCAATTGCCGGAAATCCGGCAAGTTGGACCCGATCTGGGGGGTCTTCGAGGTCAGTGGAAATCTGCAATAAATTTTTTTGGGTATGTTGGGTGGGGGGGGGGGGGGTTTGGATGTAGGCATATCGAGCCATCATCGTCACTTTTAACTTGATGCATTTCCAATGTTATGATTTTTTTGCTCGCGGCTTACAGCGCCCCCCTGCAACCCCAGCTGGGATCTTAGTCGCGCTCCGCGCGCATGTTGTATCCTTTTCATATGTATATTTTCATAACTAAATTTCCGGCAATTTGGACGAGGCCCCGGTATGATACCTGTCTTGAGATAACTTTAATGTAAGACTTGTAAATGTAAATGTAAAACTATTAATCCTAGGCATATGCTACATTGCACATTGAAAATATATATATTGAAGTTGTACAACGTTGTGTTATTTTTCAAATCAGTCAAAAAATTGCCAAACTGGCGACTTGTCAAAACTTGCCAATTTATTAGATAACTATAATGTAAGAATTAGGTGGTTTCCACGCGAGTTCTCCGAAACTATTTACCCTAGGCATATGCAACCTTGCACGGTGAAAATACATATATTGAAGTTGTGCAACGTCGTGTTATTTTTCAAATCGGTAAAAATTGCCAAAATGGCGACTTGTCAAAAATTGTGATTTCTTGAGATAACTTCAATGTAAGACTTAGGTGCTTTCCACACGAGTTCTCCAAAACTATTAATCCTAGGCATATGCTACCTTGCACATTGAAAATATATATATTGAAGTTGTGCAACGTCGTGTTATTTTTCAAATCGGTAGAAAAATTGCCAAAATTGCAACTTGTGGTGTCCGGTTGGGGTTTGCGCCTTCGACGATGGCTTGTTATTTTCGTCTTCGATTTCGTTTTCTTTGTTAAAACGCCATGTGAAAAGAGTGTATTTTTGCAAGTAAATGCGGAGCATTTAACGTACAGCACAGAACACCACACAGTAGCTGAGCTTTGTGCGAGCTGTCACTGCGTAAATAGATAACACAGCGTATGCCTGATCAGTCAATAAAACCTTAAGTCAACAAAAACCAAACACTACTCGGCTTATAAGACGTATTCAAGCTGTGTTGTTTGCTAATATATTTAGCTGGTATTAAGTTATCAACCTATGGAGTTTTTTTCTTGACAGTGGTCCGATTTGTTAGAATATTATAAGCCGCATACATGCTGTGCCATAAGCTCTGTACATAGTTGTATAACACACTGTATGCATGTTGTAAAATACTTTATATTATTCAAGAAATAATCCATTGAAGGAAGTATTTTTGCGTTTTAATTTTTGTCAAATGTTTAAAATTTCGCTAGCGAATTGCAGTTCGAGTTTCATAATTTAATAAATGCCATATATGTATATGTTACAGGCCATGAGTGAAACCAGGCTATGTATACATAGCCTAGGCTATGAATACATGGCCTGATGCGACCAGGCTATCTATACAGAGCCTAGGCTCTTTATTCATAGCCTGAATTTGCAGCCAAAAAATTTCACTCATGGCCTGAAATGTCTGATGACATTGATTGCTACCTTTATTAATTACTTAGAGTGTTTTTAATTGCAATTTGGGGTTCAAGGTAGGATTATTTTCAGCACTAATTGATGTCTGAGATGGAAAATCTCCGATCATGCCTTTGTGAGCGGTAATTCCCGTTTTATCACAAATTCCTGTTCTTTGATATGTCTTTTATGGCCACGACTGATAATTGTGGGTGTTTCAATTGCAATTTTTAGATCTAAGAGGGAAGTAAAATTTGTTCATTAATGATTTATTGGATCTCCCAAGTTCTTTTTTATTTGGAATTAAGTCACCCTGACACTAGACCCCCGAAAATGTCTAGAAAGCAATTGCCGTGCTCGCTTGATAACGTCATACAGGCTTTCCAAAGGTACATAGTACAGCGTATTTTCATCAGCATTTTCTTTCCTTTTGATCACTTTTTGCACATCGCCACAAACCAAAATGCAATATTTTCTCAAAAGATAATACTGCCTTGAAGTCTTTACATTTGTCTGCTTTGCTTCTACAATTTCAGTCATCAAAACATCTTACTGGTCTTTTCAGATCAATGTAGTTTTTTCTGGTCACGTTTTGCACCTAAAACTTTCACCAATTCTCCCGTAAATCGTGCCTCAATGTCCGTATCCATTTCGACAATATTATCCAAACTAATTCTTATCCTTATTCGTGTTAAAGTATAATGAAGGTCTACACATTTCAGGCATCTTTTATAGACATGTGGGTCGATCTACTAACACCGGAGGACATGTAATTAAGGAATTTTAGCTGTTAGCTGGAATTAAAATTAGTTATTATTTCACACACCAGAGTAGTTATTCGATTTTTGAGTCGGATTTGTAACCTGGGTAGGACACAGAATAATTGAAATAACAGGCGGTCCAATAATTGCATCTGCCCACGAAACAAATGATCAGTCAATTGTAATTAAAAGGCATGGTTGTATGATTGAAGTTACAATCACAGATCATTCTATATAAATTGTATTTCAAAGGCATGACTGAAGATTAATGATCACAGATATCAATTATCATTACAGGTGAAACACTAACAGTCATCATAGCGAATTACGAATCAAAGAGAAGAATTTATAATGAACAGGATATAACTACTCACAAAGGCATGAGTGAGAATAATCCTACTATGAACCCCAAATTGCAATTAAAAACACTCACAAATAAGTATTAAAGATGGCAATCTATGCCATCTGACAAGTCAGGCCATGAGTGAAATTTTTTGGTTGCAAATTCAGGCTATGAATAAAGAGCCTTGGCTATGTATACATAGCCTGGTTTCACTCATGGCCTGTAAGATATATAAACGCAGGGTACGAGTTGGTAAGTAGGGTAGGACTTGACTTTCGCAGGTGTACCACTTGAACAAAAATTGGGTACGATTTGACCAAAGTGGTACGACTTTGTAGGGGTACGACTTGGCAAACGTGGTACGCGTTGACCAAGCCCCATTTACAAAAGTTGCATTTTTGTAAGAATTAAGTTCTGTACATTTCGAATCTCCTGTGGCTAGTGGGATCACTTGTCATTCTAGTTAACTGTTTTTTGTTGAGGCCGGTTTAGGTCCGCTTTTATTAGTCCAGCTTACGTTACACGTAAGCTGGGGTATTCCTATCGGTCTGCGGATGGCGTCCGTTAGTTAGTTAGTTAGTTAGTTAGTTAGTTAGTTAGTTAGTTTGCTGTAAACTTTGTTTCAAAATGCATCTCCTCCTACAATTTTGATCCGATGTCATGTATTTTTGGTGCGAGGCATCCCTAAGGGGTCGTGCATACGGCTTGTGCTTTTCTAGTCGATCGGGTGATTTTTGAATTTTTGGGGAATTTTTTAAGAAAAAAATTTAAAATGTATCTCCTCCTACATTTTTGACCCGATGTCATTTATTTTTGGTATGAGGCACCCCTAAAGGGTCGTGCATACGGCTTGTGCTTTTGTAGTCGATCGGACAATTTTTGTATTTTTGGGGATTTTTTTTTAGCAAAACTTTTGAAAAAAAATGCATCTACTCCTACAATTTTGATTCGATGTCATTTATTTTGGTGTGAGGCATTCCTAAGCGGTCGTGCATACGGCTTGTCCTATTTTAGTCGATCGGGTGATTTTTTAATTTTTGGGGATTTTTTAAAGAAATTTTAAAATGTATCTCCTCTTACATTTTTGACCCGATGCCATTTATTTTTGGTATGAGGCACCCCTAAAAGGTCGTCATACGGCTTTTGCTTTTTTAGTTTGTATTTTCGGGGAAATTTTTAAGCAAAAATTTCGAAAATAATTCAAAATGCATCTACCCCTACAATTTTGATTCGATGTCATTTATTTTTTGTGAGTGCATACAGCTTGTGCTTTTTAGTCGATCGGGCAATTTATGTATTTTTAGGGAGATTTTGAAGAAAAAAACTTCAAAATGCATTTCCCCTACAGTGTTGAACCGATTTCTTGCTTTTTTTTTTTTTTCTTTTTTGGTTTGAGGCATCCCTAGGGTTGAGCATACGACTTGCGCTTTTTAGTCGATCCGACAATTTCTGTATTTTTTTGGGAATTTTTGAAGAAAAACTTCAAAATGCATTTCCTCCTACAGTTTGTATCCGATTTCATTTATTTTTGCTATGAGGCATCCTTAGGTAGGTATCGCAAAGGGCTTGTGCTATTTGACTCGACTTGGGAATTGTTCATTTCGGGGGGAATTTTTGATGAAAATACCACAAAATGCATTTTCTCCTGCAGTTTTGATCAAACATCATTTATTTTGGGGCTGAGGCATGCTTACGGTGTCGTGAATATGGCCTGTCTTTTCAGTCGATCAGAGAATTTTTGAAGAAAAAAATTCAAAATGCATTTCCTCCTACAGTTTTTATCAGATTTCATTTATTTTGGATATGAGCCGTCTCTAGGGGGTCATGCATACGGCTTGTACTTTTTGAGTGAATTGGAAAACTTTTGAATTTTTTTCGGAATTTTTGAAAAAAAAAAAAAAAAAATCTCCTCCTACAGCGCATAATCGCAAGTTAAATTAACTTGCGCAGTAGTCAGATTTAACAACCGCACATCGACGCAAGTTAAATAAACATTCGCAGTAGTCCAAATTAAGTACTGCGCATCGATGCAAGTTAAATAAACATGCGCATTGGTCCGAAATGTGAACCGCGCATCGACGGAAGATAAATAAAGATTCGAACTGGTAAAAAATAAGCACCGTGCATCAACGCAAGTTAAGTAAACATGCGCACTGGTCCGAAAAAAGAACTACGCATCGACGTAAGTTGAATAGACATGCGCAGTGGTCCGAAATGCGAAATGCGCATCAACGCAGCCTAAAGAAACATGCGCACTGGTCCGAAATGCGAACCGCGCATCAACGCAATTTAAATAAATATGCGCACTGGTCCGAAAAAGAACCGCGCATCGACGCAACCCAAAGAAACATGCGCACTGGTCTGAAATGAGAACCACGCATCAACACAAGTTTAATAAACATGGACAATGGCCTGAAATGCGAACCGCGCATCGACGAAAGTTAAATAAACATGCGATCCGTCCAAAATAAGCACCGCACATCGACGCAAGTTAAACAAACATGCGCACTTGTCCGAAAAAAGAACCACGCATCGACGCAAGTTGAATAGACATGCGCAGTGGTCTGAAATGAGAACCGCGCATCAACGCAAGTTAAATAAACATGCGCAGTGGTCCGAAGAAAGAACCATGAATCGACGCAAGTTGAATAGACACAAGAGTCGGGCATCGACGGGACTTAAATAAACATGCGTTCTGGTCCGAAATGCAAATCGCGCGTCAATGTAAGTTAAATGAACCTGCTCACTGGTCCCAAAATGCGAACCGCGCATCAACGCAAGTTTAAAAAAACCTGCGCGCTGGTCCGAAATGCGGACCGGATATGAATGCAAAGTAAATAAACATGCACACTGTTCCGAATTGCGAACCGCACATCAGCACAAGTTAAATAAACATTTGTAATGGTCCAAAATAAGCACTGATCATCAATACCAGTTAAATAAATATGCGCAATGGTCCAAAATGCGAACCACGCATCAACACAAGTTAAAAAAAACATGCGCGCTGGTCCGAAATGCGAACCGCACATCAACACAAGCTAAATAAGCAAGCACACGGGACCAAAATAAGCACCGTGCATCAACGCAAGTTAAATAAACATGCGCACTATTTCGAAATGCGAACTGCCCATTAACGCAATTTAAATAACATGCGCACTTTTCAAAATAAGAACTGCGCATCAACGCAGCTTAAATAAACATGCGCACTGGTCCAGAATAAGAACCGCGGATCAACTCAAGTTAAAGAAATATGCGCTTTGGCCTGAAATAAGAACCGCGCATCGACGCACGTTAAATAAACATACGCAGTGGTTCGAAATGCGAACCACGCGCCAGCGTAAGTTAAATAAACCTTTGCTGTGGTCCAAAATAAGCACCGCGCGTCAACGCAAGTTAAATAAACAATCGCACTTCTCCGAAATTCGAACCCCGTATCAACGCAAGTTAAATGAACATTTGCACTGGTCCAAAATAAGCACTGCGCATCAACGCAAGTTAAATAAACATGCGCACTGGTCCGAAATTCGAACCGCGCATTTACGCAAGTTAAATAAACATGCGTAATGGTCCGAAATTCGAACTGCTCATCAACGCAAGTTGAATAAATATGCACACTGGTCCAAAATGAAAACCGCGCACCAACGCAAGTTAAATAAACATATGCTCACGCCGAAAATAAGCACCGTGCATCAACGCAAGTTAAATAAACATGCAAACTGGCCCGAAATGCGAACCGCGCATCGAGGCAACCTAAGGAAACTTGGGCTGTCCAAAATAAGTACCGCTCATCAACGCAAGTAAAATAAACATGCGCATTGGTATGGAATAAGAACCGCACATCAACACAAGGTAAATAAACATTTGCACTAATCCGAAATAAGAACCGCACATCAACACAAGGTTAATAAACATGCCCACTGATCCGAAATAAGAACCGCACATCAACACAAGGTAAATAAACATGCGCACTGATCCAAAATAAGAACCGCACATCCACACAAGGTAAAAAAAAACATGGGCGCTCGTCCGAAATGTGAACCGCACATCAACGCAAGTTAAATAAACATGTGCACTGTTCCAAAATGAGAGCCGCGCATCTACGCAAAATTAAATAAACATGCGCACTTGTCTGAATAAGAACCGCGCATCAAGGCAAGTTACATAAATATGCGCACTGGTCCGAAATGCGAGCGTTGTTTGAAGGTATCTATGGCAGACTATCCAGTCTACCAGAGGTACAAAAAATCTGTTTCCCATTTTTCTGGGAAAGAAATCTTTGTATGCATTTATCGGTCTATCTTCTGGTCCGGTGATAAATTAATTATTGAGCTAGCTCTTTGCCGTCTCATCTTTTGAAGCCGAATTTTTCAGGAAAATTCCCTTGCTCATGCATGCTGGAATTGGTCTTGTTGCTTTTCGTAAGCTGGGACTTTGTCCTTGGACAAACTTGTTGCGAATCTTGACCGCTATAACAGGTTCATCTGCATTTACTTACAGATTATCCGGTATTTCCTGTGGCTGTCTTCAAATGTCTACAAGTTTGTTAATTTGGGACGCATAGAAAGTGCTTGTTAAGGTGAGAAGAATGGAAAGCAATGTGAATTCTGATGCTGTTGGAGAGGCTACTGAAACCCCATCTGTGAAAGAAGAGAGAAAACCCCTACTGTGCACCTTGTGTAACGAATGTTTTGCGGATGAGGTACTTTACGACAGACACCTGGAGATGCACGAGGTCAAGGAGGACAAACCGCCCAGTGACAGTGCAAGTTATAAAAGCACCGGTAGACGGAAAGCAGCCAGGCGGAAAGCCTCGGTAAATCGGGGGAAAGTGTTTAAATGTGATTTTTGTGATAAAGCCTACTACACCAAGAAAGACCTGACGAGGCATTTGGTGCTTCACACCGGAGAGTGGCGCTTTATTTGTGACTTGTGTGGCGGAAAATTTTACGACAACTCCAAGCTGATTAAGCACAGAGCCCTTCATGACAAACCTTGCCCTGTTTGTGACAAGCCCTGTTCTAACAGCAGACATCACAGGGTGCGTCGTGACAAGGGACATGTGAAAGTGGAAAAAGGTCATCAATGTAAAATATGCAATAAGACCTTTGCTTCAGAGAAGCCACTGGAAAGACATATCTCAGATCATGCCAAGACTCATATCTGTGAATTTTGTGACCGAGTGTTTAAAACTAGTATTAATTTAACGAAACATCTTCTGACACACGCGGGTGAGAAACCTTTCAAGTGCAACGTATGCGGGAAAGGTTTTAGTCGTAAGGCAAAACTAAAAGAACATCAGGCAAATATCCACTCTGCCGAAAAGCCCTACAGGTGTAACATGTGCGGCAGTGAATTTGCTCTCAAGCATATGCTGAACCGTCACATCCTGATTCATACCAGGCCTTACGTGTGTGAAATTTGTCTCAAAAGCTTTGCTCGAAAGGAACATCTTAAAAGTCATTATGTTTCACACCCGGAGCGGCATGTTGTCAAAAGTGATGAAAAAGTGATGCGCGCATTACCGAAACAAAGAGACAGGACAAGAGAATATGAGAAACTAAGACAAAAGAGTGTTCCAATGGGCTTATGCGAGATTTGCGGAAAAACCTTCTTTGCATATGGACATCTGACAAGACACCTGGCGACTCATTCTGGAATTAGACCGCATCAGTGCAAAATATGTTCACGTGACTATTACCGGAAGGAACAACTCACTGCGCACCTGCGCATGCACACTGGTGAAAAGCCGTTTATGTGTGACTTGTGTGGGAAGAGCTTCTCCACCAAATACGGATGCGAGGTCGTACACGCCCGGGTACATTCAAAACAGCAGTCTGGTAAAGCACCGTGTGGGAACGAGTAAATTATCCCGCCCTTCTGATTGTCAGTGCCACACAAAGGACACAGAATTATTTTGACAGTAGGTGTGACGTGTCGCTTTGTTTTTGTTTTTGTTTTTTTTCTTTTTTTTTTTGTTTTTTTTTTTTTTTTTTTTTTGCTGTATGAGTGGGAGGGGGTGGGTAAGGATAGAATATAAAGGTCATGATTATAAGGGGCATGAAGGCCAAACCTGGTTTCGAAAGGGAGGCTGGGGAGGAAAATGGAAAACGGATAAGCCAAAATTGAGTAATTCAGCTCATGTCTGAGACGACTAACTCCGATATGAGATCACTTACTTAAATCCAAGTCAAGTTCCTCAACTTAAAATTTCGTGAATACGAGCCCTGGTTTCCTCCTATCCCCGCCTTCCGAACTGATAGTTTGGAAACCATCCGTTAACTAAAACATGTCGTGTTCTACTGAACCCATGCATGTATCTGACATGCACCTGTGGTAACAGATTCACATTTGAATTATATATGCTCTCAAATCATGCATTTTAAATGATATACAAAGAAACAAACAGTGCAATAACGTGAGTTACAGGAATTTTAACAAGTGGCAAGTGAAATATTTTTTTATGATGCATATGTTACAGGGAATCTGTGAAATTAGGGATTTCATGAAATCCCTAGTGGATTCGTGTAATAACTTGCTTGATCAATTTCGATGTTTTTATTGAGAATTTTCATGTTTGCAGTGTAGTATTTTACCGAAATTAATAGTAGATTTTGAATTAATATATTCAAAGCATTCGATTGTCAAACTATCATTCATGAGATACTTCAGTACCTGAATTTAGCGATATTTTTTATCCTATGTAACTTATGTCACATTTTTTACGTCAAATTCTGTTATTTTGGATGATAATGTTATAAATTCCAATTCCTTTCGATTTTAAAAGGTATACACAGTTTTGAAGAACCACTAAACAACTTTCCTGAATGGATAATTTTTCAAATTAGTTTTATAATCAATATGAACTTATTCATTACACGAATTCCCTGGGGATTTCATGAAATCCGTAATTACACAGATTCCCTGTAACACATATATTTGGTTACTCGACTAACCGAAATAACCGATGTGTTGGTTTCAAGCACCGAGGGTTTCGGTCGGTGACCGTTTGTCCCTTATATGTATAAAAATTAAGTGCTTAAAATTTAATACGGGCCGAGGACTCCTCATAAATAATGATTTCAACAAGGGACAGCTGGGCAATGATTTCTGTTTATGACACCATAGTTTATAATGACACTGCGCTTTTGATCACATAACTGTCGTCGCAATTGAGCTATAATCGCTCTTTAAAAAGTTTTGAGTTCTGACGTCATATCGTTACAATGAGGTTGTTTTGTATTTAAAGAAAAACCTTTGTCTTAAATCCGATTAAGAACTAGTTTCTTTTCGCGGGGCGACGACTTCTTTTCCGAATATTTAAATAATCATAGTAGGGCTTTTATGCAGGGCGACCGAGAAAAAGTGACGTCACATGTCTATTATTAGTATTCTGAACAGTGAGAGATTTTACCTTTCTGTAGCATTTCTGGGACTTGTAAAGCAATTGAAGGGGTCCATGCATAAACTTGATAACTCCACTTATCAGGAAAATGCACTATTACCACCACGGTATTTCTCGGCCTCTGTTCTATCACATATGTAAGTCTTACACCTCAAAACCGATTAGAAGTGGGCATTTTTTAGGAAAATGCGATGGAAAAAACCTATGTTTGTTACTAAAATTTCAAACTTTAAAGGCGTTTTTCTCCTCTGCTGATAACTGCAGTTATCAAGTTTATGCATGGACCCCTTCAATTGTGTTTCATCACATTGAAGAAAAAAACTGAGTTGCAAATGTACATATCTTGAGGGGAGGGGGGAGGGGTTCGCTATACGGTAGCAAAGTCTCGGTCGCAAAAGTTCGGACCAGATATACGATGCCGCGAAATGTCGTGGGCTGAAGTACTACATAATTAGCATTTCAGTCAGAACTAGAATATACGCAGTGACTTGTTAAGATTGCAGGTAATTTTATATGTACTTATTTGTTGTGGAAGTTTTGTTTGTTGGAGTCCTTGGCATATGTTTTAGTTGTTTTATACGTCATAAAATTTATTATTCAATTAAGGCTGCTGGAAATGAAGGCCTCTGTTTCAGCCTGCTGTACCGCAAGCAAGATGTGAAATAGATTGTGCCAGTTTAAGTAAAGTATGCGAGTAATTTGATTAATGTTCGTAGGCACTTGGAATGCAGGTCAGGTGGGGTTCTGGTGTAACACTGCGGTGATCCGCGTGCCCGACGCAGACTCATTTATGAGAAGAACAATACATTTATAGAGATGACGTTGTTAGGATTGCCTTAGGTGTAAGTGTTTGTTTTCCGTCCGCCTGCACGTATACACGTGGCGGTCTTGTACCACAGTTTTGGACTGATCGCCACCAAATCAAGTACAAACATTTTTTTTTTAGATTCTCAACAATACCAGTTTATTACATTTATTATTATTATTATTATTATTATTATTATTATTATTATTATTATTATTATTATTATTATTATTATTATTATTATTATTATTATTATTATTATTATTTTGGGGGTGGGGGTAATTTGAAGAAATATAAAGAAAGACAAGACCGTTCATTTCTAAATTCCGAAGTTGCCAGCACTACTTTTGTTTACATGTAATTTGTCAAATATAAATATTTGATTCGACTTAGTTTCTGGAGTTTTTGAAAGTGGTTGAACATCCATTGCTGGGCTACGACCACACCAGACATAGTGCGCACGTTCTGAAAATTTCAGAAATGGTTTTTGTTCTTAGAGTATGACTTGCCAAAGATGAAAAGTCGCACAGAAGCTTCTAGAATCTATTTAGAACGACTTTCTGACTTGTATCTCTCACGCCATATCCCTAAGCATTCTTACCTGATATGAACAGGGTTCGTGGCTTTCTTGAAAAGTCTTGAATTTGCCAAATCGTCTCAAGGTGCCTGGAATTGTCTTGAATTTTGGAAAAAAAAAGTCCTGAAAAGTCTTGAATTCGGAAATCAAATATGATGTGAAATATGTTTATGAAATTTGTATATTGTATATATTTTTTCGCGCCTTTTTTTTTTTGAAACTGCAACGGTAGAAAAAAAAAGAATTTTTTATGATAGGTGAAATTGATATTATGAAAAAGCTGAGTGATATTGTGGTAAAAAGAGTAAATATTATTAGATATGCAGTATATCACTGTTGTCTTTAAATTCTTAAAATAAGTCAATAAAACACATGTAAAACTATTTCTGTAAACTTTAAAGTGTCTTGAAAAAATCGTAAAACTGTCTTGAAAAAAGGTCACTGCTAGTTTGAAGTCTTGAATCTGAAACTCTGATTTGAAAAACTACAGTCGGACCTCGTTAATTCGACATCGGGCGGACCTCCGATTTTATGTCGAGATAGCGGGGTGTCGAGATAAACGAGTTTTTGAAATAAAACGACAATTATTTTAAAAGTGATGATTTTTTTTTCTTTTTGTTTTCATAGGCTTCATAGACTGTCCTTGTTCTTTATTCACATCGAAACAGTGTTGTGAGGGACACCTATTTAAGTCGCAATTTTAGCTTTTTTTTTTATTCTTCTTTCAATGTTTTCTAATGCTACTTAATTGTTTACACAAGGAGGGGTGTTTACAGTCATTTAGGGAGTTCATACCGCACTACAGTCTTTGCAGATAAAGTCTGCTATAGGATATGGAGAGATGAAGAATTAGCAAACACTGGCTAGGGTGAACAAAAGGGCTTATCTGCTGGCATGCACTGGGCTACTTGTTTACACACGGAGGGGTGTGTCGTTTACTGTGGGTACATACAGCTGACTGTAACAAGTAAAATTTGGATGCTGCATAAATGCAATTTTATGATATCCTGTACGAAATTCGTGGTGTATGAGTACGCTATTTTATACAAAAAGTTCTATATGAGGGCATTAAAGCTAGGTTAATTTATGTCGAGACAAAAAAATGTTGACATATCCGAGCTTTTTATCATACAAATAGACGGGACTGAAAAAAACGTCGAATTAACCGAAATGTCGAGATATCCGATGTCGACATAAGTGGGTCCGACTGTATTTGCTTACGTAAAAATGTTAACAGGGAAAAAAGAAAAAAAAGGCTAATAGAGTATTTTTATGACTTTTTGTTAGTTTTGAAACAGAAAAGGGTGTTATTTTGAATCGCGACGTGTACTTTGACGTGAAGTAGGAGTGTTTATTTGTTCGTAGAATGCGCATATTGTTTGTTCGTAGAATGCGCATATTGTTTGTTCGTGGGATGCGCATATTGCTCTATTTTTCATGTTTTTTGATGTGTGGAAAAATTAAAGAAACCTGTTTCGTTTTGATTCATTTGTTTTGAAACTTGACAAATATGCTAATTTTTTTGTGTTGTGATTTGTGCTTTTTTAGACCAGCCGACTATGTCGGGCTGGTCTTATCTTATCAATAGAGGGGTATCCGTCGTCCGTATGTACGTATGTATGTACGTGTGTAAACTTTTACTTAAAATGCTTCTCCCCCTTCAATTTTGATCGTATTCCTCTCAAATTATACACGAATGTTCTTTAGGTAGGCCTCTCTTTAAAAATTATTTTTTTTTGGCGATCTGCCAAAAATTGGCTAAATGGGGGACATTTTAAATTTTTCGGTTGCCAATTTCCAAAATGCTTCTTCTCCCACAATTTTGATCAGATTTTCTTCAAATTTTGCACGAATATTCCCTAGGTAGGCCTCTTCTGAAAAATTACTATTTTGGCGATCCGCCAAAAATTGGCCAAATGGGGGACATTTTTTAATTTTTTGGTGTCAAATTTTCAAATTGCTTCTTCTCCCACAAATTTGATCGGGTTCCTTTCCAATTTTGGATAGTTGTTCTCTAGGTAGACCTCTCGGGAAAAATTACTCTTTTTGGCGCTCCACCAAAAGTTGGCCAAATGGGGGACATTTGTAATTTTGTGGTTGCCAATTTTCAAAATGCTTCTTATCCCACAATTTTGGTCAGATTTTCTTCAAATTTTGCACGAATATTTCCTAGGTAGGCCTCTTTTGAAAAATGACTCATTTTGGCGATCCGCCAAAAATTGACCAAATGGGGGACATTTTTTAATTTTTTGGTGTCAAATTTTCAAATTGCTTCTTCTCCCACAAGTTTGATCGGATTCTTTTCCAATTTTGGAT
Organism: Protula sp. h YS-2021; assembly: GCA_949752745.1. Lineage (NCBI taxonomy): Eukaryota > Metazoa > Annelida > Polychaeta > Sabellida > Serpulidae > Protula > Protula sp. h YS-2021. The sequence goes on from OX457026.1 coordinate 88,185,774, forward strand.
AGTTGTTCTCTAGGTAGACCTCTCTTGAAAAATTACTATTTTCGGCTATCCACCAAAAATTGGCCAAATGGGGGACATTTGTAATTTTGTGGTTGCCAATTTTCAAAATGCTTCTTCTCCCACAATTTTGGTCAGATTTTCTTCAAATTTTGCACGAATATTCCCCAGGTAGGCCTCTTTTGAAAAATTACTCATTTTGGCGATCCGCCAAAAGATGATCAAATGGGGGACATTTTTAATTTTTTTGGTGTCAAATTTTCAAATTGCTTCTTCTCCCACAATTTTGATCGGATTCCTTTCCAATTTTGGATAGTTGTTCTCTAGGTAGACCTCTCTTGAAAAATTACTTTTTTTGGCGATCCGCCAAAAATTGGTTAAATGGGGGACATTTTCAAATTTTTTGATTTACAATTTTCAAATTGCTTCTCGCACAATTTTGATTGGATTCCTTTTCAATTTTTGATAGTTGTTCTCAAGGTAGATCTCTTTTGAAAAATTACTCATTTTGGCGATCCGCCAAAAATTGGCCAAATGGGGACATTTTTAATTTTTTGTGTCAAATTTTCAAATTGCTTCTTCTCCCACAATTTTGATCGGATTCTTTTCCAATTTAGGATACTTGTTCTCTAGGTAGACCTCTCTTGAAAAATTACTCTTTTTGGCGATCCGCCAAAAATTGGCCAAATGGAGGACATGTGTAATTTTGTGGTTGCCAATTTTCAAAATGCTTCTTCTCCCACAATTTTGATCACATTTTCTTCAAATTTTGCACCAATATTCCCTGGGTTGACCTCTTTTGAAAAATTACTCGTTTTGGCGATCCGCCAAAAATTGGCTAAATGGGGGACATTTTTTAAATTTTTTTGTGTCAAATTTTCAAATTCCTTTTTCTCCAACAATTTTGATCGGATTCTTTTCCGATTTTGGATACTTGTTCTCTGGGTAGACCTCTCTTAAAAATTCGCTCTTTTTGGTGATCCGCCAAAAATTGGCCAAATAGAGGACATTTGTAATTTTGTGGTTGCCAATTTTCAAAATGCTTCTTCTCCCACAATTTTGATCACATTTTCTTCAAATTTTGCACGAATACTCCCTAGGTAGGCCTCTTTTGAAAATGACTCATTTTGGCGATCCGCCAAAAATTGGCCAAATGGGGGGCATTTTTTAATTTTTTCCCCTTATGAAAGAATTGAAAGAATGACTCCTCATCTGCCACAACTACATCGATCAAGTGAGCGAATATTTTCTCCATTCAGTTAAGGCTTTTTTCGTAACCGCTGTCTGCGAATTTGATCATGATTTTGTCTGTGATTCTTGGATATATATTCTGTAGGTCACGGCTGGTCACCATGTCCCTGGACATGCTTGTTATAGAAACTCGACCATATCAAAATGTAAATGATAGTTGTTTGTAATATTAAAACTGCGTAAACAGATAACAAGGCGTATGCCTGATCAGTCAATAAAACTTTAAGTCAACAACAACCAAACACTACTCGGCTTATAAGACGTATTCAAGCTGTGTTGTTTGCAATATATTATTCAAGAAATAACCCATTGAAGGAAGTATTTTTGCATTTTAATTTTTGCCAAGTGTTTAACATTTCGCTAGCGGAATGAGCTTCTAGTTATCTATTTACGCAGTGAGAGCTCGCACAAAGCTCACTGAGCAAATATGTATTCTGTGCTGTCGTTAAATGCTAGGCATTTATTTGCAAAAAAATACACTCTTTTCACGTGGCGTTTTAACAAAGAAAACGAAATCAAAGACGAAAATAAAAAGTGACATGCACATGTTCAGATCAAGCTCTTCATAAGTCCCAAGTTTCATGGTCGTAGGGCCCATAGTGTCAGAGAAGAAGACAAAAAAAATCGGAAAAACTGTCAAGAAGAAAAAAAAGGACGAATTTTGCTCGCACAAATTCATATAACCCTTGCAAGCCAAAAGCTTGTCAAGTGTTAATAACAGCACAACACTCTTGCCAGAGTTTTTCACTATGCACTAATGCAGAAAACGTATAAAAGAACGCCAGAAATACAGGAAGTGGTACCGTAAGGGCGCCAGTTTTTTAAGGCATCCCATTCAGTTGATACCACGTAATAACATGATGGTAGTGAAACATGCCAAAATTATTTTCTCTGTAAAGTATTTCGTAATATTGTTAGCGATTATAAAGATTTATTAAAAGTATGTGTAAAAAAGTAAAAGTCTTTTCTTGCAAGAAATAAATAAATATAAAAAAAATGTAATAAATTTCGTCGACTTTGTTCTTGTTTACTTGTATTATGCTTTCTCCTCACAAATTCATCCAAGTCATGAACACCACTTGTTGTGGAAACTTAAATGATTTTAAAGCCTTCTAGCAATAAGAGCCAACTAAGGGTAATACCACGTAAATCGAAAAACTTCACTGTATACCTATTTATTTATTTATATACCCCACAGGTCGGGAATATATCCGATCGACCGTGTGTCGGTCTGTCATCAAGAGTTTGTTAACACGATATCTCAAGAACAACTGCCGGGATTTTAATGAAACTTGGTATGTAGCTTCTATGGGCACTAACAAGGATCGATATTGTAAATGGGTTATGTTGGCCTGAGGAAAATGAATCAAATGGACTTTTAAATTTACTACATCCTAAAAATTATTCAGCATCGGAATGAGTTTGTTAACACGATATCTCAAGAACAACTGCAGGGATTTTAATGAAACTTAGTATGTAGCTTTTATCGGCACTATCAAGGATCGGTATTGTAAATGGGTTAGGTTGGCCCAAGGAAAATGAACCAAATGGACTTTGAAATTTACCAAATCCTGGAAATTATTCAGCATCGGAATGAGTTTGTTAACACGATATCTCAAGAACAACTTCAGGGATTTTAATGGGAACCTAATGGTCGGGGACGTTTTGTCCTAGATTCCACTAATTTTGGTTTTGGGGCCTTTTTGGGAGTAAATTCATTTTGGGACCTTGTGTCCGGGCACCTAATGACCGGGGACGTTTTGTCCTGGATTCCACTACGATAAACTTTGCATTTGGGATGTTTTGGGCCTAAATTCAATTAGGGTCCTTGTGGCCAGAGACCTGTTGGCCGGAGTAAAGCCTAATAAAGCATTGATTTAGGTTATCATGCGTTTGTTTTCTTTTTGGGAGGTTTTTGGCCGTTAATCCATTTGGGGACCCAATCGCCAGGGACATTATGGCTGGTGTAAAGCGTAATAAAACATGTATCTAGGTAATCACTTTTTTTGCTTTGGGGACGTCTTGGCCCTAAATTCATTTAGGAACCTTATGGCCAAGGACATTATGGCCGTGTAATTTATGGCCAGGAACCTTACGGCCGGGCACATAATGGCCGGGGACGTGTTGTCCTGCTTTTTACGAGAAATTTTTCTTGGGGAAGTTCTGGCCCTTAATTCATTTGGGGACCTTACGGTCGGGGACATTATGGCCGAGGTAAAGCTTAATAAAGAATTAAAATTATACTTTTTAGCTTTGGGGACGTTTTGGCCCTAAATTCATTTGGGGCCTTATGGCAGGGAGCATTATGGCCGAGGACCTTATAGCTGCGGACATTATGGCCGGGTACTTTATGTCCTCGGACGTTATGGCCGGGAATATTTTGTCCTGGATGCCACTACGACAGATGGTTAGATTTGAAGTGGTGTAGACAAAATATCGCACAATTGCAAGTCCAACGTAATTTTTGACAGTTTGTCATTTTGTCAATTTTTCATCGATTTCAAAAATAATACTACGATGCCTATCTACAATATATATATTTTCACTGTATAAAATATAAGAACCGTACCTCGAAAAGTTTGGGCAGACAAAACTATGTGTTTCAGGCGGGTAGACAATCGGACACGCTCATAACTATATCCCTCGCTTACACGGGGGAAGGCGGGGGGGGGGGGGGGAATTCTGAAGAGAGAACCATCTGGGGAATAATCGTTCAAAACGAACGATCCAAAGTTGCGGGAGAAGAAGCATTTTGAAAATTGGTTACTAATTTTTTAAATGCCCCCCCCCCCCCCACCCCATTAAGTCAATTTTCGGCGGATAGACAAAAAAGTAACTTTTCAAAAGCGGACCGCCTAGTGAACATTTATGCAAAATTGAAGACAATCCGATCCAAATTGGGGGTGAAAAACCTTTCCAAAATTGGCCACCAGCCTACCCAGTAAACATCCGCACAAAATGTGAAAAGAATGCGATGAAGATCTTTGGAGTAGAAGCATTTTTATAACTGGCCCCCAAAATGTTAAAATGCCCCCCATTTAGTCAATTTTTTTAGATCGCCAAAAAAACTGGCTTTTCAAGAGAAGAAATCCTGGTAAACATGTATGTAAAATTAGAAGGTAATCCGACCAGAATTGTGGAAGTAGAGGCATTTTGAAAACCGGCTACCAAAAAGTTATAAATGTCCCCCATTTGGCCAATTTTTGGTGGATCCCAAAAAAAGTTGTTTTTTTTTTTTCAAGAGAGAAACATCACAAAAACAAACATACAAACTTGAAAAGGAATCCGAAACAAATTGTGGGAGATGAAGTATTTTGAAAATTGGCTAACAGTAAATTAAAAAATGCCCTCCACCCATTTAACTAACTTTTGACGGATCGCCAAAAAAAAGTTATTTTTCAAGACAGACCTACAAAACTGGAAAGGAATCCAATCCAAATCTTATCAAAATTGTCAGAGAAGAAGCATTTTGAAAACCCATGAAATCATAAATGCCCCCCCCCCCCCCCCCCATTTGGCCAAATTTCGGCGGATCGCCAAAAAAAAGTAAGTTTTCAAGAGGGAAACATTGGAAAGGAATCCGATCTAAATTGTCAGAGATGAAATATTTTGAAAACTGGCTATCAGTAAATTAATAAATGCTCCTCATTTAATCAGTTTTTGGCAGATCGCCAAAAACGGTAATTTTTCAAGAGAGGCCAAACTAGAGAAAAGTCGTACAAAATTGGAAAGGAATCTGATCCAAGCCAATAAATTTTAAAATGCCCCCAGTTGGTCAATTTTTGGCGGATCGCCAAAAAGATAACTTTTTAAAGAGAGGCCTACATAGAAAGCATTCGAACAAAATTTAAAGAAAATCTGATCAAAATTGTTGGAAAAGAAGCATTTTGAAAATTTGTAACCAAAAATTTTAAATGCCTCCCATTTATCCAATTTTTGGCTGATCGCCAAAAAATAAACTAATTTTCCAAGACATGCCTACCTGGAGAACAAGTGTACAAAATTGGAAAGGAATCCGATCAAAATTGTGAAAGAAGGAGCATTTTAAAAATTAGATGCGACGCCAAAAATTAAAAAATGTCCTCCATTTTGAAAATTCTCAACCAAAAAATTTTAAATGCCCCCTGTTTAGCCAATTTTTGGCGGATCGCCAAAACAAAAACTAATTTGTCAAGACAGGCCTACCTGGAGAACAATTGTTCAAAACTGGAAAGGAATCCGATTGAAATTGTGGGAGAAGCATTTTAAAAGTTAAACGTCAAAAATTGAAATATGTTCCTCATTTGGCCGATTTTTGGCGGATTGCCTAAAAAAGTAATTTTTCAGTGGAAGTCAATGTGAAGAACTTTCGTACAAAATTTAAAGAAAATCTGATCAAAATTGTGGGAGATGAAGCATTTCGAAAATTGGGAAGCAAAAAATTTTTATGCCCAACTTGGCCAATTTTTGGCGGATTGCCAAATTTTTTTTTCAAGAGAGGCCTACACAGAGAACATTCATACAAAATTTGAAAAGAATCCGATCAAAACCGAACGAGAAGAAGCATTTTAAGTGAAAGTTTACATACGTACACACAGGCTACGGGTACTCCTCTACTGATCTGATCAGACCAGCACGACGAAGTCGGCTGGCCTAAAAATGATTTGTCCACCAGTTTTGACCGGTTTGCGTTCAGATTTTTTATTAATTTACCGAAAAATTGGCAAAACAGGGTCGTGTTGAAATGTTTTGGGAGTCATTTTTCAAAATGCTTCACCTGCTGCTGATTTTACCGGAATCTTTGGGAGTCAATATTCGAAACGCTTCTCCCAAAGCTTATTTTGATAGGTTGACTTTCAAATTTTGTGTAAAAATTAGAACTTGCTTTTTTGGCGATCCGCAATATAATGGGTAAAGCCGCATTCCTTCGCCCCCACAATTTTCAACACACGGCTTTTAATGAGAATGTTCTTCAGGTGAACTTCCCTAAAAAAAATCCCCACCTGCCATAAATAGCCTAAAATCCCAAGGTTAGACTTGTCTTAAAAATTACTTCTTCTGAAGATGGTATTTGAAAAAAATTCAGTAGCCCGTTTCAAACTGATTTGATCGATTTACTTTCCGATTTTATATATATCATCTTTGAGGGAAGGCATGTGAGTCCAAAAAACCACAGAAAAAGTGGAGGGGGGAGTTATTTTGAGGCCAGACACAGTCTGCGCTGAGCTCCACTTTCGTTTAAAAGGGGGCTAATTTCCATTCTGTACTCCGCGCTTCCCACAAGCGGGGGGGGGGGGATTATTTCAGAATTTCACTCCGCGTTTGCTTTAAAAAAGGGGGTGCTATTTCAAAATCAGCATTGAATTTCTGCTTTTGGGGGTCATTTTACAATGTCACGGACACGCATGGTAACCAGTTGGCATGTGAGTGGCCCCTCTGAGATACCATCCCTGGCTGGCGACCGTACAAGCCTTTCAGTACTCGAATAAGTACATCTTGATTCGTCACAGTCTTCTTTCTGGTATTCTTAATGAAGAAAATTGTACAAAACTGGACCAAAGTAAAAAAACCATTACTGCATGTCTCTTTGTTTTCTCGATCAAAATACGGTGTAATAAATGCCATACAGTCTTTCTGACACCAATACCGACATACAGCGAGTGAAATATAGAAAATGCTGCATTGTTTAAACAAAAGGAAAGGTGCTAGACACCGGCTCTATGTTCGATAGGCTTGCTTAAAGAGACTTGAAAAAGGCCTGACCTTAAAAGTACTTTAATCGCCCATACTCTGCTTATCCGCTCATCCCCCACCATCACCACCCCAACCCCACCCCTAACACTCCCACCCCGTTATTTAAACTAACAAAAAAAGAGAGCTGCAAACTTACCTTAAAATACTGCTGATAGGAAAGTCCAAGTATGTCTTAAATCCCCATGATATATTTTGCCCGATATTTTTCTGTATCCGATTTTTAAGGGTTTCTTCCTGTTCACTTTCTGTAATTATGCTATCTCTTATTCTGCGGTGGGACACCCTACTGTCGTATTCCAATTTAGATGGATTAAATAGTGTTTGAGTTGGTATAAGTAGCAAATCCTCGTCGGAAATTACACTATTAAAATGCTGAAAATGGCTTCCATATCCCCTGTTTAACTTATAATTGAACATGGGTTTTAATTCAAAACCCGACTTCACCAGAGTGAATGAGATTTTTCAAAACATGTGAGACACTAATTTAGACAAATCAGACAATGCCTGAAAACCACCCCCCCCCCCCCGCCCCCTTCTTTAATCCTGCCTGACTTTCTTTAAAGGTGCCAAACAGGGTCGATCTCCAAAACAAAAGAGACAATGCAGCAAGTTAGTTACTGAATGGCCACTCGACTTATGAAGTATGATGTACCCTCGTGCTTCGCACTCGGGCACAGCATATTCCATACAGCACTCGTGACCATTCAATAACCAAAACATGCTGATTTCTCACCCATCATTCAATTATTATCCCTTCTACCTCTCCTGATCCTCATGTTTACAGCTTTCCAACACCAATCATTACGCTAGCCTGCTGGGTGTGTGTGGTCATGTGATTTGTGTTTGTAAATAGAGTGCGGCACATGCAGTGAGGCGCAGTTCAAACCAGTAAAAACAAGTACTGAACAAAAGGAATAACTGTATCAATAACACAACGAACACGACAGGAAAACAGCTTGGGATAAACTTGTGTTTTGTGGAACGTTTCGAGGAAACTTGTAAGTTATATCTATATTGTGATTTTGCAAATATTACGTGGATCCTTTGTGTGTAACTCACTATACTGGATTTTGCCAGGACTTAACACAAGGGCTTGTTGTAAACTTCCGTTATGAGCACACGTTCACTTACGTAACGAGGAGGAAACATGGAGAACATGTTTTGAAACGTGTTGCAGAACCTTATTCAGATTCCTGTTTCGCGATCTATATCCTTTCCATTTATAACTTAAATGTTTTTCAAGTTTAATTAGTATTTATACTGGATTTCTTAAATTTCTTATTTAAGGATATATCATAGTTATTTATATTGGATTTCTTATTTAAGGATATAGTTCATGGCTGGTGTACTTCGCATTAAAGGAACAGCAAAACAGAGTTCGGTGCCCGTCCGGGGGGGGGGGGGGGCACTCCCGTAGTGGCTGGTTACCATGTGCGCGAAATTGATGCTTCTCACGGACCGCGTCTGACCTCAAAATTATCCATCCTGTTTTTCGTGTTTTTTTTTTTTTTTTTTTTTTTTTTACATTTTGGACAGACCTGGTAACACATATGATACCAAGTGGCCCACTGGGGGTACCCGTTCGGAGAGGCGAGCACTTGGTATAATATGTGCTACCATGCGTATAAAACACCGAAACGCGCAGAAAAGCAGGTAATTTTGAGGCTACACGTGGTCCGCGCGGAGTGCCTGTTGTGCCCTTCAGAAATCTTGTTTGGATAATGTGGGGGTGTTATTTCAAACTTTGCACTTAGCTTGGGGTTGCTTTAAGAAGATATGCGCGCGCATGTCAAATGGTAGTGTTACTAAGCGAAAGCAAGAGATTTCATTTTTTGGTGTAAGGGATGGACCTTAGACTTCAAAGCCAGAGACCTCCGTGTACATGGAGCCGCCTTGTCCGTGGCGGGGGGGGGGGGGGGGGGTCACTCGCGTAGCAAATGGTTACCATGCCTGTGCATGAAATTTAAGGGAATGCTAATTTTGAAACAATGTCCCCTTTTTGACCAAATTTTGGAGTGAAATTCCGAAATTAATCCCCTTTGAATGGAACCACGAGTACTGAATGAAAATTAACGAAATTGGCATTCCACGCGGACTGCGTCTGCACTCAAAATTACACCCTCCCCCACCTTCTCCGCCTTTTTAATGTTTGGACACCCTTTCTAACACATTTTATATCTAGTGCCCTCCCCCTTCCTCCCCTTTCCCCTTCCGGTGCCTAGTTAGCGGCGGCAACCAGTGCACGGGCAGAGCAAACATTTACCCATCACCGTTCTTGTTTCTCTCAATCATATCGAATTGAATCTCAAATCAGGTATACGTTTTTTGCAGGCGGTAGACAGCACTATGGCTGGCCAGATCGGTGTAGCCCTATTCGGATTGGGCCGCGCTGGATCTATCCATTTCAACAATATTCTGGCGAATTATAGAGTCAAGTTTTTGTACCTGGTGGAAAAAAATCTTGATCTCGCAAAAAAGATGGTTGATAAATATGGCCTGAGTGGTACAGTGGAAGTGATCAGTCCTGAACAAGAAGACATTGTCTACAACGATCCAAAGTAGGTGTCTGAGTGTTACGTAGTGCCTGTTCCGTTATTGTCGTAATGCTGTTCCTGGTATTATTCTTCGTGCAGGTACTATGTTTTGATGCTCGCGCTGTGTCTGGGTCACCTTTCTGGTTGATAAGTGGGGGGGGGGGGGGGGGGGCGGGGGTGCGAAAGTAAATCTGGTGCTTAAAATGTTCTGGTGTCTTTGGGGCGTTATTTTAAATTACAGTGTATTAAAATTATTTTTCGTAACCCACAAGACCACAGTAAAATTAGAGAAAAAAGTTTATTTAAAAACTCTGTTTACTCCGAAAACGGCAAAAGGAACAGCTAACTGAACTCATTTTTTGGGGGCCTGTACCTCCTATTGGTACTTATAGTACAGGTAACTTCCTAGGTTTTTATAATAATATGTTAATATTTTTGACTGACCCTGACATTAAAGGTCAACTTTGAATACAAAAAAGCACTGTACCGTTGGAGCGATTTTGACCGGTTTTAGGACTGCACCTCCTATACAGAGTTATATGAGGAAAAACTTCGTGATCTTTACCTATTTTTTCAAGGTGAAGGATCACTTAGGAAGGCATCCGTTGTCTGTATTTATGGATGAACATATGTGCATGTTAACTTTTACTTAAAATGCTCCTTCTCCCTCAACTGTGATTTGATTTTTAAAAAATTTGTACGAATATTCGAAAACAAAAAATGGACCAAATGGGTGGGCTTTTGGTTGTTTTTTTTTTTTTTTTTTGTACAAATTTTTAAAATGCTTCTCCCTCAGTTTCGATCGAATTGCCTTCAAATTTTGTATGATATTCACCAGGAATGCCACCATTGAAATTATCTGGCGATCCGGATTCCTTTCAAACTTTGAACCAATATTCATCATGAAGGCCCCTCTTGAAAACTTACTTTTGTTGGTGATTTACCAAAAAAAAAAAAAAAAAAAAAATCGCAAAATGGGCGATCCACCAATAAATTGACCAAATGGAATATTTTTTGGTAGTCAATTTTCAAAATGCTGCTTCGTCACACAATTTTAGCATGAATGTTCATTGGGCTGTCCTCTCTGAAAAATTACTTTTTTTAGGCGATTCACAAAAAATTAGGCATATGAAGAATATTTAGAAGTTTTTGGTAGGCAATTTGCTTTTTCTGCTACAGTTTGATCATAATGGTTTAAAATTTTGTTGAAATTTTGGCTAGAAAGGCCTCTCTTGACAAAGTAATGTGTTTTGGACGACCCACCAAAAATTGGCAAAAATGGCTAAATTGGCATTTAAAATTTCTTGGTTGCCATTTTTTTAAAGTGCTTCTTCTCCAACAATGTTGATCGGATTTAGTACGCATTTTCTCTAGGAAGGCCGCTCTCAAAAATACTTTTTCATTTCAAGTTTTGTTTTTACTAGAAAAGCTTCTGTTGAGAATTTAAGATTTTGGCGATGGAGTGGGCACTTTTTATTTTTTGGTAGCCAATGCTCAAAATTTTTTTGTTGCCCATCATTTTGATGGGATAGCTTTTCAATTTAATATGAATATTCCCTAGGTTATCCTCTGCTGTAAATTTTTTGCAGTCCATCAAATGGGTTAAACGGGGGAGGGGGCCTTTATGATTTTTTCGGTAGCCAGTTTTCAAAATGCCACTGCTTCCTCAATTTTGATCGGATTGTCTTTAAATTTTTCATAAATATTCACAGGACTGTCCTGTCTTCAAAATTAATTTTTTGGCAATCCACAAAAGTTGGCTAAATGTGGGCATTTAAAAAAAAGAAATCGGGAGCCAGTTTTCTAAATTCTTCTGCCAAAGTTTTGATTTCATGGCCTTCCAATTTGACATAACTGTTCACTGGACAGCCATCTCTTGAAAAGATACTTTTATCTCGATCCACCAACCATTGCCTAAACGGGAGGCATTTAATTTTTCGGTTTCCATTATTCATTTGCCACTACTTTGATAGGATTGTCTTCAAATTCTCGTCGCCTGTGGGTACACCACTCAGTAATAAAAAAACCCTGAAAAAAAAAACAAGGACTTCTTCCTGACTTAATTCGGTTATTAAACATCACAAGAAAGAGAAAACTTAAAAACTGACCCAGTTGTACTTTTTACTCAGGAGTTAGGATTGGACTTTCTTGTTACATTCAGGTCTGTGTGTATTATTAATTCAGAACCTATTTAGTCAATACTCCGCGCCACCATTTTAGAGAACCCGGAACTAGAGCTGGAGTGTCTGGTGACTATTATTAGTAAAACTTTTTGATTCGTCCCCACAGAAGTTGTTAAAAAGACTACCTTATGACCATAGAAATAAGAACCAGGGCGTTTAAAAAAGAACAATCAATTAACATTCTGTATTTTTATAACTGATACTCAAATAGGGCCATCATTCGTTTGCCAAGTGCAAATACCATTCGTTTTCTTTCCAAGATTGTCAGAGTGGTGTTGGAGATAAGAGGGGGGGGGGGTAAAGGTGTCGAAAACTTTGAAAATTTTGCGTATCTTGTTATGAGCGTTCCCGTAAATAAGGTACTTAAAATGAAAGATATGATAATAATAATAATAATAATAATAATAATAATAATAATAATAATAATAATAATAATAATAATAATAATAATAAAAACGAACCAGCGAGCAAAAACTATTAAACCACCTCATTTCCAACAACTGTGAAGCGCTGAAATAAAAACAGCACATCTTCTCGAGCATTTCCACATTCCCCGTGTGTGGCCGAGCTCTCCGTGGCACAGAGAAGCGGAATGGGGGACATTTTTTTTTTTGCATATACTCTGCTCGAATTGCAGTGTTCGGGCCGTAGTCGTATGCGCTCCGACATTTGAACATGAAAATATCGTCATAAGAGCGCTACAGAGAGGCAAGTTAAAACCCCTTCATTGCACTTGTGCATATTTTGATATTTGTACAACAAAAAAAAGAAAGAAAAAAAAAAAAGAAAAGAAAAGACAAAAAACTGAAAGTTAATGCTGAAACTGCCTAGCAAAATTCAATTTCTGGAGTTGGTTGTGGTGAGCGACCACCCGTGGTGTTCACAAAAGTTAACTGCAGTTAACTGTACACCACATAAGGGAAATCAGCTGATTTAACTAAGTTATGCAAACAATTTTCACAAGAATTTGTTTCAATAAAAATGTAAAGTTTATTAATTAATTTTCAAAAGTTTTGTTTACTGCATGAGCAGTTAACGGAATTTGTTAACTGTACAGTTGACTTTTGTGAATAACGCCACAGCCGTCTGGCAGTTTTACTGGGTGACCATGAAACTAAATCCAACTACTCGATTGGTGGGTTTTAGCCATACTTACAGTAAAGAGGTTGTATTCTGTATAAAATTAGTACTGCAATTTTCAACTCAGTTTGGTCGGTTTGAATCAATCTCTCGTTAGTAGTGTAGAAACGACAGTTCTACCGCAATCATTCTGACGTCATCAATCACGTGATCAATTTAGCCCCGCCCATCAATTAAAATTGTCAATCACGTGATCAATTAAGCCCCGCCCATTTAATTCACATCAACAGTTTTGATTTTGACTGATCCAGTCCATCCATAAGAAAGTGCATGTGTACTAATCTTTAAAAAGACGTTAGTTTAAAAACTGATCTTAATGCTTAATGGCGGCAGCGCTGTGCCGAATTGCTCCCTTCGTTCGCTCATTCATTTTCAACCGCCTCGAAGAGAAGAAAATCTAACTAAGGTAAAGAAAAATGTTACTAAAGTGGAAAATACGTATTTTCATCCTGAGCAACATCCTCGGGGGGTGGGGGTGTGGGGTGGGGGGAGGCAGCACTCACGTGTCAACTGTTTACCATTTTTAAAATGACCTCGAAACGCGGAGTGCTAATTTTTAAATAAGATCCCCCTTTTAACCAATCCCCTTTTTTGTGGGAACCGCAGAGTACTGAATGAAATTGGCACTCCGCGCAGACCACGTCTGGCCTCAAAATTGCCCCCTTTCTCCGAGTGTTTTTTTTTTCGAGTTCATGCAAAGGGCTGTAAAAATCCGGCTTCAAATTGATACTATATCTAGCAGACAATTAGTCGCTTTTCGACATCGCAACGACGCAGTTCCGACATCGGAAAGCCACCAGTTATATATCCACGAGACTGATAATGCAATGGTGTGATCTTATGTAGAAAAGGCTGTATTTTGCGAAAAACCAATCAGCGAGAGTTTGGAAGGAACAAAAAGGTGCTACGAAGAGGCTGAGAAAACGGGAACTCCGTTGCTTTGTTCATTTAACAGGTAGCTGCACACACAACGCGTTATCAATGCTGTTTACTCTACGAAGAAAAAATGGTGTTTGTTGGGCACGTAGATCCTTGACGCAATTTCTAAGCAATAAGTTTTTTATTGGTTAATTTGTTTAAACAATGTGTTCATAATAAAAGTATGGTATATATATATATATATATATATATATATATATATATATATATATATATATATATATATTATATAAGTTTGAATTGCTGAACTCTTCCACGTCACATTCATGTCTGTGTATGTCTGTGAAATGACACTTCCCCTGTTTCAGGCGTTTTGACCCCAGTATTCGACAACTGAAGAACCGAGTGAAGGCTGGAGAAGTAGGTGACATTTTGTCCATTAAGTCTGTAGCCAGAGACCACCCTTTCCCTCCTTTGGAATATTTAAAAGTGTCAGGTAAATGCACATGTTACGCCTGTCTGTGAAAATTTGTTTTGTCCGCGAACGGGCTGCAATACATAAACAACTACGCAACAAGTTACATATATACCTATTCAGTTGTTCTTTATAATCTATTTTGAGAGATATTTAAATGAATTTTAAACGTCTAAAATTGTCTTTTAGATATCAAAATATAATTTATCTAAAATGACGATTAATTTTAAAATAAAAATCTTAACTTAATTTTATATATCAAAATTATTTGTTGTTGTCAAGAAATGAATTTTAAATATTTAACATTTAATTTTAGCTCTTTTAAATAATTAGTAGTTTCAACAGATTCCGCAGTAAATGTGAAAACGATAGTTCAAATCATCCTATATGTCACTTCGGCACTTAACTTTGGAAAGGATATTTCGTGTTCGGGTTCGGACTCTGTTGAATTGAAAAATAAAACATATACGCTATATAACGTGTAAAAGCATTTCCGTTCCCGACGAAATCCCATTTAAATTGGATTTTCGTTTCTGATTTCAGGATTTTTCCACGACTGTGCAGTGATCTTTTGATTTCAGGTGAAGTTTTTCAATACCTGTGCAGTATATCTTTTGATTTCAGGTGAATTTTCCATGACTGTGCAGTGTATCTTTTGATTTCAGTTGGATTTTTCCATGATTGTGCAGTGTATGTGGATTTCAGGAGATTTTTCCACAAATGTGCAGTGTATCTTTTGATTTTAAGTGGATTTTTCCATGACTGTGCAGTGTATCTTTTGATTTCTGTTGGATTTTTCCATGACTGTGCAGTGTATCTTTTGATTTCAGGTGGATTTTTCCATCACTCTGCAGTGTATCTTTTGATTTCAGGTGGATTTTTCCATGACTATGCAGTGTATCTTTTGATTTCAGGTGGATTTTTCCATCACTCTGCAGTGTATCTTTTGATTTCAGGTGGATTTTTCCATGACTATGCAGTGTATCTTTTGATTTCAGGTGGATTTTTCCACGATTGTGCCGTACATGACTTGGATCTCATCTGCTGGATTCTCGGCGAATATCCATTAACTGTGTACACAGTTGCCCACGCTCACATTCAGCCAATCAAAGACATGCAGGATGTCGATAATGCCGCCATATTAATGAAATTCCCCAGTAACGTCTTGGCAAGCATAGACATCAGTAGACATGCCTGCTACGGCTATGATCAGCGCTGTGAGGTTAGAGTAGTTCTAAAATTGCTGTTAAATGAGAGGTGTTCGGGCGGAAGTGCAGAGGGAGGTCGAGATAAACGAAACAGTATGATACACGGTGCCTCAGTTCATTGCTATTGATAAGATTTTTTTCAGTTTGTTTTTTTTTTTTTTCAGTCTGCAAATCCGAAATGCTTACTTTGAAGGTGAAGTGGGGATGGGGGGCAAAGATGCCACAGATGTTAAATTCGAGTCTTGGTGGTCAATGACCATTATTACGAGGAAGAGGGTGGGAGGGGGGAGCTGGCAACCACAGTACTGCTGATATGTCACAAGAATAAATGCTTGATATTAGAAGTGTTTTTTTTTATAATCATGCCAAACCCTTTTCACTGATATATATATATATATATATATATATATATATATATATATATATATATATATATATATATATATATATATATAACATTAAGATTTACTGTGATCACTTTTATGAAAGACGATAACACAAATGAGAAACTTAATTTAAGCCTTTGTGAATATTGATAGCAACTATTTTCGAACGCTTTCCAATATTGTTTTTCATTTGAGACTAGAAATTCGCATTTCAGCAATGCATTTTAAAACTAGCTAAATAAAAATATGTGTAATTTTAAAAGTTCCGACTGCAATATATCCCATTCCCAAAAAACAAGAAAAATTTGTGTAAAATTAAGAAAAAGATGTGTAAAACACCTCTGGAGTAAAGAAGTCACTTAAAAGCAATTAAATTTCAAATATCCACCAATACAAGTAATCCTGTCGGTAAAGATGACTGTCAGGCAATTTCAGCGAATCTGTATAATTTTTTATGTGAAAAACCAGCGAATCTACAGATTCGCTAAGTGAGTCAGCGAATCTACAGATTCGCTGAAATTTTCAGCGAATCTATAGATTCGCTGGTTTTACAGATTCGCTGTAACACATATATATATATATATATATATATATATATATATATATATATATATATATATATATATATATATATATATATATATATATATATATATATATATTACATTCAAATTAAGTATGTTGTCACCAGGTATTTGGCATGAATGGTATGCTGGTGTCAGAAAACCAGAGGGTTACAGAACTCGCAGCATTTAATAAGCTTGGCTCCTCTCACGAGCCCCTGAAGCACTCGTTTCCTGAACGCTATGCAGATAGCTACGTCAATGCTCTCAATGAATTCCTAGACATTGTAGAAGGTTTGTTTCTCAACATCACTGCTTGAAATCTATAACAATAACCGCCTGGATATTTTCCAACCGACCTATTTTAACGTGATAAATGCCAGCTGGAAATTTTTCTGATGGCGCGTTTTTTTTTTAAGTGTTGAACAATAGGACATCCCCCACGCCGGCGATTAGATTAATAGATTGCTAAATTGCATAGATTGCTAAATAAATTATATAATTTTACAGACTAAATTGAATGAAGTCGGGTAGGGTGAATTTGTAGTCGGAAGGGTGGATTTCAACGTCACCTGCCCGACAGGACAGTTACCAGACAAAGTTAATGCAAAACCATGAGCCTTTGGTAACCTGTTTCACGGCAGGTGCTCTAAATGTCAGCTCATTTGTCCCCATTATGCTAATAAAAAGGACTTTTAGCACACAAAATCCAATAGATTACATCTTTTTTTGAATTATAAGTACCTTTTATAAGATTATTTACATTGTAATATTTTCATTGCGAGTTGACTTTCAAATGCTTAATTTGTTTGTTTGTTTTTTTTTAGGGAAAATAGGCAACGAAATAAGCAAGGAGCATACGGTCAAGATTACGATGCTGGCCTCAGCCTGTGAGGAATCGTATAAACTCGGCGAACAAATCAAATTTGAAGGAAATAACCATCAGTGGCAGTAAAGGAATTAATTCAAGTATAAACATAGCCATAACGGTTTCCTAGCTCTTCGCATACCTTAGCAGGGCTTCAGATTTTTTGGCGATGACTCACCGACCGGTTCAAAAATAAAGCGCGGTATTGGCGTGATGAATGTGAACTTCATGTAAGGCTTAGGAAATTTAGGTTACATTTTAGGCTCATTCACTGAATAATTAAAAAAACAACTTTAACAAATAAGAGGTTGTGTATAGAGATTCGCATGTAACGTGACTCACTTTTTTATCAAGCGGTGGGGTGTGTATGATAAGCTACTGTTTATGCTGTACCTGACAATGCATGCTGCATGCAGCTCCTGCTTGTATGTGCCTTTCTGAAGGTAAAACTTGAGATAAAATCTCCACCAGATCTGGATCCAGTCACTATACCACATATGGATTCAGGCAGGATCAGCATCCGACAACATTCGGAGTCAACATCGTATCGATGTTGGCTCGATAGGAATATGACGGCGTCAGCAGTTTTGTCATTTTTTTTTAAATAATAAAAGTTAAAAAATACGATACGGCTGGTTTCTCGCGTCGCATCAATATCATTTCAATATCTGTGATACAACGCAGTTTTCAAGTTATTTTCTGACTTTGTTTCGACCTCGATAATCGACATTCTGCCGACATTTAAGGGCCGATACCGTTATAACATCCAAAACCCCATTTCATTAATATCGTAATTCATTATACGGTGACATGAAGCGATTGGATGTTGTCGATCGTTCCGACTTCTTCACGATCAGTTCGAAACGGTCGACCAATTTCCGATGGCAGATTCCCACGCCATTTTGACATGTCTCCGATGTCGTGGTATCAACTGGGTTTGGGTTTAAACTTGTGACTTTTTCATATAATTAAAAATAAAAAGTGGCATGCAGAAGTTCAGATCAAGCTCTTCATAAGTCCCAAGTTTCATGGTCCTAGGGCCCATAGTGTCAGAGAAGAAGAAGACACAAAAAATCGGAAAAAGTGTCAAGAAAAAAAAAGGACGAATTTTGCTCGCACAAATTCATATAACTCTTGCAAGCCAAAGGCTTGTCAAGTGTTAATAATAAAACCACTTGAGAGGATGGACTGATCCAAAAACCCTCCCACAGCCTGTAGCACCGGTAGCTCGAGCCTCAAAGGCGAGTGCAAACAGTGCGCAAGGCAAAGGGAGGGTCTTCGGATCAGTCCAAACTAGAGTGTGGTTTTATCTTTATTTCTTGTAAACTGGATCCTGTTTGCACTTCTCTGCAATGCTTTCTGTTGCATACAGTTATGTTGTTATGACGATGTCAAGTACGCACTTTCAGTTGTGCGTAGCGTGACGTTATCGATACTGGAATAACGGGAGTACAGCTGAACGTACCTACCCGGCGTATCTACCAGGCAAAGTACTACCATTTCCTTTGTACGCGTATTAGAAATCTGGAAATAAACACATAACATTGGATTGTCAAAAAATAATCAGAAACCTTATTTTATCATTTAGACTTGATTTGGGCGTCGCCGTGTGCATTGTATACCCGGTAAACATTTTTGGTTTGGAAAACGTTTTATAAACGTTTTTTGTGAAACCTAAAAAACCTTCAAAAAACGTTTCCATGTTTACCGGGTATATGTTACAGCGGATCTGTAGAATCAGCGAATCTGTAGATCCGCGGAAAATTTCAGCGAATCTGTAGATACGCTGGTTCGACCAGCGAATCTATAGATCCGCTGAAAATTTTAGCGGATCTAACAGATCCGCTGATTTTGGGTCGAGAAAATTCTACAGATCCGCTGAAATGATTGACGAAGATAAAGTACTGTTGATATTGAGTATTGTCATAGCCCATAAGACATTGTCATAGCCCAAAAGACATTGTTTTCAATGAAGTGCCATTAGAAGCACATTACTTTCCATGATCGTAGGTCATAGAGCTTTAATTGCAAGCTTCATAACTTGTGATCTTCTTATAAGAAAGCAGTCGTACATATTATGATTGTATTGGAGTGATATTTGCTGAAAAGTAATTGCAATTTAACAATGCAATGAACATAAATTCGATCTGCTTCGGGTTCTCTGGAGTATATCAATTTGATCTGTGCTCTTTCAATTTGATTACCGAAAACGACGTAAAATTAAATGTAGAACTTTCACTGAGGCAAGCAGTTCAGTTTGAATCAACGTGTGGTGGACAGGGGTTTGTGAAGTGCAATTGTGCTGGAAGTAAACGGTGTCAAACAAGCAGATGTAAGTGTTTCAAAGACAAGGTAAAATGTAACTCGAGATGTCACTCTAGCCTGGCGTGTACAGACACGATGTTACCCTCCTCAATTGGAATTGGAGCTTCATTATTGATGAATGACTTTTTTCAGAGTTGCTGATTTTAATAGCAAATTTTGCTTTTAAGTCATGATCACAAGTACTAGTGCTTCTATAATCAGTTTCCTTAATTGCAATTGGAGTTTCATTATCGACGAAAGGGTTTCCTAAGAGTTATTGATTGCATGAGTGAATTTCGCTTTTAAGTAACAATCACAGGTAGAAGTTAGTACTTGAGCTCTTTTTTAATTGCAATTGGAACAGTCGCTTACAAAAGTCTTTTATACCTATTTTTATTGGATACTATAATGCCAAACATCATAAGTTTTAATGCAAAACAGATCATAAATTACTTATTTGTATTAATAATGTGGTTGCGTGTTTGTATTAATAAAACGGTTGCAAAATAATGTCTTATTACATTAGTAATAACAGCACGGTTTGCACATTAATACCGTATATTTCGGCCATTCTACTCAATATCAACAGTACTTTAGCTTCGTCAATCATTTCAGCGGATCTGTAGAATTTTCTCGGCCCAAAATCAGCGGATCTGTAAGATCCGCTAAAATTTTCAGCGGATCTATAGATTCGCTGGTCGAACCAGCGTATCTACAGATTCGCTGAAATTTTCAGCGGATCTACAGATTCGCTGATTCTACAGATCCGCTGTAACATATATAGATTTAACCAGTTAGGAAAATATACCATTTCTGCCATTATTGTTTTCTTTATTCTTGTGTGGTATTAGATTTGTATATGAAATCCAGACTGTATAGACCAGTGTGGAAACTCAGGGTTCGCGCTGGCGGGGTTTTTGTCCATTTTTTGGGCATTTTTCACGAAATGACTCACTTATTCGGAACCCACCGAGTCCTCTGGACCCAGCTGAGTCACACTTTCCTTTTTTGACTCACTTTCCTGAGAACCCAGCGCGAACCCTGAGTGGAAACCCCCTTCCATTTCTTTGCAGTGAGCGAGAGCGGACGTGTTCACATCGTTACGTTACTTGAGAAAATCTCTTCCGAGTCGCTCGTTGTTTTGTGCCTTCACTGTTGGTAGCTGTTCGTTGTGGAGTATGGCGTCATCGGAAATGAATGCACAGCAGTTCATCCAATCACACGAAACAGAGGCTTGGAAATACTGCTGTTTTCTTTTACTATTGTGTTTTGAGTGTTTCATATTCATTGTAAAACCACTTTACACTTTTGAAAGAATCTAATTATACAGCTGCATCCCTCGGTGTGGGATGTTTGCCAATAAAAAGAGAGAATACTATGATTTATCTCAATTCTACCTTCTCGGTTGTTGCATAATGTTTGAGTTAGAACACAAGGCAACAATGAAAACCTGTTGAGGTTTCGAGGCGTATGCACGTGCCCGAACTTCGAGTCCTGCATATATTTTCAATGGCTTTATTACTTTAATTATAATCATGTAAAAAACTGACAGAATGAAACAACAGTTAACAATTAATCTGCTAGACTGAGGATATTATAAGGAAAAAGTTTCCGAAACTCTTTAAAGTCTGTACCAATTGACTTGTTTCGTTAAATGTCATAAATTTACACGAAAACTTTTTAAAAATCGAACTTCAATACTGGATGAAAACAAGAAGTTTTTGTGCTGGTTTATGGCCACTTTTATACATATATTCGATATCTTTGAGGAGCGAGAAGTCTATTAAGTGACACCGCTTGTTCTAAATCCCATACATCAACTCCGTGGTGCATGTTCTCAAGGAGAGCACCTTGGCCTTGATAATGAAGCAAGTCATCTTGTGAAACAACGTAAGAGGTATCGAAGTCTGAGATACTTCACTGGAAAGCAGGCTTTTTATCAACAAACTAGCCACCTCATCCAAAATCCACGAAAAAAAATCTACAATCTTGAAGGAATGGCGGGCTGACTAACTACTTGATAATTCGCTTATCGATAAGTATGCTATCACTGCTTCTTAATCTTTCTCATTCTGATTCAAACAAGCTTCACATTCAAAACAGAAGGGCCATTCAAACGCTCCAATACTCGTTAAGTTTTCTGTTCAATTAGATGGCGATATAAGAGAAAGGACAATAGATGTATAAATTATCTGTAGATAATGTGAGCTGATAAGCGCCGAAGAGATTTACTTCTCTCGCAAGAGCTTGAAACGACAGCGAACGGTAGCGTTGTCTCAGTTTTTAATTGGCTGCGAGTTGCCCTCGCTGCAAGTTGACGATCTGGCTACCCATGGATCTCTTCTCTCTTGACACACCAGCTAAAATAGAGTGGAAATTTAACAATGTATCTCCGGGGAATGCCGGCGTAAAGCTCCCCCGGCGAAAAGCCCCCCCCCCCCGGTGAAAACCCCCTACATTTTGCCACCCTAGGCGAAAAGCCCTCCCAGCGAAAAGCCCTACAGGCAGAACCCCCCCCCCCCCTCCTCCCCGGTAATTTCTTTTCTAGAGTATATATATATACTCTATATATATATATATATATATATATATATTTATTTATGTATAATTCGCCAAAAATACACTTTCAACGGAAATGAAGAAAAACTTCGCAGTAAACATTTACACGTTTTGTGAGTTCTTCCTGCCAAGTTTCAACCTAATCCAAAAAAACTGTTTCGGAGATATCGCAGCAATATGACCCAAAAAGTTAAAATTCAAAAATTAAAAAAATCGCCAAAAATACATTTTCAACGGAAATGAAAAGAAACTTCGCAGTAAACATTTGCACTATATGTGGGTGATTCTTGCCACGTTTCAGCCTAATCCAACAAACTGTTTCGGAGACATTGCAACAATATGGTCAAAAAAGTTAAAAATCAAAAAATGAAAAATTCGCCAAAAATACATTTTCAACGGAAATGAAAAAATACTTCGCAGTAAACATTTACACGTTTTGTGAGTTCTTCTTGCTAAGTTTCAGCCTAATCCAACAAACCGTTTCGGAGATATCGCAACAATATGGCCAAAAAAAGTTCAAAATCAAAAATTTAAAAATTCGCCAAAAATACATTTTCAACGGAAATGAAGTAAAACTTCACAGTAAACATTTGCACTATATGTGTGTTGTTCGTGCCACGTTTCAGCGTAATCCAACAAACCGTTTTGGAGATATAGCCTGCCAAAGTGAAAAAAATGCACGAAACCCCCCCCCCCCCTATGTTCAAAAATTTGCCAAAAATAGAATTTTTGAGGAAACGAAAAAAAAATACCACGGGCATCATCTAGACATGTACCCCAATACGTATGTATGTTTTGAAAAAAATCGACTCATTAATTTCATAAGAACTCACTGCGGACAGACGGACGGACAGACGGACAGACGGACGGACGGACACACCAAATGCTATATATGTCTCCCTTAGGGGGAGACATATAATAAAATGCCCGTGGGGGGGGGGGTTTCTGCCGGTAGGGCTTTTCGCCGGGGGGGGGGGCTTTTCGCCTAGGGTGGCAAAATGTAGGGGGTTTTCGCCGGGGGGGGGGGGGGGCTTTTCGCCGCGGGGGCTTTACGCCATCCTGTTCTCTGTATATATAGGATATACAGAACAATGCAGCAAGTCACTCACTGGCACTTGAGGTATGACAAACAAGACCAATAAATGGCTTGTTGCATTGTTCACGGAGCCGGTGGCGAATCGGTGGGTGGCGATTCAGTGGGTGGCGAATCGGTGGTGGGCGAAACGTAGCAGGCGAATCGGTAGGTAGCGAATGGGTGTTTGGCCAATGGGTGGGTGGCGAATCGGTGGGTGGCGATTCGGTGGGTGGCGAATCGGTGGGTGGCGAATCGGTTGGTGGCGAATCGGTGGGTGGCGAATCGGTTGGTGGCGAATCGGTGGGTGGCGAATCGGTTGGTGGCGAATCGGTGGGTGGCGAATCGGTTGGTGGCGAATCACTGGGTGGCGAATCGGTTGGTGGCGAATCGGTGGGTATCGAATCGGTTGGTGGTAATCGGTTGGTGGCAAATCGGTGGGTGGCGAATCGGTGAGTGGCGAATCGGTTGGTGACGAATCGGTGGGTGGCGAATCGGTGGGTGGCGAATCAGTGGGTGGCGAATCGGTGGGTGACGAATCGGTGGGTGGCGAATCGGTGGGTGACGAATCGGTGGGTGGCGAATGGGTGTTTGGCCAATGGGTGGGTGGCGAATCGGTGGGTGGCGAATGGGTGTTTGGCCAATGGGTGGGTGGGGAATCGGTGGGTGGCGATTCGGTGGGGGCGAATCGGTGGGTGGCGAATCGGTTGGTGGCGAATCGGTGGGTGGCGATTCTGTGGGTGGCGAATCGGTTGGTGGCGAATCGGTGGGTGGCGAATCGGTTGGTGGCGAATCGGTGGGTGGCGAATCGGTTGGTGGCGAATCGGTTGGTGGCGAATCGGTGGGTATCGAATGGGTTGGTGGTAATCGGTTGGTGGCAAATCGGTGGGTGGCGAATCGGTGAGTGGCGAATCGGTTGGTGACGAATCGGTGGGTGGCGAATCGGTGAGTGGCGAATCGGTTGGTGACGAATCGGTGGGTGGCGAATCGGTTGGCGGCGATTCGATGGGTGGCGAATCGGTGGGTGGCGAATCGGTTGGTGGCGATTCGGTGGGTGGCGAATCGGTTGGTGGCGAATCGGTGGGTGGCGATTCGATGGGTGGCGAATCGGTGGGTGGCGAATCGGTTGGTGGCGAATCGGTAGGTGACGAATCGGTTGGTGGCGAATCGGTGGGTGGCGAATCGGTTGGTGGCGAATCGGTTGGTGGCGAATCGGTGGGTGGCGAATCGGTTGGTGGCGAATCACTGGGTGGCGAATCGGTTGGTGGCGAATCGGTGGGTATCGAATCGGTTGGTGGTAATCGGTTGGTGGCACATCGGTGGGTGGCGAATCGGTGAGTGGCGAATCGGTTGGTGACGAATCGGTGGGTGGCGAATCGGTTGGTGACGAATCGGTGGGTGGCGAATCAGTGGGTGGCGAATCGGTGAGTGGCGAATCGGTTGGTGACGAATCGGTGGGTGGCGAATCGGTTGGTGGCGATTCGGTGGGTGGCGAATCGGTGGGTGGCGAATCGGTAGGTGGCGAATCGGTTGGTGACGAATCGGTGGGTGGCGAATCAGTGGGTGGCGAATCGGTTGGGGTTAATTGATCTGTGGCAAATATGTCTGGACATCGAAAATTACAGCTTCTGGTGAAAAGAAGTACCGGGAGTTTGCGAAAAGAAGCTCACCCCATTTAAAAGCCCCAGGGCTTTTATTAGGAAACTGTTTCCCAAGAGAAGCCCCGGGGCTTCTATTTGGAGTTAAACAAAGACCTGAAAAAATCTTTCCTCATAAAAGCCCCCCTCCTTCCCTGCAAATCTTTTTATAGAACTCGTGTTTGCTCGCAATGCAGACACGGTGCACTTAATCCTTTGATATGAGGCGGCCCCTAGACATTTTCTGCGTTGTTGCTTAATCCTGTGCTTCGCACAAGGCGAACAGACATCCCCCTCCCCACTGCCACCTTTATTCCGGAGTATTACTGGAAATATAACGCACTGAGTACTGAAACGGGCGGCGTGATGTTGCACCTCCTGCCCTGTAAGTCTTTTTAGAACTCGTGTTTACTCGTGTGACGCAACCCCCCCCCCCCCCCCCCCCGACACATTCTGCGTCGTTGCGTAATCCTGTGCTTCGTGTTTTACACAGGACACTTTACCAGACTTTTTTTGTTACTTGTTTTTGTGTGTTTTGTTATTTTTGTGCGGATATCCGCAGCAGAATCCCGGTCATCTGCCCCCGGTCAACTGCCCCCCCCCCGTCATCTGCCCCCCCCCCTTTTTTTGCAACCCGGTCGACTGCCCCCCCCCCCTTCAAAGTAGAGGGGTGGTCGCTTGCCCCCTCCATATACTATTTTTTCTTGGGTTCTTGCTTCACAAAGACACAATAAATAAAATTATATTTATTTTATTGAATGTATTGCACCTCGGTAAATTGCCATTCATCAATAGGAAGCTAATTGCAATTAGAATTGCAATTAGTTGACGGATCAGTCCCTCCTAAGATCAATATTGGTGAATAGATCCGTGAAGATCAATTGTTTCAGAGACGAAGTAGACGGGGACATCACAATTGCCTAATTTTTTAAAGAATTTTTTTCCACTAAAAAAAAAGGGGGGGGGGGGGGCAGATGACGACCCCGTCAAATTGCAGGGGGGGGGGGGCAGTCGACCCGATTGCAAAAACGGGGGGGGGGGGCAGTTGACCGGGGGCGGCAGATGACCGTTTATCTCCGCAGCATGTAGAGCTTTAATAAAAGACAGATGGTAAATTTTTTTGCAATAAATACTTATCAACAACCCCCCCCCCCCCCATCTAAAAAATAGAAGCCCCGGGGCTCTAATTAAGAACCTGTTTCCTAATAGAAGTCCCGGGGCTTCTATTTGGTTTCTAAATGAGCGCCTGAAATTGGCCAGTTTCCAAATAGAAGCCCTGGGCTTTTTTTGGAAACACCCGGTAAAAGTTTTCCCAGCTTCTGTCTCTTTTCTACACGAAATTGATTATTTTTAATTTCTCACGAATACAAACAACGCACCATGATATACAACATTAACTTTATTAATCACAAACATATACAATGTTAAAAAAAATATTGTAAAGTTCTGTATCAAAATTCGACTGTCTAAATATAAAGGTTTGCAAAATAAAAAAAGATAGCGACGTCACAAAATACTCATTACAACAAGTAAAAATGACGTATACCGCATACGTATATCCGATTACGGATTAATGACCGTTTTGATTAATTTTCTACGCTAAATGCATTTTGTTTCGACCAAGGTCTCGACTATCTAACAGAAACCTACGTGAACTAAAACTGACTAAATTCTCTGAAGCATTTCAAAACGCACCCTGTATAATAAACTACAGTCGGACCCACTTAATATGAACACGGTTGATATGAAGCTCGCGTAATATGAAGTGATTTGCTTGGCCCCAATGTAAAATGCATTGGTTTCCATGGACAGAAATTCACATAACATGAACACGTAGAATATGAAGTTCACGTAATATGAAGTCCAACATAAAGTCCCACGGGCCACGTTTACTGTATAATCTGTTCGCGTAATATGAACTACACAAGAGGCCAAGAACAAAAACACGAAGAACACAAAATAAAAAATACGTTGAGTATGTGTCAACATTCAATGCTGTTGTTTATGAAAGGCATTAATGTGCGGCGATCGCAAAGGGGTCGCCATTCCACTTTGGCAGTCTTTAAGCGGATAAAACAGTCGTGTGATTCAGTGCGTTACCAATATCGTAATCAAGCACTCGGGTGCTGGATGCTGTATTGCATTCCAGGGATTTTATATCTTACCCAGGCCATTGATCTATTAATTGCGTTCGAGATTAATGGTTAATTGCACTTCGTTTAATTCAAAGCTGTTGCGTTTCAATCAAAATTCAAGGTACTGATGTAGTAACGCATTTCAGGGATTTTTTCGAATGTAGGAACAGACCCCCCCGGGCCAGACCCCCCCGGACCAGACCCCCCTTTTTTTGGTAGGAACAGACCCCCCCAGGAACAGACCCCCCCATTTACATATTTATATATATATATATATATATATATATATATATATATATATATATATATATATATATATATATATATATATTATGTCCTGAGATATATTTTTTGAAATGTTTTTTTTTTATTTCATATATATGTTTTTCTGTATTTTACAATTTTCACTTATTATTTATTAGTAATGCAACACCTTTTCATCACGATGAAAACATGTGCCAATGTCCTTTCATCATAATGAAAGGGATGAAAGGATGTATTGATGTTGTTTCATTGCAATTGCAATTTGATAAAACTATTAGCAATAGCACAATTAATGACTGTGAGATCACACAAATAACACAATTACAGAACTCAAATGCAATCAAAACCTCTCTGTCAAAACAATTAACGGAGATTCAATCTGCAGATTAGCGAAACACCCACACCCCGACCCAAGAGCCGGAGTTGTATTCAATAGAAAGTGAAAGTGATTCTGGATATCTGCTCGCTGCTCTGTTATCCCCAAAATAACTTGATTTTTTAAAATTTAATTTCACAGAGATACTGAAACATTATTATAATAATAAAAAATGGGGGGGGGGGGGGGTCTGTTCCTACCACTGCAAAAAAGGGGGGGTCTGTTCCGGGGGGGGGGGGTCCGTTCCGGGGGGGTCTGTTCCGTTTACCATTAATTTCGTTCGGGAGTAATGGCACCTTTTGGCGAGGTACATAGACTGACTGCAGAAACAGAGGCACAAACTCCAAACAATCGAAAATTAATGAATATTTTCCGAAGGAGTAGACAAACTTATGCTTGATTTTAATTGTGTATACTATCACCCAATTTAGTTCGATTTCATATGGCAGTAGCACAGATAAGAAATAAACATAACAAGTATACAAGTTAACTGGTTAAGTCCCCCGCCGCGCCTCCGTTTTTGAAATAAAACAGTTCGAGTGACCTTTGCACTTGGCCGGTTTAGCACAGTTGGCATGATGCTCGCTCGACAAGCGATAGGTGCGGAGTTCAAAAACAGGTTGTGGGCTTATAACTCGTAAGTAGTCGAAATTACACATTTTTCATAACATTTCAAAAATCTGGCAATTTTTCATTTTTTTAGAAAAATAAAAAATAACCACGCTTTGCACACCTCCAATATAAGTTCTCTTTCTGTGCAAGAAAGAAATGAAATCACTGTATTAGTTACTGAAATATGGCGCGTATAAACTTACCACTACAGACAGGCGGACGGACACGGCCCGTTTCATAAGTCCCCCGCTCCGCGCCACGCGCGGTGGCGGGGGACTAAAAATCTTTCCAAAATAAGCAAGAAATATAAGTCTATTGATTGTATGGGTGATTGGAAGTGTGATGTGTAAAAGTTCGCGTGATATGAAGTATTTTGCTCGATCCCGACGACTTCATATTACGCGGGTCCGACTGTACATGAGAAAACTGAACGCTCGGTTGAATTCGTCAGTGAAATTGAAACTTTTTTATGTGACGTCATCACTGAGAGAGAAAGGAGAGCGGTTGTAGAACCAGGCGCATGTTACAGTTTTTTAAACCCACTGTATTCGCTCAGCTTCGACAACTGCAGCGAACGTCAACCCCTCGTTAATCCGTGTCATGGGGAATTTCACGTCATCCGCTGCTGTATTAGTATGGCAGCCAACGGGTAGAGATTTACAACATTTTAAAGGCAAACATTGTAAGAGAGAGAGAAAAAATGGTAAAATACTGCAATACAGTAAGAATGTATATATGTGGCATCAATGTATGCGGTGCCAACATGTAGCACGTGTGTTATCAACACGTGCGGCATCAACACGTGTGGAATCAAAACATATGACATAAACCCGCAGGGTTGAGATTTCGCGGTCGCCCGTGGCGACCAACTTTTGGCTCGGGCGACCAACTTTTTCGAGTTGGTCGCCCTAGTGGCGACTAACTTTTTTTCTGAGTATTTTCAGATAAATACTGTTGATTATTTTAAACACCATTTTGTTACTGTTTTTTCATGTGAGGCGGGCTAGACAAATTTTGCAAAAATTGCGCCGGGCGACTAACTTTTGTGCCGGGCGACTAACTTTTTTAAATTGGTCGCCCTTCAGGCGACCAGAACATTTTACGAAGTCTCAACCCTGAACCCGTATGATGTCAACACCTGTTTTACCAATACGTGTGCTATAAACGGGTTCCGGACCATGCCCCCCCCCCCCCCCGGATGATACCCCCCCCCCCCGACAATACCCCCCAAGACTATACCCCCCTAGGACCATACTCCCCCCCCCCCCAAACCAGAATATTTCCAATTTTCAACGTCACAACAAAATGAAAAGAAAAAGTAGTTGTAAAACTTTTAACTTAGCACAAATTAGCACAAATTGCAACAACTCCGTTGGGCAGCAGTTAATTGCAAGCAATTGGGGCACGAATTGATAATTGCAATTATGGAACGTGTGCACTCCAATTATACCTCCTTTCAATTACATCATAGCGAACTGCCTTTGCTTTTAGCTACAGATCACAGAACTGCAATTATACCCGTTTCAACTAGACCATAGCGAAACGGCTTAGCTTTTAACTACATATCACAGAACCGTATTAGTTTGTTGTTCGTTAATGAAAATCTTTAAAATGAAAATTGGAAAAAATGATGGTGGTGGGGGTTATTGGTACGGGGGGGGGGGGTATGGTCCCAGGGGGGGGGGGGTATCATCCGGGGGGGGGTATTGTCTGGGGGGGGGGTATTGTCCTAGCCCCGCTATCAACATATGTGGTATCAACACGTGTGGTATCAACACGTTGTAACAACACGTGTGGCGTCACAATGTGTTGGATCAGCGTTCATACCGACCAATCGCATTCGTGAATACCCCCTCCCACCTCCCCCCTACTTTTCATTACTAAGTACAATACATAATTGATACTAATTACAGAAATCAATACTTTATATACAAATTGTTTACATTTTTCTTGATTCTCTTTGGGATTTTATTAAGAATAGTACAAGTATGAATTAAAAATACAACTGCAGATTAAGTCATTCAACGAATGCGATACGTGAAATGCGTGAAATCCCTCGCAGCCTGTAACATATTTTACGCGAAATGCGTGAAATCCCTCGCAGCCTGTAACACATATGCGCATGTCAACGAGTTGGAAGTAGTTCCGTTCGGAGCTCCTTCTCATCCAGAAACACCCGCTTAATTGCATAGAAAATTCACACACGTTATCCTCGTTACTGACTGAACTTCAAGTACTGGGTCCGACTTCCAGCCAGGTACAGAATTAGTATGAGCTGCGAAATCAGCCGAATTAGAACCCTATATACAGTATTTAATTAGAAGAAATAACAAAAGCGAACTATGTTCAGTTGCAGCACTCTATCGATACTTAACCAGATAAGCAGTGAAATTATACTTCGAAAACTGTAATACAATAATATTGCACTTATTTAAAACCTAATATTTAAGACATGGGAATGAGTGAGAATAGGAGCTAAAAATAAACACGTACACCTGCCGTTGGTGTCATTTTATCAAAGTGCGGAATGTAAAGCATGAACAACGTCAACAGCTTATGCTCGTTTCAAGAAGTATTGCGCGCTTCTAAAAATATCCTACAAAGCAAATAAGCAACCAAATACGACTACAGGGCTTTAGGATGTACACGAATATCTACTAAACAAATATGGAATTGCGTTTTCTATTTTTTAAGCCCAGATTTAAAAATCGACCTCTTCTCCAGCAGTGTTTCCGGGACAATGAGCAAAAAAAAAAAAAACATTCAAGGACTCATTTTATGATCTCAAAAACGATTTAGAGTGAGGAAATAGGCCTTTACTTTTCACCAACTTACTTCAACCAAGAATCAATGCTTGAGTGTATTTGACTGTTTTTAGGTGTTTGGAGTAGGGTTATTGGAGGCGGTTTGACTTGTCCTAGCTCGGTGTGTTTACTTACAAACTTGACTTTTTAAGTCTTACGCAAACTCAACGCATATAGTTATCGGGCTTTCAGACCCCAATGAATCAGTACATTTGAACATCGCACGAAACAATATGTCAGAAGCTTTCTTACTGGCTTAAAGAACAACATTAACTAACTTTGTTTCTTAGTTCTTAAAACCAACAAAATAAAGGAATGGATTCAGTAAATCCGTTACAGAAAGTTGTTCTAAAACAAACGCACACGTATCGATGTAGTATACATTTGATACAACTGATACTTGTATATATTCCCGATACACCCTCCATTAGAACGTTGCTATCTAAGAGTTTAAAATTTTGAATTTCCTCCGTCCTTCCATATACGGTCCCAACAACTTCCAAATGCGGTCCCGGCAACTTTCACACACGGTCCCAAGAACTTCCACATACGGTCCCAAGAACTTCGATATACAGTCCCAAGAACTTCCATATACGGTCCCAACAACTTCCAGACACGGTCCCAACAACTTCGACATACGGTCCCAACAACTTCCGAATGCGGTCCCAAGAACCTTCAAATACTGTCCCAAGAACTTCCACACACGGTCCCGAGAACTTCCACATATGGTCCCAAGAATTTCCAGACACGGTCCCAACAACTTAGACATACGGTCCCAAGAACCTTCAAATGCTGTCCCAAGAACTTCCACACACGGTTCCGACAACTTTCACACACGGTCCCAAGAACTTCCATATACGGTCCCAAGAATTTCCAGACACGGTCCCAACAACTTCGACATACGGTCCCAAGAACTTCTACATACGGTCCCAAGAATTTCCAAATACGGTCCCAACAACTTCCGAGCTAACGCTTTTACACTTTTTAACCCTGGTATATTTCATTCCGATCCTTTAAGAAGGAAGTACTTCCTGATCTCCCTTAATATCAGCTAACGTGACTAATATCTGGACAGCAGCAATGAGCATTTCTTAAAAGAAAGCCCACTGCCATGGCCAGCCCTGTCCCATCTGCAGTCATTTTCAAGTAACAAGACCTTTGGAACAGCTACTGGTTAAGGAATTTTATATTATCACATTTATGCAACAATTCGAAATAAACAGCTCTATTCAATGTGCTCACTCGCGAAAGACAATTTCAATAACATAATTCCCAGTTAAAAACTTATCACAGTAGGGTGAAAACAAGAGAACCACTGCACTTTGTGACGTCATACTGTCTGGAAGTGACGTCATCGTGTCTGGACCGGAAGTGTTGTCTGGATCGGAAGTGACGTCATCATGTCTGGACCGGAAGTGAGGTCACGATAAGTGTTAGGATAGGCGCGGCCATCCATGACGTCATAATGAGGTCATAATGAGGTCATAATGAGGTCATAATGAGGTCATAATGAGGTCATGCTGTGTGGCGGCTTCCTAGGGTTTCAGTCGATGATCGTCGAAGTCAATGAAGTCAAGCTTTCATTTCCGAAGTCAATCGACAACAGACCCTAAAAAGTGATGACCCCCCCCCCCCTCAGGACATACTATGGACCGACCCCCCCCCCCCCTAGGAGACATTCGGGACAGACCTCCCCCCCCCCCCCCTCCCCAGGATCGTGATATGGCTAACTTCAAGAATGTATAACTTTAAAACTACTTGGTTGATTTATATGAAAATTTCACTGTTTGATTCAGTTTTATGTAAAATTTTGTCATAAAGTGGTCACAGGCTATTTTCGCAGCTGGCTGTATGCATTTTTGTAAAATGCCACCATTTTAACTTTGTAAAAAGTGAAAAAGTGTGATAACTTTCGTTATAGTTGGTCGATTTGCATGAAAATTTCACTATTTGATTCAGTTTTATATCTAGTTTTATTATAAAGTAGTCATGGGCTATTTGCGCATGTGGCTGTATGCATAATTGTAACATGCCGCCATTTTAACTTGGAAAAAGTGAAAAATTGAGATAACTTTCGCGATGCTTGGTCGATTTACATGAAAATTTCACTGTTTGATTCAGTTTTATATCTAGTTTTAACATTAAATGGTTATAGGCTATTTGCACCGATGGTTGTATGCATAATGTGACATGCCGCCATTTTAAACTTTGTAAAAAGTGAAAAAATTGAGATAACTTCCGTTATACTTGGTCGATTTACATGAAAATTTCACTATTTGATTCAGTTTTATATCTAGTTTTGTTATAATGTAGTCATGGGCTATTTACACAGCTGGCTGTATACATAATTTGACATTCGCCATTTTAACTTTGTAAAAAGTGGAAAAGTGTAATAACTTTCGTTATGGTTAACCGATTTGAATGAAAATTTCACCATTGAATTCAGTTTGATGTCTTAGTTTACAGTAGTTTGGCATAGGTGGGTTGTTTGAATGGCGCGCGCCCCCCCACCATTCAAACATGTGTTTGAATTATTTTTACGTCAAACTATTGTTCAACAAGTTGTTTAGCAATTGTACAACAATTGTTCAACGAGCTGTTGTTCAACGTGTTGTTGAACATGTTCAACATGTTCAACATGTTCAACAACATGTTCAACAAGTTGAACATGTTCAACATGTTCAACATGTTCAACAACATGCTCAACAAGTTGAACATGTTCAACATGTTGTTGCTCAAGTTGAACATGTTCAACCTATTCAACATGTTCAACAACATGCTGTTTAACAAGTTGTTCAACAAGTTGTAGTTGAAGAAAAGAAAAAATAAGACATATGTTGAATAGGTTTATTAATACACTTAAATACACTTAAATACACTTAAATACACTTAAATATATACAGCTTAAATCTATAACAATATTATAACATTTATTGATTTACAAAGTCTTTATTATAAATGTTTAGTCAAATAAGTCTATTTTTCTTCATCTGCTTCACTCTGTTCACTGGCATCCAAATCACTTTCTTCGTCACTGCTTTCATCTTCCTCCTCCTCATCTAGTAGCTCTTAAAGAATGCATCGTTTCTTCTTATAGCCGCCTTTAGTGCCTTTGAATACTCGTAATGTTTTTTCATCAACAAAGTAACTCGTCAAAAATGCCAAACTTGTTAAAATTGCTAAAATTGCTGAGTCAGCAATTTTAAACAAGTTTGCATTTTTGACGAGTTACACACCATATTTTGATTACATCTAAGTAGCATAAAAGGAAGAGTGAGACATGCATTTCATTCATATCAAACAGCAATAAATTCTGCTGAAACAGTTTTTGATTAAGCACGCGCCTGTTCCAATGACCGTCATTATGACGTCATAATGATGGACGTCATAATGACGTTATGACGTTAAACTCCCCTAGGCCTAGACAACATGTTCAACAACATGTTCAACAACATGTTCAACACATGTTCAACAACATGTTCAACATGTTCAACATGTTGTTCAACAAGTTGTATATAAGGCTATGTTAAAGGCTTTTTTCATCACTTGAAAAGTGTATGTTGAACCGAAAGGATGTATAAATGCAACATTTGTCTGAAATCTTTACAATTGGCCACAAAGTCTTAAAAGACACTTAAAGAATGCTCACACTCAGAAGAAGAAGAATTGGAGATAGATATTGAAAACCCTGTGAAACGACCTATCACTGAAATTTTAGATGAGTCTTCTATGGAAAGTCAAAGCGTCAACATGACTGAAAAGAATGCACATGCTTGTACAGAATGTGGTGCGTTATACAACAGTCAAGAAGCTTTGTTCAAACATATGGAACATTGTGTTGAGGGTGATAATGACGGCAGCTCTGAAAGTGAGTCAGAAACAGACTCTGAAAGTGAGTCAGAAACAGACTCTGTTTGGTATGATATGGTTCAAGAAGTCTACGATGAATATGATACCAATTTCAAGAAAAGGTTTCAGAATATGAAGAACAAGGGCTTGAAGATGCGCGTGACATAGCAAGTGATGACTTTCGACCCATTTATAAGCGTCGACTTAAACAACTGTTTATGAGACTATTCAAATATGCCAACGCCTACAACAAAACGAACATTATGAAACCATTTTAGAAGACTTTAATTACTTTGTTGATGAAAAACATTACGAGTATTCAAAGGCACTAAAGGCGGCTATAAGAAGAAACGATGCATTCTTTGAAGAGCTTCTAGATGAGGAGGAGGAAGATGAAAGCAGTGACGAAGAAAGTGATATGGATGCCAGTGAACAGAGTGAAGCAGATGAAGAAAAATAGACTTATTTGACTAAACATTTATAATAAAGACTTTGTAAATCAATAAATGTTATAATATTGTTATAGATTTAAGCTGTATATATTTAAGTGTATTTAAGTGTATTTAAGTGTATTTAAGTGTATTAATAAACCTATTCAACATATGTCTTATTTTTTCTTTTCTTCAACTACAACTTGTTGAACAACTTGTTAAACAGCATGTTGTTGAACATGTTGAATAGGTTGAACATGTTCAACTTGAGCAACAACATGTTGAACATGTTCAACTTGTTGAGCATGTTGTTGAACATGTTGAACATGTTGAACATGTTCAACTTGTTGAACATGTTGTTGAACATGTTGAACATGTTGAACATGTTCAACTTGTTGAACATGCTGTTGAACATGTTGAACATGTTCAACAACATGTTGAACAACAGCTCGTTGAACAATTGTTGTACAATTGCTAAACAACTTGTTGAACAATAGTTTGACGTAAAAATAATTCAAACACATGTTTGAATGGTGGGGGGCGCGCGCCATTCCAACAACCCACCTATGCCAAACTACTGTAAACTAAGACATCAAACTGAATTCAATGGTGAAATTTTCATTCAAATCGGTTAACCATAACGAAAGTTATTACACTTTTCCACTTTTTACAAAGTTAAAATGGCGAATGTCAAATTATGTATACAGCCAGCTGTGTAAATAGCCCATGACTACATTATAACAAAACTAGATATAAAACTGAATCAAATAGTGAAATTTTCATGTAAATCGACCAAGTATAACGGAAGTTATCTCAATTTTTTCACTTTTTACAAAGTTAAAATGGCGGCATGTCACATTATGCATACAACCATCGGTGCAAATAGCCTATAACCATTTAATGTTAAAACTAGATATAAAACTGAATCAAACAGTGAAATTTTCATGTAAATCGACCAAGCATCGCGAAAGTTATCTCAATTTTTCACTTTTTCCAAGTTAAAATGGCGGCATGTTACAATTATGCATACAGCCACATGCGCAAATAGCCCATGACTACTTTATAATAAAACTAGATATAAAACTGAATCAAATAGTGAAATTTTCATGCAAATCGACCAACTATAACGAAAGTTATCACACTTTTTCACTTTTTACAAAGTTAAAATGGTGGCATTTTACAAAAATGCATACAGCCAGCTGCGAAAATAGCCTGTGACCACTTTATGACAAAATTTTACATAAAACTGAATCAAACAGTGAAATTTTCATATAAATCAACCAAGTAGTTTTAAAGTTATACATTCTTGAAGTTAGCCATATCACGATCCTGGGGAGGGGGGGGGGGGGGAGGTCTGTCCCGAATGTCTCCTAGGGGGGGGGGGGGTCGGTCCATAGTATGTCCTGAGGGGGGGGGGTCATCACTTTTTAGGGTCTGTTGTCGATTGACTTCGGAAATGAAAGCTTGACTTCATTGACTTCGACGATCATCGACTGAAACCCTAGGAAGCCGCCACACAGCATGACCTCATTATGACCTCATTATGACCTCATTATGACCTCATTATGACCTCATTATGACCTCATTATGACGTCATGGATGGCCGCGCCTATCCTAACACTTATCGTGACCTCACTTCCGGTCCAGACATGATGACGTCCCTCCCGGTCCAGACAACACTTCCGGTCCAGACACGATGACGTCACTTCCAGACAGTATGACGTCACAAAGTGCAGTGGTTCTCTTGTTTTCACCCTACTTATCACTAATACGGAGTGTTAGGAGAAAAATGCCCTCCTGTAACTTATATGAAAGTAGTTATAGTATCAAGGCTCCTATATAAAGCAGTTGTGTTGTGCAAAAATGAAGCCAATTCACAGCAGCATGGAAGATCATGAATGCGCACGGAAACATCGCGAATGTCTGCCGGAACATCACGAATGTGCACTGGAACATCACAAATGTGCACCGGTACATCATGAATCTCCGCCGGAACATCGCGAATGTGCACCGGAATATCACGAATTTGCGCCGGAATATACCGAGTGCGCGCGAACCTGCAGCGGTGCCTACACATGTACCAACTCACGCTACACAGCTATGCCCTAATATCTACCGGAAGCACGAAAACATGATTGGAAGCAAGCTTATCTCAGCAGTTTGAATCCGCAATTGATTCCCACATCTGCAAAGAAAAACGAAAGCAATCAAGCAGCTGCTCTTCAAAGACGAAATGAATTCATATTTAATTTCATAACCCCTGACATATATTTAGTAGATAAATTAAAACAAACACATACACGATTGTCATGTTTGCTGCCAAATGAATTAAGTATCACGGGCATTGTGTGTTCTTATAAAATTATAGAATATTAAATCAGGGCTGTTTCTGCAAAATCGTGAAACTGCGGGAAATCCCGCATCTGTTTCACTGAAGCGTGGGATTTGGGATCAGAGCGCGGGATCAGTGCGCGATCATATATTTACTGTTATTTGATTCAAGTCCAAACAATCGACATCTTGTCTATAAAGTTTTATTCAACTCACAATGCATATATACGTATAACGGGAAAAAGCAATATTCGTTAAAAAATTATAAATACAGTATTCATTTTCATAGTTTCAAAATCCCGCAGTACTCTGACAACTGTGCGGGACTTCTTGAAAAGCGCCGGAGCCGACCCGCACTGTCCTCGGCGCAGTGTGCGACTTTTTTTTCAAAAGCGCGGGATTCCCGCAGCAGTTTCAGCCCTGTTAAATGAAATGTTTCTCAACGCACAATTCCCCACATTTTTTTACGCGCACGATGGTGAGACATCTCGGTAACAATACATAACGATACAAGTATTAGCTTTCAACTGTGCACACGCAGATCAAATCCAGGGACAAAGTACCCAGCTTTCCGTGCTGTCAATACAACTTCAAGCCTTCACTTACCTTTAGCTTATCCTGCACTGTTTGTCTCGGTTCTTTCTTAGCACCAGCAGTTTTAACTCCATCGGCTGACCTCGGTTTACTTAATGACGTCACTTCCCTTGGCAGCGTCGACGCCTTCGTTGTTGACGCATCACTACGCCATGAATACGCAGACGTTTTCAAGTCACTTGTTTTATCTGCCGCTTTGTTCGAACGCCAGCTGGGTTGTTCCGTCGTGCTGGTTTTGGCGGGGAGCGTGGACACCTTTGAGGCTGTGACCTGCGATACGCGCGTTGTTCGCAGAGTCGTCGTGGTGCTGGTTTTCGCACTTGTTATAACAGGCATGAGAAGTGGCGCACTACTTTTTGTGTTTGACGCAGATGTCCGTGGCGCACTCGTTTTCGTGGCGGCATGTGATTTGCCGACAGCAGGCCGTGACGTGCCCTTATTAAAACTACTCCGCGGAGACGGCGCAGGACTATTTCCTCTACTGGAAGCTGCATTTTTCTGAAAAACAATAGTTTCAATAAATTATATGCGCTTAACATTATCCTCATATATTGTCATCCTTTTCTTGCAGCGCACACTTTCCGAAATTACTGTTTTTTTTGTTTGTTTGTTTATGAGTTTTTAATTTTTTTTGTCTGTTTACTGATCTTTGTCGTTTGTTAAACTCTTATGAAAATGTGTACAAGAATAGTACGATCGATTTCAAAAATGTTCTGTTTCACTGAATTTCACTTCATTAATACAATTTTAACAGGAATACAATACCACATGATAATAAAACTTAAACTTCGCTTCTTCACAGGGGGTTGTCTCGTTTGTTTCAGCATATTTTCTCATGCTTTTTAGTTGTTATCTCGTGTTTTTATGTGTTATTTCATGTTTTTATGTGTTATCTCATGTTTTTTATGTGTTACCTAATGTTTTATGTGTTATTTCATGTTTATATGTGTTATCTCATGTTTTATATGTTATCACGTGTTACCTAGTGCTTTTTACGTAATGTCTCGTACTGTTATGCGATGTTATGTGTGTTGTGCGTTGTTTCAAGTATTCACGCATTACGTTTGGTCTTCACACGCTATGTAAGTGGTTCACACCTTGTCTCGTGTTTTCACCGCGTTTTGAAGCGTCATCTCGTGTTTTCACTCATAGTATCATACGTTCACGCGTTGTCTCGCGTGTGCTCGCGACGTCTCTCGTTTTCACGCACAGTCCCGTGTACTCGCGGTCCCGTGTATGTAAGTGGTTCACGCCTTGTCTCGTGTTTTCACACGTTGTCTCGTGTCTTCACCCATGTTTTCGCGTTTTCACGTGGCGTCTCGTGTTTTCACGCATAGTCTCACACATTCGCGCGTTGTCTCGCGTGTTCCGGCCACGTCTCGTGTTTTGCACGCATTGCCCCGCGTGTCCCCGCCATCTCTCACATTTTTCCCCGCACCTCTTGCTCGATGAGCCGCAGTCTCGTGAGCTGCGCTTGGGCCTCCTCCATCTCCTTGTCGAGCTCCTGCAGCTGCTGCTCGTACGCCGCCTTCTCCGACGCCAGCCCAGTATTAAGCTTCTTGCTGCGAATCTGAGCTCTGTGGGGAAACGAGCAACACAGCAAAGATTCAATTAAACAGCAAGCATAATATACATGAAAACATCGCACTAACTCGAATTTTCAATCACTTAAATATTGCTCCTAATACTATATATAGTACTCCTACATATACTGGGGGCCGGGGGCGGGATGGGGGTGGTTACCATACCGAAATCATAATAGTTGAACTCGATTAACATTCATTGGTAGGATTAACATTCATTGGTAGGAAACTGAATCATATAATGATCTATTTTTACAAAAGTTAAGCATTTTTTAAAATGAAATACAGAAAGAAACTGAACAGACTGACTACAAGGGTGCGAAGGAAATACAGATGGCACATAGCGCCTGGCATGAAAGTCACCCTTAAAATATCACACAAATTTCTACTGTTCAAATATACAGAATTGTTCTTAAATATCAAAAAGCCTTTGACTTCTTCTCTCGATATAATATTAAATTGTTTTAAATAAGTATCAAGCCAATAAGTTAGACATTTTTGTCATCAACAGAATATCACACTCTAAACATTGGTCAATTTCACAACTCTGAAAACGAGTGCATCAGGAAAGTTTGGAGTCTTTTCGGCTATTCCGGAACAGTATCTTATTTTGTCTGATGACACATACGTCTCAATTCTTGCCTTGGTATATAGTCTCACTGAAAATAACAGGGTGTTAAGAATTTCCATAACGCAAAATGTATGACGCTGTGATCGTAGCATTAAAAGTGCATTATGAAACAGATGCAGCATCACACCAGCAACGTGACGCAAACACTCGCAACAGCGAACGAATGTGCATTGTGATTCAAAAATGATTCGCTATAAAATCAATCAGTAAAAACTGTGGGCCGTATTTATTGTGGACCACTTCAGTTCGACTCAGTATGGACCCCAAATCTAACCCCAAATAAATCTCTCAAGTAAAAATCACTTTTGTTTCAGAACGATCTGTTAATAGAATGACGATTGATGGGTATCGGTACGGGTTACCTCAAACAACACTTTCAGAACATCTCGCTAAAGTAAACTGCAGTTATTATATTTGAAATAGAGGCGGTAATCGTAAAAAAATCACTTTCATTTGTTACTGGGTGTCTCATCAACCCCCCCACCCCCCCCCCCCCCGAGCAGCGGACTAAACAAAACAACCAGTCCTATTTACACCACGTGACCTGGACTTCAGGAAAAACTGAATGAAACTGATTTAAGACTTCAACAAGGTTTTGACAGATGGTTCGAGATTACTGAAATAAATTCGTAGCACTCAAGCAATAGAAACGGAATCTCCCATTGCCCTTTCTTCAGCTTATGAAGGCCAAATTTTTAAGGTACTACTTCCTTTGCATTTTTACATAATCATGTCCACAAAAACATTTACAATATTACTCAAAAAACCTGTGCATTTTCCTCTACTCCCTTCTGAAGTTCAGCTGTGCTACTAATAGTTAACTACAGCAATCGTATACAGTTTTTTGTTCTTTCTGGCGCCTTGCACGAAAATCTTTCAAGAAAAAAAAAAAGAACAGCGATTAACTGTTTTTTTTTTCTGTCAACATTTCAAAAAGTTAAACGAAATAGTTTTATTTGAAACAAGTGGGTACATTTGATTTTATTAAGTAGAAAATTTTCACCAAAGCATTATGAATAAAACGTACAGAAACTTAAATTAAAGATTGCAAGTCAGCCACACAGCAGCTTGTCGTAGTTCGTTTGCTCTGTCATATGTCATTGGCCAATTAAAAAGCACACAAACGACTCACTACTGATTCGTTTAATTCGTTTAATTATTGTATCTAGAGGCGCAGTATCAAATCAAATCTATTTTCTGAGCACTGTTTTTATTGCTAATTCTACACACAAACAATATTTATGGTTGTAAAACGGGCTTCATATGCCCAGAAACTTATCACGGTAACAAAGCGTGCGAGATATAAACAAAAGATGGAAAGTAAGTGAGGCACATTTGGACACCGGGGAAAGGTGGGACGAAACATCTAGCTGATAAAAAAATGAAGGGTGGGGGAAGGGGGCGGGCAATTCGATAAATGATGTCACCGATATAGACCTGTACATCGCAGGCATTCACTGGTAACTGTACCCTACAGGCATACCGCCCGCCCCCCCCCCCCCCCCCCCCACCCAACCTTGGTTACCAACTAGGAGCTTTGTCTAA
The DNA here is from genome assembly GCA_949752745.1 of Protula sp. h YS-2021. NCBI lineage: Eukaryota > Metazoa > Annelida > Polychaeta > Sabellida > Serpulidae > Protula > Protula sp. h YS-2021. The sequence continues at coordinate 88,227,718 of OX457026.1, forward strand.
CCGTATCACGGTGTCCAAATGCATGCCCGTCACTTTACACACACAGAGCTATATACGTACAATGTCATGTCCTTCCTGGTAGTATAAGTGGGAACATATAAAATATACCATTGTAAAATTTGCATTAAAAGCAAAATAACGGTTAGACATAAAATATATATCATACAAAGATTAGAGGCCAAATGCCTGAAACAAAATGGATGCTATAATATGATTCGTCGCTTCCCAAGTCAACATGTTTTCAATGTTGACCCGAACGCAGCGGTCTATTGATATTGCAGTTAGTTGTAATCAAAACGCTGAGTTAATTGCAGTAATACAGCATATATGGACTTATTTCGAGTCAGTTGCGGATCAAGATACGGAAATGTTGACATTTTCAACTAGTTCAAGAAGTTCAATATTTTTTGTTATTGGTCAATAATACTTGGACTCAAAATAAATAAATTATGCGCCAAATAAACCACATGTCAAAAAAGGTTACGGAGATGAGCAAAGTCATCGTTTATCCGGGACAACCGTACGTGTGTATAGATCGGAGGGCATGTGGGCAGTGCATTACGTGGACAGTGTATGTGGACACTTCATTACATGGACAGTGTATGTGGACATTGTACATGGAGAGTGTATGTGGACACTTTATTGCATGGACAGTGTATGTGGACATTGTACGTGGAGAGTGTATTTGGACTCAAGCCGTGTCAATTTTTATGTTTGCCAAGCCGGACTGGACTTCAGCCTATTTACTCATCTCCGCAGATTAACACAATATATATTCCTTCCACGACCCTATACCTGTATGTGTTAAGACAGCTTTATACTGAAAACTGTAAAATAACTAGGGGTAGCAGGGAACAGCGGAGTACTGGGATAATTAAGTACAGCATGATGTCATTTTTCCGCACCCACGCCTAAGCAAGAATACCTCTTTCTTCTTATATTTGGAATCTTTTTCCTCACTTCGCTTATTTCAAATTCTAATTGTTCAGTGTTCATTCTTGTCCAGTTTGTGTTTACTACCGATGGCTCTAAAATTTAAAAAAAAAAAACAAACTCAACTTTAACATAAACATGAAGAAAATAGCGATACCGCTGAGTGACGTAAATAGTTCCGTACCTTTGTTTACGTAAATTCCCTACTCTTTTCTTCAATTCGCTAATTTCACTTTCCACTTTCTCTTTTTCACCGGTGGACCACGTTTTTCCAGCGCTACTCCGCAATTCCGATAGAATTGGATTTGCAGTGGATTTTAAAATGTCCTCATCCGCTGCAATTGTTGGTCCTGAGAATCATTTTCACAGAGGGTGACAATAAATAAACTGTTTGACATTTTACGATGTTATGTGCATTGAGTAAATACTGTAATCTGATTGGTCAATTCAAAAATAAAAAATCAATAATTTTTCAATGTTGAACGCAACAAAGCAATTACTGACTTGTACTGAGTCAACAAAAAAGATGTTATTGACCAGCTAAAAAATGTTGACATTTAAATCAACTTTTTCTTTCTGGCCAATAATACTTCATGTTGACTCAAAATAAATCAATATATGCTAATTGATTTAAAAGCAGTGAATACAGGTGCAGCTTGCTATTCTGTTAAAAAGTCTTTTTTTTTTCAATTTATAAATACATGTAGATGTATTTAATATTTTGGTGCCTTTAAGGGGCAAGCTTTTAAACGATTTACTAGAAGACAAGTACAAACGGTTATTGAAACAATATGCGAGTTTCGTTTATTCTTAAATCAAGTTGGACCAGTGGAATAAGTCTTCAGTTGGGTTATTTAAAACATGTCACGGTTTCTGCGGAATGGGAGGTGATTCATGAAAAGGGTGCAGAGAGACAGCCCCAGTTCCGGGGAGGTCTTAACTGAATGTGCCCCTGTATAACGTTATCGCTTCAACATTGGAGTAGAACAGTTTTAGCAAAATTATCCACAATTCTTTGCTTTTGTATTTCCTGCCTACGTTCCCTTAGTATGTTACACTGTGCCTGTACTACACTGTAGCTGTACTACATTGTAGCTGTACTCACTGTAGTTTTACCACACTGTAGCTGTACTACACTGCAGCTGTACTACGCTATAGCTGTACCACACTGTACATACACTACATTGTAGCTGCACAACATTGTATTTGTACTATACTGCAGCTGTACTACACTGTAACTGTACCACACTGTAGCTGTACTACAATGTAACTGTACTACACCGTACCTGTACTAGATTGCAGCTGTACTACACTGTAGCTGCACTACACTGCAGCTGTACTACATTGTAGCTGTACTGCACTGTAGTTTTACCACACTGTAGCTGTACTACACTGCAACTGTACTACACTGTAACTGTACCACACTGTAGCTGCACTACACTGCAGCTGTATTACACTATAGCTGTACTACACTGTACCTGTACTACGCTATAGCTGTACCACGCTGTAGCTGTACTACACTGTACCTGTACTACACTATAGCTGTACCACGCTGTAGCTGTACTGCACTGTAGTTTTACCACACTGTAGCTGTACTACACCGCAGCTGTACTACACTATAGCTGTACCACACTGTAGCTGCACTACACTGCAGCTGTGTTACACTATAGCTGTACTACACTGTACCTGTACTACACCATAGCTGTACCACGCTGTAGCTGTACTACACCGTAGCTGTACTACACTGCAGCTGTACTACACCATAGCTGTACTACACTGTAGCTGTACTACACCGTAGCTATACTACACTGCAGTTGTACTACATTGTACATACACCACACGGTACCTGTACTACACCGGATCACATTTGGATCCGCAGGAGGTTCCTGCTTCTCTTGGCTGTTTAACTTGCGTGTCTGCTCATTTGCTTTCAGTCTCTTAATCAGCGCATCAACCTGTTTCTGCAATACACAAGATAAACTGACATGCATTTTAATAGGTTAAAACATGGCTATCGATTTCGCCCCCCCCCCACCCCCTCCCCCTCCCCAAGTTCCATACTAAAATCACAACAGTAGACCACAACACGAAATGACGGAAAACATGACTTCCGACAGAGACTTCTCCGCTGATTTCTTAAACATCAGCAAAATCTCAAACTTGAAATATCAAAGTGGAAAAAGATATATTTTAAGGGTGTCCAGCGATCTCAAAGGGCCAGCTTATCTTGATCATTTTGCCTGATAAAATGTGCAAACTAGCAAATTGGTGAAGGTGGGTTCTGAAAACACTTTTGCCATTGCATACAGTACAAACCTAGAGTGTCAAATGATCGCTTCCGGTTCAGCAACGATAAACGGCTACACCCCTCCCCTCCCCCCTCCCTCCCCATCAACCAGCACATAATTCGTCCACGGCTAAATCTTAAAGATGAACTAGGCTAAAAGCATCGGTGGAAGGCCATGTTCTGCCACAATATACACATGTATTTGAAGGGAGTTGTATAAGAGATTTAAGTTGGATAAAGAAACAAATATTCTATTCATTTTACAACTTAATTCCTAACAAAACTTGAGTAAAATGCTCTCTGTGCTTCCGTACTCAACCTTTCACATTTGCCGTGTTGCCAAAACATGAACAGTCTACTTTCAAAAACAGCGAAAAAGAAGTGCGCAGCAAATGAGTCACTGATGACCCAAATGCAGTATAACCGCTGGCAACGATTACCACGAGCTAACACTGCAGGGCAGCACTGGCACACAAGTCAATAACAGATGCAGTCACACTTCAATGCTCAATCTAAAGAAAGCATTGCCACGAAACCCATAAAAATGCCTCTGTATTTTTTTAATCTATTCAAAAAAAATGTTTTAATATTTCATGAAAACAGTGACTCTTTGAAACAAAATCAATAAGCTATCGAAGTTCAAAGAATATCGGCCAAAACTCAATAACAAAATAGTAAGCCACAATCCACAGGTTAACAAATCGCTGTGACTATGGCAAATCTAGACGACAAGTTGCGACTTGTTTCATGGTCCAGTATTCCTAAGTCGCTGTTTTTCAGCTTCTTTCAGACGAAATGCAATAAATGTCCTACTCATTCAATGTTTGAGACAAACCCTAATACGTTCCTCAATGGGAGGTGATCAATATTCAAAGCAGATGCATGACATCACAAAAATCTTCAAATTTCATTGGCCCACTGTAGTTACTATTAGTTGACTCATCAATGAACGTAAATATATTATGAATGAAAGTAAATTTATGACTGAAATTGGAACCGTCTCAAAAAAAAAAATCCCCCAAGCGGAATGTAGCACTATAGGAAGGCCAGGGCTGGCCTTCCAAAAACGATTATTTCTCCAAATAATCGCCTCGAATGCCGTTCAAAAACCCTTCAAAATTCAGATTTCAACTGATATAGTACAAATAACCTATGCATTTGTGACAACATATAAGACCCACAATGTATAACAGCGAACCATAAAAAGAACGCTGAATGCGGTACCTTTGCCTCTTGCTTTTCTTTCGCTTTTCCCGCCCCAGACTCCAGTTCGGTCACTTGTGCAAGTTCTGACGGCGTGTTTTTATATTCAACAATTTCCGTTGGTGTATTTTTATACTCAGCAAGGTCACCCACAAACGCGCCATCTGTCTTTTCACTTCTGTTATTATTTGGTTCCATGACGTCATCATAAGTCTGGTCATTACTGTTTTCGTCATTGCTGACGTCATTTCCGACGTCGGCGCCATTCAGTTGCTGTTGGCGTGACGTGTCACGTCTTGTGTCATCGTTTGCTTCATCGTCATCAGAATCTGAGTGTCGCTGCTGATGACGTAATCGGTCATGGACCACATCGTCATACATGCCTTCTGCTTCCATTTGTTCGTTTTCTGAATCTCCCGATTGGCCAAAAATCTAATACACAAATCCACATCAATTACACGAAAACATCTTAAAGGAAATAACAAAATTATAAACAGTATTTAAGCTGAACTTAAGCGAACAAAATAACACATACGAAGTGCAACATAAAGAAACAGCAAGCAGTTTTTTCAAAACTCAGCCTAAATCTTCATTTCAAATGGAACTTAATTTTTGTGTTATCTAAAACAACAGGCTGTTGGTAACCAAATACAATCTTAATGCTCAAATTACGAGGTGCATAAACACATTTAGCTGCCGCTTAGATTTTCAAGAATTAACAGAAATATTGGAAGCTCAGGTACTCCGCTGGATGTCCCCCTAGTCCATCCAAATCACCCAATCATTCATAAGTATATTTATCCCCTACATATGCATGCTTGAACTCTGTGTACAACATGTATACAACACAGAATGTACCACGTGACAGTCACTCACGCGCTTTATACTTGGCGGGGTTCTCACAGGAGGCGGGTTCTTAGGCAGCGGCGGAGGCGTCCCTTTGGCACCTAAACATTAAAAAATCAACATAAACTCTTTAAAACACTGAACGAGGTGCTGAAACGGAGGCTATTGCTATTCCACTTCCTCACATTTATTTTTGTTTAAGGTGGATTAGGAACAATGCGAAGTGTTAACAAACGAATTGTTTTCGGCGCCTTGTTAATTTCTGTCATTTCTGATGTTACTTGACGATATCAATAAATTCTTGTATTCTGTCGTTAAATTTATAATAACACTGCAAAACGTTTCATTAAACCTTTACCCACAAACCTTCATTTTTATGCTAACTAAGAAGGTTTCACTTTTTGTGTTAATTTGCATACATAGGAACGAAACGAAGATTGGGAAGATTTAGAAAAGAGAAGCGAGCATAGCTATGGAATGCAATTTTAACATTTAATGCTATTTTCTGATGTCAGAATTTAAAGATATCAATAAATCACTGTATGTCTCATTAATTTATACTTTGCTATCAATAATTGTATTTTAGATGGCAAAAACCTATTTTTGAGATCAGAAAATAAATTTTACAAACTTAAAAGATCTTAATGGAGGCACAAATTTATATCAAATTCAACGAATCGTCAAATGTTGCAGATGAGAAACTGATCTCAATAATAACAACATAATTTTTCAGCCCAAGAATTACTTCTTTTTTGTTCAGTAAAAAAATCAAAGAATTATTTTTGTATAACGGGGCGAGTCATCATTTCATTCACAGATATTTGCTTCTGAATCTCAGATATAAAAAACAAAATGATATTTTTATATGAAAAATTACTTTTTGAGATAAAAAAGTCATTTGCTGATTTCAAAACATTTATTTAAAAAATCTCATTCTGAAATAATGTTACCTGAAATAAATTCCTGACATCAATAAAAAGAAACTAAATGACTGAACTAAAATTGAGATTTTGATATCAAATATTTTATTTTTGCTATCAAGGATTGAAATTCTGATCTCTAAAAACCGATCTTAGAGATCAATAAATCATTTTTCATATCAATAAATATTTTTGACCTCTATAAATTTTTACTGATATCAAGAATTATTTTGTTCAAATCAAAACACATTTAGAGATATCAAAAATATAATTACAGATATCAAAAATTAATTCCTGATACCAAACATTTAATTTTTCAGATCAAAAGGTAATTCTTGATATCAATAATTGCCTAATAAATGAGAAAATGGCACTCCATACACAACAATAATTTTAGGAAAAAGTCTTATAATCTCCCCGGCCATTGATGTGTGTGTTCGTGTGTGTGTGTGTGTGTGGGTGGGGAGGAGAAAATTATTGGATTGGTAGCACGAGTTGAATTTACATCCCCAGAAATTATAGGAAAACAAGGCATAAGTGAAGGAGAAAAATTGCCCGCCAGTCTTACGTTTGAGGGGTGAGACGCGGTGGTCATACACGTCATGATACACGTCTTCCGTCACCGCGTCTGTCAATCAACAAGTCGCATGCTCATTATCGCTCATACTGCCGCCAAAATTCTAATTATATCGAGGAGGTGGGAGGGGTGTAATTTTTGCGTTATTTTTATTATTTCTTTCAGCATGCATTCATATTAGACATGTTACCATTCAAAATACTTTCTGTGTTGACTAACATATAAGATGGCAAAATTAGCAGGTTTTCACAGGGTCTTCGGTAAAAGGTAACATATTTTGGGGTCAGGACATCTCGCCATAAATCCAACTCGCCATATAGCGACTTGGAAACCAACTCGCCATACTTTATACCAACTCCCCATACTTTTTTTATTTTAAGTTTAGCAACAATGGATGGCAATTCTTTCAACTGAAATACATGAAAGTAATTCAGTAAAACCGGGAGAGAAGCAATTAGTTGGAAATACAATGAGTATAAGCGGGAGATATTGTAATTGTTCTTGAAATGAAATTGCAATCCCACTATGAGCGGGAGAGATTGCAATTATTTTTTAAATTAAATTGCAATGGAGTGTTAGTGGGAGATATTGCAATTATTTTTGAAATGAAACTGCAATTGAGTCTTATTGGGAGAGATTTCAGTTATTTTTTAAGTTAAATTGCAATGCAGTGTTAATGGGAGAGATTGCAATTACTCATAGTCATAGTTAGCCAATGAAACTATGAATAATTGCAAAATGAAGAGAGAGCTCTGTCACTGGGTAACCCGACAGACCAATCACACTACGACACTGCACTTTTCCTGTATAAAAGGAGTAAATTTTTGGTCTTGAAATCAATTCAACAAATCATCTGACTACTATGAAAACGAGATGACTGATTTGTTTTTTCTATTTTTTTTTTACTTTTTAAACAGTAGTTCTTGTATTTTACACACCATTTTTCGGTTATAACCAATATATATATAAGACCGAAAGGGCATTTGAAATGTATGGCGAGCTGGCAGGACCTATGGCGAGTTGGTAAACATTTCGAAAATTACGGCGACTTGGCCTATGGCGAGTTGGTATAGGGGAGTATGGCGAGTTGGCATTATGACGAGTTGTCCATACTCCGCATATTTTAGTAGTTAAGAGGTGTGACTTGACTCCATGCGAATAAACAGCGGCGCTCATCAATATAGGACCACTATAATCGTTTAAACAATTTTTTCACATTTCAAAAAAATATTACTAAAAATAAATAAATAATAATAATAATAAATACAAACAAAAAAGTGAGAGAAAGGGATCGATTTCATAATTAAAATTTATAGATATACAGACTGCATCACATGACGAGATACACAGCGGACTACAAGTTTATTGAACTGATTAGAAGGAAATCTACTCAAAGTTCTTTACTGAATAATATATTAGTATGTCGTCGGTATGCTTAAATGCAGGTCCGGATCGTGCCTGGCACGCTCTGGATCAGTTATAATGGACGCCTAGATTATGCCTGGCATGCTCTGGATCAGCTTTGACGCACGCCTGGATCGTGCCTGGCATGCTCTGGATCAGCTACAATGTATGCCTGTATCGTGTCCGGCATGATCTGGATCAGCTACAATGTATGCCTGTATCTTGTCCGGCATGATCTGGATCAGCTTCCTACACAGTCTGGTATTTATCCCGAACCCTATTCACTGCCTTATACATGCCTCCGTTTCAATTCATTCTCATATTTACAGAGTCCTTCGAAACGTGATAGAACTAAAAACTAGACTGGCCAGTGTTTTTGTTACAACAAAAGCGGATATGTCTCCCCCCCACCCCCCCCCCACCCCCCAATCAGTCACGTGGAGAAAAAATCCTTGCTTAAAAGTACCACATTTGCGAGCCCAAAAAATTGAAAAAAAAAATCGCCAAAAATACAATTTTTACAGAAAATGAAGAAAAACTTCGCAGTAAGCATTTGCACTATATGTGGGTTCTCCTTGTCACGTTTCGGCCTAATCACACAAACTGGCCAGAAAACTTAAAAATCAAAAATTAAAAAAATCGCCAAAAATAAACTTTTACAAAAAATGATGAAAAAATCGCAGTAAACATTTGCACTATATGTGGGTTCTTCTTGCCACGTTTCAGAATAATCCAACAAACTGTTTCGGAGATATCGCAACAATAAGACCAAAAAAACTGAAAAAATAAAAAATTTAAAAAATCGCCAAACATACACTTTCAACGGAAATGAAGAAAAACTTTGCAGTATACATTTGCGCTACATGTGTTTTCTTCCTGCGACGTCTGAGCCTTATCCAACGAACTGTTTTGGAGATATAACCTGCCAAAGTGAAAGAAATGAACGAAAGCCCTCCCCTTATGTTAAAAAATTTGCCAAAAATAGAATTTTTGAAGGAACGAAAAAATATAATACGGGCATCATCTAGACATGTACCCCAATATGTATGTATGTTTTGAATAAAATCGACTCATTAATTTCATAAGAACTCACTGTGGACAGACGGACGGACACATCAAACACTATATATGTCCCCCTTAGGGGGAGACATATAATAACAGAGAATTTTCAAAAACTCCACCGATGGTATTGTGTTGACAAGCGCCACTGTATGAATAAAAAGAAGCCTTGAGAAACAGCGAGTCTAAAGACATGAACAACGACATTCACCATGCAAACGTAACACAGACGCAGATTCTGCTATCACATTTCAATACACAGTTCCGTGTAACTTTATTACAAATTACTAAATTACAACTCATCTGGAAATAAGGGCCCAGCTCATTCAAGGGGCCCCCCCTCCTAAGGCATGAGATCACAATTGGCATCATGACATCATAATTGGCATCGAATCTCATTTACGACTGACGCTTTCACCAGGCATCCCACCCATCCCACTCAGGCATCCCCACCAGGCATCCCACCCATCCCACTCAGGCAACCCCACCAGGCATCCCACCCATCCCACTCAGGTATCCCCACCAGGCATCCCACCCATCCCACTCAGGCAACCCCACCAGGCATCCCACCCACCCCACTCAGGCATCCCCACCAGGCATCCCACCCATCCCACTCAGGCATCCCCACCAGGCATCCCACCCATCCCACTCAGGCATCCCCACCAGGCATCCCACCCATCCCACTCAGGCATCCCCACCAGGCATCCCACCCATCCCACTCAGGCATCCCCACCAGGCATCCCACCCATCCCACTCAGGCATCCCCACCAGGCATCCCACCCATCCCACTCAGGCATCCCCACCAGGCATCCCACCCATCCCACTCAGGCATCCCCACCAGGCATCCCACCCATCCCACTCAGGCATCCCCACCAGGCATCCCACCCATCCCACTCAGGCATCCCCACCAGGCATCCCACCCGTCCCACTCAGGCAACCCCACCAGCATCCCGCCCAGGTCTGGCACCCTGTCAAGCATCCTGCCCCTCTCAAGTACTCCTACCAGACATTCTGTTCCTCTCAGGTACTCCTGCCAGACATCCTGACCCCCACCCGCCCCCACATTCATGTCACCCTACCAGACACAGTGCTGCCAGCACCCACTGACCAAAAAAAACGTATGAAAAATGGGGGAAAAAGTATAACAAACCGCTTGAAACGCAAAAAAAGCAAAGATAAGCTTAACAAGAATGTCCAGGGACATTGTGACCAGCCGAGATCTAGTGAATCTATGAATAAGCTTGTCTGGTTGCCAAAAGTGTTAGTCACTTTGTACAAGTTTGTCCAAGGACAAAGTCCCAGTTTACGAAAAGCGATAAGACCAATTCCAGCGTGCATGAAAAAGGGAATTTCCCTGAAAAAATTGCGCTTCAAAAGACGAGATGGAAAAGAGCTAGCTAAATAATTAATTTAGCAACGCACCCGAACACAAAACGATAAATACATAAAAAGATTTGTTTCCCAGAAAAATGGGAAACAGATCGCGGGCCCATAGCTGCCATGCTTTTTAGCTAAGAAAATTCCAGGACTTTGAGACCAATGCTCGATGAGCATACATTTGAAGCCGATGGTTGTTGCGATGTTGTAAGACTGGAGTTTTTTTTTTTTTTTTTTTTTTTTTTTTGCAGTTCTGCTTCAACTGTTTTGTGTTTTTTGCATTCCAAATGGCTCTTAAGAGCCGCCTCCCCCATATTGCCAACATCTATATCTGCATCTATATCACACATCCACAATTTGCATCTAGGCTTTTCTTTTCCAGTCTTAACCAACCAGCCCTTATATGTCTCACATACTAGCCACGAATCTTTGAAATAAGACTTGTTTTTAGGCATTTTGTTGAATTAGATTATATGTGAAATTACAAAAAAGAATTTTGTTAAAACATGTTTTTGCATCACAGCAAAGAGATATAAAAAAAAACAGCAAACAAATCGTTAAAAAAGAAATAGGAAGTAAGGAGTTGTAATTCCACATCCTTCCGAATTCCCCAAAACATTAGAAAAAATGTTAAGACGTTAGGCCCTGAAATAGTATCATGTGGTAGCCCAAACTAAAAAAAAAAGGCACACTGCAAATGTGTTTCCTTGTTGACCTAACAGTAATAAAAATTACATTTATACAACATCCTGCATTTATTTTATAGATCCATCAAAGTGCTATCCCCAAACACGGTCTCCGTTGTAAATGTCCTTAAATATTCTTAACTAACAGCTCCAGTGGCAAAGGTCGCTATCCTTTTCAGTCTTTATGAAACTTCAAAGACAATAATCCGAAATAGCAAGTTATACACTGTTATACTTCTGAGAATACAGAATGAAAATGAAAAATGACATTGGCAAATAAAATTCCCTTTGAATTATTTATATGTTTTTCGAAAAGACTGCAGTAGTCATTTAATGTAAACATGTTTACGAAAAAATTATATTCATATAAATTCACATATACTGACAAAGAAAACAACAAAGGATTTTGCAAACTTTTATTCAATAAACAATAACATTTACGGTCCATAAATTAAAATCTAGGGTGCCGAACAATTTTCCAAGTTTGTAAAATCAAAATGACAAATCAAATCAAAATTATGTACAAAAGTTATAGAGCGACCTATCCATGGAGTATGTCCGCTACAGTTGAAACTAAGTTTGAACCAAAACGGTAAGGGAGAGACAGTTTTTGAAAACCGCCTCAATGACGCAGATTTTGTTAATGATGCGAATTTTATAGTCCATAAATTTCCGGAAAATATGATGTCTGATTTTTAGGAGAATATAAAAAATAATTACATAATTTTCAAATTCCAGGACATTCCAGGACTTTTTATAAAATTCCAGGACTCATATCAAATTCCAGGACTTTGCAGGACCGTGGCAGCCATGACTGGGTAGTCTACCAAAGACACCTTCGAACAACGTATCGAAAGTGTAACCACACACGCGTCCTGTTGACATGTGCTGTCGGACATACACAACTATTTCAAGCAGCAGAAACGACCAGTGAATGGAGATATGACCAAACACATGTGCCTTTTGAAGAGAAGAAAACGCCACGTCTAAAACATCATTACTTAAGTTTTATTAATGTTTTGGTATGTATTTATGTATGTCTATTTAACTTGCGTTGATGTGCGGTTTGCATTTCAGACCAGTGAGCATGTTTATTCAACTTCCGTTGCTGAGTCGTTCGCATTTCGGACCAGTGGGCATGTTTGTTTAGCTTTTGTTGGTGTGCGTCTGACTTTTTGGACCAGTGCGCATGTTTATTTAATTTGCGTTGATGCGCGGTTCTTATTTTAGACCAGTGCGCATGTTTATTTAACTTGCGTCGATGCGCGAATCGCATTTCGGACCAATGTGCATGTTTATTTAACTTGCGTTGATGAGCTGTTCACATTTCGGACCACTGCGCATGTTTATTTAACTTGCGTTGACGAGCGTTTCTTATTTTAGACCAGTGCGCATGTTTACTCAACCTGCGTTGATGCGTGGTTCGCATTTCGGACCAGTGCGTATGTTTATTCAACATCCAAGTTTTTTCGGATCGCTCAACAAAAATTAATTTTTCAAGAGGGGCCTACCTGGAGAAGAATCGTACAAAACTGGAAAAGAATTCAAGCAAAATTGTGGGAGAAGAAGCATTTTCAAAATTAAACGCCCGGTAAATTAAAAAATGTCCCCTATTTAACCAATTCTTTACGGATCGGCAGAAACAGTACAACTTCAAGAGAGCACTACCTACAGATCAAAATTGTCCGAGAAGAAGCATTTTGAAAATTGCCAAACGAAAAATTATAAATGCCCCAACTGACCAATTTTGGCAGATCGATAAAAAAAGTAATGTTTCAAGGGAGGACGACGTTAAGAACATTCGTACAAAATTTAAAGAACATCTGGTCAAAATTGTAAGAGAAGAAGCATTTTGAAAATTAGACACCAAAAAATTAAAAAAATTCCCCCCCCCCCCATCTTGCCAATTTTTCGCGGATCGCCAAAAAAAATTACAGAGAGGATGCCCCTCTATTGATGTGATACGACCAACCCGACATAGTCGGCTGGTCTAAAAACCACTAACAAAGCATAATAACACTGTTAACGTACTGATACAAAAATTCCATCTTTACGTCGAATTTTCGTGCCAGCATTTCGCACAGGCAATACATTCACATCAGGCATTTCGCCCATGCACCACATTCACATCAAGCATTTCGTTCAGGCACCGTCAACACACAGGCATACTCACGATCTGTTTCGTCTGAGGAGAAGGGGGCTTTCTTTGTTTGCGGACTGCCACAGCCAGTCTCTTTGATCAAGACGTTCAGCCATTTCCCCTGTTCTATTATATCTGGAGGCTGAAAAACGCGAATCAGTCAAATGATTTGTGGCGCAAAATCCCCAATCAAGTCAATGGTCAAAATTTGTTGGTTATTTTCTTTTCTATGCTGAAGTTCAGGAAATTTATGCCCAAACAATATCCTTTAAAAATGTCACATTTTCAAAGTGGCACCTCTGCGCATATCTTAATCCTTTTTTTTTTGCTCACGTATTGAGAGGATATGGAAACTTGTTAAGTGTCAAAGAGCATCACATGGGCGCATACCTCGATGAAGAGCTTGGGTTTTTCGCCCTGGGAGAGCCTGTATGCCAGCGGGTGTTTGTTGATGTTTGCCGGGTCCATGGTCAGGCCCTTGAGGGACATGGAGAACTCGGGCTTGTCGTCGCCGGCCTTTTTGAAGCACTCCAGCGAGTTGTCCTTCACATGGCAGTACAGCTTATGCCACGACTTGTTGCCCATCATGGCTTCACTCATCACTTGCGCACAGCCTGCAATCAACAACCCAATACCAATCATTCTGCACGCGATGTGAATCCGTTTTAAACAGCGGCCCAAGCAAGTCAACTTGGCTTCGCAACATTTTTAAAACGAGGCAGTTTCACACGATGTGACTCCATGCGATGTCACTCCCCTTCACACTTCTCTCCACGCGATGTCACTCCCCTTCACACCACTCTCCACGCGATGCCACTCCCCTTCACACCACTCTCCACGCGATGCCACTCCCCTTCACACAACTCTCCACGCCATGTCATTCCCCTTCACACCACTCTCCTCGTGATGTCACTCCCCTTCACACCACTCTCCCCGTGATGTCACCCCCTTCACACCACTCTCCACGCGATGCCATTCCCCTTCACACCACTCTCCACGCGATGCCACTCCCCTTCACACGACTCTCCACGCCATGTCATTCCCCTTCACACCACTCTCCTCGTGATGTCACTCCCCCTCACACCACTCTCCCCGTGATGTCACCCCCTTCACACCACTCTCCTTGTGATGTCACTCCCCTTCACACCACTCTCCTCGTGATGTCACTCCCCTTCACACCACTCTCCTCGTGATGTCACTCCCCTTCACACTACTCTCCCCGTGATGTCACTCCCCTTCACACCACTCTCCTTGTGATGTCACTCCCCTTCACACCACTCTCCTAGTGATGTCACTCCCCTTCACATCACTCTCGACGCGTGACTCCGTCTTGCACATCCCCCCAACAGATATCTTACTTCCGCCCGCGATTTGGCCAGCATTCAAACAACTGACTTAACAAACCCGATTCTACCTTGATACTTCAATACTTTTACTTTACAGTGCGACTCTGTGACTGAATTTATTCGGAATTATAGATGGGATTATAGATGGCCTTAAATATTCCTCAAGCTCTTATGGACCTTCTATATTTACTGATTTATTGACAAAATAGATTAAACATAACATGATAAACGCAGCACTCAATGCCAAGTGCATATTGCTCAATTATTCAAACAGAATATTGGCAAAAAAGAGTTTATAAATAAATTTTACAGCTCGTTACAACAGCGCTATCGTGTCGAGCTTTTCGGACACGTGGCGTGAAGGATACAGCAGAAAACAGTAGCACTCTTGTCTGTACCTGCCACTAGTGACTCTGGGTCTGCTTCAAAGTTTACATCTATGACTTCAAGTTTATTTGCTGTTTTAGCACCTGAAAAAAACTTAAACTTAAGCGGCAAAAAACTGCATCGGTTTGCAATATAAACTGTATTTTTACGCTTCATTACCTAAACTGTATTCTTACTTTCTACTACTACTGAATATCAAAGATTCTATTTAGCAATGAAATAAAAAAAAACTTTTGCTTCAAGGTGTGAAAACCATGAATAGGCACCGTGCACATATGCTTGTAATTATTAAGCGTTATTCGACAAAGTAATGTTACCACTCTTTTTGCCAATTGTGCTCAAAATTTTCTCTCCGATGGATTTCTTCCGAATATCTTTGGTTTTGCCAGCTGTCGGTGGAGGACTGGGGAGATCTGCAGGATCTTGGCCAGTGTACGGAACTTGCCCGTCCCCACTCCCTCCTTCACTGCCACTTTGTGCAGGTGTCTCATTTTGAGACTAAAATGAAACAAGAATATCATTCAACATAGCCATTTATTTCACTTCAAAGTTATGTATGAAGTTTGTACCATAGTTTTGCCACCGCCATAATGGTCAGTGTAACAACGAGAATACCCCCCCCCCCTCCCCCTTTCACTCAGAATCTGCCATGTTTTCGCTTTTCACATGACCATCTTTTTGCTCCACACTCCCATAATACCTCAGACTAAGTAACCCCCTCCCCCCACCCCCCACCCTCCTCCAAGAATCCCCATCGGGGAACGTACCTGGGTGCCGCTGTCGTGGAAGGAATTAGAATCTTTGGATCCCAGGCTTGCTTTGTCCCCTTCTTTGGTATTTAAATACTACAAAAAAGTTTAGTATAAACACAAAAAAGGAAAAGAAAATAACGTCAGATAATTCTCATTTACAAACCTGATTAATTTGTTCATTTACTTGAGGCATGAACTCGCCTGTCCTTAGATTGAAATTTAAACTAAAAATTGTATTCGATTTCTCTATTTCTGCCATATTTTCTACCATTTTTAGAAAAGAAAATACCACATACCAACAATACAAGGGTAGAGCAAGCCACGTAAATAACATTTTTTTCCAACAACAATTTTTACTTTTTTTTTTCTTTATAACTGACAGAAATTCCATCTGTACATATCAAACATTTATTGGACAGTATTAATAGCAGCTTTAATTGGTACAAACCTGCAGCCACTCGCTGGCCTTCTCTTTGCTCTCGGCGCAGAACCAATGCTCATTACCACCGGCGTTGTTCGGTCTCTTTAGCCTGATGACGTGCTGGTGTTTGCCGTCACGATCGAAATACACGGCCTCGTACGCGTCGATGTCGATCTGCTCCTGCGCCTTCTTCGCCCTGTCGTTCTTGAAAACTAGCAGCTTTCGATCCTGTTTCCGCAAGCGTTTCGTTATCATTACTCATTAACATATTATTACTATTTTATTGAATACACTTATTTTTTTAATTACACATCAATAAACTAAGAACAATGATTTCACTTGATTCAAAACATAAACGAAGGTATGATTGAGAAATCAGCATGCAGCCTCGTTTTGAAAATGACTGAAAGGTATCACATAAACATCGCTTATTATATGACTTTTCTGTATTTGGTATATAAATGGCGTACCTGAATAACGCATGCTTTTTGTTCCGTTCCAAATAGAGACTTACAGCTGAGCTCTCCGGAAAACGTGATGTTCTCCAAACCGCCGTACTTTCGGGGACGTTTCTTGCTTTTGACTCTGTGGAACAAAAATATGTTGGACATTTAAACAACTATAAAACCCATAGGAAATAAATCTTGCCTTTGTATCGTTGTCATAAGTACATTAGTTATTAATACCAAAGGCAAATTTTCGCACAGGGGTTTTCATATACAATGAGTTAAGTTAATATTTTAGAAAACAGAAATACTCATTAAGATCGACATAATTTCAGCTACAATATTATACCATTAAAAAAGGAGGATTGATACAGATATAAATACAGATAAGAAGAAAAGCAGGTTATAGCCACATACAGCGGCACCCTTTATAACCACACAGGTTATAGCCACATACAGCGGCACCCTTTATAACCACATCGGTTATAAAAGGCTGTAACGACAACCCTTGTGGTATCAGTCAAGCTTTTCAGAGTCTAAAATTTTGGCAACGACATAATTTTTCGGTCCCAGCCACGCCCTTAAGACTAGGATGCCCTGTATGATATAGTTTTATTTACTACACTTGACTGTATATTTAAGTTTGCACAGGAAGCGATTATTTTATTATATTGTTAATGCTAACGGTATGAAGCATGCGTGTACAGTGAAATCACCGTCAGTGGATTTCTAATCAATGAACACTATTTTCCCCAATTTTGTACATTTATCACAGAATTAAACCCCCCTCCCCTCCTCTCTAGTAAACACCACATTTATTGAACATCTTATGCGGTCCATGACGTTTTCATTACAAAAAGGTTTTAGGACTGAGGACTGAAGATGTGCAAGTGCACTAAAAATCTCGAATGTTCGAATTAATACAGAGGCAAAGTGTCTTATATCGATAACCTCTACTGTCAGACATGCAAACATTTCGAAACTCAAATAAAAAATAGCAGACTATTCTAAAAATAGTGGCATAGAATGATTACTATGAAAGCGGGCAGCCAATTCCCGGACGCGACCGTCAAGACTGCGTCAGAACCTGAGGCAGATGAAAGTGAAACAAATCAACTCAAAAAAAGAAAACTAGTCAACTAATATGATGCTTTTATTTTCATGCTGGACGTGAATGGCAGCTGCTTCTAAACTTGATTTTATCCTTCACAAATTGAAAAAAATAATGAGTGAGAGTGAAATAAAACTGCACTTACTATGACATTTTCCAATATCAATTTCCCCTCCCGTGACTCAAATCCCCCAACCCCCACTCTCTTCTTTGTGCCCCCAGTTCCTCCTCTTCTACCTCCATTCTCTCCTATGTGCCCAAATCCCCCCTCCCCGATCCCCACTCTCTCCTCTGTGCCCCCCAATCCCCCCCACTCTCTGCAATGTGCAACCCAGTCCCCCCACTCTCTCCTATGTGCCTCCAGTCTCCCCCCACTCTCTCCTATGTGCCCCAGTTCCCCCTCTCTCTCCTATGTGCCCCCAGTCCCCCCCCCCACTCTCTCCTATGTGCCCCAGTCCCCCCCCCCCACTCTCTCCTATGTGCCCCAGTCCCCCCACTCTCTCCTATGTACCCCCAGCCCCCCCCCCCACTCTCTCCTATGTACCTTAGCCCCCCCTCTCTCTCCTATGTGCCCCCAGCCCCCCACTCTCTCCTATGTGCCCCCAGTCCCCCCAACTCTCTCCTATGTGCCCCCAGCCCCCCCCCCCCAACTCTCTCCTATGTGCCTCCCAGTCTCCCCACTCTCTCCTATGTGCCCCCAGTCCCCCCACTCTCTCCTATGTGCCCCCAGTCCCCCCACTCTCTGGTATGTGCCCCAGTCCCCCCCACTCTCTCCTATGTGCCTCCCAGTCTCCCCACCCTCTCCTATGTGCCCCCAGCCCCCCCCCACTCTCTCCTATGTGCCTCCCAGTCCCCCCCACTCTCTCCTATGTGCCCCCAGCCCCCCCCCCACTCTCTCCTATGTGCCCCAGCCCCCCCCCCCCCCACTCTCTCCTATGTGCCTCCCAGTCTCCCCACCCTCTCCTATGTGCCCCCAGCCCCCCCCCCCCCCACTCTCTCCTATGTGCCTCCCAGTCCCCCCACTCTCTCCTATGTACCCCCAGGCCCCCCACTCTCTCCTATGTGCCTCCCAGTCCCCCCACTCTCTCCTATGTACCCCAGTCCCCCCATTCTCTCCTATGTACCTCAGTCCCCCCACTCTCTCCTATGTACCCCCAGCCCCCCCCCCACTCTCTCCTATGTACCCCCAGCCCCCCCACTCTCTCCTATGTGCCTCCCAGTCCCCCCACTCTCTCCTATGTACCCCAGTCCACCCACTCTCTCCTATGTGCCACCCAGTCCCCTCCACACACAGTAAAGAATAACGCCTATACAGACTGCTTAAATGCGCTTACATGCACTCCAAGAGATCTCTCAAAGCACAATGCATATTCTAGGCATTATAACCGAACACAAATGAAACCAGGCGTAACTTGGGACATTTATAAAAACAAGATCTCTCAGCTAAAGAGTCAGACCGTTTCTATATCAGTAACAACCAACTGGGAAACATGATCCCTTGGCGCGTAGCACCCACATTTTTCTGTTTATTTAACAAACCTGGGTAATTTTCTGGACGCCTAACTTTGCTTACAAGGAAGATCTGAGCATAAAATCAAGACGCATATGAATTATCGTCTATGGTGATCCCTGAGAAAGTCTTACAGAATGAAGTTTGAGCTCAGCTGGACTCAGCTGGACTCAATGTCCTTTGACAGACAGAACGCTCTCTCTGTGACTTGACAGACACCGTGATACCAGAAGAGGTTATTTAAAAATTTAAGAAAAAAAGATAAAGTCAGCTCAGCTCACTATGCAATGATAAATCTTACTGTACGGTGAAATGAGATTATTTCAATCGCCTTTTCAGCTGGACTCATGTCTTTGGTACAATCTACCTTTTTAATAACAGGAGCCAACTTTGGGGCTTCTGGTAATTTACAGCTGTGACACCAACCTCTTAAGCAAATGCGAAGTCAAAGAGCTTTAACATCACTCGTTTGTTCACGAGACTGGAGTTCCGCTGGGCTCTCTGCCCCCTCCCCCTCCCCCCCCCCCCCCCCCCGCACTCCAGCGAAACCTCAAGAGGAACCTCAGCCTATTTTGGTGCTTAAGATTCCTTGCAGTATGCAATCAATCCAACGAATAATAAAGATTTCCGAGTGCCCATGTCAAATGATGGAAGGACGAAAGTCGACCTTCGATATAAATGTGTGAAGGAGTATATGTAATGATCATGTCCCAAGAATAAACAACGCCATCGTACAGAGCACAGCCCCTAACCGGAAATGAAAATCCAAGATGGCGGCCACTGTGACATTAAAATTGAGTCAAAACAAACCCGATGCGCACCTACCCACCACTATAGGTCATCTATAAACCAAATATCGCAGGACATGGATTATTGGGTGAGAGTAACAGCTGGCGATGATGGACAGACTGACAGACAACATCCAAACCTGAAGTCTCCTTCCAGGACCTAAAGCTCCCGTTGTTGGGGAAGGGTTAATAGAACTTTTGCTGTATGTGCCCATTATCATGCAACCTATATGGTGAATCAGGACAGGGTTATGTGTGAGCTATTCCGACAGGTGCGGACATGGTGCAGACATGCGCAGACATGTGCAGACATGGTGCAGCCATGTGCAGACATGGTGCAGACATGCGCAGACATGTGCAGACAGCCGTATGCGCTACCTCTGACGTACGACCCGCTTATCATCGATCAGGTGACAATAGAAAGCGTCGTCTTCTTCGAAACTGAATCAATTAGGACATTTTATATGGTGCAACAACTGTTTTCACCCCGTGTGCCTAAACACTGAACCACTACTCTTACATTTGTGTGTGCATTCCAGAGAATCTGAAGAATCTGAGGAAAATCCAAGAACAGCGTGTGAATTCTTACTGCACGTATTACTGCTGTTGTTATTATTATTATTATTATTATTATTATTATTATTATTATTATTATTATTATTATTATTATTATTATTATTATTATTATTATTATTATTTTGTCCATTGCTAATAGCATATATTTATCAACAAGCGCAAGTAGCCACAAAAGAGGCAAGCGACAATACACACTTTGGACACGCGTTTTTCACCGTAAACTTTCTCAACACTTGCCACGATAGACACTAGTAGCGGACCTTTCCCACAAAGCTAATTTACAGCTTGTAGGCTACACTTTGGTAGTACATTGCACGTGGCTAGGACGACTGCAGGTTGGTCCCATTATCGTTCGACGTTATTGTTCCGGTTTGGCAGAAAGCTAATATAAATGAGCGAAAAATGCCACGAGGAACGGGTTTATCTCTGAGCTGTCCCAAATATGTAATTTTATTTACAAATAACCCACGAGCATAAGTCACAAAACTTTTGTTTGCAAATTTGCCGCGTAGGTAGTCGCTCACATTGAGCACTTAAGAGGGGCATTGGGGCATTGTTCGCTTGCACTGACTCGTGTTTTATTGCGCAGTTCGTAACGACCATATGTTTGCATACTTTTAACATCCCCCCTTTTTTGTAGGCCTAATGTACGGAAGGATGGCGAAATAACGACATCGGTTATAACGACATGGCCCTGGTAACGGCATACCTCTTCTGGTACCTGTCAAGTTTTCGCTGTTTTAGAGTATCAGTTATATCGACATACCGGATATAACCACAAAATGCCATGGCGTTATAACAAGATTGGGCTGTATATTGAATTTAGAATTTTTCTGTGCCACAGTGGGGAAGATTTACTTCAGGAGTATCCCGTAACGTAAAGAACGCCAGTCAAGCAGGCTGCCGCAGTAAGCAAACTGTTTATGTGTAATCGGGTTAACGACTTAAATATTGATCATGGAAACACTGGATAAGCCTTTCCCTTACATACAGCTGTATATATTTTTATCTTGGAATACGTACGCTTAGGTTATGCTTTGCTAATGTTAGTTTTGGAGCTAGTCCCAAACAAAAGTCAAATGTATAAGCGAGCCAGTAATGTGAAACCGCAAATGTTCAGTTTTTTATTAGCTTAAAAACCTGCAATAACAGTTATATTTCATTAGGCGTCGACCGAGAGAATGAGGGCCTGCTGCTTTTGGTTTCGTGTTATTTACTAATAAATTTGGCTTCTGTACTCTGTGTGATGGGCAGAAAGAAATATTTGAGTTCAACTGACTACAAGTTTCGGGCAAAAGCTATAACTCTGCCAAAAGATTCAGACTGGTAAAAAAAAATGAGAGCACCTCCAGCACTACAAGGCTGACACCAACCCAAAAATAATATGCTCCCTTCATAAAAAAAACACCACGTTTCGTTTTTAAAGTAGTTTCGTTTCCAAGTTTTGTGTGAAGGCTATACGACATTCAGATGGACATATGTATAGTGCAAACTCTCTGTAGATTTGGCATTAGTTTTTCATTATTTGAAGAAACGACGCTGTTATTCGAAACTGCACATAACACTTAAAATCGCCACTACTAATTTGAAATTCCCGCATCATTTCATAATAGTCTGAAAGACAGATGTTTCGCAGAAAAAACTTACTACACATCCTTTATTTGTCTTTCCCCCTCCCATATACAAAATGTTTTTAAACCAGCTAAAATTTCTTTTCATTTCATCTATCGCATCAATTGTTTTATTGTGTAATATTATAACCACGAGAAATATATAATTCTACTTTTGACTCACAATGAGCCTACTACTGTTAACAGGAAGAACTCTGATGAGCTTAGAACTGGGGAAAACACCTTCTTATGACGCCGCAAAGTGCAGCGTGCGCTTACCGTGGCAGTTTGATTTCTTCGGTCTTTGGCGCTGTATACTCGTCCGAATCGAATTCGTCTTCTTCGTAATCCTCGTACGACGTGCCCGAATCCGACTCTTCTGTTAACAATCAACCAATCAAAACAATCTGCACAACTTAAGCAACCAACCAATCAACACAATTTGTACACCTTAAACAACAACCAATCAACACAATCTGCCAACTAAACCAATCAACCAGTTAAAACAATCAACTTGCTAAAACAATATACCCGTTAAAACAATCAACCAATTAAAACAATCTACCATGTTAAAACCATAGTTGTTCTGGTTTCAACATGGTCGAAGCCCTGTCCACCCTTCCACCCAGTGGTACCTTTGGTTGGGAGATCGCAATGTTGCTTGAGATTCTGAGTGCTCACACAGTAAGCATCAACGAAAATAAACGCCTTCATGGGTCCAACAATGCCTTGCATTTATCTTTAAAAATTTACATGGGACCAGCACAGTTGATAAGAAAGAATCTGAATGTTACGATTTTTTTTCAATTTAAAAAAAAACAGTCGCAGCGCACTGGCACTCCTTCACTGGAACTCTCGTTGTGTGGGAAGTTTCCCAAATATCAAGTAGCGCCTGTTTTTCAAAAATCGATAGCATAGAAAGCCTACAGGTTACGCAACAACGAAGTTACTTCTAGTTAAACCGTCATTTCAATTACAAAAAAAAAACAAAACAAAAAAAAAAAAAAAAAAAAAACAAAATGTCACTTTGTATAACACTTCCGAAAACTACTAAAACTAGACCGAATTAGACCCCACATGGAATGACAACCTAAAACGGAAGGTAGATAAGATTGCTATTTGTTTACAATTTTCACATGTCTGAATGTAGAACATCCTCCTAAATACTAACAACTATACCGGTAAGGTCAAGGTCAAAAATTTTTATCAGCTGCACCACTTCAGATGACCCTCCATACATGTGCCAAGTTTGGTTGGTGTAGCTTCAGCGGTCTTGGAGGAGACATCTGATACCGATTGCTCTATCTCTTACCGTTTTCGAGATAAAGGCCAACTTCCAGTTTGGGGCTCGAAAGTGACCTGGAGGTCAAGGACACCCGAAGTTATACCTTACGTATCGTCGTGTACAGGGTGGAGGTCGAAAATGAGGTCAAAATTGCTCTATCTCTTACCGTTTTCGAGATAAAGGCCAACTTCCGGTTTGGGGCTCGAAAGTGACCTGGAGGTCAAGTACACCCGAAGTTACACCTCACGTATCGTTGTATAGGGGTGGAGGTCGAAAATGAGGTCAAAATTGCTCTATCTCTTACCGTTTTCGAGATAAAGGCCAACTTCCGGTTTGGGGCTTGAAAGTGACCTGGAGGTCAAGGACATTGGAAGTTATGTATCGCGGAGGTCGACCATTAAGGTCAAGGTCAAAAATTGTTAACGGGTGCTTCAGATCACATCGTCCTTAATATATGTGCCAAGTTTGGCTTTTCTGGCTTCAACGGCCTTGCTGTAGATGTCTGGAAACCGATTGACCTTTTTCGGGATCTGACCTTGACCAGTAAAGTCAAGGTCAAAAATTGCTATCAGGTGCACCACTTCAGATGACCCTCCATACATGTCCCAAGTTTGGTTGGTCTGGCTTCAGCTGTCTTGGAGGAGATGTTTGGAAACCGATTCGGCGGAAGAAGAAAAAAAAGAGGAAAAAAATAAGTGAAGAATTCGAGGCAGTCCATCCCCATTTGGTATTTTTGACACCAAGTAGGAATTAAAGTGCCAAGTGAAACGAAAAAAATATATAACCGAAGAGAAGAGGTGATATTCACACCACAAGTGGGACGAAATAACACGCGATTGCAGCTTGTCTGTGGCGACCTTCCAAAAACTTGTGTATGGAGATTAACACCCCACCCCACTTCCCTGTTACAGGCACTGTTTTTATTTTCACATCAACGCTCTACAACGTACATGAGCTTATAACTATGAATCAAAATCAGCGAAGGTGTGGTTTTTAAGGGATGGTCGAAAGCCTCAGTAGGCTTTAATTTTGAATTCCGTGATGGGTGATCTAACCAAGTGCATTCGCTTAGCTGAGGCAGTTGGAGCGAACGTCAACCCCATGCTTACCACACCGAGCTGGAATCGAACTCGGGACCTTGGGATTACCAGACCAACGCTCTAACCAACTGAGCTAACCGTCACCCCCTTTACTTGGTTTATTTTTTCCTTCTTACGCAATACAGGCGACAATGAAACAGCCAAGTGAAAAATAAAGATGTGAGCGTTTTAACATCGAAATAAGGACAGTCCCACCAACAAAACAAAAAAAACAAAAACAAAAAAAACAAAAACAAAAAAACAAAAAAAAAACAAAAAAAAACAAAAAAAAAAACATACCCAAACCTAACCCCCTTTCCACGCACTTAAATAACAGTATTAGAAGTGGACAGCCAGTACTGGTTGAGCAGACAGACCTGCTGGAGCAATGTACTCCCGCTTCTGCCCCTGCGGCTCCTCGTAAGCGCTCCCGATCTCATCCGCGTCCCCATTTGCATTGATGTCAAAGCTTAAACACGGATACAGGTCTTTACAGAGTTGTGTCGCTTATTTCTACAATAACTCACAAAAAAAACACACACACACAAACAAACAAAAAAAAATAAAAAAACTGCCACACTTGTCATTGTTATTTCTAGCTGTTTTTCAAATGCTAGTTTCATTTCGTAATACATATTTTGTTTTACTTTTTGCGGAAGCGTTTAGGAATAATTTACAGAATAATGCAGACTAAAATTGCTTCAGGATATGAGAGAATGCGACACATAATGACGCAATTATGGTGAGGTTAAAAGGGGCAAAGCACCAGGGGGGGGGGGCGTATTCGTCAAACACTACCAGCTCAGTAGTGCCACTAGTGCGTGTGCATGTAGCTAGTATACTACCAGCGCTAGTAGCACTTCACGAATATAGGCCCAGAAGACTGGGCACCAGAACGGCATTGTGAACTGAAGGTAAATATGTATTTACGTCGGAGTCACAAATACTCAGCAATGCACTTGAGATTACCCAAATACGCTGGAAAGACCAGCCACACTACAAGCATCTCAATTCTCGATTGCAACGATTATACAAGAGTTAAAAGACGCAGGCATAAACAGCTAGATGCTCGAGAAACATGAATCCGCCGGGGTTGGGACAAAATTTGAAAGAATTTTTTTACAATTTACCACTTTGTTAATTTTAGTCGTACTTCCAGAATTAGTGGTCACTACACTGCACAAGGATTGGAAGCACCTCTGGGTAAAATTTGAAACGAATCCATTTACTAATCAACGCTCTGAGCGCGTGAGACTGACTCCAGTATATGCTAACTCCAAAAACACACTTTACAAATGTTTAAAAATTCACCATTTTGTCAATTTCTGTCGTGTTTCAAAAATTCCTGGTCACTGAACTGAACAAGGATTGGAACCACCCCTGGGTAAAATTTGAGACGAATCCATCCACTAATAAATGCTCCAGGCGCGTGAGACTGAAAGTGCACAGACAGACGGACGGACAGACAGAAGGACAGAATGAAAACTATATCCGTCCCGCGGTGGATAATTATATACAAAAATAGATCTTCGGGATAGCCAGTTCACTGACCATGGGAAGGCGGGGGGGGGAGGGGGGTGGGGATAGGGGAAGTGTCAACTTGAACCATTGTTACCCTTACTTTATGTCGTCGTAAAGCTGCCCACATTCATCCTTCAAACAGAGAATTTCACCATTTAATGAAATCAGAAACAAGTTTTCACCACGTAGTGGTCTTAATGAGCAGTATATTACTTAGTCTTTTGCTTAATGTCACAATGGGACCAAAGAACACTAGCAACTCCACCCATTACCTCACCAAATCAAGATGACAACCGCAGAGCGCTGATCAAGCGCAATATCCTGAACTAATATCTAAACTTTGCTTCTTTTTTTAGCCCTGACCCATTTCTGATACTCAGACATTGTGCTGATAATGGTCCTGTTTAAAACCAGCTCACAGACAAAATTTTTAACTTCATTTCATAAACAAGATAAACCTTTTTAACAACTAAGTGAGTTGAAATCAAGATCGTGTGTACACAATAAATCAAAGAGCTGGTAGTAACTCTGCCATCTTAACACACAAGCATATATTTACATAGTAGCAGAAAACAAAAGTCTGGATTACCCCCAGCCACACAGGAAAATAGAAATAGCTGGAACATCGTGACTTGCTCCAGAATCAGGACATTCGGACAAAGAAACTTACCCCTTCCGCACTCAGCGTTCGTGTAAACTTTTTTCGTGATTCTTCTCGAAGCTTTGCAATTTGATCTATTCCTTTAAAGACAACCAGACAGTTACAATCAAAATTTTCCTAAAAAACGGGATCCTATTTATTTAAAAATGTTATCAATAAAAAGCACATTTAAAGCGTCGATAAGGATGCTAAGCAGTGATATCATCGCTTCGCAGTGAAACAAAATACGCTTCGAAGTTTTTGTGTGTGTGTGTGTTTGTGTGGGATATATGGGTGAGCGTGTCTGTTTTTATATATACATGTGTATATATATATATATATATATATATATATATATATATATATATATATATATATATATATATATATATATATATATGAGTTGAATATTATTTTATGAGCGCTGACATGCAGGATTTCCAGCCATTAGGAAACATGTGCTTCCGGATAGACTGAAGGAAATGTCGCTCAAATGGACTAGGCAAGTGCCGTACTTTTTCACTGGTTACTCAAAGGTCGCGACTTTTCGCTCACACTGACTACACAAGGGTCGATTTTTCGCTTACACTGACTACACAAGGGTTACGGTTTTGTTGTTCACACTGACTACATAAGGGTCGCGTTTTTCTTCGCTGACATTGACTATTCAAAGCTGACGGAACAAACCCCAGTTTGAAATGTTCAAGAAATGTTTTACGCACTTCGTTAAAACTGGCATTGGCTAAATTCGCTTTTCCGCTCATGTAATTTAAACATCTACGCCATGAAAATGCTGATCCATTCATTCCCTGTGTTTGGACTCTGAATTATCACGAGTCCACTGTTCTAGCTGATTGCAGCCGACCGCATGTGTCAATATTTTCGCTGTTGCATTCCATGCAAACATTTCACAGGAACGCCAGGTCTTATCAGGCTAAATCGATGTTTTAACACAATTCGCCATTGATCTATTCTAAAAATGTACCTACATATTTTACATTAAACACCTCTACACTTCCTATTCACTGAAGCCAAAATCACCCCCACCCAGGGAGGTGCACATTCGATTAAAAGAACTTCGAATAACTCGAACATGTGCTACAACTGGATCAATACCAGCCCTTACATCACTTATGATCGTTTTCTGCTGTTTCTTCTACGATAACTCGAATACCCCATATTTCGAGCACTGACATTGGGCACGAAGCGGGTTCGACTTATCAAGCAGCCATTCAGTTCAGGAGAACCTTTCTTACCACTCCATAGCAAGGGTGATTTCGAGGACCCACTAACACATTTTTATTTTCCCCCTTCTCTCTGTATTACCTTCTTCTGGCCTTGGCGGAAGACTCGGAGGCAATTTTGCAATTTCTATTTTCTCCAATAAATCTGTTCTTTCTTGTTCAGCTAAATCGGATAAGTTTTCATTCAGCAGTCTCTCTCCCAAATACTTCTCAACCAAAGGCCAGAGATCTGAAACAAATTTTGATAACATTAGTATCTTTAGCGGTCTTTTGTTGTCAAGTACTAGCGATTTCTTTATTGGTATTTCAAAATAATCGCAATGTGATACAGAAACCCTTAACAGGGAGAGCCTTCCAGGAAACATTGTACTCGTGAATGTCACTGAACCGCTATAATCGGTGCGTGCGCTAATCTGTGAACGACACCGTCAATCTGTCGAACACCTTCACACATTGCGAGTGATATCTGAACGACTACGATCAAACGGTTATTTCTGGTGCATCATGTCTGATTTCAAGCTGCCAACACGGATAAGCGTTATCGATATCACTGTTACTTAAATTATCTCGGAACATGAAATGGACCAACTACACTTACACGCTTGGTTTCAGAAGCACGGGAGCTATTAGCATGTCAATTAGAAGTGTTGTCACAAGGGGTACTACTTGGGTTTGAAGGAAAGAAGCCTTGTTTGTGTTTTTCTTTTCTTTTTTTTTTTTGGGGCCATTTATACTTGACAGATAACTACACTTTCAAGGACACTGCTTTTATTGAGGAGTTCTTGCCTTTGGAAAGAATAATACATAGTCAAACATTAGAAAAAAATATATATATAAAAAATAACTGCACATGTGCATTTTAAATACTGGGTTTAAATTCAAATGGAGAGTGTTGGATACGTTAACGACTGTAATATTCCCTAGATGACAATAATAACTAAATCACCGCCTTTATTTAGCATATATGGTGCGATACAAGGTCAAAAAAAAGGAAAAGCACACTATTACTTCTGTGTCAATTGGAACGCACTTGTAACAGACCAAAAAATAAAATTAATAAATAGACGGGGAAAATGAAACAGGCAGATTTGACAAAATTACTTTAAGAGTTTATTTTATGCCTAGAGGTCCGCGTACAAAGAACTGATAGAAAAAAAACTATCATGCAGTTTTCATAGGCCAGATTGAATGGTGCCCCCCTATAAGCATATTCATAATGCAATCAGATGCAAACAGTAAACAAACAAAAACAAACAAACAAAAAAAAAAAAAAAAAAATGTTTTCGGACTTGAAAGTGAAGAGAAAGTGGGTCACTATCAACTGCAACCGTCCTCAAAATCGATAAATGAGTTATTACTGTGAAGATATTTACAGCACAGCCTGAAAACGAAAGGTCATCTAATTACAAATGTCATATAATTACGCCATTTGTGTATTTGTTGCGTTGTTATTTCGCGATTTGAGGTGAAATAAGTTACTTCCGTTGAACTGACAAAAATAAGAAGGAACGTTCGAAAGGAGAAAATACTTGTTTATGAGGCGGGCTTGTGATGTAATAAAAATATAAACTGATATGATGCCGCGGCTAGGGGGGAGGGATTACGTCAGAAATAATCATTACACGTAGCAAATAAATACTTAATATTTATTTTCTTAAGTGCAAAAACCAAGTTCAATATCAATGCTCGCTGACCGCAGTACCGAATGCGGGTCACCCCATCTGAGCACACTGAGTGCAAAAATAGTGCGTTGTAAGATTTTGAAGAACGGCATAAAAATAGCATATCATAAAAATATCATATGATACAAGTAATACGTCAATCTGAGTGCGTACGATATTTTTTTTTGCCTTCAGCCTACGGGCGTGTACGGACCTCCCCCTTCGGGTTCGGTCCGTACGGCCCTACGGATTCAGGAAAAAAAATATCGTACGCACTCAGAATGAAGTATTACTATTTTCTTTACTATCGCTTTTCACGCCAAATATTACTAAATTGTGTTAATTACGAAAACACTCCGTAACCTAGAATAAGAATGTACTTCCCTTCGGGTTCGGTCCGTACGGCCCTACGGATTCAGGAAAAAAAATATCGTACGCACTCAGAATGAAGTATTACTATTTTCTTTACTATCGCTTTTCACGCCAAATATTACTAAATTGTGTTAATTACGAAAGCACTCATTAACCTAGAATAAGAATGTACGAAGCAAGTACGAATTTCGACACATCTGTCTTCCACGAAATGCGGGCCAAACAGACCAAGTTAGTCCATTCTTGGAACAGACTAACGCAGATTAACCACAATTATTGATATTTTATGATACACTATACATTTAAATGAGACTGAGCCTCAAAAGCTTTTTCCGGGAAAAGGCTCACTTTGTCTCTAGTGTTTTACTTCATTCAGAACTAAAAATATCTAAATTTTTATTTGCCTGATACCATAATTATGGTGTTTTCCTACTGGTACAGTATAAGATTAAAATACCAATGAAAAATGAAATCTAGAATCAGATTCAAGGTGCACACTGATTACAGCAAAACTGCACATTCCTTTTGCACGCCGTTGCTTGTTCAACAAAGGGGAACTGAAGTAAACACTCCCCCCAAAGTGGTAAAATAATAATAAATTCAATACAATTGCAACAGGAATGCATACATCAGATAACACGGTATCTTCGGGTCTTCTTAGGAGTGGATGACACATTTTTAATCTTTGTGAAGGACTCGAACCGGCGACCTGTTTAATTAGAAATATCCCATCAAACACTCACCCGTACAGCAAGATAACCTTTTTATGTTGCTTTTCTTCTTTCTTTTTGTTACTAGAAATGTCATCAACAATGTGAACACAGTGACAAGTAGATAGAGGTCAGACGGCCAGGCAGCCAATCTCAACACTCTAGGGCCGAGCCCAGCCGGGGGTGATTACCACACAAAAACAGACAGACGGGCAACACACATCAGACCGCCAGGCAGACTCCCGGTCCAACCTAGCAGGAGGTGACTGCCACACAGAAACAGGCGGGCACTACCCATCAGACGACAAGGCAGCCAATCTCAACACTCCAGGTCCAGGTCCGAGTCCAGCGGGGGGGGGGGGAGTGGGCGATTGCTAGAGACGAACAAACAGACAGACGGGCAACACCCATTAGAGGGCCAGGCAGACTCAACACTGCATGTCCAGGCCCGAACCCAGCCGGGGATGATTGCTACAGAGACGAACAGACAGACGGGCAACACCTGTCAGAGGGCCACGCAGGCAGCCTCGAGGCTTCACGTCCGAGTTTGTTCCACGCTGATCACCAATGATTTGATTGCTTCTCGTGGCGCCGTTTTTTAAAATCATGATGTTAACAGCAATAGCAACGCGGACCAGACAGGTCCAATGGCATCAACCATGGGCAACCCCCCCCCCAAAAAAAAAAAATAAATAAATAAATAAATAAATAAATAAAAAAATAATCATTATAAATCGTATACAGAAAGATGTAAACGGTTAAGATTTGTGTCTTACAGCCAACCAAATACAATAAAATGCGAATCTTTCTTTCATCTGTTTGCCAAAAAGCAAAACTAGGATATAAAAACAAGCATGTCCAGGGACATGGTGACCAGCCGTGACCTACAGAATATATATCCAAGAATCACAGACAAAATCATGATCATATTCGCAGACAGCGGTTACGAAAAAAGCCGTAACTGAACGGAGAAAAATATTCGCTCACTTGATCGGTGTAGTTGTGGCTGATGAGGAGTCGTTCTTTCAATTCTTTCATAAGGGGAAAAAATAAAAAAATGCCCCCCATTTGGCCAATTTTTGGCGGATCGCCAAAATGAGTAATTTTTCAAAAGAGGCCTACCTAGGGAGTATTCGTGCAAAATTTGAAGAAAATCTGATCAAAATTGTGGGAGAAGAAGCATTTTGAAAATTGGCAACCACAAAATTACAAATGTCCCCAATTTGGCCAATTTTTGGCGGATCGCCAAAAAGAGTAATTTTTCAGGAGAGGTCTACCTAGGGAAGAACTATCCAAAATTGGAAAGGAATCCGATCAAAATTGTGGGAGAAGAAGCAATTTGAAAATTTGACACCAAAAAATTAAAAAATGTCTCCCATTTAACAAATTTTTGGCAGATCGCCAAAACAGGTAATCTTTCAAAAGAGGTCAACCCAGGATATATTGGTGCAAAATTTGAAGAAAATGTGATCAAAATTGTGGGAGAAGAAGCATTTTGAAAATTGGCAACCACAAAATTACAAATGTCCCCCATTTGGCCAATTTTTGGCGGATCGCCAAAAAGAATAATTTTTCAGGAGAGGTCTACCTAGAGAACAAGTATCCAAATTTGGAAAAGAATGCGATCAAAATTGTGGGAGAAG
Organism: Protula sp. h YS-2021; assembly: GCA_949752745.1. NCBI lineage: Eukaryota > Metazoa > Annelida > Polychaeta > Sabellida > Serpulidae > Protula > Protula sp. h YS-2021. The sequence continues at coordinate 88,260,252 of OX457026.1, forward strand.
AAGCAATTTGAAAATTTGACACCAAAAATTTAAAAAATGTCCCCCATTTAGCCAATTTTTGGCAGATCGCCAAAACGAGTAATTTTTCAAAAGAGGTCAACCCAGGATATATTGGTGCAAAATTTGAAGAAAATGTGATCAAAATTGTGGGAGAAGAAGCATTTTGAAAATTGGCAACCACAAAATTACAAATGTCCTCCATTTGGCCAACTTTTGGCGGATCGCCAAAAAGAGTAATTTTTCAAGAGAGGTCTACCTAGAGAACAAGTATCCTAAATTGGAAAAGAATCCGATCAAAATTGTGGGAGAAGAAGCAATTTGAAAATTTGAAACAAAAAAATTAAAAAATGTCCCCCATTTGGCCAATTTTTTGGCGGATCGCCAAAAAGAGTAATTTTTCAAAAGAGGTCTACCTAGGGAATATTCGTGCAAAATTTGGTGAAAATCTGATCAAAATTGTGGGAGAAGAAGCATTTTGAAAATTGGCAACCACAAAATTACAAATATCCCCCATTTGGTCAATTTTTGGCGGATTGCCAAAAAAAGTAATTTTGTAAGAGATATCTACCTTGAGAACAACTATCAAACATTGGAAAGGAAACCGATCAAAATTGTGGGAGAAGAAGCAATTTGAAAATTTGACACCAAAAAATCAAAAAATGTCCCCCATTTGGCCAATTTTTGGCAAATCGCCAAAATTAGTAAATTTTCAAAAGAGGCCTACCTAAGGAATATTCTTACAAAATTTGAAGAAAATCTTATCAAAATTGTCGGAGAAGAAGCATTTTGAAAATTAGCAACCACAAAATTACAAATGTCCCCCATTTAGCCAATTTTTGGCGTCTCGCCAAAAAGAGTAATTTTTCAAGAGAGGTCTACCTAGGGAAAAACTATCCAAAATTGGAAAGGAATCCGACTAAAATTGTGCGAGAAGAAGCAATTTGAAAATTTGACACCAAAAAATTAAGAAATGTCCCCCATTTGGCCAATTTTTGGCGGATCGACAAAATGAGTAATTTTTCAAAAGAGGCCTACCTAGGAAATATTCGTACAGAATTTGAAGAAAATCTGATCAAAATTGTGGGAGAACCAGCATTTTGAAAATTGGCAACCACAAAATTACAAATGTCCTCCATTTGGCCAATTTTTGGTGGATCGCCAAAAAGAGTAATTTTTCAAGAGAGGTCTACCTAGAGAACAAGTATCCTAAATCGGAAAAGAATCCGATCAAAATTGTGGGAGAAGAAGCAATTTGAAAATTTGACACCAAAAAAAATTAAAAATGCCTCCCATTTGGCCAATTTTTGGCGGATCAACAAAATGAGTAACTTTTCAAAAGAGGTCTACCTAGGGAACATTCGCGCAAAATTTGGTGAAAATCTGATCAAAATTGTGGGAGAAGAAGCATTTTGAAAATTGGCAAACCACAAAATTACAAATGTCCCCCATTTGGCCAATTTTTGGCGGATTGCCAAAAAAAGTAACTTTGAAAGAGAGATCTACCTTGAGAACAACTATCAAACATTGGAAAGGAATCCGATCAAAATTGTGGGAGAAGAAGCAATTTGAAAATTTGACACCAAAAAATTAAAAAATGTCCCCCATTTGGCCAATTTTTGGCAGATCGCCAAAATCAGGAATTTTTCAAAAGAGGTCTACCTAGGAAATATGGGTGCAAAATTTGAAGAAAATCTGATCAAAATTGTGGGAGAAAAAGCATTTTGACAATTAGCAACCACAAAATTACAAATGTCCCCCATTTAGCCAATTTTTGGCGGATCGCCAAAAAAAGTAATTTTTCAAGAGAGGTGTATCTTGAGAACAAACAACAAAAATTGAAAACGAATCCGAATAAAATTGTGCGAGAAGCAATTTGACACAAAAAAAATAAAAAATGTCCCCCATTTGGCCAATTTTTGGCAAATCGCCAAAATGAGTAAACTTTCAAAAGAGGCCTACCTAAGGAATATTCTTGCAAAATTTGAAGAAAATCTGATCAAAATTGTGGGAGAAGAAGCATTTTGAAAATTGGCAACCACAAAATACAAATGTCCCCCATTTAGCCAATTTTTGGCGTCTCGCCAAAAAGAGTAATTTTTCAAGAGAGGTCTACCTAGGGAAAAACTATCCAAAATTGGAAAGGAATCCGATCAAAATTGTGGGAGAAGAAGCAATTTGAAAATTGGACACCAAAAAATTAAGAAATGTCCCCCATTTGGCCAATTTTTGGCGGATCGCCAAAATGAGTAATTTTTCAAAAGAGGCCTACCTAGGGAATATTCGTGCAGAATTTGAAGAAAATCTGATCAAAATTGTGGGAGAATAAGCATTTTGAAAATTGGCAACCACAAAATTACAAATGGCCTCGATTTGGCCAATTTTTGGTGGATCGCCAAAACGAGTAATTTTTCAAGACAGGTCTACCTTGAGAACAAATATCCAAAATTGGAAAGGAATCCGATCAAAATTGTGGGACAAGAAGCAATTTGAAAATTTGACACCAAAAAATTAAAAAATGTCCCCTATTTGGCCAATTTTTGGCGGATCGCCAAAACGAGTAATTTTTCAAAAGAGGTCTACCTAGGGCATATTCGTGTAAAATTTGAGAGGAATCCGATCAAAACTGAAGGAGAAGAAGCATTTTGAAAATTGGCACTCGAAAAATTTGAAATGCCCCCCATTTAGCCAATTTTTGGCGGATCGCCAAAAAAAATAATTTTTAAAGAGAGGTATACCTAGAGAACATTCGTGTAAAATTTGAGAGGAATCCGATCAAAACTGAAGGAGAAGAAGCATTTTAAGTAAAAGTTTACACACGTACATACACACATACATACGTACATACGTACATACGTACATACGGACGACGGATACCCCTCTATTGATAAGATAAGACCAGCCCGACATAGTCGGCTGGTCTAAAAAACGACATTTTAACACCAAACACAAACACGGTATTAGAATCCCAAGATTCAACGCATGTCATTTCAGTGCCACTAGTATAAAAAAAGACAATAGTAACAACAGTATTTTCCCCAAGATTATGGCTTTGAAATCGGTTTCTTAGGGCCTGGATCTGGTAATCTATTGGTCCTGGGTTCGAAACCGGCCCTTGGTTTATCGGACGATTGACAGCACCAGTATGGAGAATGGAGTGGGAAAGATCACATCACGGAATTCCAAATTATCGCCATTGAGTCTTCCGGTCATCCCCTTTCAAAAGAGTTCTATCCAGGCTTTCTAGTGCTGATTTGATGCGTATACAATAACTACAGTAACGAAATTCTGACCAGCTATTTTATCACAAGCCTGGCCTGATATATCACATAAAACTATTTCACAGTCTAAATGCATTTTGAAGAAGTAAACCATTTTTCATGCGGGTTAAATCATGAAATGTCTTCTAGGAAAACCTTAAACCAACAAAATGCGTACAAATTCGTGGAAAACCAACAGAATTTGCCGAACATACGTTCGTACCAAAATGTTTTTTAATTCAAGAAACAAATATATGGATTTTAGAATCAACATTAGCTTTGACTTTACCGGAAAACACCTCAAGCCATGGTAAACCAGAGAATAAATGAACAATGATTCGAAGGACTTGAACAAAGAGCCGTTGTGATAAAAACTGGACAATTTTACAGTTATCTCCCCCCTGGCGTATGCTAGTCACATCTTAGGAAATATACTTGCTTACCTCCCAAATGTGGTACAGCAAAGTGTGTGCATTCAGCACTCTCTTCACTTAGGGGTAGCGATATTTATCGACACAGCGATATATCGCGATATCTTTTTTCACGATACGTATCGCGATACGAATTTTGAAATATCGATATTTTTCGATATTTTCCGCTGCATGTTTAATTCAATATTTTTTGGTGATGTGCTAACGAGTGATATCTGCAATGCTGCTGTTCATCATTTTATACACGTCAATATTCTGCTGTTTTTTGTTTCAGATATATTTTCATTATATTTTTTCCATGTAAATGTCTGACTAAGTCGGCGAATTATAATGTGCTAGAGCATGAATATTTTTTGCTATATTGGATATGAACTGATTGGATAATTGAATGATAACTTGTGGATAACTTAGAAAGGAACATATGCGATATTGTTTAAAGCAAGGTTGTAGAGGTTTGACGGTGGATATTACTATGTTTAATCTGTCACGTCATAAACACTTTTGACAAAAAAAAACGTCAAAAAAACTGTCAAAACACAATATTGTGCGACATTTTGGACCATTTTTTTGCTCTTACCTCTTTTATTTATTATTTTTATACGACTGATGACAAGGTCACCAAAACATCAAAGGCTACCAAAGAGGCACTGGATCTACAAATTGGGCCCTTTTTCTACACGTGCAACATACCGTTCAACATAGCCGAGCACCCCGAGTTCAAGAAAACAATAAACCTACTGCGCTATGGTTATAGACCACCAACTCGGCAGGCACTCGGTGAACAACTACTTGATACTGTGTTTGCAGAAACTCAGGAGACAATGAAAAGAACGTTATCTGGCAAAACTGTGACACTGATTCAAGACGGATAGAGCAACGTCCACAATGGTCCTATAGTGGCATCAAGCGTGCAACGAAAACATTTTTCCTAGACAGCGTTGATGCTGGCGCTATGAAAAAGTTAGCGGAAAACTGCAAGACAATGCTGCAAATATGTGCAAAATGCGACAAGCTTTGAAGGAGGAGGATCCCGATATTGTCGTGTATGGCTGCTCTGCACATTAATTGAACTTGCTGGGAGAAGACATAACTCCAAAAGACGTCATGGAACACGTGAAAGACGTCAAAATGTAATTTCGGAATCATCACAAGCCTAACGCCTGGTTGAAAGAATGCAGTGGAAGTGTGAAACCACAGCTCTCTGGTTATACGCGCTGGAAATCACAACTAACCTGTTTGGATACGTATATCAAAAATCGTAAGCATTACCTTCAAATATGCGACGATCATGAAGATGACATCGATGTCGGAATCACAAGAAAGACCAATGATCTACAAATCTACCAAAGCGCCAAGCATCTCGCCGAGCAACTCCGTCCTGTTGCTGCTACGATCGACGTCTGCCAGTCAGACAAAACATCCATTGCGGACGCCACTCATACGTGGTTGTCATTAGCTCGAAATCCGGTTTTAGAAGCACACAAGAACGCTGTCGAGAAACGTCTAAATCAGGCGCTAACAGATGAGCACTATACGGGTTACAAGTTACACCCGAAGTACCAAGGAGAGCTTCTGAATACAGGCCAGTTAGGGTCTGTCCATGCATTCTTGTCGGATCGTGACCCAAATAACATCGCAATGCTGATCGCCATTTCCTTCAGCATACTTCAGTGAAAGCGCAACATCAATGAATGCTGTTTTCTAGTGGAAAGCATTGGGCATGTACTCTGTACCGGACAGTTTCATAAATCTAGCAGTACAGTTACTAGGATCCCCATCATCGTCGGCATCTATCGAACGTGTGTTTTCCAGTTTCGGAATAATCCACACAAAGGTTAAAAACCGACTCGGAAATGACAAAGCAGCAAAACTTGTGTTTTGCTACAGAATGCTGCCAGGAAAAGAAGAAATAGACTATTGACATTTAACCTACTTGTCATGTCATTTTCTACACAGTGATGATTGTAAATATGTGCAGTAATAAATGTAATCACTAACCAGTGGTAGTTTTTGACAGCATTTGACAGTTTTAGACAGTTTTAACCAGTTTTTGACGGTTAATGACAGATGCCATGTCATAAATAGTTTTTGACAGTCAAAAACACAACCCTGTTTTAAATACTGTTAGCAAAACAATTTTGGACTAAAATAGGACAAAGGAAAAACTGAGAAAAATGTTGCCGCGTGTAAAGCATGGCGATACAGACGCGATACAGACTGCGCCGCGATACCCACCCCTACTCTTCACAGCGATACGTGTATACAATCACCATTTCGTGAGCATTTACGTGCACAATAAACCCTCCACCTGCCGCCATACAGTGAAACCCCGGATATAGACACCCCTGAATTATGGACAACATTTTTCAGTCTGTTTTAAGACGCCATAGAGTTCCTTTATATCTAGAGCCCTCTATTGTGGACACCCCTCTATTCAGAATTAGGGACACTCTTTTTATCCCGTAAGTACGGTTACACATTTAAAACAACCCTCTATTGGGGACAGCAAATTGCTCTCCATATTTCGTACGTTATCAACTCCTATCAGCTTCTTACTCGGTAGTGTTTGAGTTTTTTTTCTCTGTTGTTGTCTGTGGATATTGAGTACATTACATTGAACACAGTGCATGTAAAGACAATGGGGCTTATTACAAAAGATGCGTGCCTAAGAATGAAGCCTTATACGACTAATCCCTATTGACATGTGCTCCGTCTTTTAAAATGCATATAAAAGAGCAAGTAATTCATGGTCTTTATACTCAGTTAATACGTAAAACAAGGTGCTATTTTATAATAAGTGTTAAGTCTGAATATGGGTGGTGTGAAAAGAAAACGCAACGAAGCTTCGCTATCTGATAAAGTTAAAATGGTCAAAGCTAGTGATGGAAAAAGTGTAGAAAAATAGCCAAAGATTTTAGTTGTAGTTCTCAGAACTCAAATTAACAGCACCTAGTGTAGTCTAAGTTGCAAACAGTTTCGTACACCATTTGTTAAGACATTTGTGATGTTTGTGCAAACAGTGATGGCACCTCAGGCCCTACAAAGTTTATAAAAATGACCAATAAGTAAACACTGGTAGACAGAATATGCCAAGAAGTTTTTTTCGCACTTGACTAAAGTATTTTTTCCGACAGGAAAACCTTGTTTTATTCCTTGAAAAAAAATGACCAACCCTGCTTTGAGGATCCACTGTGGCGTTAAATAAAGTTTTTTGTTTTCTTTGAAAAATAATATGGACTTAGCCACAAATCCCCCACAACAATCGTCATTTGTTTGCATGCTAGGAGTATGTTTATCGCATAAAAATCTGAAACTAAAGATTGCAATCATGCCCCAAATCATCTGAGTTGATGTTTCAAATACCCTGGAATAAATTACATCTTAAATGTTACGGCTATACAGGATAAATATACAAACACTTCTGTGTCAAATTTTTGCTATTATTTTTACAGACAACATATAACATCTCTATTTCAATTTTGGTCACTTGACTTTAGCCACACCACATTTAAAAGGGGGAGCACCAACAAACATTTGACAGCTGGGGAGCAGAGCAGATTAACATTAGTAAAAATTTGCAGTTTGCAGTGTGAGCTGACTGCACGTCCAAAATTGTAGCTTTACAAGTTTTATTAAGCTTCTCACAATAACCCACACAAGTAAGTACCAACATGATTATAAGCCAATACGTACTTTCGGACCTTTCTGATGAATATGTCGTTACGACTTATTTTTTTTTTTTTTTTTTTTGATAACTTATAAAAAAATGAAAACGTCAAAACAATAAAATTATCACTTTTTTTCAATATCCACACTTTCCGATTTAAAAAGCCATCAGTTTCAACAAAATTCTTCATAAGAAAGAATCTGCTGGAACCCAGTTGATCATTGTCTTAGATGACTCCTGCCGTCTTCCTATGACAGCAAGTCATAGTTCCTATAATAGGAAATGTCATTGATGTAAATTTTCAAATCTCGGCGCACGACTGGGGCCAACGGCGTTATTTTAGAAAGGGTGCCTCACATAAATGGCCTAATTATAAATTATGGCGCACAAGTTTTATGGTCAGATAACATTTTTTACTGAGAAAAATATGTGTTTTCTTGAGATCAAGATATCGAACCCCTCATTATCGCCCACAACAGAGAATCCACAGTTGCAAAATCACACTTTACTCTAGTTTGGGAGTTTCGCTGAGGTCGAAAATAATGCGCCAGGGTACTTCTCAGTGTGCTTTTAAAGAAAAAGCCTGCCAGTTCGAGCCTCGGTGTCCTTGAACGTGCGCCGAAAGCTCCAGAGCCTCAAAAATTGAGATCAATGGTCATTTCTATTGCAGGAACTGTGACCCTTTCTGTTCTTGGAAGACAGAGGTCCGCTGGGACTAAGTTGATCGTAGCTCCAAGAAGCGGTGCGCTAGAAAGTTTCCGGGCACCGCTTCAAAGCCTCGCTATATAACGATAAGCAAGTCAACTGCGCTCGCTTTGAGGCACCCCTGTGGCTACTTTGTGCGAGTTTCAACGACCCATAAGTTTTTATTGGCATGTGCTAAAGGCCCTCCAAAGTACAACGGTAATCATATACAACTTCTATGTTACGCTTTCTTTAAAAGAAAATAATACGGAAATAACCCCAAATCTCCCGCAATAATTGACATTTGTTTGTATACAGGGAGCATACTTTATTACGTGAAATAGTAACAATAATTTTTACAATTAACCATCAAAAAACCTTTAAGTTTATATTTCAAAAAGAATATAAAAATAAACGGTCAAAAACTGTGGGTGTACAAACTAAATTTATACGTAATTCTGCATCTATCAACTATTTTAGTATATATTTTACAAATAAACTACAATCCCTTTATTTAAATTTTCTGACCTTTGACTTTGGTCACGTGACATTTAAAGACCAGACTGTAAACAAACATTTGACAGGTGGATGCGGAAGCTATATTTTCTGCACTTTTATGAACAAATAAAAGATATACAGTTCACTAAAAACTGTGCCTGTTTTACAAAAAGGGCATATTCGGCATGAACTTTCCGTAGATATTTGAATAATACGGACTGGTATGCAGGATTCGTGCCTCAGAACATGTGAAGTTGACCCCTATTAGGGGAACAATGGAAGGCTTCGTAGCTCTGACAGAGATATATACGATGTTATACAAGTCAGAGCTACTCGGAGCTAAGTTGATCGAAGCTCGAGACCGTTAAGCGTACGATTTTTTTCTTTTTATCCATGTTTTCGCAAAGAATGGAAAAGTGGCCTACCTTCAAGCGATCCCATAATTAATTTGCCAAAATATAAAGCAATCTGGTTTGTATTTTCACTGAGGTCAGTGCAATTTCACTGCAAAAATGTATTGCATACTCGTCCCAGTTTCACTTCCTTGTTTACAAAACATCAGAAATAGCTATCCACAGAACGAACAAGCTAAAGGTTTCTTTGTTATGGAATGCCGTTTTAACAGTTACTGCTTATTTTTACATCAAAATAGGATTAAAGTAGATGTAGATCTCATTGATTTATATTTTGCTATCGATAATTGAATTTTAGATGGCAAAAATATATTCTTCAGATCAAAACATCAATTTTAACAAACTTAAAAAATCTTAAGGGAGACACACATTTACATAAAATTTAACAGTAGGGGGAAAATGGGTGTTCTGGCTCAGAAAGTGACGTCATAATGACGTCGCAGGGTGTTCCAGAACACCCATGGGGGTTCTGGAACAGATGGTTTAGAACATCCATGAGGGTTCTGGAACAGGTAATTGATAGAGCGCGCGCCCTTGTCAATGACGTCATCATGACGTTATAATGACGTCATCATGACATCATCATAATGACGTCATCATGACGTTATCATGACGTCATAATGACGTTACGACGTCATGACATCATACTAAGACAGTCCTAAGCAGCATAACCCTAAGTCACCTGTCAATCATCATGACGTCATTAGTCACGTGACCTATCAATCATCATCAGTCACGTGACCTGTCAATCATGTGTCATGCGACCCTAACCCTATATGAGGAATATTTTCCCGATCAATAACCTTCCGGCCTGAATGGCTCATTTGGTAGGGCAGAGGACCCGTGAGCGGACCCGTGGGCAGAAGGTTGGTTGATCGATCCCGCCCTCGGGCATCATTTTCACCTTCTGTCTATCATACCGTCATATGATGGGGACCCTCTCAATGATAAAATATGCACCGACCACCCCCCTAGGATATAATATGTACCGACTCCCACCCCCCAGGATATAATATGCGCCGACCCCCCCCCCCCCCCCACCAGGACATAATATGTACCGATCCCTCCCCCCCCCCAGAATGTGATTCAGCAGCTCTATAAGAGCACATTGTGTGTGCACATGTGTTTCATTCATGCTGTGGCTGCTGTTGGATACACATGGAAAAAAAGTGAAAACAGTTGCTCTTACCTGTTGTACTGTTGTGCTGTTGGAGAACCAGTGAAGGATTGACTGGAATACACATAGGAGACGAAGTGAAAGACTGACTATTCTTTGGAAAAAGGAAGTGAAAGATTGACTGTTCTTTGGAAAAAGGAAGTGAAAGATTGGAGACATGGAGACGAATTAGCAAAAGAGTTGTGGTAAGTGACCTTTTTTGTGACATTATGAAACATTATATAACATTATGTAACTCTGTAACATTATGTAACATTGTGTAACATTATGTAACATTATGTAACATAATGTAACACTATGTAACACTATATAACATCATGTGACACTATGTGACTATGTAACATCATATGGCTATATTACTATGTGACACCATGTAATTGCTATGTGAACATAATTAGTCTAAACTATGTATGTCATTATCAGTTCGTTTAATAGACAAGCCTTGATAGCTCACTTGGTAGAAGCGACGACTCGTAAGCAGAAGATTGGTGGTTCGACCCCGGCTCGGGACAAACTTTTTTTGTTTACTTTTGTGACTCTGTGACATCATGTGACATCATGTGACTCTGTGACATTATTTGACTCTGTGACATTATTATTATTATTATTTTCTTAAACAGATTAACTATATTTCTATGTCTATTTTCACTAATAATATTTAATTAGTCATATTTCAGTGGTTCTATTACAGTAACCACACACACAGATAGCGTAGGAATAAGTACATGAAAGACCTCAGAACGTGGGGAAACCGATCAGAGCGTGGGGAAACCGATCGATAAATTTCAGAGTGCACTAATTCATAGCTTGGGAACAATCAATAAATTTGAGAAGGAATGGGATTTTCCCTACGTTAAGTCTAATGTTATATTTTATGTTATAGTAGTAGGAAAATGGTACTTCTAAAGCACATTTAACAAATGCAGTTTTTGGAAAACATATAATGTATAAAATAAGTTTAAACATTTTAACATACTACTTATTCAAATGTTCTAAAGTTATAGTAGTAGCAAAATGGTAGTTCTAGACCAACTTTAACAAATTTAGTTTTTGACAAAATATGATGTTTAAAATAAGTTTAAACATTTAACATGCTACTTGTTCAAATGTTTTAAAGTCATAGTAGTAAGAAAATGGTAGTTCTAGACCAACTTCAACAAATTTAGTTTTTAACAAAATATTATGTATAAAATAAGTTTGAACATTTTAGCATGCTACTTATTTGAATGTTCTAAGGTCATACTAGTGGAAAAATGGTGGTTCTAGACCAATTTTAACAAATTTAGTTTTTGAGCAACATATGATATATAAAATAAGTTTAAACATTTTAACATGCTTCTTATTCAAATGTTTTAAAGTCACAGTAGTAGGAAAATGGTAGTTCTAGACCAACTTCAACAAATTTAGTTTTTAACAACATATGATGTATAAAATAAGTCTGAACATTTTACCATGTTGTAGTAGGGAAAAATCAGGGTTCTAAATCAACTTTAACAAATTTTGTTGTTGAGAAACATATGATGTATAAAATAAGTTAATGAGAAGAACACGCGATTTAAACATTTATTCAAATGACAAGCCCTATTCGAAACATGTGCTTGAATTATTTTTGGAACATTTTACGTCATGGTATTGTTCAATAATTTTTTTAGCAAGTTCAACAATTGGTCAACAGGTTGTTCAACATGTTCAACTTGTTCAACATGTTCAACAAGTTGTTCAACGTGTTCAACAAGTTGTTCAACATGTTCAGCAAGTTGTTGTTTAACAAGTTGTATATAAAGCTATGTTTAATGACTTTCTCATCATTTGAATAGTGTAGGTTGAACCGAAAGGATGTATAAATGCAACATTTGTTCGAAATCTTACAATTGGCCACAAAGTCTTAAAAAACACTTAAAGGTTGCTCACACTTCAGAAGTGGATGAAGAATCGGATATGGAAAACCCTGTAAAACTACCTTTCACGGAAACTTTAGATGAGTCTTCTATGGAAAGTCAAAGCGTCAACATGGCTGAAAAGAATGCACATGGCAGTACAGAATGTGGTGCATTATACAACAGCGAAGAAGCTTTGCTCAAATATATGGAGCAGTGTAGCGAGGATGCTGATGACAGGAGTTCTTAAAGTGAGTCAGAAACAGACTCTGAAAGTGAGTCAGAAATAGACTCTGTTTGGCATGATATGGTTCAAGAAGTCTACGATGACTATGAGGCCAAATTTCACGAAATGGTTTTAGAATATGAAGAACAAGGACTTGAAGATGCGCGTGAAATAGCAAGTTATGACCTTCGACCCATTTATAAGCATAGACTAAAACAACTGTTTATGAGACTGTTCCACTATACCCAGCGTCTAGAACAAAGCCAACATTATCAAAAGATTTTAGAGGACTTTAATTACTTTGTTGATGAAAAACATTGTAAGTATTCAAAGGCACTAAAGGCGGCTATAAGGAAAAACAATGCATTCTTTGAAGAGCTGCTAGATATGGAGGAGGAGGATGGTAGCAGTGACGAAGAAAGTGGTATGGACAGTGAGATGCAACAGAGTGAAACAGATGCAGAAGAATAGTCTTATTTGACTAAACTTTATAATAACGACTTTGTAAATGTTGTAATATTTTATTAACTTAAGCGTTGTGTACTAATATATGTCTTGCTTTACAACATATGAAGTCGCCAGAGGCTAAGGTCTCTGGTGTGGTGTGAATTCACCCGTAGACCATATATCTACAAATATTTACAATTATGATAAAAACAAAAATATTTCAAATACATATTATGCTAATACATGTACCCAATCATAAGAATTTAGGACATAGTGTGTCCAACCACGAGTGTGACAATTCCCTACAGAGCATAAAAGACACCTACCCTCAGACATAACGTACATTCTGTATCAAGATACTGAAGAGTGAACATATCTGCAGTGAGTGAACAACAACTACCATCTATGGCAATGCCTGCAGAAAATGTTATAGCAAAGCAGAGACAGTACCTACAGCAAAGTCTAAGGCAATGCCCATGGTAAAGTCCAAGGTGAAGTCATGTCAGCAGCGTCAAAAGCGCCACATTTTAGAAAGATAAAATGAGATGAGTTACCAGCTAAGACGGCGCCGTGTAAAATGCGAACAATTAAGACAGAGCCTAATATAAAGCGAGAACCGGAGCGTAAAGCTGATACCACCATAAAGAAGATGCGTGTAGACGATTCACTGGTTATGATACCCATTAATGGAGAAACATATATTAAATTGGTGAAATATCAACAGAAAGTGATGGTTAACACACGTAAATATATTACGAATCATGCATCTGGGAGGTTATATCCTACCAAGAAGGGAATTTTGTTGTCATTGAAAGACTGGCACATGCTGAAGAAGCAAATGACGTCAGTGGAACTCATGCTTCAGAAAATGGATGAATATAAATGTAGTGACTATCAGAAGATGGTTGAGTAGAAAGGCATATGTGACTGTATGCAATTTTAACAGTATGACTATAAAATAAATTAACATTATCTATGTTGATGTAAAGTTAGTTTTTATAACATTTGTAAACTGATTAATTTAAGTTCTTATGAGTGGGTACATGTATTAGCATAATATGTATTTGAAATATTTTTGTTTTTATCATAATTGTAAATATTTGTAATATTTAATAAAAGAAACACAAATGATGCTTTTCAACTTATTTATTTTTCTCATACAATACTTGGATACAACACATAATAATAAAATACTTGAATATAATACATAATGATACAATACTTGAATATAATACAAAATTAATTATAATACATAATATATGATATATGGTCTACGGGTGAATTCACACCACACCAGAGACCTTAGCCTCTGGCGACTTCATATGTTGTAAAGCAAGACATATATTAGTACACAACGCTTAAGTTAATAAAATATTACAACATTTACAAAGTCGTTATTATAAAGTTTAGTCAAATAAGACTATTCTTCTGCATCTGTTTCACTCTGTTGCATCTCACTGTCCATACCACTTTCTTCGTCACTGCTACCATCCTCCTCCTCCATATCTAGCAGCTCTTCAAAGAATGCATTGTTTTTCCTTATAGCCGCCTTTAGTGCCTTTGAATACTTACAATGTTTTTCATCAACAAAGTAGTTAAAGTCCTTTAAAATCTTTTGATAATGTTGGCTTTGTTCTAGACGCTGGGTATAGTGGAACAGTCTCATAAACAGTTGTTTTAGTCTATGCTTATAAATGGGTCGAAGGTCATAACTTGCTATTTCACGCGCATCTTCAAGTCCTTGTTCTTCATATTCTAAAACCATTTCGTGAAATTTGGCCTCATAGTCATCGTAGACTTCTTGAACCATATCATGCCAAACAGAGTCTATTTCTGACTCACTTTCAGAGTCTGTTTCTGACTCACTTTAAGAACTCCTGTCATCAGCATCCTCGCTACACTGCTCCATATATTTGAGCAAAGCTTCTTCGCTGTTGTATAATGCACCACATTCTGTACTGCCATGTGCATTCTTTTCAGCCATGTTGACGCTTTGACTTTCCATAGAAGACTCATCTAAAGTTTCAGTGAGAGGTGTTTTTACAGGGTTTTCCATATCTATCTCCAATTCTCCTTCTGAAGTGTGAGCATCCTTTAAGTGCCTTTTAAGACTTTGTGGCCAACTGTAAGATTTCGAACACATGTTGCATTTATACCTCCTTTCGGTTCAACATATACTTTTCAAATTGTGAGAAAGTCTTTAAACGTAGCTTTATATACAACTACTTGTTGAACAACATGTTGAACAAGTTGAACATGTTCAACTTCCCGAACAACAACATCTTGAACAACATGTTAAACATGTTCAACAACATGTTGAACATGTTGAACAACACGTTCAACATGTTCAACATGTTCAATAACATGTTGAACATGTTGAACATGTTGTTGAACATGTTGTTGAACATTTTTTTGAATATGTTGTTGAACATGTTGAACAACATGTTCAACATGTTGAACAACTTGTTAAACAATTTGTTGAGCAATTGTTAAACAACTTGCTAAACAATACCATGGCGTAATATATTGCAAAAAATAATTCGAACAGGTCTTTGGAATGGGGCTTCCCATTCGAACATATGTTTATGACTACTTTATGTCAAAACTAGAAATAAAACTGGATCAAACGGTAAAATTTTCATTCAAATCGTTTGAACATGGTGAAAGTTATCTACTTTTTTAAAAAGTTACTAAAATATACATTATGCTTACAGCCACATGTGCAAATAGCCTGTCACATAGCATGTCCTTGGAGGGGGTTATAATGACGTCATAATGACGTCATAATGAGATAGGGCATTCTAGAATTGTCGTGACAGTTCTGGAACAGATATGAATGTGTGCATTATATCCTTATATGGCATGTTTTCACAAACATTCTGGTTAAGTCCGGGATAGCTCAGGTGGTAGAGTGTCAGACACCTGGCCGGACCCATGGCAGGAAGGTTGGTGGTTCACGCACAGTAGTAGGGAAATGCCGTTTTTACGCCAGGAAGTGACGTCATCAGTCACATGACCAATGAAAAGCCAATGAAAGTAATGAAGACAATGAAGCCCCGCCCACTTTGTCTATCACCTGTCAATCATCGTGACGTCATGAATCACATGACCAATGAAAAGCCAATGAAATCAATGAAGACAATGAAGTTCCGCCCACTTTCTGTCTATCACCTGTCAATCATCGTGACGTCATGAACCATGTGACCAATGAAAAGCCAATGAAATCAATTGAGACAATGAAGTTTCACCCACTTTCTGTCTATCACCAGTCAATCATCCTGACGTCACACCCCCTCATATCTATTTTTAGACTAGGAAATTTTACAACATTTAATTTAAGTAACTTTCTAAAAAGTAGATAACTTTTGTTATGTTCAACCGATTTGAATGAAAATTTCACCGTGTGATTCAGATTTATGTCTAGTTTTGACATAACGTAATTACAGGCTATTTGCACATGTGGCTGTAATCATAATGTTTACTTTATTAACTTTTAAAAAAGTAGATAACTTTCGTTATGGTTGACCGATTTGAATGACAATTTTACTGTTTGATTCAGTTTTATATCTAGTTTTGTTATGAAATAGTCACAGACTATTTGCGCATGTGACTGTATGCATATTTGTAACATGCCGCCATTTTAACTTTGTAAAAAGTGAAAAAGTGAGATAACTTTTGTTGTAGGTGACCGACTTGTATGAAAATTTCACCGTTTGATTCAGTTTTATATCTAGTTTTAACATTCAGTGATCAGAGGCTATTTGTACCGGTGGCTGTGTGCAGAATTGATTCACCTTAAAATTTTAACTTAAAAGCGAGATAACTTTCGCTATGGTTGACCGATTTGCATGAAAATTTCACTGTTTGATTCAGTTTTATGTAAAGTTTTGCTATAAAGTGGTCACAGGCCATTTGCGCATGTGGCTGTATGCATATTTGTAACATACCGCCATTTTAACTTTGTAAAAAGTGAAAAAGTGGAATAACTTTCGTCATAGTTGACCGATTTGCATGAAAATTTCACCATTGGGTTCAGTTTGATGTCTTAGTTTATAGGGGACTATTTGCACTTTGGTTGGAGCGCACACCCTCAAGACGGGTGTTGGAATGGCGCGCCCCCCATTCAAACATGTGTTCGAATTATTTTTTTATTTTTTTGGAACATATTACGTCAGAGTATTGTTCAACAAGTTTTTTTTCAACAACTTGTTTAACAATTCTGCAACAAGTTGTTGTAAAACAATTGTTCAACAAGCTGTTCTTCAACAAGTTGAACATGTTGTTCAATAAGTTCAACATGTTCAACATGTTCAACATGTTGTTGACTAAGTTGAACATGTTGCACATGTTTTTGGAACATTTTTGTTCAACATGTTGTAGTTCAAGCAAATTGATGCAACAATAGCAGCCAGTTCAGAAAGAAAAACAAGACATGTGTTGAATAGTTTTATTAATATACTTAGATACACACAGCTTAGATCTATAACTATATTACAGCATTTGTTGATTTAAAAGTCTTTATTATAAATTTTAGTGAAATAAGTCTATTTTTCTTCATCTACTTCACTCTTTTCCATCTCACTGTCCTCATCCATATCACTTTCTTCGTCACAGCTTTCAGCTTCCTCCTCCTCATCTAGAAGCTCTTCAAAGAATGCATCATTTCTTCTTATGGCCGCCTTTAGTGCCTTTGAATACTCGCAATGTTTTTCATCAACAAAGTAATTAACATTTTCTAAAATGGTTTGATAATGTTCGTTTTGTTCTAGACGTTGGGTATATTTGAATAGTCTCATAAACAGTTGTTTAAGTCGACGCTTATAAATGGGTCGAAATTCATCACTTGCTATTTCACGCGCATCTTCAAGCCCTTGTTCTTTATATTTTGAAACGTTTTCTTGAAATTTGGTATCATATTCATCGTAGACTTCTTAAACCTTATCATACCAAACAGAGTCTGTTTCTGGCTCATCATCCTCATCACAATGTTCCATACGTTTGAACAAACAAAAGTTATTCCACTTTTTCACTTTTTGCAAAGTTAAAATGGCGGTATGTTACAAATATGCATACAGCCACATGCGCAAATGGCCTGTGACCACTTTATAGCAAAACTTAACATAAAACAGTGAAATTTTCATGCAAATCGGTCAACCATAGCGAAAGTTATCTCACTTATAAGTTAAAATTTTAAGGTGAATCAATTCTGCACACCGCCACCGGTACAAATAGCCTCTGATCACTTAATGTTAAAACTAGATATAAAACTGAATCAAACGGTGAAATTTTCATACAAATCGGTCACCTACAACAAAAGTTATCTCACTTTTTCACTTTTTACAAAGTTGAAATGGCGGCATGTTACAAATATGCATACAGTCACATGCGCAAATAGTCTGTGACTATTTCATAACAAAACTAGATATAAAACTGAATCAAACAGTAAATTGTCATTCAAATCGGTCAACCATAACGAAAGTTATCTACTTTTTTAAAAGTTAATAAAGTAAACATTATGATTACAGCCACATGTGCAAATAGCCTGTAATTACTTTATGTCAAAACTAGACATAAATCTGAATCGCACGGTGAAATTTCCATTCAAATCGGTTGAACATAACAAAAGTTATCTACTTTTTAAAAAATTACTTAAATTAAATGTTGTAAAATTTCTCAGTTAAAAAGTAGATATGAGGGGGGTGTGACGTCACGATGATTGACTGGTGATAGACAGAAAGTGGGCGGGGCTTCATTGTCCTTATTGATTTCATTGGCTTTTCATTGGTCATGTGATTTATGACGTCACGATGATTGACTGGTGATAGACAAAGTGGGCGGGGCTTCATTGTCTTCATTACTTTCATTGGCTTTTCATTGGTCATGTGACTGATGACGTCACTCCCTGGTGTGGAAACGGCATTTCCCTACTACTACGCACTCATTCATAGCACACATTCATCATACACATTCATAATGTACTCATTCATAATGTACTCATTCATAACACATTCATCACGGTCTCATTCAGAATACACATTTATAATGCACTCTATGGTCTAGGGTTAGGGTTATGCAGCTTAGGGTTATGACGTCATTATGAAGTCATCATGACGTCAGTATGATGTCATCATAACGTCATCACGTCGTCATTATGACGTCATTCCAACTCTATCCAAAAAACTGTTCCAGAACCACCATGCCGATTCTGGCCCACCTTTGTGACGTCATAGTTGAGCCAGAAGACTCGTTCATGACGTCATCATGTCATCCGAACAGGGTTCCAGAAACTGTTCATGAAATTCTATGATGGTTCTGGAATACCCTATGACGTCAGTATGACGTCAGTTCCTGTTCCAGAACCAATGTTGGTTCTGGAACACCCCTCCACCTCCGTCTTTTTTGAAGAAAAAATTAGGTTGGGGAGAAACTCTAAACACAAACAGTGGCAGACAAATAGAAGGCTTCACCCGTTCCGGTTTGGTCCTTGTTTTAAAATATATCACCGATCACACGATTGATGGAGAAACACAATCGCGTGAAGTCAAAATGTCATTAGAATGAATTTCTAAATAGGAATGAATACAAGCGATAAACAGGTGAACCAATGGGGGTGCTCAATAAGCGAAATTAAAAAAACGCATGATTGTGTCGGGGCTGCTCGAAGATGAGTGAGAGTGAGCAAATAACGAATTCATCATGACGTCATCCGAACAGGATTCCAGAAACTGTTCCAGAAACCCCATGATGGTTCTGGAACACCCTATGACGTCAGTATGACGTCACTTCCTGTTCCAGAAGTAATGTTGGTTCTGGAACACCCTATTACGTCAGTATGACGTCATAGGTGGGACAGTTCCATTGTTTCTACCCTACTGACTACAGTGTGTTGGGCATCATGTAACATTAACTGTCCGTGATAACAACGTATTCATTTTTTGTTCAATTTGATGTGCGTAATCGTGGTGAAATTTTCATTCAAATCTTCTTTTTGGTATTTATGGTTTCCCATAATTTGATCTATTCATAAACACGTAGCTACGGTGATCAGCAGTTCGATGACAATGACGGCATAAGCATACGTTTGGTATTTTGTATCCTGATTACTAATTGTGCTTTGTAATACCCATACGTCAGCAATATGCTGGGTTTTATATTAGTAATGTATATTTCAACCTCGTCTAACTGTGAATTTATCGTACTAAATAATTCCAAGTAATTTTCCTAAAAATACTTTAAAATCCATGATTACATGCTCGTTACAATCTTACTCCTTTTGCAAAATATTTGACTCCTGAAATGTGTAACAAAAATTACAAACTTAAACGTTATTTTAATAAAAACAGATAAAATGAATAACAGATATATGGTTCTATAATTATTTTAAGAAATTCAGCAATACATTTGAGGGACTGCTTAACATTCGGCAAGTCAATTACTTACAAATATTATGTTGAAATTGTGGAAGGGATTTTTTTTTCTTTTTTCTGTGACAACTTTTCTTTATTTCTCCTTTCTTCTCCCTTTAGATCAGCATATTTGGCCCAGACTCGATTGACTTCAATCAGTCAATGCGCAGCTTACTGGTTGTGTTCAACTTATGTATGTTCGTTAAAAATAAGTCAAAAGGACATAAAAGCAGTATAAAGTCTTTGCCAAAATTCAATTAAGCATGATACACATGGCGTCAGGCTAAGATTTGTATTCTTTTATAAAGTTAATAAAAACCAAAAAGTAAAAAAAGGATGTTAAGAATCAGCACGTGTTTATGAAGAAAAATGATACAAAATCTCTCTTAAAAGCAATATAAAGGACACCTTGAAAAAATAATTTTGTTTTGGCAATGGGTCTAATATTCTATTTTTGCGAAATGGACTCTCATTCAGCTATGTGTATTGTATGAAGCGGGTATCATCGCAGAATCTATCGCAAACTATAGGGTTTTAGTCGCTTTATATGGACACTAGCCAAAACTTTAGCTTTTAAAACCCCATTCACACCTCCAAGAAGAGACGGCAAACCTTTGAGTATTTCAAACAAATTTTGCAGAACTTAAAGAGCAGTGCAAAGATTATTGTATTTTTATACAGATGGCTCGAAACTTGATGATAAAGCAGCAGATTCAGGAGTCATTGAGTATAATATTTGAAAAACAATACTGTCGTATGGGTCAATATTGGATGTAGAAATTAGAGCGTTATTGCTAGCCACGCAAATCATCAAGATTAACCCTTACAAGAAGTTTCTGATTTGTATTGATTCTATGTCTGTACTACAGGCCTTTGAGAATGTTCAAATATCGAACGTTTTAATCCTAGAACTTTTAGATAAACACGACGATACCATCAAGCTGGTAAAAAAGTAATTTTCTGTTCAGCTCTTTGTCATGTAGGAATTCGATTTAACGAAATAACTGACAGAGCGGCCTAGGAGGCGCTAAATGAGAACTGTTCCGATTTCCTCATATCATACTCAGACTTTAAACACCATGTCTCAAAATATAAAAAAAAGATATTTGGAACAGGTAAAGGAATAACAAGACGTTTCAAATCAGTCCTATCGCTGGGCATAAATTTCCATCCCAAATAATGTCCGGGACCACATATTTATTCCCAGAGCAAGAATAAGACATACATATGTGAATCATGGGCATCTTTACGAGGTGAACCTGATCCCAAATGTGTCGGGTGTTAGAAAGGTTTGCTCGTGTTGTCACTTTGGAATATACCACGTTTTAGCTTACTTGGAATTAACTCTGATAATGTTATTTTGTTTTTAATGTTTAGTAATGTTTTAAGACCTCTGATAACTCAACCTACACCAATAGCTGATTTTTCACTACCTTGATTGATAATATCTTCTGCAATGAATATGATGTAAACTTACATTGTGGGATTTTGATAAGTGATATAACTGATCATTTACCAATATTAGTGGTGTCCGATGTCAAAACTGTTAATTGCAAAAATGTAATTTAAATTGAGAAACGCTCAATAAATGACAACAATTCACATACATTTATATCTCAAATAGACTATATTGACTGGTCACTTGTTACAACTAAAGAAAATGTTAATAAAGCATATGATGACTTTATTTGTCGACTGACATCTATGAATAATGAATGTTGTCCAGTTTAAAAGATTAAATACAGTAGTACCGAAAATAAAAAAACCTTTGTTAACAACAGGACTTATCAATGCTATAAGAAAACGCCATTATTTATATTGGGCTAGTCTTAAAACAAAATCTGATGAACTGACAGAGAGATACAGACTGTGAGGAAAAAAAGAAAGAAACTGTCATAGAAACTTGCTTGAATTGCTTAAAGGGAATATGAAAAAAACTTGGAATATTTTGATTAAAGGTATTAACAAACGTAAAACCACATCTCAGTTTCCGAATTTATTTTCTTATAGTGGTTGTGATATAACTGTTGATAAGAATATTGTCGACGGTTTCAATAAGTTTTTTTGCAAATGTTGGTCCTAATTTAGCTAAAAAAAACTACACAGGAGCAAATAAAACATGTTAAGAATAAAGTATCGAAAAGTCTTGCAATCATATACAAAGTTAGATATTTGTTAGATAAACAATCTCTGTATATACATTATATTGTTCTCTCATACTACGGTACCATATCTTTATTATTGTTGTGAGACCTGGGCTAATGACTATTTGAGTAGAATTCAGAAATTGATTATTATGTAAAAGAAAGGTTTACGTTTGATTGACCACGCCAAATTTAACACTCACACTAATGAAATTTTTGCAAAATTAAACCTATTAAAATTTGTCGATATTATTAAGTTAAATACATGTATTATTATGCTTAGGGCTAAAAAGGACATCATACCTGTGAGACTGAAATATTTATTTGAAATTAATACTGGTATAACGAGGCAATCTGGTAAATTTAAAGGTGAAGTGTAAAAGAACTACTCTGAAAAAAGCTTTGAATATCAACTACTGGTGTCAACTTATAGAATTAATTTGAATGCTGACATAGCAAATAGTTAAACATTAAGCAAGATTCAAGTTAAGCTATAAAAACTTTATCTTAGAGCTTCTGACCAGAGTGAGGCTGAAATTTATCACTATTTATTATATATCTTGTAAGAATGACCATATATTGTTGTTTTCTTCTTTTTTCGCTAATGTATTTGAGCATTAGGCTAATTAGTATTTCTTCTGATACATATTTATATACATTTTTTATCATTGTTTTATTCAACCAGTTTACGAAATATTTATTCTGCTACTGGTAAATTAGGTGTTCCAAAGGTAGATCTTACTTATAAGCGATGAGCTTCTTGATCTACCCTTTTCAATGCATATGTATTATTGCTTAAATTGTACATACGTGTGTAGTTTATTCTGTTATATGTTTGAAAATAAACACTGAATCTGAATCTGAATTATAGTGTTTTTACCTCATTCATTTCACTGCAATAAACAATTTCCGGTGTGCGCAAAAAGTCGAAGTTCAAAACACACGGAATACTTTTTTTTCGGAAATATGCTGTTTTTTTGCCAGACGTACGCGAAGTTATTAAAAAGATATAAAAAATAATATTATCCACTATCAACAGTAAGTAAAGTATAACTTGTGAACCCGAATGGGGATTTTAAATTTATATTTTAAAAAAACTTGAATTATCGCTCTGAAATTTAGGCAAAGCCTAATGACAGCCCCGTCCTTCTTGGTAATCTCGTCGGTGTCGATCAATAAAAAAAGTCGATTAAGTCATGAACTTCTAAGTAAACTCAGTCAACCTGGTAATTTTGGCATACTTCATTAGCCAAATCACACTAAGCGTCCCGAATAAAATGCGCAAAAATCCTGCGTTGTGAATACAAAATATTTGGGTAAAGAAATGACGGAGAAATTACGCCTAAATGTCAAATTTCTCTTACACCAAAGAGCAATCGTATTTCTATATTGATCTCAATTTTCGAGGCTCTAGATCTTTCGGCGCACGTTCCAGGACCCCGAGTTTCGGAGTAGCATGCCTTTTCTTAAAAGGCACACTGAAAAGTATCCTGGCGCATTGTTTTCGACCTCGGCCAAACTACTAAAGTGGAGTAAAGAGTGGTTTTGCAACTGTACTCGTAGATTCACTGTTGTTGTGGGCGATAATGTGAGATTTTATATTCTGAGCTGAAGAAAACATCTATTTTTCTCATCACAAAATTGTTATTTGACCATAAAAATTGTGCGCCATAACTTATAATTGGGTTATTTATGTGATCCACCCTTTCTAAAATGACGCCGTTAGCTCAAGTCGTGCGCCGAGATTTGAAAATTGAGAGCAATGACAGGATATATTGTAGGAACTATGACTCTTGCTGGGAAGCACGAGTTATCTAGGACTACTATTTGCAAATTCATTAAAAGTTTTAGCAGACAATTTCAAGTTTCTTTTATGTTCCGAGTATGGGCTGTTTTAGCTCCGAGTAGCTCTGACTTGTATAACATCGTATATCTGTCTGTCAGAGCTGCGAAGCCTTCCATTGCTCCACTAATAGGGGTCAATTTCGTATGTTCTGAGGCACGAATCCTGCATACCAGCCCCTAATATTCAAACATCTACAGAAAGTTCATGCGCAATATGCCCTTTTTAAAAAAAAAAAAAAAAACAGGCACAGTTTTTAGTGAGCTGTATATCTTTTATTTGTTCATAAAAGTGCAGAAAAGTTAGCTTCCGCATCCACCTGTCAAATGTTTGTTTACATTCTGGCCTTTAAATGTCACGTGACCAAAGTCAAGGGACCGAAAATTTAAATAAAGGGGTTATAGTTTATTTGGACAATATATATTAAATAGTTGATAGATGCAGAATTACTTATAAATTTATTTGGTACACCCACAATATTTGACTTTTTATGTTTACGTTCTTTTTTAAATATCAGTTTAAAAGTTTTTTGGTGGATAATTGCAAAAAAATATTGTTACTATTCCACGTAATAAAGTATGCTCCCTGTATACAAACAAATCCCATTTATTGCGGGAGATTTGGGGTTATTTTCGTATTTTCTTTTAAAGAAAGCGTAACACAGAAGCTGTATCTGATTAATGTTGTACTTTGAGGGCCTTTAGCAAATGCCAATAAAAACCTATGTGTCGTTGAATCTCGCGCAAAGTAGCCACAGGGGTGCCTCAAAGCGAGCGCAGTTGACTTGCTTATCGTTATATAGCGAGGCTTTGAAGCGGTGCCTGGAAATTTTTTTAGCGCACCGCTTCTTGGAGCTAGGGCTACCAGTAACCTAGGTTAACCCTCCTGTAGTGTCGCCGACTCCCGAAAACAACACTTATCCGGAAATGATATTTTTTGTCGAACCTACCGACAGCTGCCACTGGTTCTCGAATGCAAAATACCGAGCTGCTATAAGTAAATTGTTATAAAATCAGGTTTGTGTTCACATGTAATCCTTATAGCTCTAAGCAGTCATTTTGAAAGTGAAATAATAGTCTTACAGTTTGCATTTAAAATTTATAGTTCGGAATGATATAATAAAATTGCGATTACAGCTTGAAAATCCTGCCCAAAAAATGTATTAGCCTGGCATTTTCGCAAATCACGACATTTTACTTCGCGCATAACAGAAAACTTGTGTAAAATCCTGTACTTGCTACATACAAAAGCATTGCGGGATCGCGTCCAAAACACGAGGGTTATTGTCAGAAACCATTGAAAAGTGGCGGACGGTCCTATGTTACTGTATATTTCGCCTATATTTGTCTATCATTTCTTTCACTTTTTTCCCTGTTTCCTGGCAGTCGAAATTTAAAATTATTGAGCATTTTATTCGAAACACCCAAAGCGTGATATGCCTCATGAATGTCATAACTAAAAAAATAGATAACAACTGCTTCGGACGGTATTTTTTGCAAAGCTCTGGCAAATGTACCAATAGATCTGCACCCGAATAATATTTTACTGTTGGTCCAGTTGAATCTCAGTGCAACTTTTCTTATTGTCATATTGATTGGGCATAACTCCTACGAGTCAGCTATTCCTCAAATCACTCTTTTCTTATTTATTGCAATTAGGAATATATGAGGAAAAATATCTTCGTCGCCTTTTTGTTCGGGGTTACACTTGTCGCCGTTTTGGCCGTCTCCGTTTTGGCCGACGCCGTTTTGTACCCAGGGTTCGTGCGCCTCCATGAAAACCTGGAAATCTCTTGGGAATAGGAAATGGTCACAAAACCTCATGGAAAACTCCTGGGATTCCATCAAGACTCCTGGAAATCGAAATCATAATTAATTTGTATATATAGTCATATGCATATCCAGATTTTGATATAATTACATAAAAATAGGATGATTTTTCCATTTCCATTAGTCGTATCACTATAGGGGGCTTGAAAGTATGTGCGTATGTTAAACCTTTTCCTTAAAATGCTACTCCTACAGCTCTCTCTCCCCACCCCCCTTCTCCATGCGTTTATCCCCTACCTCTATACGTACATTTGTGTGACGTCGTCGTCTTTGCTTCTATATTTGCGAACGCATTGGACCAGATCCTCCCTTCATGCGTATGTTCTTTATGGATGCCCCTTGATAAATCAGATAATTATAGATAAATCAGATAATTTTTAGTGAGCGTTGAACAAATTTTAAAATGTTGAAATACAAATGTATGATTGGCTCCGTAAGGAAAAGAGTGGTTGGCTCCAGATATATTTTACAGAGACAAAGCTCGATGTATACTGTGTATGAAATCATTCGATATCTTAAATGTGGGAGAAACCGCCCTAACAAGTCACCAGAAAAGTTAAAAAAAAAAAAAAACATCAACAAACCATAAGAGTTTCCTCTGCTGGTAAGATGTCATTTGCTACAAACAAATCTTCAAATGAGGCCCCTAAAACTCTACCTAGCTCTTCAGTGGGAGTTTCAGATTATGCTCTGAAGGAAGATGTGCTTAAGTCAGAAATTCTGTGGACACTTCGAACAATAGACAAGCATAGCTCTTTCCATTCCAATGAGGATGTAGGCGATGTGTTTCACATGATGTTTAAAGATCACCCATCGTTAACCAGTTTTCATGAGGGGAACAAAGAAAATTCTATCTTGCCATCTTTTGCATTGCCCCATATGTGAAAATGTGTTAATGAAGGAAGTCAAATCAAACGAACATGTTTTATTATTTGACGAGAGTCTGAACACTTCTACAAACTCGAAGCAAATGGACATGTTAGGTTGTGGGATGTAAACAACGGCATTGCTACCGTTTGTTTTATTTCTTTCTCACTAAAATCTGGAAAAGTTATGAAATCGCCTGGAAAACTCCTGGAAATGGCTCAAGATAATACGCACGAACCCTGTGTCCCGGATTCATTATACACACTAAAAGCCTCGAATATATACTTTGTAAATTACTTCTTATTTTATTTATAATCTGAAATTACTTGTTTTCTGACATATTTACAGGTTCAGAAACAGTTAAAAAAAGGTTTATTAGGCCCCAACCCTTCGGATTGGGGCCTATAGGTTTGGGGTGTCCATCCGTCTGTCCGTCATCGCTTTATACCCCTATGAATTTGGGGAGGGGGGGGGGGGGCGGGTGGGGCCTGCTTGTGTTTCACAAATACTTACTTGTAAATCGTGAGTTGGACATTTCCAGGGGTGCACATAAGACCTTCGCATTTCGCCATGATGAAGGTGAAATCCATTTGGCGAAGGTGAACGGATTCACCTTCGTCAATTTGGCGAAGGTGATTTTTTCATAATCAAGCTTATTGAAAAGTTAAACGCCTTAGATGAAAGCTAAAAATCGGTCAGGACTGAGTAACTACCGATGTAGCCCTATAAAGACATAAACTGGACAATATAGTTAAGAAGATGTAATGTTTATATGCAATAAACAAATCAAGTTACAGTTTTAGTAAGAGAGTTAATTTGGCGAAGGTGAATTCGAATTGGCGAAGGTGAGCTTAACGTCCTTCGCCAAATTGGCGAAGGTAAAAAATTCCTTATGTGCACCCCTGCATTTCATTTTCGACATTAATTCCTGAATAACAATCAAACAGGATGCCTCACTTGGGATTTAATTTGGAAATCAGAGAATTTATATGCGAATCCACATCTTACTTTTGAAAAGGGTTGATCTGCTATACAGTATGGTAAGTTCTGTTAAATTAATGAGATTATGTAGCTATCAAAAGGTATTCTTCACAAATGTGCCACAGTTTTGAAGTGCGTTTTAAAGGGGGTTAAGTGTTTATACGACATATTCAAATACCTAAGGTTAATGCCTGAATGACCAGTGAATGGGACTTGCTTCATTGAAGATTGACAACAAAGGGGAACTATCTGAACGGAAGAACTATTACGCCAAAGGCCAGGGGAGGGGGAGACCTTATGTATGGTGGAACAATTTGCATGGAACGCCGGCCCAGTCATAATATCAAGGGAATTTCCCTAACCTCCTGTTTATATGACCTGCGACAGAATACAGTCATAGACACTGCTTATTTCTTTCGTTTGTTCTACTACGATAACAGGTGAAATCTTTTTAAAAAATCCAGTGTAGTTATGGAAAAACCACGGCTTGTGGCTGCCTGAACGAAAAGTAAAATAGATGGATATTCCGGGGAAACTCCCAATGTATCATGTAGGTGTAGACAGGTGTTCGGGATTTTATATACAGGGTACAACATAAGCATGTTTTCTTAATCGCCAATTTGGCAAGTTAATTTTTTTCTGACTCGCCAGGAGCAATTTTAACTCGCCAGCTTGGCGAGTTACTTTTATTAACCCAACCGACTTTGTCGGACTGGGTTAGTCACTATAGGGGGCTTGAATGTATGTGTGAATGTATGTTAAATTTTTTCTTTAAAATGCTACTCCTCCTACAGTTCTCCGATCGTTTTGATATTGCGCAGAAATGTTCCCTTGGTGGTCTTCCACCTGGCTATTACGTTTTTTGATGATTCACGAAAAACTGACAAAATGGCGGCAATTTTTGTGCCCGTTTTGACCCATTTTTAAAATGCTACTCCTCCTACATTTTTACACTAATCGTTTAGATGTTACACAGGGATGTTCCGCAGGGGTTCGCCTACCAGGCTATTTTTTTTCGCTGTTCTCCTAAAACTGCCGAAATGGCGGGACTTTGAAGTTTGGCAAAAACTTGAATAAATGGTAGTAAATAACTGAATTGTCAAACCATTCATTTCTCTCAGTCGTTTTCAAATAGTTATAAAATTGTAATCGAACGTTTCTTATGTGCTTTCCCACCTGGACTTTAATGGTGGAATTTAAAATTTTTTGTAAAATTGTGTAAATGTCGGTAAATACATGAATAGTCAAAACCCGACCTCTCCAACATCCCTTTTCGGGGTAGCTTTCCCCCCCCCCCCCGGGAAAACTCATTTTTGTGTATTAAAATTGTGAAAAAGCTACGTTCAGAAACAAAGTTCTTCATTTTTTTGGACTAACAGTGATCGTTTCAGAGTTTTTCTCTCCTTGTTTGGTAACTCGGCTGGGTCATGTCCTTGGACATGCTTGTTTTAACTCGCCAAGAAAAAAAGGTATGTATTATAACATTCAATTAAATGCATAAATAGCTTAAATTTCGCCACCATTTATTAAGGTCAAAGTTCACCACTCAAAGTCAAGTTCAGTTCGAATTGACCAATGAAGTCTGTGACTTCAGGTTCGTTCAGCTCATTATCCGCCTGTTCGAAATCGTCAGTTGGATTACATGCTGCCTCTTCGTCACTGGCGTCGTCGTCTGTGTTTCCGTCAACCCATACACCAGCATCGGCTCACTGTGGTACCGCTGTTCATGATTAACCTACCATTAGTTTTCCAATGGAACGTGTGTTATTTTCGATACACGTCTGATTGCTGATGTCCTTATACAAGAACATTGTGAAGATAATAATGCACAATGTCCTAATACAAAACATGTTTGTATATGTCTACATTTTGAAAACTTGCAGTTGTGAAAAACATTCTTGAAATGAAAAAAATTATCACGTCAATGGCGAGTTAAAAGTCGCCAAACATATTAGGTCGAAATTCTTACTCGCTAGCTTGGCGAGTAACTTTTTTTAACTCGCCAAACGGACTTTCAACTCACCTCTGGCGAGTTGGCTTGTACTTATGTTGCACCCTGTGTTTATATATCGTTTCACTTCCACGTTATTTCGGAAACCGTTCGAGAAAAGCGATTTGGGCCTCTGTTTCGGTCTCCACCATGCTTTAAAATGACACTAAGTGTAACATCGTGATCTGGACTGTGACCTACATTTTCAAGGCTAAAGGTGACACGTGACCCGTGTTATCTCGGATGCAGTTCGTGATATAGCGGTTTTAACCCCATTTTCGGATTCCACCTGCTGCACAGAGTAGCATGTACATATTTAAGGTCAAAGGTCTCGTAACTTGTGTTATCTCGGTGTCCATTAGAAATCGGTCGATTTCGGCCTCATTTTAGGACTCCCGTACTTGTGTATTTCAGTAACTGAGTTCTTTTTATCGGCGAGACATGTTAAAAGGGCAGCAAGCACACTACACGTCTGCCCTCATCCCTCTCAGTGCAGCCTGCAGTGACTGCTTGAATAGGGCTGCTGCCGACGAACACGACCTGCACAGGGATGGCGCGTTTTCCAAAGGTTAGTGTTGGCACCATTTTACGTTTTCCTTTGTAACTGAATTTTTGTTGTTGCATGAACCAGGCGTAACACTAAGATTTCTAGGTTTCGAAATTATGATATTGACTGTTCTATAAATCTTCTATAAGGTCCTTCTATCTTTTGTACGGAACTCTAAATATTGAAAATGACAGTAACGTCATAGAAAAAATTACATAAACTGTAAAGTATTCAAAGTAGTTTTTCCATCAAAACCTCCTTTTCTGAACGATGTGTACTTTCAGATGGCACCTGCGCGTGGTTACACACGGGGCGTTACCTGGAAGTGTTCAGTACGCAGGGAGGCCAGCGCATAGCGGCTTGGTGCTTCGGCTCAGCGCTCCGTGACCCGAGTACGCTGGTCACGTGCTGCGTGGAGTGGAGCACCGGAAGTGCGCCCAAGTTCCTCGTGGGCACGGAGAGCACTTCCGCCTGCATGCTGGTCGTGTTTGATGCCCGGGCGTCGCGGGTGTCCAAAGCCGTGCAGATCCCCGATCAGGTATGCCTCTGACGTGGTGTCGCTCCTTCCTGTCTGGCGCAGTGAGTAATGACACGAGTGTGGTTGTGTTTTATCCTCTGTATACGAGCATGTGTATGTAGTGTGTGCCTTTCTTGAAGAGACTTGATTTTGGTAACACGCGAACTCTCGGAAGAAACGTCAAATCAGTTAAAAACTGGTGGGATTATGCCTTAGGTTTGTCCGCCGGTTAGGATTGTATTTGACGTATATTGGACAACGCGTGAAGTCATAATACCCTAAAATATAACAGTTGTGTCATTACTGTGTCTCCAGAACGGGAGGTGGGATTAGATTCAAACTTGGTAGGATGATGCCTTGGATGAGTCCAACGGTTCACAATGTATTTGGAGTAAATAGCGCAACATGTGACATCATATGACGTCATTACTTGTTTTTAGGCCCCAACCCTTCGGATTGGGGCCTATAGGTTTGGGGTGTCCGTCCGTTTGTCCGTCATCGCTTTATACACCTATGAATTTGGGGGGGGGGCGGTTGGGGCCTGCTTGTGTTTCACAAATACTTACTTGTTGACTCTAGGCTCGGATTTAGAGCCGATTTACATAAAGGGGTGGGGCGTGGTAAGCAAAAAAAAAAAACACCAATGAAGTTGGGAACTGCTGATGTGGCGACCACCTTCCTGGACCCAATAAAAAGACGTGAAGTGAAACCGGATAAAAGACGTACAGTAAGACCTGTTCCAACGACCTGCTTCCTGAATCGGATAAAAAGAGTAAACTTGCCTGTCGTTCCGATCTTCGAGACCCAAATAAAAGACATGGCAAAACCTGCCTGTCGTGACCACCTTCCAGACCCGGATAAAAATACGTTCAGTATAACTTGTTTCAATGACCACCCTCCAGTTCCGGATAAAAAGACGTGTAGCGAAACTTGTTTGCGTTCTATACCCGGATAAAATGGACGTAGAATATGCGTAGTTTATAGTGACCACATTCTACCTGTACCTGGCCTTGTGTAGCATTTCAGATTAAAGTTGCCAGAAAGTTTCTGACATGCCCGTCTCCATTGTTTTACTTTGGACACACGTGCATTGTTATTCACACATTTTATTTTAGCATAGAAGTAAATGTTTGTTGTTGTCTTACAAGTTTGTCAAGTCGCTTTGTTTGTTGCCTAGGTGACAAGCATTGAGGTTGTGAGTAGCGTAGGAGCTGACCAATCAGCAGAGCATATACTAAGCCCGCATCTACAGCACTTCTCCGGTATCGTTGCCATAGGAACACGCAGAGGTCATATCTACCTTATTGGTAAGACAACACATATAAAAGACATTTTCATATTGTATTCAGCAGTTTATTCCTTCAAACTTATGCCACGAATCAGCGTGGCCAGACTAAATGGTAAAGTACGCAGAAATGTGACAGCCCTTTTGAACTCGCAGTATATGCCAACAGGATTCAGTTTTTAGAGGTGAAAATGCTTCAGTTTGATTGGAATCTGAAATTTGACGCAGGACTGCGAACGGTCTTGGACGCACACTTTTTAAATATTGCGTGAACACTGCCAATGTTTTGACTGAAAACTAAATGCATATCTCTGCTTCAGCATCTTTATCATCTAATGGTGGTCAAGGTCACGTAGTGAATACCACTACAAGCAACAGCCAAATATTAAGTGACAGTGGTGCACGTCAAGGAACAGTGGGTGGGTATGCACGTTTGAGGAAGGGGTACTGTGAGGCTTCTCGATAAGGAACTAATTCAAGGATTTATTTGGCAGTATGTATTGGTTATTTTCAGACCTGAATTTAGACGACGAAGAAGAAAGAAGCGACGAGGTCAGGCCGGCGAGTTTACGGTTCCTCAACCCTCGCGTGCGCGACACGGCGTCGGAGCGGTACAACGCCATGGCAGCGGGGGAACACCTCTGTCTGCAGCTAGGAGGTCTGACCTCTGTGCTTATAGCGGGAACGAAATCATGTTGTCATTGACTAAGGCATTTACAAGAACCAATACCGAACCAAGCAGAGAAACTGGAAAATATCGAAGTCTTCAAATATTTCACTGGTTAACAACAGTTGACGTGAATGAATTATTTGATTTATTTATTTAAAAGGAATTCGGATCATCTAGGTGTTTCTATTAAAGGTTTCTTTTGATTTGATTCTTCCAGAAGATGCGAATCGCCGGGGATATTTTTACTACAAAAAGCCAGACGACCAGACGATCAAGTACTTCTCTTCAGGCAAGTAAACACCGTAAAAGAAAGAAAAAGGCTCGCATAAGTGATCCCGACATTGCAGATGATAGTTTTAGTTCCAGGCGTCCGCCCGTTTCTTTGGCGCCGCGGACCAGCATTGGATTTGGCGCCGCGGACCAGCATTGGATTTGGCGCCGCGGACCAGCATTGGATTTGGCGCCGCGGACCAGCATTGGATTTGGCGCCGCGGACCAGCATTGGATTTGGCGCCGCGGACCAGCATTGAACTTGGCGCCGCGGGCCAGCATTGGATTTGGTGCCGCGGGCCAGCATTGAATTTGGCGCCACCGACCAGCATTGAATTTGGCGCCGCGGACCAGCATTGGATGCACATTAACGTGCACCACTGTGTTGCTATTTTCAGATGAGGTTTCCATCAGTAAGATGAAGTTCATCGGCCAGACTGGGCAGCTGGCAGTGGGGTTTAGCTTCGGCTGTTTCCAGCTCTGGCGCCTGTCCATACCAGTGCTTGAGTAAGTGCATGGGCGAGGGGATGTTCCCAGGATATTTTTCGAGTGCGCCATTTGACGCTTGGGCCAATTATAAAAATGCATCAATTTTCGACTGATTGCATGCGATCAGTGCGTGTTTTCCACTCTCTGAAATCTTTGTATATCAGATATATTTTTTGAAAGTCACGGGGTACAGTTGTATTTCGGAAGTCACGAGGTACAGATGTTTTGCAAGTCATGTGACACAGGAGTTTGCATGGATGTCACGTGAATTTTTTCCGTGTGGTCTCGCAGGTACAGCAGCAGGTACGAGGATGACCTTGCGGCGGTCACGCACTTCGCCTTCCAGGAGCCAGAGAATGACCCGAGGAACTTCTGCTACCTGTGGGTGGCCAGGGGGCCGCAGCCGTGCGAGCAGCAGTGAGCTCACACTAGTGCATTTTCCCTTACACAAGTCGCGAACAAGCCTCGAATCAACTTTTAAAATTAGAAATGCGTTGAAGATTTAGTCGCAGAACTTCGAGCAACTGCCTAAAATATAATGGTTTTGCTATGCACAGATGACAATGGCGGATATGGGTATTGGTCAAGGAGGAGGGTGGGGGGTTGTTCAATTTCAAGAAAAAAAAAAAATCACCCGAGTAGCGAGTTTACCAGTCAGATATTTTTGTGAAAACACCAAGTATAACAGTCTGTTTCGTTCGAAATTTGGGGAAGGGGGTTGCAACCCCCTGAACTCCCCGCCCCCCCCCCCCCTCTCCTTTGGATCCGCCACTGCAGGAAGTTTACAAGACAAGACGCAGTGAGTGCGGCGATGCTTCTGTCTCTCTTTTACAGGGTTGATTATAACAGTGTCGTCAGTCTGTATCAGCTTGGCTACAACAAGAAGCTCTGGTACGATGGCTTCGGATATCACTTTGAGGTAAGCCATGAGAATAGTTTACACACCAACGATCGAAAGATTGTGGTAGACTCTTAAAGAAGACGAAACTTTAAGGGGGGGGGGGTCATGCGGGGGTAAAAAGGTTCTGATAAATTGTCAAGGCGGGTTGAAAGCAACCGCTAATTTTGACGCACGGCAACATTTCGGCCACGATGCCTGGAAAAACGATTAATGTTTTCTGCTGTGTCTTAACCTTTCGAACTTCTGGCCTCGGGATCTTCCCTTTCTAGACCAAGCCATTTTGTGTGTGGCTGTAACGTGGTGATTTTATTGAATACGACACGCGCCTATGGTTGACATTCTGATTTAATAAGCACTTGAGTTCCTACTATTGCTCTAAAATAATGCATAATAATGTGATGCACAAAGTAAATAGTTTTATAACAATTGAGTGGATTGAACAGACTGCAACTGAAACTTTTTTTGTAATCAGATTTATTTTTTTAGTACTAAACTAACCGATGTGTCGGTTTCAAACACCGATGGGTTCGGTCGGTGCCCGTTTTTCGGTCACTGATTGCGAATCCTAGACGAAATCCTTTTTGTTTTGCTTAGTAAAAGAAAAAAAAAGGAACGAATGAAGGTGCAGACGGCTTGTGTCTTGCTTGTAGGAGCTGACGTCAGTGGGACCGCGATTTGAGCACGAACTGACAACGGACCCGTACAATGTGACGGAGGGCTCGCCCGGAAGTCGCCTCGTCGCCTGCTGTACGCTGGAAGATCCCAAGTATAGACTCACCGACAGAGATGCCGACCTCGATTCCTTTGAAGAAGGTAAAACAAAAAGATAAAAAAAATAGCAGTGCTTTAAATCTGATGTTTATTATCGCCCGTGGAACGAGAGGATATAGGTTTCAGCTTGTCCGTCCGTTCATCTGTCCATCCACTTTCGTGCGTCTGCGTGCCCGGGCTATATCTCCGAAAGTATTTGTCTTCAGCTTTTTCCTTTGGCATACGGTTAGAGTAAGGAAGTCACATAAAAGCAATTAAATTTCAAATATCACACAACCAAAGTAATCCTGTCGGTAAAGACTACTGGTCAGGCAATTTCAGCGAATCTGTATAATTTTAAAGGTGAAAAACCAGCGAATCTACAGATTCGCTGAAATTTTCAGCGCATCTATAGATTCGCTGGTTTTACAGATTCGCTGTAACATATTGAAGGTGTGCAGCGTCGTATTATTTTTTAAATCGGCCAAAAATTCTCAAAAATACGACTTGTCAAAAATTGCTGTTTTTCAGGAAATTTGTTAGCGCGGAGATAGATGTTGTCCAGACGAGTTCTCCAGAACTATATATATATATATATATATATATATATATATATATATATATATATATATATATATATATATATATATATATATATATATGATAAACAGTCCTGGAAACATCCTGGAAAATGGTCTTCGAAACGTCCTGAAAATTGACTTTCTCAACTTTGTACTAACCTTGTGTGTAGTGCCGGCAGGTGTCGTTCGCAGTGACATAGTGTGCGTTTACAGTACGTTAAGGGGATGTGGTACGCCTTGTCACAGTGTACTTGTACAGCATGTTAACGGTGATGTGTTGTTGTTGCAGGTTCAGGTGGACCGGATTTAAGCCTTTGCGTGATGGTGTGGGAGGCCGGATATACATCACCGGACCCGGAGCCGTCGTGCCACTTGGCCTTGTTCGATATGAACCGGTGGTATCACGCGCAAATGCCCTACCAAATCAGGTATGCCTGCGGGCTTTCCGTAAGTGGGATTGGGAGGGGTGGGGTTAAGATGTGGTCTGTTCAACTGTTCATTTGCCTTTAAATAAAAATTGACATGAATGCTATGTGATATACTTAAATTTAAGCTAGGACAAAACTGTAATAATTGTTATGGGATATACTTTTAACTTAATTGTACGTTTGATGATGTTAATCACTAGGTGTATTTGTGCTATATTTATGCTTAATTGTAGTTTCTGTAGCTTTTTAAATGTTTAATCAGAATTTAGTGAAGTTTGCTATTAAAAATGAAAATCTTGTTTCGAATAGCAAAATCAGTTTATGATTAATCAAATCAATATTAGGTGTCCTCCTTTGGGAAAGACCTGTTTGAGGTGCTTCGTCATCGAATAAATGTTAAAGGAGTGATGCGTTATTTAAAAATAATAACGTCTCTAATTTATCGATTTGAGCGTTATAAATATTTTAAACTGGTGGGTTTGTTTCAAATCACAAGGCTAACAGGCATTGTTGGCTGGTATACGATAAATATTTAACTAAGCATTAATATCACACCATTTCGGCAAAATTTTAACTATTTTTGCAAAATCGTACCGAAAAAACCGAACGGAATAATTGAAGTGTACCGAACCGAACCGTGGGAATGGCGAACCGTCACACCCCTATTTGTGAGTCCAGCACAGATGACGTAATGAGTGAATTGGAGTGGACACTGTTCTGTGGGTTGCAGGGCGTTTGCTGGGAGCCACGAGGCTTGCCCTTTCTTTGCCTTCTATTCTTTAAAAGACGTACTGAAGGCCTGTGATCCCGGTGGTCTGCTGGTGAGAGAAAAAAACCGTTCTGTATTGAGAAATACTAATATTAATTAAAAATGTCACAAAAAAAAAGAATGTGAAGAAAATAAGGAGTATATTTATATTACAATTATTGGCCAAATTCCAGGGAGAAAATGCTTAAAAGTGCTTGGGCGATACCAAAGATATTATTTTCACTGTTGAATGCTGTTTTCGCTTTTAAATGCTGTGTTAAGTGAGTACTTTTGTTATTTGGATTCCAGGGTGTACATGTACCATTCAGCAGCCTGAGTAGATTCCACTCTGTATCTATTCCCGCGCCCGAACAACACTTTTACCCTTCCTCTATGTCCTTTGGTGAGTATCTAACTGATCCAAAAAATGCTGCTTCAGAATTTGATCCCCTGGTCTTGAATGAGTAAAATTCGTATATTTACCTCAACATGTAACGAAAATAAGTTTATTTACTCTGAGCAAATATGTTACGTTTGCATTTTGAAGAGCCAGGGGGCGCCACTTGTACTTGAAAAAAAAATTGACAGATAATTAAATATTTATAAGTTTGTTGCAGACACACACACTCGCAACACCCTTAATTCAGTATTTTTTTCAAAGTAAGGACCCCTCTGCAAATAGGACTGCTCCGCAAATAGGCCCACCTAACAAATAGGACCAATGCTCCGTACTCTCGTTCTGATCGCCTTCTGTCCTGAAGATCACCCAAAGTAGGACAACTCAGGAGATCTGACCACATCAGGTCAGTCCCACTGGTGGTCCTATTTCCGGAGTATAACTGTATGTAGAAAAAATGTCTATTTTGGGCTGTGCAGACACGTGTTTCCTGGCGGAGAACGGGATGGTACAGTCCAAGTACC
The DNA here is from genome assembly GCA_949752745.1 of Protula sp. h YS-2021. Classification (NCBI taxonomy): domain Eukaryota; kingdom Metazoa; phylum Annelida; class Polychaeta; order Sabellida; family Serpulidae; genus Protula; species Protula sp. h YS-2021. The sequence continues at coordinate 88,298,096 of OX457026.1, forward strand.
TGGGTACACAACGCCAGTTCCTGGCTCAACTACAGGAGGTGGGCGCCGACTGCCTCGTGGAGCCGACGCACGTGTACAGCACGTGTCTGTACGCGGGCCTGCTGCCGCGACACACGGACGCGTCATCGCTGCAGGTGCGCGCTTCCCCCGCTCCTGCCTTCTTGTTAAGCCTGCTTGAACCAAAACATGCCCACCATTGAAAAAAATCCATAAAAATCATCCATTGAAAAGATATATTATTAGATTGTAGTTTTTTCTGGCCATAATGAAAATATTTTAATTTCAACATTCCAAACAAATCATTTTCATGAATTTGATAGTCATGGTGACGTCGTTAGTGACGTCATTGCATGTAAGCTGCTTCGTAAATAAGTTGCTGGTTTGATTTAGATTGGTTCACAAGCAATGTGTTTGTTGTCAGGTCCATAAAAGAGAAGCCATTCTGTCGTCGGCTTTGGACTACGGCCTCATGCCGTTCATACACCAGTGTATCACGCGCTTTGCCTCAGGGGGTAGGTACCGAGGCGTACTCTACAGCCAGAGTCACTCAGTGTAGTTGAGCCCTTTAGGCATCTTCGCATTTCGAAACTGGAGGAAGGTTGAGTAGCTTAAAATTAGACTCAAGCTCGCGTTGGCACGTCATACGTACATTACAGGTAAAATATTAACTAATGATAACTTGAATTATTAAGAGTCTTTATTTTCGCCTACGTTTAATGAGCAGGTTGTAAGTATTGAATGAGGACAAGGCGTGATGTTTTTAATTCTCTGTGTACGCTTGCAGAGTTTATATCTCGGGGTTTGAACCTGCGGTTTCTGGTGGACTGGGCGTGGAAGCGCGTGGCCCACGTGAAGGACAGCGGCGATAAACTTTGTGAGTAGCACTCCGAGTCCTACGTAGACACTGAACATTAAAACATTACAGTCTGGCATATTATGTGGAAGTAAATGCGTAATTTATTTACCTTTGTTCTTTGAAACTGGACTAATGCCTGTCTTAACACTCTTCAAAAGCCAAGAAAAAACTTCATTTTAAAGCACTAGACAGCGATTCTTCAAAAAAAAATTAAGTGAAAAGATAATACAAAAATAACACATCATAATGAAAAAAAATTAGAGTAGTAAAGTTTGCGATATCTTGCAAAAGCGCACATCTGAATGCGCATGCGCCCGGCTTGTTGACAGGTGTGCCGTTGTACGATTGGTCGGGGGTGCAGCTGGATGAGCAGACGCTGCAGCTGCTGCATCAGCTGCACACCGCCCTCGACAGGCTGTCCGCCATCTTTGCGTTGCTGGTCGCGCAGCCATCATCTGACGTCGGTAATGCAACACTTCGCGTTCTAAAACGCATGCTTTTCCCGATTTGCTAATATCTGTGCACCGCATAGAATAAGCGCACGCCATCAAAACATTCCGCACGCCCAGGGTAAAATCTGCATAGAGTGTAGTTAGGTTGTAAGGTCATATTTGATTGAGATGAAAAAGGAAATAAAGGTGAACTCTGGTGAGAGAGGGTAGAGAAAGAGCGGGGGGAGGGGGAGGAGCGGGGAGACTAAGGGAGAAATAAAAGCCGTTGCCTTGGTGGCATGCTTCCGGTCACATTGGTCGTGTTGTTTTCCAGGCAAGCAGGATTTAGAGACGAAGCTGAGCGTGTGCACGTTGATACGGCAGCACGTGCAGATCGTGCTCTGGTTCTACTCTGTCGACTTGCTGCCCGAACATGCAGGTGTCTCCCGTCTTACAGTCTCTAGTCTCTACAGTCTGTGCTAGATTAATATGCAGAAGAGTCAATGGTTTGCAATAAAATATACCGTGTTGTGCTTTAGAATATGAAATATAATGGCTAAATATGGAGTTTAAAAAAGTGGTTTTGGGCTGGATGCGCAGGAATGAAGTGAAGATGTAGTTATTGGTAATTTATTTGACAGAAGAAGAAAGTAATGGATTGATGCAGTACAGTTATCCTGGGAAAGTGCTCAGAGATTCCTACAGGGCTAGGAGGCTGGATATTGAGAAACTTCACAGGTGAGCTCATTTATTTATTTATGTATTTTTTACGGTTAGGCGTTGCGGTCCATTTAATGCTTATGTCCTCATGTCAATCGAATTCGAAGAAATCAGCTTGAAATTTGAGTGTACGTATGTGCTTCTGTAGATCCTGCTTTTAAATAATAAGCAAAAAATATAAAACGCTGCTTTTATGCTGTTTTGGCCTTTTTTCCAATTTGAAAAAAAAAATGAATTTTAAATTTTAAGCCATATTCAGCCGGTGCCTTTGTGTGTTTCGCGTTCCTTTTACTAGTGAGTTGAAGTCGTCGGACGTGTTACACATCGATGGGCTGATAGAGCACATAGGACAGCCCCTCAAGGTGCTGCTGGAAAAGGAAGGCGCCATGGGCGAATATCCTTTTCCAAATTTCCACGTGAGTAGCAACGTCCTGTCGTTTCCGTGTGAATGTCCGCTTCTGTGGTAGTTTCGTATGTCACAAATTAAGCAAAACTGTGAATTAATCTCTCCATTTTGAGGACGGCCTTGTGTTGTAGTCTAATCGGGGCTTGCGCTCTACGACTCGGAGATAACTATGTTGTGGGATGTGTATAAAGTGGCTGTGATCTTAGACTATCCATGGAGAGTGTTGGCACTTTGCATGGAGGACGCGCTGCAAGATGGCTGTGATCGTAGACATTCCGTCGACATTGGTGCCCCTTTCCATGGAGGACGCGTTACAAAGTGGCTGTAATCGTGGGCTATCTATGGACAGTGATGCCACTTTCCATGGAGGACACATTGCGCACTTGTCACGTTGTGTGCTTGCAGTGCCTGTTGACGATGTACCTGCTGGAGGGAGTGCCCGTACACTTGAAGCACACGCTCGTCTTCTACACGCTTTGTGATCTCTATGCTCTGGTGCCCGAGGACGCGCAACAAGAGGTAAGGCGACCATGGGAAGACACTAAGTGACATTAGAAAGACACCAGTTGACGTTGGTAGGGCACTAGGTGACCTTGGAGAGGCACTAGGTGGGTTTAAAAGCCATTGTAGCCATTTTTTTGGTTATTGTGACATGGTCTGAACTACACCACGACATGAAAGTTTCAAATCATGATGAGAATTTGTTTTCTTGATTGCTTCGATGTTCAAATGGGAAGTGAAAATGCTAGATATTGATACATGCACGGATTGCTCAGGACAATAAAATAGGTCCAGGAGTATTTGGAGACTGATTGCACCGACCTTAAGAATAAAAAATTAAAGGAAAGTGTAGTTGTACTTGCGGTGCCGCACTTTCAGTTCAACGACAAGATGCAGCAGTTCACGCAGGCCTTCGCCATATCCACCAGCATGCAGAAGTTTGTGCATGCCATCTGGCTGCTCGACCACAAGGACTTCGAGGTACGGCAATAGATTAATCTTCGCCCCCCCCCCCTCCCCCTCCTCTTCCTCAAGCCGTCTCAAAGGTACCAGTGTTACCACCTTGATGTTAAGGTTTTATAACGAAAACAAACTGAAAAAAAGCTGGCTGAATAAAACTGAAAAAAACCTTTGGTACTGTTTTCGTAGGTTATTTATTTATTAATTTTTAGGATGCATTGGTGTACCTCCTGGAGCCGTCCATGGATTCGGCGCTGGCGCCATGGCAGCACACACTCACCATCAAGGCGCTGCTGTACCAGCGCCAACCACGACTGGCGCTGCGCTACGTGCGCGTGCGCAAGCCGGCGCTGCTGACACCCGAGGACGTCAAGCTCCGTCTCACCGTGCTGCTCGCCAACGGGTACGCGTGACGTCATGACGTCATCAGCTACGGCATCATCTCTGTGGTGGGGGGGGGGGGGGGGTGGGGGAGGTGGGGGAAGAGGTGCTTTACTGACAGCTCTGACTGGATTTAATTATTGCAGGCAATGAACGGCTTCTGTTTTAGAATGCTGATCAGCTATAACTGGGTGATATTTATGTATTCTGGAATTTTCCATAAATAGATTTAACAGCCTTGAAAAGGTGTTTGGCCATGATAAGTGCTTGGTATCAAGCAACAGCGTCCCCGGACTGACGAATGACTGCGTTCATCAACACAACAAGGCTAAGCTTTAAGAACGCCGGGAGTATTTTAAGAGAATTAAATCTTTAGATAATATTTTATTGATCTAAATACATTTACTAGTACGCGTGAGTGCGAGCGAGTTGCCTTGGTTACAGGCTGACGTCAGAGGCGTTTGAATACCAGCGTCTATGCAGGGACCAGCTCAGTGCCGATGACCTCCTTTCTCATCTATTCGTCGGCAGCCAGCAAAGTGAGTTACTCGTTTTAGGTTTCTCCTCCAAATCATATCCCTAGTATCTGCTTTAATAAAATCTCCGCTGAAATGTGTAAAGGAAGAAAAAGAATAGAGACATGAACCAAAGTTCATAAATTATCAGTTTTACATTCAGCTTCCTTGTAATTTTACCTTTCTGGGAGGGAGAAAAGGGGATGCATTCTATGGGAATAATCTGGATGAACTTCTCAACTTAAGACTAGATCTAATTTCCAGTAGTACGGAGCCAGTTGTCGACTGGTGAGGTGACACCGAGCTTGTGTGTGGTTGATGTTGCAGCGAAGACAGTGGACCAGCTGCTGCAGCTGCCGTTCACGGAGGAGGAGGAGGCGCACCTGGTGGCGTACCTGAGAACTAGCAAGCAGCTGCAGGCACAGGAGCTGCTCGTCATGTACTACCTGCAGCGATCCAGATTCATCGAGGCCATCCGGCTCAACACGAAGATCCGCCAGTCTTTTATAGTTAGTTTCACCCCCCCCCCACCCCCTTCTCCGCTTCATTTTTCTCGATAAGGCAAAGCCACAAATGTACTGAGAGCCAGAGATGCTTTTCTGAATATATGGACATTGAAAGGTAAATGACTTTTATATCATTAAGTGTAAAATAACATTGTTTTATATCACAATGTATACCCGTGCTATAATAGTAAAACCTTCGTCAACATGTCTGAATATGATTGTATTTGACTATGACACAGGGCGACATGGAGAGCGCGTCACGTGAGCGCGCCGTGACGCGGCACAGCCTCGTGGACGGGTATCAGCGCGTGCTGCCCCACGTACAGCGCAAGCTCGCCTTCGGAGCCGAGGAGAGCGTGCAGAAGAGGCCCAGAACCCGCAAGGAGTGTACGTACGCCCATCCCGCCCCCCCCCCCCCCACACACACATTCGCACTGTCTGTTCAGCTTGAGAATAAATAATAATAACGAGCCGGAGAAAGCAAAGCTTAATATAATAAGATTGTTTTTAATGGGAAGTGCAATAAATTGGCTTATATTTTATTGGCTTTATATCACTTGTGTGTTTTGCCGTTAGTGAAACAGGACTTGAGTGCCCTGGTCTTTAAATATGTTCTAATTTGACATAAAAATGCCAGTCCCAAAAGACCGTGTAGTGTGTAGTGCATAACAGTAGCGGATCCACGGGGATGGGATTCAAGGGTTGCAACACAACACACCTCCCCCAACTCCCCAACCCCACCCCCACCCCCTCCCACCCTAAATTCGAAAAAATTAACTTAGACTTCGTTTTTTCACAGAAAAAGTTTGACTGATAAACTTGCTACTTTAGGGGATTTTTTTAAATTGAATCTCACCAAGTCAAAAAAAAAATGTTGGCTGTGGCAGGAGTTACGAGTGAATAGTGTGCGTTAATGTTTCAGTCACGCGGCCCACCCCGCTTTCCATGACAGTGAACCGGCGCGCGCATGAGCGCACGGTGACGCGGGCCACGCTGCTGCGCGCCGTCCTCGATAAGGCGCGCGAGGTGCGGCGAGAGGAGGCGGAGCAAGAGGGGGCGGAGCTACAGGGGGCGGAGCTTGAGCTTCCGACTTGTAGGTGAGACTGATGGGCATACCTCTGCCATATGATCATATTATGGTGTCGGCTTTGTTCAGTTCGTTCTTCTATAACCTAGAATCGTTGTGCGCTTTTCGGTTCCTGGACACTTCGTTCTTTTGCCTTGTCGTATCTTTTTAGACGCTTCGTTCACCATTTTTTTCACCACTTGGTATTCTCTTTCGCAAGGATGCAAAATGGCAGAGGTGCGGTTTGTGCGTTGTTACGTGAATCTGTATTGTAGTACATTTGTAGTGTTTTGAAAAATGTAGCAGTGTAGATAAAGCGAGGGTGTATATGGGCAGATTCATGCGAAATGTAAATGACGTCATTGCTCCTTGTGCACTGTTTGCAGCAGCCAGGAAGAAGCAGAAAACCCTGGGCCGTTTATATGCGCACCGCTCACCCCGAAACCGAGCCGTGCGCCTGCGCAGAGACTCGGCGAGGTCGTCTTCCCTCCCACGTGCACTCTACACGTCAAGGCGGGCACGGGCACGCCCAGTGGCGCAGGCCCCGCCCTCAGCCCGCACAGGGGCCGCCTTCTCACGTCCTCGCCGCTGCAGAGCTCCATGCTAAGTGATACATTTAATAAGTAAGTGACCACTTGATTGTTTACAAGTAATTCTAAATGCAAAATGTCAACATTCGAAAGTCAAACTCCATACTTAAAAATTTTGTTATTTTTATGGTTTTGAACACGTCGCCTAAGAAACGGGTTTCCTAAAAACACTAAAAAGTCTTTTTCACTTAAAGGATATATATAGACATATATGTACCGCCATTTTGAGGAGACGTGGGAGAGGGGGAGGGGGAGAGAGAGGTTATTTTGGGCGTTCTGGAATTCAGGTGCATTTAGCTCAATGTGTCAAGGAATGAGAATCCATTTCCGCCTACACCGTAAAATACAGCTATACGCGTGAGCCAGGGAAAGTTGGTTTGTTTCTGTTCCAGACCAAAGAGACGGCTAACGAATGCGGCAGACCTGACGCTGCTACAGACGCCACCCGTCCGGCGTAAGACGCCACGGCGTAAGCCTCCGACGCCTGACCTACCTACTCCCGGCACGCCACACAGTATCCTCAAGGTGCGGGGCAAGCCGCTACGGAGGTCCCCAAGCCCGCTCATCTTCTCACAGGCCTCCAGGATCGATGCAGGTCTGTCGCCCATAATTTAGGGTGTTGATAGCAATCTTCTTACGCAGGCCTACTTAATTTCTACTTTTAAAAGTAATAATAATAACAATTTTTATGTTTGCGTACTCCTTGATCCGTCATCCGGTTTAGGCTAAAGGCCTTATGACAATTTGATATAAATAAGTTAAAAAAATGTCTTTGATACTGATACGAAGGAGGGATAATGTACTTACCTTGTAGACCAGTATTTATAAATTTTGACTGAGAAATATGTACAGTGCGTTTATATCTGATGCGTGGTTATAGAGCTGGTACTGCCGAGTCCTCCAGCGTTCAGGACTCGCTTCACGAGCCTTGCAGCCACCAAGCCAGATGCGCCCCTGCCTGCCTCTCCGCTAGCCTTCCCGCCGGCTGCCGATACACCCAAGTTCCTGCGCTTCTCCGTGCCGCCGAGCGAGGACAGCCGGGCCAGCGAGGGGAGTGGCCCCGCGGCGGCCGAGGGCCAGGGCGGTGGTCCCGTGGGGGAAGAGGGTCAGGGCGAGGGCAGCGAGCCGGAGCCGAGCGGCAGCGAGATGAGCGAGGAGACGACGGGGCCAGGGGAGCGGGAGGGCACGCCGCCGCTACCCATGGACGGGTGGAGGTTGACGCCCGAGCGGGAGGAGACCCCACCACCGCAAGGACAAGGGATTAGTGAACAGGATGGTCCCCACTTCTATCAAGTGTCTAACAGTATGAACGAGCTGCAGCAAACCAAGCACTCCATGGTCGCTACACAAATGGAAACAGATGTCCATGCCCGACCGGGCAACGACGGCTCGCCGGGCTCAGGCAGCAGCGACCACTCACCGCTACAGCGCCGGAGCATCAAGGACAGAAGCCCCGCCTCGGAAAGGTATTGGCCGTTTGATATGTTGGGGGAGATTTATCGTTGCTTTACGCTTTAGGACATCTATTTCTATTATTTACACCTTATTCGGACCCTTAAAAATAAACAAGATCCCACTCCGGAATGATTATATAAAAGCCTGTGATGTTTACGGGAAATGCTCGATACTTATATCCGTAATGTATGACAACATTGCATTGTGACGACATTTTGACGTCACAGTACAACGCCCAAGCATAACCAATCACGCGTACGCTTGTCTGTTAGGGCTTCATCTTGTTCCCCGAGCACGGCGAGACAAGACACCATACGAGTGGATGATGACGTCACGTTTAATTTCACAAAGCCTGACGACTATGTTGACATCGGTAAGTGCTTTGATCTTGAAATTAGAAAGTATTGACAATAAAAATTGTAAAAAAAAAAATAGTGATGAAAATACGAAACGGCCTTTTCTGGACAATTCGCTAGTAGTTCGGGTTAAGTGAGTGGTGTAAGGTTCATTTAAAACGCAGGCTATGGCTATGGGAAAAATCTATGACCTCAGCTAAATGTTGCAGAAGTTTTAAACTTAATGTCTGACGTATGGCCAAATGGATGAAAACATTTTCAAAAGAATGTGGAAATACTTTTAATTGTGGAAAGCCCGGAAAATCGTGGATTTTATTTTTATTTATTTGCGAACCTTGAGAGTCAGAGAATTTTTTAAAAATGAAAAAGTCTTGGGAATGTTTTGATGTTGATAACGTTTTCAGGAATTGGTCATATTTTCCTACAAATCAGCAAATGAATTTCGCCGATTTCAGTTTGACGAAATTCCTTCACATCCAGATTCAGTTAACTTATGTTCAAGACTGAGTTATTCATGATTTTTTTTTATCCCCTAGAATTAGTAGGGTATACTTTTGGAAAGATCGTGGAAAAGTCATAAAAAATTATGTCAATTTAGTCATTCATAATAGTATCCATCCTAAAAGCTTGGAATCCTGTCAGTTTTGTGGTCAGTGGGTGGCTAGAGTCAGAGAGCACAGCGCAGAAATAAACAAAACACTGCACACTCCTGTACTGATTGATATTCAGAAATGGAGGACGCAGATACTGAACCGGTGTGTGGAGAGGCCGCGGCGCCTTGCACAGTGACGGGCGATCATCTCAGCCAAGAAGGACCTCGGCTGTCTCCTGACGAATCCAGCCGCGATTCCGACCATGTTGTGTGCGTCGATGACGATGATGGTGTATGCCAGACTCGTGAAAGCATGGACACGCAGAGGGAACATTCTGGACAGACAGGTGAAATCCAGATGCAAGTGTTGACCGGAAACGAGGCAGAAGCGGTTGAGGACCAATCAGAAGCGACGGAGCAAGAGTCGGAGGCCAGCCGCATGAGGTTCGCGTCGTTCGGTAGCTCGCTTCAGGTGGAAGTTGGAATAACCAAAATAGACGAAACAAGTGTGACCATGAAACGCTCTCCTGGGAAGATCCCGGCGGAGAAACTCATGGCGGTGACGGATTCCAGCGAATCGTCGCAGACCGGAAGTGAAATCCCAGAGCCAATCAGTGAGCAGCGTGAGTCGGAAAGCGTCGACATTGAAACGGTTGTAGAGAATGAGAACAAAGCAGGCTTGTTTGAAAACAAGGATAAAAATGAACGTCTTTCTGTGGATAGTGAAGAAAATCTCAAACTTGAGCTTGAAGACGAAGATATAGACGTTTGCAACGAAGCCGAGGAACGTGTTGTTGTGAACTCCCGAAAGGATCAAGTATCCGACGTGTGTAATGACACGTATCGTGTGTCACCAAGCCAACAAGTTGCTCAAGATCCTGGGGAAGATAGTCCAGACACCGGCATCGTTCAATCTGCTCAAAACACGAACATAAACAACACGGCAACGAGTCGCGTGCAGCTGTGCGACGTGTCCGTGGTCATATCCCCGGCCACGGTGAGGCGCGCGGAGGACTCGCTGCTGTCCGCGCGCGCGCGCGAATCGCGCTCCGAGTCGCACACTCAGTCCGAGGCATCGTCCTTGACTTTTGTCACCAGTGTGAGTCATTCGGAGAGCTCCGTGACGCAGCTGTCGAGCCGGGACCAATCAGAAGGCAGCCCAGTCAACAACCAATCAAAGGAGCCCTTGAGGGATATTCCAAAGGCAAGCCCAGAAATCTCGGGCGAGCCGGCGCCCAGCACAGTGCAGGAGCCACTGCCCAGCCCAGCCAAGGAGTGCACCAAAGAGAGGGCGGACAGCTCCGACGACCAGAATATAATATCCGAAGTAACGGTGACTGAACCGGCTACTCCGCCGCGAAGTCACGTGACCGCTGCGAAAAAGACGCCCACGCGGACACCAACAAGAAAAGCCAAACAGGTATGGTAAAAAAAAATAAACTACAGATGCAATAGTGACTATTATACAAGTTATCCAGTACACAGTAATGAATGCGTCAATAGGAACATCGAGTTAAGCTTTACATTTTGTGGTGAACTTCAAACAAAGAAAAGTTTTCTTCGCGATAGTTTTGGGGAAGCGAAGGAGCTTTCCGTGGGTATGCTGTGTCTGGATTTGTAGGTTGAGTATTGTGTTATTATTTAGGCAAGTGAAGCACCGCGTACACCGACCAGGAAATCTGGTAGGATACAGGGTGTGCCGGCTGCTGAGGTTAGTGCACCTTAACCTCCCCCCTCCCCTTCCCCCCACCCCCCTCCATCTAGTATCATGCTAGAATTTGCTAGGTTTAGTGCCAGTTTACGTGACGTCAGAATGACGAGATGGTTCATTTTTACAAGTAGAAGAAACCGACAACTCAAGTGGCTAAATAACAGAAAAATGGAAGTAGATTACAATCTGGCAGTCTGTCTTGCGTAGTATTCTTTCTGTGGATTGGTTCTGAGTGGTTTTCCTGTTTATTTCCACATAATGAATCGGATCGTTGCAGGTGAAAGCCGATGTGTTGACCCCGAGGCGATCAGGAAGGCGCCAGACGGCAGGCGTGGAGGAGGTGCCACCTGCTGCTGCCCAGGTGAGTCAGGCAAACAGGGGAGTGCGGATGATTGACGTCTCCAGCGGAAAGGAGTGAGGGGGGGGGGGGGGGGGGTGGGGATTGGTACACTCTCTGGCTGCAAGACAAACAGAGCTCGCTGCTAGTTTACACACTGTGAGTTGATATATGGATCTCGGCGTTCAGTCTCGTAGAGATTTTTTCCGTTTGAATCTTGGCATAGCTTAGGCAATTAGACTAAGCCCTAAGTGTGAGTAATGTCGTCATTTTCAGTGGTCTATGCTGGTGCTTTACAAGACAAAGCAGGCATTGGTGGAGGTGTTTAGTGCTGATATTTATGTCCATTTTGCACTCGTTCACAGGGAAGCAACTTTAAAACACCCCCGCACCCGACCCGTATGGTTCTGCCGCCGACTCCACCCGAGTCCAGCCCGGCGAGCACGACGTCATCAGCCGAGCCCAACGACAGCGCCTCCCCGGGTCGATCACGTGCCCGCCACACGCTGGGCGCTCCAAAACGCGGCAGAAAGACAAAGGCGAGGTCAAGGTCGTCAAGCCCGCCGGTGGTGAGCTCCACGACGGAGGACATCCCGGTGGAGAATGGCGTCGATGCGCAGACGGCAGACGACACCAAGATGGCGGTCGTGGAGGAGGGCGAGACGCTCAGCCAGAAAGAAGACAAGCCCAAACGAAGAAGCAGAGGTATAGTTAGTATATAACAGCGGTGGTGGGAAGAGAGATTGGGGGGAGGGGGCGGGAGGGGGGTAAAGAAAAGGTTTGTGGATGTTCGTCTTATGTTTAGTTGCTATTGCCGTTCTAACAAGCTGTAGAAGTAGTGTACTTATTCATCTGTTGTTAAAACTGTCATGGCATAACTGTCTTGTCCACTGCTATTCCTGAAGACAAAAACGCCGGATTCTCAGAATTACGCTTTTGTGAAGTGTACAGGACAAACATTTATTTTAAAAGGTGAGAGAGGTGAGACATGCTACTGGCATCGCGACACTACATCGCTAAGGCGGTCAGGTGCTTGCGGGTGGCCAGCGTCTGACAATCGTTTGTTTCCTGTACATTTTCTACCTTCCCGTGATGAATTAAGTCAGGGCCATGTGTGCGTGCGGGCTTCTCAGTGCACATGGCATTGTCTTGTTCATGTTTGATGTGGTATTACTTCAACAATATGTTTTGTCGAGGCGAGGCCATTCAGATATTGGATTGGCGTCGCGTGAACGCTATCTGCTAGAATTTTTTTCTCTGTTCAATTTGTTTAATTTTCTTATTTGATTGAAAAAATGACAAGAACTAGTCAAAAGAAAAAAGCTGGCGGGATCAATTGGATTTCCTTGACAAAACTGTACCTACATGAAATCAACTGCGACGTCGCAGTGTAGTGTTAGATTAAGGAATAGATTTCTTTTATTTAAATCTTCTGGTAGTTCTTGGTGTTGTTGTTTTAACTGAATTCAGGTTTTTCAGCTGAAAATATTAAGACTGAGCTCTGTCTATTTTTTTCTTGTAAAACCAACCAGAAGTAACTAATTCTCTTATCCAATCAGAACTAACTGCCTCTCTTGTCCAATCAGAAGTGATTACTTCTCTTGTCCAATCAGAAGTGACGGCGCCCTTATCCGAGGGATCCTTCATGATGAACCTACGCTCTGGCCGCAGGCTGAGCCAGTCACGTGACGTGTCCCCGCGCTCACGTGACAGCTCGCATGACGCCACGCCCGTGTCACGCGACACCTCCCCGGCAGCTCGCCCGTGCCAGCCAGGTTTGACTAATTGACTAGTTTACTGTTTACGTAGCTTGTAGTTATTTCATGTACACTCATCAACTAACACTGTAGTCAGTTAACCTCCAGTTATAATTGCCTCAGTGGCAGTTAACAGTGTAATCTGTGGTAGTGATGGCAATCCTGCGACATTTGGGGTGTGAATTCATTTGTGGGTGGTATGTGCTGGGAGGGGGTGGGGAGCTGAAGTTGAGTTTCCGTCTCCGCCCCGTAAATTCCGCATAATCACCACGCCACCACCCCCCTCCGCCACTGCTGTATCTACATTTAGGAAGGAGTAAATTTTTCCATGGCTCTGTGAGATGTTTTTTTTTAAAGTATGATATCGCAGGTGTAAATACACATGGCTCTAAAGATTATTTTTGGACTTATTTAACGTCTGTTCTTCATCCTGGTTGGTTGGGCTGGTTTGTAACTAATGTGGTTAAAACATTTTTAGCTTAGTAATCGTGCGAAGTTAATATAATGTAGCAGTGACAACGGTTGTACCACAGGCTGTTTGTTTTCTTTCACAGAAGGGCAAGATATGGAATTCACGTTCTCCCATCCACACAAAGTGCATGAATTCGATGGTAAGTCAAAGTGATAGTTATATTTTTAGACAACGATAGATGTGTGAGCAGTGAGGTGCACTATAAGTGTACAACTCGTGTTTGATTGACTCGTTGGTCTCATAGGCACTGTCTCATTTTCAAAATTTGAAACGATACGAAATGACATCTTTCAATGCTGTAAATGATGCCGAAACTATGGAAAAGGTGAGCATTTAAGCGAGTTTGGTGTAATAATTGATTGGCAGGGAATATAACGCCGACGCCGACCGCCTTGACCGCTAGTTTTGTCTTCTCACCGCCGCTGACACGTGCCAAAACACGGCGCCTGTCAATCACACCTGCCGCCTCGCCGCGCAGCTCCCTGATTGGCCTGTTGCCCAGTGACGTCAGTGAGCAGCAAGCGGCCGCCCCTGTTCAAGCCGCTTCACCGGCAAAGAAGGCCAGAGGACGGACCAAGTAAGGCGGGCTTTGTTATTAGTGTAGCCACTTAGAGCAGCCCCTGTACTGTAGAATATATCCAGTGTACAAAGATATTTGCACATTAGGAAATAAACATCATCAGTGAAGTGTAACTTTCTTTCAAAGAAATATGTGAAAAAATGATAAATAAGTGAATAAATATAGGATGAATTTCTAAAGTTAAGTTCAGAACTGGTTTACATAAACTTAACTACGGAAAATCGCATTTTAAACTTGATATTAGAAATTTGCCGTCATTTTTCTCCGTTCTATATTTGTAGGAAAAGTGCGAAGACAGTCACTGCACCGACCGACAGTCCGATTAACTTCATACCGGAACCGGAAGCTGTAGAAATCGAACAGAACAAAGCATTGCGCAAAACAAGAATGACTTTACGCACTCGAACGCAACCGCCGCCATTGTTGCAAAGAACTCGTGTCAGATCGTTAAAAAAGTAAACACATTATTGCTTGTGAAAAATTGTAAACGATTTGTGTTGAGATTTTTTTTAAAAAACCCGATTAAAGAATATTGTAAACCTGTTTTATTGCTATTAGTATTATTGCATTTTTTTACGAAGTTCCAAAGTTCAGTTTATTGAGTGTATGTGTTGTTAATTATTTTAGATCACTCTGTCTGATGGCACTGTAGGATATTTCATTTTCAAAGATCTAGTGCGGAGTTGATAATATAGGTATTTTAAGACCCGGCTTGTGTTCAAATACAATGTTACGTATGTGCGTTTGTGAGAAATGCTAGGGAACTGCTAGGAAAAAATCTCCCATTACTATGGCTCGATTGGCAAAGCATTCTAATCAGTAACACACACTACAGCCTTGTATTAAAAAATTATTGCGGCTGTTGCATTTTAAAGAAAGCCGCCAGTATTTAGTTGAATAAATCTATGAAATATCATCACGTCATACCTGCTGTGATAGCCGAAGCATTTTGAATATTCGCATGCATTTCTGAGATTTAGGATTTAATATTATAGGATTGGGTGACGCTTGTTAATACTTCACAAAATGAGGTACTTCTTATAATTCTTTGTTGTATTTGAAGAAAGGTTTTTTTTTTTTTGACATGTCCGGTCAACTGACAGTATGATTCGGAGAAAATTATTGACAACAATGCAATGCACATAATGTGCGTAGGACTGCGTTGCGAAACCTTTGAGGTGCAGTGAATTTTAGTCCTAAAGTTGCCAGGGTTTACAATTCACGAAGTGGTTCTGTGACGGGGTGTGGACGCTGGGACGATTGTTTGAGAAGGATATTGGTGGACGGCGACCCGGGGTTGGTGGTTAGAGGCACATGTTTCCCGACAGCTGGGGACACGTGGACAGCGCTCACAGGATGACGTGTCGCGTCTACACTACATAAGCTTATGCTATGGGTGGGTGCGGGGCGGGGGGGGGGGCGGGGGGAGGGTGGCGGTATGCTTGAAATACGACACCAAGAAAGCACCTGCGATGGTCAAGACATTTGTGCGCCAAGCCGATTCGAATTGATAACACAATCCATATGCGTAGACAGTCTCTCAAATAAAATGCACTACTACGAAGCTTACAGGGAGTTATTACATTATGATCATTTTGTAGCATTTCTTTTATTGGCCTTTAGGTGGAGGGGGGAGAGGGGGGGGGAGTTGCTGCAAAAATAGAAATCTTTCAAAAAAAAAAAGAAAAAAAGTAAAACCTTGAAAGAAAATAGGGCAGTGTTGGATCTTCAAAAACAAGCTCATGAACAACTGCTTGTAGTTTGCGGCTTGATATTGCTTTGATTTTTTTACCTTCCTTTAGCCCCTTGGCCTGGGAGGGGGGAAGGGGCATGGGTAGAGAAGCTTAATAAATGATACGACTGGGGAGGGCTTGAAGGCAAATTTCTGGAAACCCAATAAATACACGATGTGTTTTTGTCCTTTTGTGCTGTAATAATCGATGTATTAGTTTGTACATATACCTTTGTATTTTGCAAAACAAATACACGGTGTACATGAATTCTATACAGAAGTAATAAAGTTCACGAAACATGGCACGGCTTTTGTTTTGACTACTACCAAATTTAAATAACGATGGGTGCTGTTGTCCCCAGGGCCGCCTATCTGATTCACGACGTAAATACCCAATTACACTGTCACTAATGTACCCCACCCCTCCCCATCCCCAAAAAAAATTGATAGAAAAGGAGTATTTTATAAAGTGTTGTCTAATCTCACTGCCATTCGAAGCAATTAATAAGAAATTATTAACTGATTGAAAACGAAGAGAAGTAACAATTTTGTTCCTGTTGAAAACTTAATTACAGTAGATGGTCGTTAATCCGAACACGGTTTATCCGAACAAAATCGCCCGGTCTAGACGAATTTCATTGCATATTTATGCGAAAAAAATCGTATTAACGAATATATCTTTTATCCAAACAAAAAAAATGTCAAAAATTTTTTGATAATTATTTCGGTTTAATTAGAGGAAAAAGCCTTCCAAAATTTTTTATGCATGGCATCATCAAGTGTACCAGTTTACGCGTATGCTATTTGTGACACACTTTGGGGTACATGTTTCTTTTGCCATTATTAACGCCCTATAAACAACCGGTTATTACTTCGGGGTTACTGCGCAAACACTGTCTGCAGGAATGATGCTTACTACTCAGTAAGCAGATTATGGCATGCGCCTTCTATCTGAGTGTGGCCCAGGTCTTGCGTAAAATGTTTGATCTTGAGTAACGCCTATTGTTTGTGTGAGTAAGTGCCTGATTCACAAACATTAAGATGTCAATGCAAGAATGTCAAGCATGCTTATAAAAACCCCGTTCCTAACTGCTATTTCACCAAATTGAACATTGATTCAGAACAAGAAACACTGCATAATAAAGTGTTCAAATAGTCTAGCAAACAGAAACTTAGCGAGTACACTTCTCGAGCTAAAATGCGTTATAGATAAACCATGAAAAGGAGTGGATTCGTAAAATATAATACATCGAGGGTGGCGTAGCCACCAGAGATATATTATGTTTCACGAATCAACGACTTTAAATGGTTTATTGGACTTAAACCACCCCACCCCACTCAAATAGAGCGTGAAATATAATCACAACATAATACACTGCACTTGGATCCAAAAAAATTTTTTTAGTTATATGATTTTAATTAATCGATTTAAAGTTTTTTGTTTTTCACAATACAGCGTATGCCGGATGGGTAGTGTCAAATATTCTCATTACATAATACACTCTCTATCCAACATTTAAACTCTTTGCTTCGTGCAAGCGCTTCATTCAGTTCAATTATCTGACCAGTTCACATCCATGGATAGCGTGGACGAAATGTTTATAACCCGAACTATTCTACCGGATAGTACTATTAATACCACATTAGCGGCGGAAGCTGTTATGAATCTTAGTTTTTTATTTTCTGATCAGTCTGACGAGGAATTGCTTCAAAATACTCAAACTCTTGAAAAACAATTAGAAGAAAAATCGGATGAGGAGCCGTCGTTATTTTAATTAGGCGGTGTATAATACAATGTATTAGTGAAAATTAATACACACCACAAACAAAAGATTACATAATCCGGAGTGTTTTAAAGAGCACTAAAAGAACTTGAAAGGGCGTCAAAAACACCCTTTTTTGGCTAAAGATCTAAACGTTACACCAAGCACTTTATCCATGTGGATAAAGGACAAAGAAAAATCATTTCGACGTTTGAAAATGACACATTTGAACCGAAACGAAAAAGACAAAGACATGCTCAGCATGATGACTTGGAAAGTGCTTTATACAAGTGGTTTTTAAATGCAAGAGCGCACAATTTACCCATTGGTGGACCGATTTTAATTGCTAAGGCTGATGATTTATCCAAAGCCCTTGGTCATGACGATTTCAAGTGTAGTACTGGATGGCTTCAAAGGTTTTGGCGCGTCATTACATTGTACTGAAAAAGATTTGTGGCGAATCAAAATCTGTGAACATAGATACTGTCCATGAGTGGTATGGCACTGTACTATAGGAAATGTCGGATACATACAACTCGAAAGACATTTTTAACGGGGATGAAACAGAGATATTCTGGAAGCTGTTACCAGACAAATTGTTTACCTTCCATGGTGACTCTAGTCTTGGAACCAAAGACCGCCTAACTCTGCTGGGGGTGTTAACACGAACGTTTAGAGAGTCTCCCTTCTGACCACTGGGAAAAGTGCAAAACCAGGATGCTTTAACAATCAAAAGACCATACCCACGGGTTACCACGCCAATAAATCAGCTTGGATGACCTCGGACTTGTTTACCCAGTGGCTAAAAAAACTCGACGAGGAGACAAGAGCGGTCTGTGGCCATGATTCTCAACTATCCAGCGCTTCTGCAAGCGGTCCCAGAACTTGAGGCGATTACGCTCTACTACCTCCTGCCAAACACCACATCAGTCTCCAAGCCAATGGGCCAGGGGATTATCCACATTTTAAAGTGCAACTATCGCCGTTAGCTGGTCAACAGAATGCTGGAGTGTATTGACCTTGGAAAAGACTTCAACCTAAATGTGCTTCAGAACCTTCGCCCCGGAGGTTGAGACCCCGATGGATCCACAGGAGTTTGATACGTATGTGAAGTCTGACAGCAATATCGAGTGCACACCCATACCTACTGACCGATGCATGCATCATGTCATCCGTTCAACAGGCCTGTGACGAGGTTCAGGTCGAGTAGAGTCCGACCAGGGAGAAAAGGAAACGCCCGTCTCGTCCGTTGCAACTGCTATCAGCATGTTACCTTACATTCGATTGACAGTTGGAACATGCCCAAATGCAACGAAAATGTTTGTGAGCTTGAACAGCGTGATTAATTTCTTAGGAAAAAACGAGCTACAAACACAAGCCAGAAAAGAACAAGAACCGTATTTCGCTAGCGAAATGTTAAACACTTGACAAAAATTAAAACTAAAAAATACTTCCTTCAGTGGGTTATTTCTTGAATAATATAAAGTATTTTAAAACATGCATACAGTATGTTATACAACTATGTACAGAGCTTATGGTAAATTATCATGTATGCGGCTTATAATATTCTAAAAAATCGGATCACTGTCAAGAAAAAACTTCATAGGTTGAGAACTTAATACGAGCTAAATATATTAGCAAACAACACAGCTTGATTACGTCTTATAAGCCGAGTAGTGTTTGGTTTTTGTTGACTAAAGGTTTGATTGACTGATCAGGCATACGCTGTGTTATCTGTTTACGCAGTGAGAGCTCGCACAAAGCTGAGCAACTGTGTTTTCTGTGCTGTACGTTATATGCTCCGCATTTACTTGCAAAAAATACACTCTAGTCACATGGCGTTTTAACAAAGAAAACGAAATCGAAGACGAAAATAAAAAGTGACATGGATACGTTCAGATCAAGCTCTTCATAAATCCCAAGTTTCATGGTCCTAGGGCCCATAGTGTCAGAGAAGAAGAAGACACAAAAAATCGGAAACATGTCAAGAAGAAAAAAAGGACGAATGGCTGCTTGCACAAATTCGTATAACCCTTGCAAGGTAACAGCTTGTCAAGTGTTAATTAAAGACTTTTCAGCGAATCAGAATGATTGTCACTCCTATGATTTTGCTTCATTTTGTGTTATTCAGCTTGTTTTAGTGTTTTTATATTCAACAGACTGTTTTTAGTCTCATTAAATGGTTGAATTTAATTTAATGCATTTTACTTGTGTTAAAAATTACCACACTGCATCGAATTCCAGCCCATAGACAAAATATCGGTTTATCCGAAACACTCTTAGTCCGAACAAATTTCGCCGGTGCCGACTTCTTCGGATTAACGAGCATCTACTGTATATCACGTGTAACGAAGTATTCTAGAGGATGCCTAAAACTATTGGTTGGATTGTTTTGCATTTTTACACAGGTATTTTTGTTCGGGTTCATGAAAATTGCAAAAAATGACAGTATTTAAAAATTTGGAAACTTAATAACATAACAATATAAAAATTACCACAGTGGAGATAGTTTCAGCATTTTTTCAAATTCTCGGTCACCATGTTCACTTAAATTTCTGCACATGTCTACCTTTTATTCGTGCTATTTTGTGTGTGTGTGTGTGTGTTTGTTTGCTTGTTTTTTGGTTTGTTTTATATGGATGTTAACTGGCTTGAGATAAGAACCAAAGCTATTTTTTCTTGGCTGAACTTGTAATTCAATTCATTCATTTATTTTAGTTTTCTCAGTGGCTTTACTACATGAAGTGGATCCAGCGTCCACAAATAAAAAAGCAGTAGGAATGTGCATTTCGTTGTCTATTGCTTTGTTCATACTGTGGAGTTATTTGGGGTAAGCTTAACTAATCCTGAGCAGATACGCATCCGTATGAAAAGCACACACTCAGTCCTAGTCCTCGGCAAAACCATAGTATAAACACTGAGGGATTAGTGTGACTTGGCTTTTCGATATCGTTATGACGTAATGCTGAAGAGTAGTGTCGTATTCTGATGCACAGTGCCTAAGCTAATCCTAAGCAAATCTGCTGTATGAAAAGGCTCGCACTTAGGCTGGCCAAGATTAGTTAAGCTGGGTTTTAAGCCACAGTATGAAAAGAACATAGCAGGATTAGCTATGCTTAGTTAAACGTAAATCCTAAGCTTATCCGCAATATGAAAAGGGCATAAATGTGCGTTTCTTGATTTGCCTGGGCGTTTATTAGCTTTCACCATAAATGAGTTGTTCGTTGTAAGATTCGAGAAGAAAACTGCACATGACGAGGTGTTGTTACATGCAACAGCACCAGACTCGACAGCACCTGTCAATCATAAAACAAGCATCACTGTTCCCTCAACATTCCACCTCCCCCTCCCTTCCCCCAGCGCTTTTTAGATGATGCATAATATTCTGCTGACGAATTAACAATCTTATCAGGAGTGATTTCAAGAGTGCGGGTGAAATTATAAATTTGGTTGAGTACTTACATCAGCAATAAATAAAAACAACGGAAAGCTTGTAATCCAAGCACAAAATTTGTTGTTGTTGTTGTTGTTGTTGTGATTGAATCCTACTTGTCCATTTAACTTTTAGACTATTGTCACTATTCTTACCTGTTGCTACAGGAGATAGTGGGAATAAATTGATCGGAGGAGGCATTTCCGGTCACCATTTCCGTGGCAAAATGTTCACAATTATGGTCCCGCAGTTCATACTTCCCATAGTCATTCTTCTGCAACCGCTCCAATGTCCTTCTCACAATAACATCCGGTTCAAAACATTGACTTGGTTCATATTTTACCCTGAACACTCTGGAGCCACTCTTGAAGTTACCGAATGTTCGAGCGTTCACGCCATCTGTGAAAAAGTCTACGACCCTGTTGTTGCCAATGTAAATACCATGGTGATAATATCCTACTGGGAAATCCTCGACGGGACGGCGATAAGCCACCAGATGATCTCCAGCTCTCAGCCTTTCAAACACACGCATACACATTCATAAGACTTGTCAGATTTTTGAAAAAGTTTAATGAAATGTGCACAGACTACCTTAGAAACGTCACAGCGGGTCCCTGTTTATTATAAAACAAACTGATTAAATTTTTAGAAGTATAGAGAATCTAGTATTTTTTAGATTAAGCTTTCCTGCAATGTTTGGCCGGTCAGCAATAAATAAACGAATAATAGAGAAACCGCTAGTCTAAAAAATGACAGAAACCATGGAAACATAGGGGGTTTCATTATTTAGGTTCAAATATTTTTTCCTATTATTTTTTTAACTGTACTGAATTTAGAAAGCTACATCTACAACAGGTTTATTTTCTTCTATTATTTCATCGATTATATTCTAACATAACAGGAATATGACCAAACCAAGAGCCAGTTAAAAATTTCAATTGACTCTTATTTTTTTCAGTCAAACTTTAGCCAAACAAGAGCACAAATGCAACGTTAAACGGTTGTCGTGAAAAACGTTGTCTTTATGTTTCTACAAGAAAAACAAATCCGACTTAACCACTGCTTTGCAAAGTCGAAAAAAAAACACACCAAGTAAACATTTAATGTTTATTTGTGCGTTATGAAATTTATTTATAATAATTATGGGTTGTGCGTTTGGCACCTAACTACTTATTTATAAGATTTTGGGGAGGGATCAACTTTATCACATATTTAATGTCTATCGTCTAATTATTCAAACATAAATTTGATCATACTTTATACTTTTATCACAGGACATTTAGTCAGAAATCCGACGTCGTTGCGACGTCAAAACAACTTTGAAGTCGGTGTTATTTTTTTTTAACGATCAAGTACAGCTCTGACATCAAAAACATCGCGTGATAGTGACTGACCTTACTTAATAATTACTCAATTAATTGATTTAAAGTCAATGTGCTATTTCCAAGTCGGCTTCAAGGTCGTGGTTTTGTGACGGCGTTATAGGGACGTCACAGCGTCGCTTTATTGCTTTGTTGTCCTGCGGCGTTGTTAGACACATTCCGCAACCTCGTTTTGGCTACGTCTTTTCTATGAAACAATTAATCCGCCCAACGACTTGTCTGCCCTGCTTCTGTATTGTTTAGTTTATCAATTGATACTGTGAAAGAATGTTCTCTGATATTGTTTTCATACTAGCAGTCTTACCTTTTTTGAATACGCTAAGCGATGGTTTTTAGTTTTGGAAGGGGAGGGGCGGAGGCAAAAAGTACTAGGATGCTCAGTAAAAAGACTATGGAACGCCCCCCCCCCCCCCCCCCTCATTGCCCCATCAAGGTTCTCACACAAGCAGCACCACCGACAAATCTCAAAACAATCGACTGGGAAAATGTTGCCTGTTGGGCGGTGAGGAAATGTTGGCCTTCAGGTGCCGGCTATGGTAAGTACTTATGATAAGTACTTACTCGCTTCTGCTTCTCAGGTACTTGTGGCGCGGTATTTCTATCACGGGTTCTGGCGCGTATTTGTCGGAGAAATTCTTGGGTTTTGAGCTCATACTTTTCTCCCCAGACTACCTGCAAGCGACATTTTCGAATTTTACATAAATATCATTTCATTTATATCACATTTATATCATTTATATCACAACTGTTAGCCTTTTCCTGCGTTCTATCAGAGTAAGCTAACATATCATATTTTTTAAAAATTACCAGAAGTTCAAATCAATCCGAGCAATCCGAAAATGAAATTTATTCCTGGAAGAAAAATGCCACTTTCAAATTAAGCGTGTTTTGCATAACCAGAGGCTTAATGTAAGTCCTTTTTTTAACTGGCACAGCAAATTCTGACAAATTTCGTCTGTCTTCTCGAATCTCTTCAAATTAAATCTTGATCGACACCCATAATCGTTCCGCACTATATTTCAATGGGGAAAGCCCAAATAAGACGTCCAAAAGACAGCCTCTACGGCCGTCCGGTCTGCTGTGTATAACACCGTTTTGCTCCAGTTATCCCCGAAATAGTATCCATTAATAGACTGGAACTACTTTTAAAAAAATTCATCCGCTCAGTGCTTACACACAACAGACATATGCCTGCAGAAGTCAGTTCTTTTATAATAACGTTAATAAGGAGCTGTGTGTTTACAATTTGAGCATAATTCAGACAGACCGTTAACATTTGGGGAGACCGGGCGCACAAGGACAAAAAATTACATTTAAAAATAGCTGCTAGTGTTTAGGCAAAGGAAGGCTTGAATAAACTTTGAGTACTATTGATATTTATGGAGAAATATGCCTAGGTTTGGCAAACACTTCAAAGTAGAAAAGTTGCTGTCCCAATACATCCCGTAATTTTTACGGGACACTTTCGGGCAGGCGAGTAGAGGAACCTCGTTCATGTCCTACTCTTGCCAAAGGAAAGGGGGTGTAAGAAAAAAAACCTCAGCAATACTTAACATGGATCTATGGGCCTTCTGGCCTGGGTCCACTTCCGTAAGACAAGTCATAACATTTTGGTTTTATAAAAATTAAATCATGTAATATTGCTCAAAATTAGTGTCCCAATACACATTTCCCCATCGGAATCATTGTGTTCCAATGCACACAAAATCCAGTCTTTAAGCAAAATTCGATTATATCGTTCTAGCATGGTTTAGATAAAATAACAATTCTGCTTTTGACATTAATTGTTAATGTTCAGATTAAGAGGTCATCTGAGTATCAGCCATCAGCTCTGGAAAGCCAGCAGCTTGGATTATTCCAAAGTTGAGTTGATCTTACTTGGAGTGGTTGAAATCGGACTTTCTGAGCCCACAGTATTTGCCCTGTATTTGTTGCTTGTAGATACCATATTTTTTGGAGACTGTTGCTACGTACCCGTGTAACTGTGATTTAGTTTTTGTATTCTCTGCTGTAAATTGCTGGAAATCCCTTGTGTCCTGATGTACCCATTGTCTCAACGCACCCTGTGTGTCAATACATCCTGTGTCCCAATACACCCCTTGTCCCAGTGCGCCCTGTCTCCCAATGCACCCCTTGTCCCAATGCACTTTATGTCCAAATGCACCCTGTGTCCCAATGTGTGATGTGTCCCAATACACCCCTTGTTCCAGTGCGCCCTGTCTCCCAATGCACCCCTTGTTCCAATGCCCTTTATGTCCCAATACACCCTGTGTCCCAATGCACCCCTTGTTCCAGTGCGTCCTGTCTCCCAATGCACCCCTTGTTCCAATGCGCTTTATGTCCCAATGCGTTCTGTGTCCCAATGTGTGATGTGTCCCAATACACCCCTTGTTCCAGTGCGCCCTGTCTCCCAATGCACCCCTTGTCCCAATGCCCTTTATGTCCCAATACACCCTCGGTCCCAATGCACCCCTTGTTCCAGTGCGCCCTGTCTCCTAATGCACCCCTTGTCCCAATGCGCTTTATGTCCCAATACATCATGTGTCCCAATACACCCCTTGTTCCAGTGCGCCCTGTCTCCCAAATGCACCCCTTGTCCCAAAGCGCTTTATGTCCCAATGCATCCTGTGTCCAATGTGTGATGTGTCTCAATGCACCCCTTGTCCCAATGCGCTCTGTGTCCCAGTGCGCCCCGACCCTCATTATAATCATAGCAAAATAATAATGTTTTATGGCTGATTAAAAGTTTTATTACTGGATTCAACGCGTCGCCTCAGACTCTCCAACAAAGAGTCTACACAAAATGCAAATCGCTGTAACTGTAAAATTTCGGAACGGTATACTGATTTTAAACTTGCCATTAACTCTTAGTGTGGCATGCAGTGATAAAAAAAGTTCAAACACACAAATCTAACTATGAACCAACCACACGTATTCTTTTTCTTAGCATCAGTTTTTAACTACAAAAATTTTAAAAGTAATAAAAATTCCTAAGAAATACTTATTTCTTTTTGTCTACTTTTAATGACTTTCCCCACATCACAGGTTGTACCAATTTACAACAGTTCTGCGTTTCCAGTCTCTACCTCTATGTTGAACTTCGTGCAGATACGCTTGCGACAAACGCAAAAATATGTTGGTACTGGTGATAAGATTACACCTTGAGCAAACATTCACGCAATGGATTTAATCCCCCTGCGCATTTACTCCAATTGTTTGCACTCTATGTAAACAAGTCAATGTTTCAGCTGTATGTGTGAACGTGTAATATGCTGTATTTGTGTTTAAAATTATTGTATATGTACATGTTCTCGGGCGAAATGAAATAAAATTAAAATGGAATGCCAGTGTTAACTAATATTAAATAAAAAGCTTTTAATTTGAATTTTTATTCCTTTCTTTCTCATCTGTTTTTATTTGCACTATTTAAGTGAAACGCGACAGAGGCTGTTAATGCATTCCACTTTAAAGTGTTTCTTTTTTTTTTTGGCGTCCATACCATTTTACCACCGGTGACTTTGCCGCCGACCATTTTACCACCAACCAATTTGCCACCGACCACTTTGCCACCACCCCTCTACCACTTTGCCACCGATTTTTTAAAGGTCTAATATTTCATAAGTTATTTAATGAATCCGCGACATCTCGCAACTGGACATCTGGCATCTGGACATCTCGCATCCAAATGAAAAAGTGGTCATCTCGCATCCGTGATTTTTTGCTTCATTTATCATTGTGTTTTGGCGGTGGGGGGGGGGGGGGTGGGGGTAGGCTGTAATCTTTTTATTAAGTGTATTTTGACACTGTACTTTACTACGATTTGTCATGGTCATGTCATGTGGATTCGTGACTACATCTTACCCGCCGCATTTTCGAACCTGTGCACGTTTCCCTTCCAAACTGTGCATCAAAGATAAATTTTTTAAAAATTGAATAGATCAGTGGGATTAGTGGATTTTTTTTTCCATTCCTAATACTGATCCGCCGCACGTTCATTAAATCCGTCATGCTTATAAGTGCCTCTTTCGAGGGATTAGCATATGTGGATTCGCGCTGCACCGAACGCTGAACTACTCACTATGGCATTCACTGAGTACAAATGTAGGTCTAACTCTTGAATTACGCCGTAAACTGAACTGAGTTTTTTCAGCTGATTTACTCAAATAACTTACGTTTTGGAAACCCCTGTAATTTATTTTCTGTATGAAGTTTCCAAAACAGTGTTAAAGTTCCCCCTTAAAAGCAGACATAAATCACGGATGCGAGATGTCCACTTTTTCATTTGGATGCGAGATGTCCAGATGCGGGATGTCCAGATGCGAGTTGTCAGATGCGAGATGTCCAGATGCGAGATGTCTGGATACCTATTTAATAGTTGAGCTCTTTTCGATAACTTTTTTCGTTTGGTTATGTTGATATCAATGTTTATGTTTTATCTCGAGTCGAATTGTCAATTACTTTTGGGAAAAGGAGATTAAGACTGTGGGGGTACATGCAATTTGACCAACCGCAATTTAACCAACAGAAATTTGACCAACTGCAATTTGACCAACCGCTTAATGGAAAAACTGACATTTGACCAACTTTCAGTTTTAGACATTCATAGCCTTATAAATCTAGGAGTTAGAGGTTTCGTTAGAAAAAGTAATATCAAAGAAGAGCTCTTTTGCATCAAAGAGATCTTGTGCTAATCCCCTATCTGTCATTGAGTGTCATAAGGTTGAGTTCCACGTGTCCCGTTAATCTCCGTAATCCGGCGTTATACAAGGCATTACGCAAACCAAGACCGGTGGAAGCTTCAGCGTCATCTCGGGCATGTGTGTTTTTTTTTTTTACATGGTTTAAGTATAAATACCGGGATTTCTTAACCAGAAATTAAAACAAATTTGTCCACTTTTTCAACAATATCTACTGAACTGCAATTTCAACAACAATCGCCGAGATGGAAATGTTGACAACCAATCGTGGTGGTCTAAAACTGTGTTTGGATGATCACATGTATGTGGAACAAGTGAAAAAAAAACACGAAGTTCTGCTGCAGGACTTCATGCAGGAGCGCAAAACTCTGTAGGAATTTTTGAGAGGGATTGGACACTGCTTTCGATTTGGACAGGGATAGTTGTATGTGAAGTTTTGAGAGGATATGAAATTACTACCATCCAGTTTTGGACAGTACTTGAACTTGCAGTGTTATAACTGTTTAAATGTTGCTTATGTCGGAACATTTGTGATTGCTAATGTTGTACTGATAAGTGGTACGAAAAACAATAAATTACGAAGATGGTCCAGCGTCCGTTTTTTTTTCATTAAGAAGTTGGTAAAATTGCGGTTGGTCAAATCTCGGTTGGTCAAATATCCTACACCCAGACCGTGTATGCGTGAGCCTTGGGATTATGGTTAGGTCAGGAGTAGTAACTGTCAGTAGATTAGGGGAGTATTTGGGGATTAAGTAGGAGGCGCCGTTGTTGAGTCTGTTAGTCTTCAATAAAGCAATCCGGCGTAGAACTTGTCAGTAGACAAGCTAGATATCGGGGGATTAAGTACGAAGTGAGGTTTTGGAGTCTGTTATTGTTCAATAAAATATTGCTATTTCATTGTTTTCTTGTGTTTTATTTTGCTAAAAATAAAGAGTCAAATTATTTCTTTTATTCCACGATGTATCTTTGGTGGCAAAATGGTAGGAGGTGGAAAAGTGGTGGGTGGCAAAATGGTTGGTGGCAAAGTGGTTTGTGGCAAAGTGACCCGTGGCAAAACGACCCACACCCATTTTTTTTTTTGTATTATCTGCATTGTTTTCGTTTTTTCGGTGTGTTCGGTGCCCCCAACTCATTTTTATATCTTTTCACTTTTAACTAATTAATTAAAAATATTTGTTCAGCGTACAAAATATAAAAAAATATAACATATTAAATGCATAAAACGTATAAAAATATTCCGTAAATACTTTTAACACAGAAAGAAAGAAAGCTATAATTACCTTCGAAAAGTGTATTTTATCCAGTTATTTCAGTGACCCCCTTTATAAATTTCAAATCTAAATAAACTGCATATCAACTTGGCAATGAATCAGCGTAGATTACTGTTACATAATTATTGACTGACTGCATCTAAATGAAATTATGGCGTGCACTGGTCACCAGTTAATGTCCTTTTTCCTTCTTTTTATGCTATAGATCATGATGTGCTCGTCAGGATAGATTCACTCATACTTGCTTTCGTCAAGGACATGTTGAAAGACACATGTGCGATATTGCAATTTCAGGTTTTCAAATAACCGCAGAGAGAAACAAAAAAAACTAGAGCAGTGTGCATAGCCCACATATTCCCCACAGGCCCCACATCAAACACGGCCATCAATAGTCAATCAAGACCTGAAATTTTTCCAAGTCCAGCTGGTCCACTTTCCTTGGACGAACCTGGCTCATTTACAATACCGATCTGTGTTTGTTCCCATAAAAGCTACATACCAAGTTTCATTAAAATCCTTGCAGGAGTTTTTAAGTTATCGTGTTAACAAACTCTTGATGACAGACCGACAGACACGCGGTCGATCGCATATATTCCCCACAGGTAGAACCTGTGGGGAATAAAAATAAAAAAAGTTAGGGACAATTTGAGGGCTTTTAAATAAATAAAACAAGTTTGTCCAAGGACAAAGTCCCAGCTTACGAAAAGCAATAAGACCAATTCCAGCGTGCATGAGCAAGAGAATTTACCTGAAAAATTGGGCTTCAAAAGATGAGACGGCAAAAAGCTAGCTCAATAATTAATTTACCACCGGACCAGAACATAGACCGATAAATGCATACAAAGATTTCTTTCCCAGAAAAATAGGAAACAGACTTTTTGTATCTCTGGTAGACTGGATATTCTGCCATAGATACCTTCAAACAACGCTCGCATTTCGGACCAGTGCGCATATTTATGTAACTTGCCTTGAAGCGTGGTTCTTATTCAGACAAGTCCGCATGTTTATTTAATTTTGCGTAGATGCGTGGCTCTCATTTTGGAACAGTGCACATGTTTATTTAACTTGGGTTGATGTGCGGTTCGTATTTCGGACCAGCGCCCATGTTTTTTTTACCTTGTGTGGGTGTGCGGTTCTTATTTCGGATCAGTGCGCATGTTTATTTACCTTGTGTTGATGTGCGGTTCTTATTTCGGATCAGTGCGCATGTTAATTTACCTTGTGTTGATGTACGGTTCTTATTCCATACCAATGCGCATGTTCATTTTACTTGCGTTGATGAGCGGTACTTATTTTGGACAGCCCAAGTTTATTCGGGTTGCCTTGATGAGCGGTTCGCATTTCGGACCAGTTTGCATGTTTATTTAACTTGTGTTGATGCACGGTGCTTCTTTTGGACGTGTGTATATGTTTATTTAACTTGCGTTGGTGCGCGGTTTGCATTTTGAACCAGTGTGCATGTTTATTCAACTTGCGTTGATGAGCAGTTCGAATTTCGGACCATTACGCATATTTATTTAACTTGCGTTAATGCGCGGTTCGAATTTCGGACCAGTGCGCATGTTTATTTAACTTGCGTTGATGCGCAGTGCTTATTTTGGACCAGTGCAAATGTTTATTTAACTTGCGTTGGAACGTGGTTCGCATTTCGAACCATTGCGCATGTTTATTTAACTTGCGTTGATGCGCGGTTCGAATTTCGGAGAAGTGCGCATGATTATTTAACTTGCGTTGATGCGCGGTGCTTATTTTGGACCAGTGCATTTCGAACCACTGCGTATGTTTATTTAACGTGCGTCGATGCGCGGTTCTTATTTCAGGCCATTGCGCATATTTCTTTAACTTGAGTTGATGCGCGGTTCTTATTCTGGACCAGTGCGCACGTTTATTTAAGTTGCGTTGATGCGCAGTTCTTATTTTGAATAGTGCGCATGTTATTTAAGTTGCGTTAAAGGGCAGTTCGCATTTCGAAATAGTGCGCATGTTTATTTAACTTGCTTTGATGCACGGTGCTTATTTTGGTCCAGTCTGCTTGCTTATTTAGCTTGTGTTGATGTGCGGTTCGCATTTCGGACAAGCGCGCATGTTTTTTTTTAACTTGTGTTGATGCGTGGTTCGCATTTTGGACCAATGCGCATATTTATTTAACTTGCGTTGATGATCGGTACTTATTTTGGACAGGTGCATATGTTTATTTAACTTGCGCTGATGTGCGGTTCGCAATTCGAACCACTGGGCAGGTTATTTAATTTGCGTTTATATTCGGTTCGCATTTCGGACCAGTATACCTGTTTCTTTAGGTTGCGTTGATGCGCGGTTCGCATTTTAGGACCAGTGACCAGGTTCATTTAACTTGCGTTGACGCGCGATTTGCATTTCGAACCAGAACGCATGTTTATTTAAGTCCCGTCGATGCCCGACTCCTATGTCTATTCAACTTGCGTCGATTCATGGTTCTTTCTTTCGGACCACTGCGCATGTTTATTTAACTTGCGTTGATGTGCGGTTCTCATTTCAGACCACTGCGCATGTCTATTCAACTTGCGTCGGTGTGTGGTTCTTTTTTCGGACAAGTGCGCATGTTTGTTTAACTTGCGTTGATGTGCGGTGCTTATTTTGGACCGGATCGCATGTTTATTTAACTTCCGTCGATGCACGGTTCGCATTTCAGGCCATTGCCCATGTTTATTTAACTTGTGTTGATGCGTGGTTCTCATTTCAGGCCAGTGCACATGTTTCTTTGGGTTGCGTCGATGCGCGGTTCTTTTTTTTCGGACCAGTGCGCATATTTATTTAACTGGCGTTGATGCGCGGTTCGCATTCCGGACCACTGCGCATGTTTATTTAACTTGCCTCGATGTGCGGTTCGCATTCTGGACCAGTGCGCATGTTTCTTTAGGCTGCGTTGATGCGCGGTTCGCATTTCGGACCACTGCGCATGTCTATTCAACTTACGTCGATGCGTAGTTCTTTTTTCGGACCAGTGCGCATGTTTATTTAACTTGCGTTGATGCGCGTTGCTTATTTTGGACCAGTTCGCATCTTTATTTATCTTCCGTCGATGCGCGGTTCACATTTCGGACCAATGCGCATGTTTATTTAACTTGCATCGATGCGCAGTACTTAATTTGGACTACTGCGAATGTTTAGTTAACTTGCCTCGATATGCGGTTGTTAAATCTGCCTACTGCGCAAGTTCATTTAACTTGCGTTTATGCGCTGTAGGAGGAGATTCATTTAATTTTTTTTTCAAAAGTTCCGAAAAAAATTCAAAAGTTTTTCCAATTCACTCAAAAAGCACAAGCCGTATGCATGACCCCCTAGAGACGGCTCATATCGAAAATAAATGAAATCTGATAAAAACTGTAGAAGGAAATGCATTTTGAAATTTTTTCTTCAAAAATTCTCTGATCGGCCATATTCACGACACCCTAAGCATGCCTCAGCCCCAAAATAAATGATGTTTGATCAAAACTGCAGGAGAAAATGCATTTTGAGGTATTTTCATAAAAAATTCCCCCCGAAATCAAAAATTCCCAAGTCGAGTCAAATAGCACAAGCTGTATGCGAGACCTACCTAAGGATGCCTCATAGCAAAAATAAATAAAATCGGATAAAAACTGTATGAAGAAATGCATTTTGAAGTTTTTCTTCAAAAATTCCCAAAAAATACAGAAATTGTCGGATCGACTAAAAAGCGCAAGTCGTATGCTCAACCCCTTAGGAATGTTAGGAATGCCTCAAACCAAAAAAAAAAAAAAAAAAAAGAAAGAAATCGAATTAAAACTGTAGAGGGAAATGCATTTTGAAGTTTTTTTCTTAAAAAACTCCCTAAAATACAAAAATTGCCCGATCGACTAAAAAGCACAAGCCGTATGCACTCACACCAAAAATAAATGACATCGAATCAAAATTGTAGGGGTAGATGCATTTTGAATTATTTTCGAAATTTTTGCTTAAAAAATTCCCCAAAAATACAAACTAAAAAAGCACAAGCCGTATGCACGACCCTTTAGGGGTGCCTCATACCAAAAATAAATGACATCGGGTCAAAAATGTAACAGGATATATATTAAAATTATTTTAAAAAATCCCAAAAAAATCAAAAATCACCCGATCGGCTAAAAAAGCACAAGCCGTATGCACGACCGCTTAGGAATGCCTCACACCAAAAATAAATGACATCGAACCAAAATTGTAGGAGTAGATGCATTTTTTTCAAAAATTTTGCTTAAAAAAATCCCCAAAAATACAAAAACTGTCCGATCGACTAAAACAACACAAACCATATGCACGACCTTTTAATGGTGTCTCATACCAAAAATAAATAACATCGGGTCACAAATGTAGGAGGAGATACATTTTAAATTTTTTTCTTAAAAAATTCCCCAAAAATTCAAAAATCACCCGATCGACTAGAAAAGCACAAGCCGTATGCATGACCCCTTAGGGATGCCTCACACCAAAAATAAATGACATCGGATCAAAATTGTAGGAGGAGATGCATTTTGAAACAAAGTTTACAGCGAACTAACTAACTAACTAACGGACGCCATCCGCAGACCGATAGGAATACCCCAGCTTGCGTGTAACGTAAGCTGGGCTAAAAACTAGAAAATACCACAAACGAATTAGAGGGTTTCCAACATTTAACTTACATTTCTTCTGTAGATCAAGAAGTACTTATTCCCAGTAGGTATCAAACTGGACATTCCGTGAACATGCGTTTTCCCCCTTGATTTTTTACTTCATTGATGTAGGCACTACCGAGAAAAACACCTACAACCACCATGATTTTTGTTTGTGAAAAAAAAACTAGGGAAAACTATGAATTTCCCGAAGAAAATTGGCAAAACTAAGAAGGCTGAAAAAACGGGGAAAACTAGGAACGCCGAAAAAGCTAGGAAAATGAAGCAAAAATATTAATGTTTGGAAGTATGCAGTTGTAATAAAATTTTCTTAGGGAATTTGGTGGTGCCGACAAATTCAAGTTTATATACGGTAAGAGGCTGGGTTGTTTAAGACCGGGGGGTGGGGTGGGGGGATGGGCATGGGGAGCATTCACGTATCAACTGTCCATTACGCGGAGTAGTTAATGAAAATTAACTTCCTTTTAAACTAAATTGGCACTCCGCGCGGACCGCGTCTGGTGTCAACCCCCCCCTTTCTCCGTCCCCCAGGTGTTAAAAGAGAAATTCTCACGTGGTCGGAAGAATGCGAGAGGGAGCTAGAAATGAGGACAGCAGGCAACAATGTCAATACTCTATGTGTTGAAGCAAGCCAAATGAAAGAAAACTACAGTACCATGTTGTATATGTTTATTTTTAACTATCTGGTGCCTAATCAAGCTGTAATGACGTCATTCCAGTGGTCTACACAGCTCACAGAATAAAACGATCGACAGGGGCTGGTGATATTACCAAGAAAATCAATAAACAGTAGAAAGAAAAGGACAATTCACATCGTAACGGGACGGCGTCTCTTCGTTTTCTTGCGCTTTTTCTTGTGTCGTGTCCCTGAATTATCACCAGTTTTTGGCCTGATCTGTTCAGTTCGTGAATACACCTTCCCACCAGATGGCGCCACTACTGAATGATCGATTTTAGCTTTTCTTCGCTTGCTTTTCTTTGACTGCTTTCCACCGGCGCGGGAATTGATACGAAGGCCTGGCGTCAGCGTCACGCCACTTAATTCACCAACACCGGCTTGTTTGAAACGTTCCATGCACGTCGCTGTTATTTTCTCTTCTTCACTTTCAAATGTTACCACACTGTCCTTATCTCCAGACGGGAGAATGGATGTTTGTTTATGTTTCCTTTGAAAACAAGCAATAAAAAAGCCGTTGGTTGCGTCCTGTCCTGGGCTAAGTCGGATACATTTGGGTCCCACTGGGAATGAGCTTCGCCCCCTGCTGGGGACTTCTGGCAGTATTTCCACAACGTCGAAACTGAAAAAAAAAAACATACTACAGAACCGAGTGGTGTTGATGCGACTTAAATTATTATTTATTCATTTTATTTCTTTTTTTTTATCGAAAGGCTGAAACAAAAAAAAAAAAAAACAGTTGACCAGATGAACAGATTTTTGACACTCGATTTAGAAAAACTGCTGGCCGATCATTCTGGAAATAATGTTCAATAATAACACGTGCCAGCCGGTTTCAGCACTGGCCTTTAAATGAATTAATCCTGTGTATTCACCAATACAGCAAAAATCTCCACAACAGACTGACCAATCAGCTAGCAGTACCGACCTGTCCTTGACCTGGTCGTGCACGCTTTGCACGACGCTCTCATTCTCCTCGTCGTGCAGCGAGCACGTGGAGTAAACCACTCTCCGCACGGACGGGAACGACAGCGCATGCGCGAGGATGTGCCTCTGGAACTGGGACAGTGCGTGCAATCTCTCTTTGGTGTGTGTGACGTCACTGTCAACAAGGTCAGCCATTCTGCTCACAATTCCTATAACGAGAAACACAGACGCAGGCGTTGCTGTTATTCGTTCTTTCTTCCTTTCGCTCTCTGTCCTTCTACCTCCCTCCCTCCCTCCCTCCATATCTTTCTCTGGCTGGAAAAAAGAGTTTCTATTTTTTCTTCCTTTTCATTTTTTTTTCATTCTTTTAGAAAAGGATGGGGATGAAAGTTATTCCAGTTGGTTAGAACGTTGGACTAATAATCCCAAGCTGCCGGGTTCGAAACCAGTCAGGAATGGTAAGCATTGGGTTTAAAAATTCCCTCCGTTAGCCTAAGCTAGGCCAGGGTGTTTGTTAGACCACCTATCAGGGAATTCAACATTATCACCCACTGGGTCTTTCGGCCATCCCTTATAAAAATCTTAAATAACCACAAATTGACTTTGAAAATGTTCCCAGTAAACACTGCGAGTTTGGATCGGCGTTGGATACAGGTCGCTCCCAACATCGGATCAACTTGGGTTTTGTTGTTTATTGAAGTCGAAACAGCATCTACTTTCCGACTTTGAATCGACATCGATAATCCGCCATATAACCAACGTTACGTGAACGCTGTAAATGAAAGTTGCAAAAACGTCTATTTTTAGACCTTGGGACAATAACATTCTAGAGTCGCCATCTTGACTGCGATAATCATAGTGTGGTCACCCTCCACCACAGCACCACACCCCTGGGTCATCCGGTACCGCAGGAAGTTTATGAAGTTTATTTCCATGAATATTTTTCAAAACTACGTGCGAAACAGCTTGCGCGCTTTCGATTTATATTTTTTAAAATAAATTTTTGAACTTCTGCCTTTTTTAACTGAATGTTAAAATCCAGCAAAAGAAAGTGATCTATTTGGCGTCAATTTTAACTTTCACAATTTGATCTATGGCTTCAAAAATTGAATTACATGAGCTTTGGTGTCAGAGAAAGGTGTTAACTTCCTAAGTTTACACGCACCATGACTAGAATGGTTGATTTCCATATCCAGGCTATGAAGTCCGAGTGCACACCGTGAACACATCTGTTAAATTTGCAATAACCTGAGGCACCGCCAATTTTTTAAAAAAATCCAGTTTATGTAAGTGTGGGTCATATTTATAACAAGGAATGTACCAGAGCCGCTGCAGGATGGATCGACAATGGCATACTCCACGTTCCGGTACTGTTTATCTAACGGACTGATGGTCAGGAAGTCTTGATGCCTTGTTTCCACACAGGATGCATCTGCCTTCTTGAGAAGGCTGTTCATGGTCTGCAGTCGGCCTTTGTCCTTGTCAAAGGCGAAGATTTTTCTGGTACCACAGGACAAAATACTCGGCATCATAAAAAGGGTTGTCCAAAAAAAAAACTGGCAATTCAACGCGCGTCCAGAAGCGCTACGAGTTAATTAAATCACAGCTTTACTACTGTTTTATAATCAATTTAGAAACCATAAAGTAAAAAGTAGACCGAATCGTAGTTACACTGTCAAAACAGCTGTAGTAAGCATACCCGTTGTTACGCAGAATGGCTGCCAAGTGGGACGTTTTGTTGCCAGGCGCAGCGCAACAGTCCAGGGCATGTGAGCCGCTCGGCAAGCCCAGCTTCTCCAGTACAAACGCGGGCATGCAGCTAGCCTGTACAACGTTAGTACTGTCAGTATATTTCTTCATAAAACCGATGAAAAAATAATCGAAACAGCCCCTCATATAAAGCATCACATCATTTTGGTCTTATTTTTTTTTTAATTTTTAAATTGTAGCATCGTAATTAAATTTATCCTGCTGTCTCTTTTGTGTCTCTCCCCCCCCCTCTCTCTATCTCTCCCTCCCTCCCTCCCTCTCTCTCTCTCTCTCTCTCTCTCTCTCTCTCTCTCTCTCTCTCTCTCCCCCCTCTCTCTCTCTCTCTCAATCTTCCTCTCACCATGTTTCTCTTATTTTATTTATTTATTGGTTGCTGCAGAATAATGAAGCGTGGGTGGCCTCTGGAAAAAAAAACAACAAAATAAATGGCTTTTTGAGGTCACAGCTGAGCATACCTTATCTTGAAATATGATTTGGCCGGAAGTGTACATTGTGTGCGCATGCAGGTCAGCGGACGCAGAGAATACGAGCACATCCTGAATGTGTATGTCTTGTGTAAATTCTCTTTCTTTCAACTTCCGAACGGTAGTCACGTAACTAAAACATTAATTGTTCACCTGGTACCAAAGCAACTAAGCAAAATATACAAACGTCTACATTTTACGTCGCAAAACCACTCCGATTACGTCATTAGTCCAAACCTTTTTCGGATAAATGACTTTCAAAATCGTTATCTTTTAAATCTGACTCAAGCACAAAGCTAATCAACCTACTTTTCATACGTGAGTTGGCTGGTTTTCACATACGTGTAGCCCTCTTGTTTGAACTGTTCGATAACCTTGCCTACGTCACGTTTCAATGTATTCACGCGCACGTACCTTGGCAGCGCTGCGTAGGTAAGAGAACAAACACACAGTCATTTAAACAAGTATTAATAAAGCTAAAAAAAAAGGTTGCGTCAGGAGATGGGCAACGACATGCTGAAATAAACCTATTTTAAAATCATACACATTTGCACAAAAACACAGAATCTAAACAGGTGGGAAATACGGTTGTTAACGCGTAAAAGAGGAAGATTCCTTGCAACATTTTCTGTATTTTAGCTGCAGTTTACATCATAAAATTTGAGAGAAATAGTGCTAAGACAATCCTGCTGAAAATCGATTCCTCCGCAATTCTACTCTCTGTTTTCCTGGAATCAATTCCGCACACGCAGAATCGATTCTCAAGCGATTTTCTAAAATATATACTATTTTCAACAAAAATACCCTCAGTAACTGAGTGATAAAGAATTCAGTGTAGTTAGAACAATTTGAAGTCTTGCCAAAATGATTGTTTACAATTTTTAATGTACGCTGCTGCACACCGATTAGTCGTTTTTTTTTTTTGTGTGTGTGTCAGTGAATCGCTTCACTAAGCGACTAAAATAACGTTTTACAGAAGGGTTGAATAAAAATGATGACAAAATCCACCACTGTTTGATCTGGTTGATGGCCATAACGTCCTCTTCCTCCCACAACAGTAACATGAGAAGGGGGAGCAGATCAAGGCTTAACGCGGAATCGTGTGATGCGAGTGATGCAATATTTATTTGTGGTACTGTTAAAATCTGAGTATCTCGGTTTTTGCCCCTCGAGCAGACACCGAGTCTGGATTTCACGAGTTGCACGGCAAACAGTACTTATTTGTAGTGGCTGTTAGCTGTGGGTTGCTGTTACGGTCCCGATGACCTTTTGCTCTAACTTCGGACTGAGCAATGTGCTGCGATTAAAAGTCGTATTTTATTGGCTTTGTTTATTTTTTAGATGAAGACATTTTACACTACAGTTTACTGATTGCCGAGCTGATTAGATTCAGTTAAATTTATTTAAATCATTTTAGCCACTATTCTTGACGCTGTATCCGCCTTCACACTTGTCGATGTTTTATCCATCCACGTTTCCTCCGTGGCAATTCCAAAATATGTGGTTTCTTATTTGCTTCAGAATTCTTATTTTAAAAAATATAGCGTTTAACCCTTAACGTCAAGCACATCCTGCCTTTGAATACCAGCTTATATGACCGGTGCGATGAAAAAACAATTGGACACCATTCTGATAACGGGTTGAAAATCAGGATTTATAACAGAGAAAACGCGTGTAAACTATGCAAAAATCACCAATCATGTTTTAATGTTTATAGGAATATAATGTGTCTGCATTTACAACAACAACTGCGAAATTGCAGAACAATATCAACGAAGAATATGCTGATGATCTTTTTCGCCGTTTTTCTGCTTCGCCATTTGTGTGAACCTTTCCATGTTACTTGCGGGATTTTTTCCACTTGTGTGGAATTTTCCATGCTCTTTGTGAAAGAAACAAATTTAGGTGGTTGAGCTTCGACTTAATGCAGTATATTTATGCGATACATTTTTATAGGTCAACAAAAGTTCTAACGTTTGTATGAGTTTTTTTTCGGTTTCTGAACCCTCCTCCCTTGCTCCCATTCCCACCTCCCAAATGTGAGATTTGGTTTATGACCCCGTCCCGTTTTTTTTTAAGGAACGCATAAATCTCAATGGCAATGAGCGGTATTTTGAAATTCCGTGATAGGGTTCCAGGTTAACTGGGCGACAGGTCAAGTGGGCGACAAAAAAGTCATTTGGGCGACGAAAAAAAGTCAACTGGGCGACAAAACACAAACACGATCTCTCCTATTTTGGTCTTTGTGCCAGAGGTTGTTTGTTAGCAATTTATGCAACGAGATCGTGTCTTTGGCCAAGAAGAAGCCATTTTCCCTCACTACTTTTATTTCATTCAGATAATAATCACCAAAAATAATCATATTTGCTACATTCTATCGGCATTGATAACAGATAACAAACAACAGCACAACAAAAACACTAAATTCAATTGAAACAAATCGAACATAATTGCGGCTCTTAAAACACAACACCCAAGATGCCAAATATATTATAAATCACACTGGTTTCAAAGTCCCCAAATCAGAAGTTTGCAAACTACAAATGAAATGTATTATAAATCGTACTTATTAGGAACCCATCGAATTAAAGGCTTATACAATTGCAATTCTCTCAAAGTGTAATCAATATCAAAGTTGTCAAATATATCTTAACACCTGAGATTGAGTCATAGTCTTTGCTACAACGTGTCGGTAGAAATCCACATTCTTGGAGCGTAGATGTTCCCGATCCTCGCGAGCGTAGATGTTCTGGATCCTCGTGAGCGTAGATGTTCCCGATTCTCCCGAGCGTAGATGATCCCGATCCTCGAGAGCGAAGATGTTCCCGATTCTCGTAAGCGTAAATGTTCCCGATCCTCGGGAGCGTAGATGTTCCCGATCCTCGTGAGCGTAAATGTTCCCGATCCTCGTGAGCGTAAATGTTCCCGATCCTCGTGAGCGTAAATGTTCCCGATCCTCGTGAGCGTAAATGTTCCCGATTCTCGTGAGCGTAGATGTTCCCGATCCTCGTGAGCGTAGATGTTACCGATCCTCGTGAGCGTAAATGTTCCAGATCCTCGTGAGCGTAGATGTACCCGATCCTCGTGAGCGTAAATATTCCCGATCCTCGTGAGCGTAGATGTTCCCGATCCTCGTGAGCGTAAATGTTCCCGATCCTCGTGGGCGAAAATGTTCCAGATCCTCGGGAGCGTAGATGTTCCCGATCCTCGTGAGCGTAAATTTTCCCGATCCTCGTGAGCGTAGATGTTCCCGATCCTCGTGAGCGTAAATGTTCCCGATCCTCGTGAGCGTAGATGCTCCCGATCCTCGTGAGCGTAAATGTTCCCGATCCTCGTGAGCGTAGATGTTACCGATCCTCGTGAGCGTAAATGTTCCAGATCCTCGTGAGCGTAGATGTACCCGATCCTCGTGAGCGTAAATGTTCCCGATCCTCGTCAGCATAGATGTCCCCGATCCTCGTGAGCGTAGATGTTCCCGATCCTCATGAGCGTAGATGTTCCCGATTCTCCTAAGCGTACATGTTCCAGATCCTCGGGAGCGTAGATGTTCCCGATCCTCGTGAGCGTAAATGTTCCCGATCCTCGTGAGCGCAGATGTTCTGGATCCTCGTGAGCGTAGATGTTCCCGATCCTCGTGAGCGTAGGTGTTCCCGATCCTCGTGAGCGTAGATGTTCCCGATCCTCGTGAGCGTAAATGTTCCTGATCTTCGTGAGCGTAGATGTTCCCGAACCTCGCGAGCGTAGATGTTCCCGATCCTCGTG
This sequence comes from Protula sp. h YS-2021, assembly GCA_949752745.1. Classification (NCBI taxonomy): domain Eukaryota; kingdom Metazoa; phylum Annelida; class Polychaeta; order Sabellida; family Serpulidae; genus Protula; species Protula sp. h YS-2021. Next base: position 88,338,313 of record OX457026.1, read on the forward strand.
AGCGTAAATGTTCCCGATCCTCGTGAGCGCAGATGTTCTGGATCCTCGTGAGCGTAGATGTTCCCGAACCTCGCGAGCGTAGATGTTCCCGATCCTCGTGAGCGTAAATGTTCCCGATCCTCGTGAGCGTAGATGTTCCCGATTCTCGTGAGCGTAAATGTTCCCGATCCTCGTGAGCGTAGATGTTACCGATCCTCGTTAGCGTAAATGTTCCAGATCCTCGTGAGCGTAGATGTACCCGATCCTCGTGAGCGTAAATGTTCCCGATCCTCGTGAGCGTAGATGTTCCCGATCCTCGTGAGCGTAAATATTCCCGATCCTCGTGAGCGTAGATGTTCCCGATCCTCGTGAGCGTAAATGTTCCCGATCCTCGTGAGCGTAAATGTTCCAGATCCTCGGGAGCGTAGATGTTCCCGATCCTCGTGAGCGTAAATTTTCCCGATCCTCGTGAGCGTAGATGTTCCCGATCCTCGTGAGCGTAAATGTTCCCGATCCTCGTGAGCGTAGATGTTCCCGATCCTCGTGAGCGTAAATGTTCCCGATCCTCGTGAGCGTAGATGTTACCGATCCTCGTGAGCGTAAATGTTCCAGATCCTCGTGAGCGTAGATGCACCCGATCCTCGTGAGCGTAAATGTTCCCGATCCTCGTCAGCGTAGATGTTCCCGATCCTCGTGAGCGTAAATGTTCCCGATCCTCGTGAGCGTAAATGTTCCAGATCCTCGGGAGCGTAGATGTTCCCGATCCTCGTGAGCGTAAATTTTCCCGATCCTCGTGAGCGTAGATGTTCCCGATCCTCGTGAGCGTAAATGTTCCCGATCCTCGTGAGCGTAGATGTTCCCGATCCTCGTGAGCGTAAATGTTCCCGATCCTCGTGAGCGTAGATGTTACCGATCCTCGTGAGCGTAAATGTTCCAGATCCTCGTGAGCGTAGATGCACCCGATCCTCGTGAGCGTAAATGTTCCCGATCCTCGTCAGCGTAGATGTCCCCGATCCTCGTGAGCGTAGATGTTCCCGATCCTCGTGAGCGTAGATGTTCCCGATTCTCGTAAGCGTAAATGTTCCAGATCCTCGGGAGCGTAGATGTTCCCGATCCTCGTGAGCGTAAATTTTCCCGATCCTCGTGAGCGTAGATGTTCCCGATCCTCGTGAGCGTAAATGTTCCCGATCCTCGTGAGCGTAGATGTTCCCGATCCTCGTGAGCGTAAATGTTCCCGATCCTCGTGAGCGTAGATGTTACCGATCCTCGTGAGCGTAAATGTTCCAGATCCTCGTGAGCGTAGATGTACCCGATCCTCGTGAGCGTAAATGTTCCCGATCCTCGTGAGCGTAGATGTTCCCGATACTCGTGAGCGTAAATATTCCCGATCCTCGTGAGCGTAGATGTTCCCGATCCTCGTGAGCGTAAATGTTCCCGATCCTCGTGAGCGCAGATGTTCTGGATCCTCGTGAGCGTAGATGTTCCCGATCCTCGTGAGCGTAGGTGTTCCCGATCCTAGTGAGCGTAGATGTTCCCGATCCTCGTGAGCGTAAATGTTCCTGATCTTCGTGAGCGTAGATGTTCCCGAACCACGCGAGTGTAGATGTTCCCGATCCTCGTGAGCGTAAATGTTCCCGATCCTCGCGAGCGTAGATGCTCCCGATACTCATGAGCGTAGACGTTCATGATCCTCGTGAGCGTAGATGTTCCCCATCCTCGTGAGCGTAAATGTTCCCGATCCTCGTGAGCGTAAATGTTCCCGATCCTCGTTAGTGTAGATGTTCCCGATCCTCGTGAGCGTAGATGTTCCCGATCTTCACGAGCGTAGATGCTCCCGATCCTCGTGAGCGTAGATGTTCCCAATCCTCATGAGCGTAGATGTTCCTCATCCTCGTGAGCGTAAATGTTCCCGTTCCCCGTGAGCGTAGATGTTCCCGATCCTCGTGAGCGTAGTTGTTCTTGATCCTCGTGAGCGTAGATGTTCCCAATCCTCGTGAGCGTAGATGTTCCCGATCCTCGCTAGCGTAGATGTCCCCGATCCTCGTGCGTAGATGTTCCCGATCCTCGTGAGCGTAGATGTTCCCGATTCTCGTAAGCGTAGATGTTCCCGATCCCCGTGAGCGTAGATGTTCCTGATCCTCGTGAGCGTAGATGTTCCCGATCCTACTGAGCGTAGATGTTCCCGATTCTCGTGAACGTAGATGTTCCTGATCTTCGTGAGCGTAGATGTTCCCGATCCTCATGAGCGTAGACGCTTATGATCCTCCTGAGCGTAGATGTTCCCCATCCTCGTGAGCGTAGATGTTCCCCATCCTCGTGAGCATAGATGTTCCCCATCCTCGTGAGCGTAGATATTCCCGATCCTCGTTAGCGTAGATGTCCCCGATCCTCGTGAGCGTAGATGTTCCCGATCCTCGTGCGCGTAGATGTTCCCGATCCTCACGAGCGTAGATGTTCCCGATTCTCGTGAGCGTAGATGTTCCTGATCCTCGTGAGTGTAGATGTTCCTTATCCTCACGAGCGTAGATGTTCCCGATCCTCGTGAACGTAGATATTCCTGATCCTCGTGAGCGTAGATGTTCCCGATCCTCGTGAGCGTAGATGTTCCCGATTCTCGTGAGCGTAGATGTTCCTAATCCTCGTGAGTGTAGATGTTCCTTATCCTCGTGAGCGTAGATGTTCCTGATCCTCGTGAGCGTAGATGTTCCTAATCCTCGTGAGTGTAGATGTTCCTTATTCTCACGAGCGTAGATATTCCTGATCCTCGTGAGTGTAGATGTTCCTTATCCTCACGAGCGTAGATATTCCTGATCCTCGTGAGTGTAGATGTTCCCGATCCTCACGAGCGTAGATATTCCCGATCCTCGTGAGCGTAGATGTTCCCGATCCTCGTGAGCGTAGATGTTCCCGATCCTCGTGAGCGTAGATGTTCCTGATCCTCGTGAGCGTAGATGTTCTTGATCCACGTGAGCTTAGATGTTCCCGATCCTCGTGAGAGTAGATGTTCGCGATCCTCGTAAGCGTAGATGTTCCCGATCCTCGTGAGCGTAGATGTTCCTGATCCTCGTGAGCGTAGATGTTCTTGATCCACGTGAGCTTAGATGTTCCCGATCCTCGTGAGAGTAGATGTTCGCGATCCTCGTAAGCGTAGATGTTCCTGATCCTCGTGAGTGTAGGTGTTCCTTATCCTCACGAGCGTAGATGTTTCCGATTCTCGTGAGCGTAGATGTTCCTGATCCTTGTGAGTGTAGATGTTCCTTATCCTCACGAGCGTAGATGTTTCCGATTCTCGTGAGCGTAGATGTTCCCGATCCTCGTGAGCGTAGATGTTCCTGATCCTCGTGAGTGTAGATGTTCCTTATCCTCACGAGCGTAGATGTTCCCGATTCTCGTGAGCGTAGATGTTCCTGATCCTCGTGAGTGTAGATGTTCCTTATCCTCACGAGCGTAGATGTTCCCGATCCTCGTGAGCGTAGATGTTCCCGATCTTCGTGAGCGTAGATGTTCTTGATCCACGTGAGCTTAGATGTTCCCGATCCTCGTGAGAGTAGATGTTCCCGATCCTCGTAAGCGTAGATGTTCCTGATCCTCGTGAGTGTAGATGTTCCTTATCCTCACGAGCGTAGATGTTTCCGATTCTCGTGAGCGTAGATGTTCCTGATCCTCGTGAGTGTAGCTGTTCCTTATCCTCACGAGCGTAGATGTTCCCGATCCTCGTGAGCGTAGACGTTCTTGATCCACGTGAGCTTAGATGTTCCCGATCCTCGTGAGAGTAGATGTTCCCGATCCTCGTGAGTGTAGATGTTCCTTATCCTCACGAGCGTAGATGTTCCCGATCCTCGTGAGCGTAGATGTTTCCGATCCTCGTGAGCGTAGATGTTCCAGATCCTCGGGAGCGTAGATGTTCCCGATTCTCGTGAGCGTAGATGTTCCTGATCCTAGTGAGTGTAGATGTTCCTTATCCTCACGAGCTTTGATATTCCTGATCCTCGTGAGCGTAGATGTTCCCGATCCTCGTGAGCTTAGATGTTCCCGATCCTCGTGAGCGTAGATGTTCCCGATCCTCGTGAGCGTAGATGTTCCCGATCCTCGTGAGCGTAGATGTTCCCGATCCTCGTGAGCGTAGATGTTCCCGATCCTCGTGAGCGTAGATGTTCCCGATCCTCGTGAGCGTAGATGTTCCCGATCCTCGGGAGCGTAGATGTTCCCTATCCTCGTGAGCGTAGATGTTCCCGATCCCCGTGAGAAGTTGGGAAGCGCCCAGTTCGCCAGCCCTGTATTCACCCCCCCCCCCCAAAGCTTGCCCATCTCCTGTGCTGTCTTTCTTTGGCCGTGGCACTGTGAGTGGGCTGTCCTACCTTCCGCCGCCAGGTTTCTATACGCGCCCGCTAGTCTTGCTTCGTTGCGGAGAATTTCAGCAGGCTTGTAAACGGAGAAAGCCTACACCGAGCTCTGCCATTCAACTGAATACGAATACAAAACTGTCATAGCATTAAGGTATGTTCGTGTCGGACAGAAAAAAGGAAAAACTAAAGGCCCATGAATAGAATGGTTGTGCTTACTTTCAAGTCCGTTTTGTTTTTCACTTCCACTGAAGACTTTACTTTCATATCTCCAGAACGAGAACATTTGGCCCCAGTACGCTTTTCTTTATACGCCAACCATGGACGCTTCCTTTCTTCATGTACTCATTTGTCAGTCCGGGACTTCGTTGACCAAATTAAACTGTCAGCCTTTGATCAAAGCGGAAGTGGCAGAAACGACAGGGAAGCCATTGCCAAGTCAGCAACGGCATCCTACATACAAATGATCAGGGCTGGTATGAAATATTTCGAATGAAATATTTCTTGAAATATTTCATGAAATATTTCATTGTTAATATTTCAAAAATTTCACATTTTTGAAATTTTTAAATAAGAAATAAGTTGGACGTCAAGAATACCAAATACTGACGGATACCTATCCACGGACATTCATCTTAAGTTTTCAGTGAACACACTGCGTTGGCACAACTCTACCAGTAAACAATACTGCCACAGAAATCCTGCGTAGTCTATGACTTTTGAGTAACAAAGGTAGCAGTTGCTGGTCCGCAGCACCGTTGACACATCTACTCCGGGTATCTGAGCGGGTGTTTCTAAGGGGTGGGGAGAGAGGCAGGAGGGTTTACAGTAACTGCTGAAAGGGTGCTCACTGTTAACGGCACAGGGGAAAGAGGTCGGAAATATACACAATAGGTCAAAAATATAGCAGACAATATGTTAGCTAAACAAACAGGGGGTAACTCACGCCCGAGTTTGTTTCAAGTTTAGCTGTTTGAATAGTCACCCTTGATTCTACAATTAAGCAGTGTTTCCCATTTAAACGAGAAAAAGCCTTGCCTTTACCCGGCTGTACGGTAAAGCGGTATGCAATTATCCGGTTAAAAATACATAATTTTATGCAATCAACCGATTTATGCGTTTAACCGGTGTGCGATTCTGTCATTTTATCAGTCTGCATGTTTGACGGTGGTGTTTGTTAAATTAAACAAACAGATATTACGCACAGCCTGGAAATGTGTTTTTTTCTAATGTACTTTGAAAGATTTCAAAAATTTCAATATTTCTGAAATATAATGCAAAAATTTCAAATTTCATGAAATTTTTAAAAATTTCGAAATTTTTACCAGCCCTGCAAATGATGGTCGGTAGCAACTTCTGATAGCCTCAAACACATAAAGGTTGCAGATAACAAAAAAAAACTTGTAAAAAGTTTTACTATGACTATTTTTTACCATTTTTGACTAAGTTTCCCAGGTTGAGAGACCGTTGCAATTTAACTTCTTTTTTTTTTACAAAAGGCGTTTTAAGACATTGTGATAGCCTTTTCGCGTTGTTTCGGAGGCTGTAGATTACAAAAATAACACCTCTAAAAACTAGACTGGCCACTGTTTTTGTTAAAACAAAAACGGATATGTCTCCCCCCCCCCCCCCCACCCAATCAGTCAAGTGGAAAAAATTCCTTGCTTAAAAGTACAACACTGGCGAGCCCAAAAAATTGAAAAAAAAATTGCCAAAAATACATTTTTACCGAAAATGAAGAAAAACTTCGCAGTAAAAATTTGCACTATATGTGGGTTCTTCTTGTCCCGTTTCAGCCTATTCCAACAAACTGTTTCGGAGATATCGCAACAATATGGCCCAAAAAAGGTAAAAATAAAAAATTTAAAAATTCACCAGGAATACATTTTCAACGGAAATGAAAAAAAAAATTGCAGTATACATTTGCGCTATTTGCGAACTGTTTTGAAGATATAGCCTGCCAAAGTGAACAAAAAATGCACGAAAACCCCCTATGTTCAAAAATTTGCCAAAATTAGAATTATTGAAGGACGAAAAAAATAACACGGGCATCATCTAGACATGTACCCCAATATGTCTGCACGTTTTGAAAAAAAATCGAGTCATTAATTTCATAAGAACTCACTGCGGACAAACGGAGGAGCTCATAACTAGATCCCTCCGTTTCACGAGGGATAATAAGACCAAGCAAGAGCAACTAACTAACCTCTAATGTGCAATCGAAGATCAACACTCAGTAATCCTGATCAAAGTTGGCATGAACAGCTCCATGTAACTTCAATGGATTATACTTAAAGGGAAAATGGGGGAGTGATTTTTGCAATTCATGTTATTACAATTCTTCTGGTGTACAACTTAAGATAAAAACTGATTTATCACTGACGCGACTCGCACCAGGAATTTATAATCAGTACAATTAATGATGTTCCCTGTAATCCTTGTAACAAGCTAAATGGATCCAATGACCTGCAATAAGTGTAATAATAAATTTTCAGATTGACCTTCAAGTGTGTTTTAGTGTTAAGTAATCACCCGGTTTAATTTTTTTTGTCGCCCAGTTAACTTTTATTTGTCGCGTAGTTGACCTTTTCTGTCACCCGGATGACCGCCCTTTTGTCGCCTAGTTGACCATTTACCAAAGGGAAAGACAACAAACTGCTGTTTGGTAAATCTGTGTTGCACAGCACCTGAGATCACTGACCATCCGCCGCGGGCTGGATTCGAACCAGTGACCTTGCGGCCGGATTGGCTTTCTTCCCGACAAGTATTACTTTCGTTCCATGAGAAGTAATATAAGAAAAAAACCTCTTTCTTTCGGGAAGAAATGTAGAAAAGTGCGAAGAAATAGTGCCATTTAAAGATACGCCATTGAAACAGTAAGTGTAAAGTGCCAGTTGCTTTTAGGACCCACTACATAGCTATTACGACAAAGGCAGGCGAAATCTTCCCTTTTACAAATAAGTAAATAAGCAATACTCAGGTGACTGTCTGATGCAGTAAAGGCACTGTCTGATGCAGTAAAGGCACTGTCTGATGCAGTAAAGGCACTGTCTGATGCAGTAAAGGCACTGTCTTTACTGTAGTTAAAAAGTCAATACTGGGAGTTAATGTCAAACGTAGTTGTAATTAAAGAAAGTAAACTTGACATTCAATAACCCCAAAGTTTGGGTTTGCGGTTCTGTTCCGTACGAGCTACGACCCCACCCCTTATTTAAATATCCGCAGTCAATGCATCTTACAACGCAGTATCGCAAATCAGGTCTCAGAATGAATAGAAAACACAACACGTTTTAGATGGAAATGTTTAAAAAAACAATGGGGTCATGAAGGAAACTGGTACAAGATATTCCACGCTCTTGTTGAAAACTGTATTACATGCTTTCGAAAGAGTACGATATCTCTATGCTTATTTTCATAATTCATGTTTTATACAATACGTGTCTGGGTCAATACAATGTTTGTGTGGGTTCTTTTCTGTGCAAAAACATTAATGTTTAGACATAAAAATGCGCTGGACCCCGGGTCACTTTCAACCCCGGGGTTGAGTGTGTCCCCACGGGTACACGGGGTCCCCGGGTAACCTTATTCAACCCTAAATCAGTTACTTGTTAAGACGGAAGTAGCATCTAGAATCCAATACTACAACACCAGTAATGTGTTTATCTGGCGGCCACTTGCCTTGTAGCATCTGAGAGCGCTCTAGCAAGTCGTCATTGTTCACAACTTTCTTCCTCACTTTCATACGGGCGAGTTCTGACGCCAGGGCAGATCTGTGCTTGGACAGTAAATCCTACATACAAAACGCCGCCAAAGAATGCAGTAAATGTAAAATTTTTAAGCAATCAGTGACGAAAATAGCCAGTGTATGTAACATTTTCAACCAACTCGATGACACAGGCCCCCAAAATTCAGCACTGGTAACATCTTAAAAGTTCGTACTTGATTAGAATCTTTACATACGGATAATTTTCCCATAGATAACAGTTTTATTAGGCGAGCTGTATCACTGAAACTTTGCAACATTAAATAAAAAGAAAATGAGTGAAGTGTTAAATATATGCCGTTATTAATTGAGTAGAATAAAGCTTCAACAGAAAAAATATTTTCGACACAACAAGCACGGCGAACGTAACGCCAGGCATACATATGTCCCTCACTTTTTCTCTCCCGTAGAGACCTTTGCCAAAGAGTAGCGCATAGACGAGAACCCGGGCCAGCCATACGTCGTCTCGGAGCCGCTTCACTTCTTGCCGTAGTGACACTTTCTCAATAAGCGTGTCAAGAACTTGTTTGTATTTCAGAGTTTCGCAGACTAGGGCAAGCAGCAATTTTTTATTCTGAAAAAATAATAATAACACATACAACAGTAATAAACAGCACTATCCAAGGACATTGTGTCCAGTCGTAAAAGCGAAGATATTACAAAGGTGAAAGGAGAAACTGACGAATTTTGATAAAATTCAGATTTGATGGAAGGCCTCCTGGGCAACACTGCTATTAAATATACAATTGGACAGGGTCTGTGGGACAAACAGCATTTTGTGTTTCTCTTAAATAAAGAGTGGCCAAAAATAAAAGTTTTTTAAAGGTTTTGCTTACATACTATTTCGTCCAAACTGTCAGATTGTTTCTACATCTTGACTGACAATCTGCAGTTTGTGCTCAAACTTTACACAAATGCGAGGGGGCAGGGAACGAATGGCTACAGTAGATCCAAATTGGTGGAATTGAAAAAAAAATCTTCCGTGGCTGAAAACACTTTTTATTTCTTAACTATCGCAAAATAGGAAAATCTGACTCGAAAGGGTTAGAAACTTTACATCTGTCTTATTTAGTTAAGTCCGAATTGAAGATTTTGTTGACACCAATTGCGATCCACTCCAATCAATTCTATCTCCACCCCCTCGTACTATAACCATTCGTTCTCCTACCCCTAGTATATATGCAAAATAAGAAATATTTGAATCGAAAGGGTTGGCAAATTCGCATCCGGCTTATTCAGTTTAGTTAGAACTGTACATTTCCTTTTCGACAATTACGATCTACTCCAACCAATTCTACTTCCTCTCCCTCGTTGAACATCGAATAACTTTTATATCGTGTTCTTTATTACTCCATACTTAGAACAAAACGGTTTTTTTTTCAAGCGTCTAAAGTTTGAGTAGCTCCAAGAAGCGGTACCGTAATTTACAAAGTTTCAAAGCCTCGCTCTATGACCATAAGCAAGGCAAATGCGCTCGCTTTGAGGCACTCCTGTGGCTACTTTGCGCAAGATTCAACGACCCATAAGTCGTTATTGGCATTTGCTAAAGGCCCTCAAAGTACAACGGTAACGATATACAACTTCTTGGTTACCATATTTTAAAAGAAAATAATACGGAAATAACCACAAATCTTCCGCAATTATTGACATTTGTTTGCATACAGGGAGCATACTTTATTACGTGAAAAAGTAACAATATTTTTTGCAATTATCCACCAAATTGAATTGATACTTGAAAAAGAACGTAAAAAATAAAAAGTCAAATATTGTGGGTGTACATAATAAATCTATAGGTAACTCTGCACCTATTAACTATTTTAGTATATATTTTACAAATAAACTATGACCCCTTTATTTAAATTTTTGGTCACTTGACTTTGGTCACGTGACATTTAAAGGGCCGGAATGTAAACAAACACTTGACAGGTAGGTGCAGAAACTAACTTCTCTGCACTTTTATGAACAAAAAAAAAAAAAAAGAAAAAAAGGAAAAAAGATATGCAGCTCACTAAAAATTGTGCCTGTTTTACACAAAGGGTATATTGGGCATGTACTTTCTGTAAATGTTTGAATAACAGGGACTCGTATGCAGGATTCGTGCCTCAGAGCATATGAAGTTGACCACTATTAGTGGAACAGTGGAAGGCTTCGTAGCTCTGACACAGAGATATACGATGTTATACAAGTCAGAGGTACTCGGAGCTAGTTTGAGGTGAACTTAAGCACAAATTCCACATCGCCAATCAAAATACTACTCCGATCACTACAGTACTCATCATTGCCTATGATTTACCTTTTCTTGCTGTAATTTTTTAAAATATTTAATTACAAATATGTAAATATGAATGTATTTTACAGAGGAGTAAATCAAATATCTATCTAGCTAATAGTACTCATTATCGCCCATTATTGTGTACAAAAAACCGCAGTGATCAATACAAACCTTATTTTTGTTTGCATGAATCAACGATTTAATATTTCCCTTTTTACTTTCGCAAGCACTTAATATATTTGCTGCGTGCGTAAATGACATTTTCAAGGCGTACTCAAAACGCAAGAAAGCATTGTTTACACTATGAAGACTGGTACCCTACATCATCAAGGGGTACATTCTTTTAGATTTTGCGTGAAACTGAAAAGCAACTCTCCAAACAGATCCGAGAAGCTTCAGAGACACCGTTCAAAAGAACACGTCTAAAAAATTGAGAAATAAAAACAAAAATATAGGTATTTGGTGCTTATTTCAAGGTGATAATTTTATGTAATTTTATGCCCAGAAATATATCCTGTGACAATCGTTTGTTGGGACATTGGTTGAAATTTGAGAAGTTTTACCTAATAAAGCCCCTACCACTGCAGAAGTCCCAACGGTGATACGGATTCGACCTCAACTTATAGTTATTAAGGATAAATTTTTTGGTCCTCTTGTACTTCACTAAACATAGTGCAATCACATGTAAAATCCTACTTGAACTAAATTTCTACTCCTAAAAGAGTTTTTTTTTTTTGGCTTGTTTTCATACGCATTAAAACATGCGCAAAGCTGCGTAGAGTTAGGCTTGTCTTTAAGAAGCTGTCCAAAAAAAAAAAAAAAAAAAAAAAAAAAAAAAAAAACAGAATACTGTCTTAAAACACAAAATAGATGTTGATGACAATGACGATATGATGTTTACAATCTTCCAACTAAAGCTGGATACCAGTGAATCAGATTGCTTGTGATTCTGTTGCTTTTGATGCTCTGCGTGATGTAAGTGTATAATATATAAACCACAAGTAATTTATCCGGTCTAAAAGCAATTTAAAGTCTTACTAGTTGCTTGTCGCCATTTTGATTTAACAGTCTCAATTACGCTTTTACGAAAATCTGATGTGTCTCAAGCTTTTTTCCTAAGACGTTTCAGAATATCTTACGACATTCAGAATCCCAAAAAACGATGGTCTGAGAATATCTTAACACAACATTATAATTCCAAAAAAGCGGTATTAAATGCCTATGGGTACATTCTTTTGAGCCTCTCAGAAAACTGAGAATCCACTCTCCAAACAGACCAGAGAAGCTTCAGAGACACCGTTCAAAAGAAGACGTCTAAAAAAACCAAGAAATAAAAAAACAAGTCTAGTTATTTGGTGTTAATTTTAGATAAATATATATTTGTATGCCCAGAAATATATCCTTTGACAACCGTTTGTTGGGGCATTGATTGAAATATGAACTGTTTCACCTAATAAAGTCCCTGCCAATGCAGACCTCAACCTATAGCTATTATTTGAACTATAAAGACAAGGAGAGCTATTGTGATAATTAGTTAGGAGGGTGACATGGAGGGTGTTTTTTACGTTTTTAGAGAAGTCTTTTCTACTACATGTGGACTTCAACCGAATATTTTCCGCATCATATTAAAGGCCAATCCCCTTCCCCTTCCCACCCCATTCCCTACTGGTTTAATATATCGCACTGAAATAAGAACTGCATTGTGTTTCATGTAAATGTTAACATTGTGGAAAGTTGTATAAGCTTTCAAGAGCATAATTTTGCTTAGAGAAAGCAAAGTGCTGCTTTATCTGAAGTATTTTATTTCTTACTAATCATTTTTACGGCTAAAATATCTTGAAGGCGTAGAAGCCATCACTATGAGTTTTCCAATGCGAACATTGGTTATCGCAATCCATAAATAAATAAAAACATTTGTGTAACTAATGGCACCACATGGGTACCCTTAACCGGTGCCCTGTTGCCACGTTTACAATGCTTGCCAACCAACCAACCAATCAGTGTCGGTGCCGTTCCTGTTATGTGATCGAACCATACCAAACTTATCGTACCAGACGATCCCAATTGATGTGTGAGGGGGGTGAGTACAATTTCAGTGATGGCTTCTACGTCTGCAAGATATTTTACTCATAAAAATGAGTCTTACTTAATTCAATACTTCAGTTTTAATTTCGAAAATATTGGCTTGTAGACTAGCCTTTCTTGTTTGCCACCGCTATGGGAGACTCAAACTGGCGGTAGGAATTGAATACTCAATGCATACGAACTGCCTGACACGCGGTCTACAAGACATTGTGTCAGAAAGAAGGCAGAAATAAAAGAACTAAATTCAGCTTATCCTTTTAATTTCAGTGGGAATTCACCGCGTGCTGCCCGTTCAACTAAAATTAATAATATTTAGTGGGGCTTCACCCCGAAGTGCAGACTGTGAACAATATATGGCTCGATCATACCAGCATTATCATACGAACGAGTGTCTCACCCTTCTTTTCACAAAGAGAGGAATGCTAGAAACCGATAAGTTGCCCATTAACCTTTGTTCCGACCCGTCGCAGTAGCGTAATATACCATGTGCAAAATCGCACTGTCCAACAACAGAATCATGGCACAAACTGCACTGCGTCGGATCGGTAAGAGAACAGTCACGTAATAGGCAAGTTGATATTATCGCTGCAGACCCGAGCTGTGCATCAACCATAAGTCTATTAAGCGACAATTTCTGTTGAATTACATGCTAACAATATAGACGCTTGGGAAAGATCTACCGTAAAACTACGCATGAAAGATATAAACAGACGACGCTGTAAGTTGTTGCGATAAGTACTCGACCCTTTAACATACATGCGTAGTAGGGAGACGTTACCGTACACCCGGCAAGGCTGATATCACAATCTACTTAAACTTACCCAAACCTTAGTCACAATGTGCCTCTTACCCCAAAAAGATGGAAATGGTTTTAGAACCACCGCCTCCAACGAAGCGTTGACCTGACTAACAGATTTTTGTAATGCCTGTATACGCACTTAAGGGTAAGTAACAAGTCCGAAATTATAGAATGATGGAAAGGTGGCGATGTGAGATACTTCAAAACCAATGACAAATCAATCCCAAGGTATTACTGTCCTATCCACAATAGGTCGTTCCAACTGAAAAGACCTAATCAAATCCTACAACACTTCACAGGATGACAAACCATAACCGGATGCTCTCTTCAAAATAAATGTGAGAGCTGAGCAATAAGTCATAATCGATCTAACCAACACCCTCCTGACCTCGAACAAATACAGAAAAAAGTCGGCCACTGCCACTGCCGTAGCTGCCACGGGATCGATGCCCCTATCAAGACACCATGACTCGAACAAACGCCAATGTGAATAAGTACACGTTGTTAGTAGAGTCCTTATGAATTCTGTTTTTTCTCTGTATTACTCATTGAAAGAAACCCTTGGATTTCAGGAAGGAAAACTTAAGCACCAAAGTTTCAGTCCAAACAACTGAGGATTTGGATGATAATGATCCCAATGAGGTGACACAGACTGCCCTACTCCAGGGGAACTGGAAGACTCATGACGCACGGTAACCGCAACAACAAAGTAAACCAAGGCAGTTCTGGAAGATCGGGGGCTAACAGCAAGAGACGTGCCAGACCTTCGTGAGAAACTTCATCATGAGAGACGACGGTGGATATGCAAACAATTGCTGCCACATCAACACAGGGAGACATGTACAACGGAAGACGATGATTGAGAGAATTGGCAGATAGATCGACCTGAAATGGACCCCATGGAAACTGCGACGCACTCAAGCGAAACTTATAATCAACTAACGTCCATTCGGTGTGAACAGTCTGACACATCCGAGAAGCTGAATCCGCGAGAACATTCAGACTGACTGCAATGTAAGAGGGCTGAATGGAAAAAAACACAATCACGAGCAACCAACAGGACCTGTATGGTGAGACGAGACAGCGCGGCAGGGTCAGAAACTGAACCCCATGAATCCCAGAGTTTGATAAACTATCAAAACCGCTTTCATTTCCAGCACATTGATATGCAATCGTTGTTCTGGCTGGGTCAACAACCCTTCCACATTCTGCATTCCTGTCCATCGTGATATCACTGGCCAACGGAGCGTGCAACAACGATTGAATGGGACTCTGCAAAGCAGGCGTCGCAGTTACCACCGAAGTTCCCATGGGTGACGTCACATCTACCTGACCCTGCTGCACAACATACACAGTTTGTGATGACACTACAGATTTCAAAATCGGCAAAGGAATAATCTTAGCTTTAATTTTCACCGATTACATAGAATCCTGTGCCTCCGTATCCAATCTAACAACCGTAGGCGGCTTAAGAAGTGAAAGCGAGTCAATCAATGCTGACGACTTGTCACCTCTGGAGCGTTTGTGGCCTCTAGCACGGAACCTCGCAGACTCCTGCTGCCGCAGTAGGAAGAAAAAAATAGAATCATCCAAGTATGATCGTAATTGTTATCCAAAGTGCATGGCTGAATACTCCAGCGACGCAAACAGGCAGTGCATCTTGAATGCGGGTCACCAGTACGCTTGATGTGAGCACAAGAGTCCGGGATAGTCACTGAATCTACAACCAACACAACCATGTAAGTATATGGTAGTCACCAACAATAATCTGTAAAACAGGATATATTAATGATGAGATAAAAAAAAACTAGTATGTTATCATCAAACTGTTTAGGAGCAAAACATAAGGTGTATGATACAGCCTGAAAGTAATACCCGTCACTGCAGCGCGTACCATGTGATCGAGTCGTTGCAAACACGACCTGGTACCGCTGCAACCCGTCGAAGTCACGGGTCGTGACAGTTGCGAGCTTCTCAGTGACGACCCGCCACAATCACGGGTGTAACAAACACAACCTAGCCCCGTGACGACCCGTGGCATTAACGTATCATAACAGACACAAGTCGCTGTGCCGGCGAGTGGCTGTAAACACGTCCCATGAGTGCAGCAAGTCGTCGCAGACACGTCTGGTGATGACAGCGAGTTGCCAGAAACACCGCCCGTGAACACAGCGATTCCTCACAAACACGACCATTGAGTACAGCGAGTCGATGCAGACACGACTTGCAAACAACGACAAGTCGCCACAAATACCGTCCTGAGTTGTATTCGTTACTCCCACGAGTCATAACCAACACGGCGTAGCAGACTGCAAGGGGAAACAACCCCATACTGAGCTAGTACAATGACACGTGATCGATGCTATCACCATGTTTGCGTTGCGACGACCCGTCACTGAGTCCTATATGAACAGAAGCGGCCACACTACTCCATACCGTGATATATAGTTACAATAGTAAATGTTTATCAACAGAAAGAGACAGTGTCCCCAAAGAGGAGTTGCCGCAGTATCGAGGCAGTGGAAGAAAACATTTCCTAAACCCGTGATAACTGCATGTCCGACCACCCTACAATGCTTGTTGCTGGTAGAAGGAAAGGAGGGCGGTGGAAAGGTGAAACTTTCCTGTTTGCTGAGCCGACTCAATGCAAACTGTTTGCTGACCAGAAGGGAAACCCTCGAAATGGAAACCGAAAAAATCGCCTAGAAACCACCTCACTGTCTATTACACATAACCTACAAAAGCCGGTCTGACAAAACCCAGAACTATCACGCTTAGGAATCAGCAAAGTCAGCAAAACAGGCCAAAACGTATACCCAGCAAGAAAACAGTTAGAGTATAGAGATAATATCCAAGATAAATAATATCCAAAAATATTTTTAGAAAAATTTTACCGAAGAAAAATCTTCTGTTTTTCGGATCGCAATAAGTCGGAAATGGTTCAATCACATGACAGGAACTGTACCGACGCTGATTGGTCGGTTGGTTGACAAGCATTGTAAACCTAGCAACAGGGCCCGGTTAAGGGTACCCATGTGGTGCTATTAGTTCACAAAAGTTTTTATTTATTTATGGATTGCCATAACCAATGTTCACATTGGAAAACCTATGGTGATGGCTTCGTTGTCTACAAGCCGATAGTTCCAAAATTGAAATGGTATATTATTATCTGTACTTGATTAGCTTAATAAGAAACTGCTTTAAAACATTACCTCTAAATAAATAAATTATGTCACCCAACACACAAAAAAACACTCTATAAATATTATGGCTGAGGAGCGAAATCGACTTTGGCTTTGTACTGAACATGTTATTCTCTGACATCGCACACACAAGATGACATAATTCACAGAGAACAGAGAACTGGACATATTCATAAGTTTAAGAATAGTAAATCAATGTATAATTGTAGTTATAAAAATGGTAGAAGAGTTTGAAATAATGATACAGCGAACGAACAGAGTTATGAAGACGTAAAAATATGTGTATCCACTTGGTATCATGTGTTTTACAACACATGTCCACTCACTGACCTCCACCTCCAAAACAGGAGAAATAGGGTTAATTTTGAAGTCAAACTAGGAGTGCCAATTTCGTTAAAGGAGAGGGGGATAATTTTCATTCAGTACTCTGAGTTTCAAACAAAAGGTGATATGTCTTTTGGTATGTAAGTATGCAACCCCTGTTCGAATAAAAAAGATGATATTTCAGGAAACAGATTCACAAATAGCAATAAAAACCAAAGAAGTAAATTTTTTTAGCAATGCTAGTTATCATTGTAAGTCTAGGAAGTACACATAAGGGTGCCATCTACTCAAGGGATTTACGTTCTTATATTGTTGCTTTAATTAATGTCATTTCATTACACTGATGCCAGCAGTTTTCATTTGGCAAATACAAGATAATTGTTTCCATCACAGGAACCACTCTCTATGTTGTTGTGAGTGCGTGCTCTTAAATGTTAATTATAAAAAAGTAAAAAACCAGACAGATACTAGACTAGAATTTGCCTATGCGGTCAAAGTATAGGAGTTTCGCCAATTTAAGTAGTTTATAATCTACTGTTATGTGTGTCGTGTGACAGACCCAATAGCAACTATGGGCCCATCAAGTGAAAGAAGTAAAAGCCCGTTATGTGACTCTTCTTTTCAGGAACCTGTCATGTAAAATTCTTTTCTTCCAATTCGATTCTTATGAGATTTGTTATTTCTTAAATTTCCAATTTAGGTATTATTTTCATTTTCAATATGAGGCTTGCAGCATGGAAGAGCGGGCGGGTGGAAGTTTCTTTTGCAGTTAAAAAGACAGAAATTTTGAAAAAGACAAGAAGCTCTTTTTCTGTCAGGACAGTACGTTAAAGGGACCCAAAACCAAAATTTTGATATTGAATTATCATTATTCCTCGACGAGGAGTTAGGTTGTGCCAACGAGTACGATTTAAATCTATTGTAAAATCTATCATGTTCATGGACAGACTTATTGACCTAATGATTTGCAGTTCACACAGCTGAACATTGGCTAAGCCACTTACATGCTTAAGTAACACCATGTAAGAATAACTCAGCTCACTGTAATATCGATTGCATATTAAGAAGGTGAAGACACAGCATTTAGTAATACGGTGAAAACATCCATAAAATAGAAAAAACAACACTGTAAACAGTTAGTGAGTTAGAAGGCTTGAATAGCCCTCGTAACTGAACAAATTTCGCTACAACAACAAAAAATGGAATCTGTCAATAGAAGAAACAAGATTCACACATAGCTCCCTGCTTGTTGAGAAGGGAAACTATTTGTTTCCTTTTAGCTCGAAGCACCAGAAAATTTTTAGGGAGATTTTCTATCTCAGTTCGGCTGACATGTATGAGCTAGCTTACTAGAAAAAGTATTAAAACATTTGTACGAAAGCATACTAAAGTTTATAGAAACACAAGGATAGGTTTAAAATATACAAGCTATGGCAGCCTTAAAATATCTGTACAATAGTAGCCCTTGAGAAAAATTAGTGCATGCGAATCCGGGAAATGTTCCGATAGACAATTGCCAACTGAATATTTTCCAACTGCCCATTTTAAAAGTTATTTTTCCACCGCGGTATTTTTACCATTTTAAGAAATCGTACATGATTTACGTTTTTATTTATCGAGGAGTTTTTATTGGATTTGTATTCGTAAAATACCGCAGTTAGATTTAACCAGGAGATATATATATATATATATATATATATATATATATATATATATATATATATATATATATATATATATATATATATATATATATATATATATATATATATTGACAATTAAATACGCATTGTTCTCTTTAAAGTGATATTTATCAAGCTGATATAATCCCCCGTTCTATTGTTGAACAACAGATTTACCGTGCCTATTAGAATCTTTGCTTTGCTTATCCAACTGTCTTTAACTTCGAATACCATAATATAGCACAATATAACGTAAATTGCAATGGTTTGTTTATTTTCATTGGCTAGAGACTCTTGTTGAGTTCAAACAACTTTACTTTCGATAGTAAGCTTATCAGTTTATTAGTTTAGCAGGTGCAGTTCACACACAACTACACAAGTTTGCGCTTAACATTAGTTTATTTATGGTAATCTTATATGTTTTCCCTGAAAATGGTGGCATTTATCTCATTTTTAAAGGAAAATAATAACTACGGTGGAAAATTACTTTTCAACAGTTAAAAAATGGCGGTTAGAAATGTTCAGTTTTAAATTGTCCAATAAAAAATATCTATACGGATCTGTACTGATGTGGGTTTGAAATTGCTTATAACACAAGTTTGCTAACATATAATTGATAACTCTAGTGCCAATATCCTTATATAAGTATTTTGTACTAAAAGCTTACGGAGTTAAACAACACTGTACGGTATACAACAACCTGTCAACAGTCATAAGTGTTGCACACTCAACTCAGCTCTTGAAGCCAACATGCACCTAAGATAATAATAAGAATAATTATAATCTTTCGTTTATTTATTTAGTTTTATTGATATATATCTCAGACTTGGTGCTGAAAGCTGTTTCCATAATCGGTAGTCCTCCTGTTGTATAAGTAATGTGCTATGACTGTTAAGCACTCGCCATCTTCTCTTGGTTATTACTCTGTCTGGTGTTTTTGTTGGCACTTAAGTCAAAGGCGTTGCTGAAAATAATGTTCCTGGACTAGTTCTCTGCAATACGTATAGTTATGAACGCGATACTGCAGAGATGGGCGAAAAACGATTATTCCATGATTCAAGGATACTTATAACATTTAAGAGAAATTCGGTGAGGCATGGTATGTAACAATTGCAATCGGGCGTGATATTTTGTATGTAAGTAACTGCGATTCAAATAACTTAAGACAGGTCTGCAAATCTATCAAATGGGTTTCTTCGCGTAATAAATCCCAGTGCGGTATCTCTCCCACTGCAGTTTATCACTTCATAAAATCAATTATTACACTTGAGGATTTTCAATTCCATAGATTATTGAATCCGCACCATTCGGTAAAGTGTTTCTGTGTGATTCCTTTTTATCCCACCATAACCTTGTCATCTGAGACGGTTAGGGGTAAGACAACTAAATTTTGCAGAGACATGCTGTAGTATGTCTACTTGGTCCACTTAAATTTTTAAGAAATTCATTAACATTTTACACGTAAAAATAGACATTGAAATGTTACAATTGAAGCCAAAAAACCTATGGTAGCTATCTATATTTACCTCTGCTCAATAAATGAGCAAATACTGCGTGTGTATGTGTTTGGCGTTGTATCTTGCCATGGGGCTGAACAGCAAATATATCAGCGGAGATGCTAAGGTCACATGTTTTTTGGATTCTCAACACTTGCTATTAAGTTGTATTCACTTTATACACACATAATTTTTCCTCGTCACACTTTGTCAGTAGTTTGTCAAGAACTTGTCAGTTGATTGTCAGTTTGACAAGTTTAACCTCGTCAGGGTCTTGACGAGTTTCTGACCAATGCCTCGTCACACATTGACAAACACTTGTCGCTATCTTGTCAGAAACTTGTCAAAAATTTGTCAAGTATTGCGTCACCATGACGTCACACCCTTTTCAAAACAAGTGAAAACACGCGGACATACTTTTTGATATTTCTTAGGTATTAATGAATATTACTAAAAATTTCAAATTATGACGTCTTAAAAACATGTTTATTGGATAAACCATGATGTAAGTGCACACATCATATTCTCTGCATGTTTTGAAATAAGTTGTGATGTTTGTAAAATGCTTGTGAAATTTGTGAAAATTGCATTATCGCCCAATGTTGCAATGAATAATGTATATTGTGTACTTACTGGCATGTAATCAATGGATTCGATTATTTTAATGTTTAATATAACAAAACCTGATGGTATAACTATTAAAATAACAACTGATGGTATAAATATCAAAATCTGCAGCTTATGCGTTCGCAAGTAAACCGCCATGTGCCATATATTATATATTACAATACTGCAAAACTTGTCAGCAACTTGTCATAAGATTGTCGGAAACTTGTCACAAGTTCGTCAACCTGACCAATTTGATGTGAAAGAACTGCCCTGGGAATTTCAAGCCTTACGATGCTTCCGCCTCTTAACTAAAACTTAATCTTTTAGAAAGAAATCCAATTCAGCCGTCATTTCAGAAATCAGTAAATAAATAATATCAGTTAATAAATAAAAAACATAAGAATTTTATTGATATAATATATCATCAAAAATCAGGTATCGAAATGAGTAAAAAAATCCTCTTGTCAAAATATCGTTACAATATTCGTGACTTCATCAAAATTATCAAATGGCACATTAAATTTTTTTTAATGTCTTGAAAATATACCTTTCGA
Organism: Protula sp. h YS-2021; assembly: GCA_949752745.1. Taxonomy (NCBI): domain Eukaryota; kingdom Metazoa; phylum Annelida; class Polychaeta; order Sabellida; family Serpulidae; genus Protula; species Protula sp. h YS-2021. The sequence continues at coordinate 88,359,422 of OX457026.1, forward strand.
TTATTTTTATTTTTTTTCGAGGCATTTTCAAAATGTTCCTCCTCCCACAATTTTGTTTTGTCTTCCATTTTAGTCCGAATGGTTCTCAGGTGACTCTTTGTTTAAAGAAATACTTGTTGAGTACTTGGGTAATTGTTGGCTCAATAGATCCTCAGTAAGAAGGATGCCTTTCTGTGCCTTTTCTGCTTTTTCTGCTGATGTAAGTACACTTTGGGTACGATCCCATACAGTGAAAGAGGTAAGGGGGTTGGTGTTGAGATCCGTGACAGAATTAGATAGAAGTGGGTGGGGGGGGGTGACGGTTATCAAAAACAATGAAAATGGGGAATTGGCGATGTGACGACCACCTTTCAGATGTTTCGGATAAAAATAACAGAGCATAACTCATTACGAGCGACAGCCTTCAGGATCCAGATAAAAAGACGTCCAGGAAAACCTGTTTTTATCCTCCCCCTTCTGGAATCAGACGAAAAGACAAACAGCAAGGCCGGTGGAAAAGGATGGCAGGGGAGGGGGTGGGGATGGGCTAACATTTGTTTTTGTTGACAAAACAAAAAACAATGACTGTCTAATAAAAGAGTTTGACATGTTCGGGTATTCTGATGTTGGTGTACACTGGCCACTCTAGTATAATTACATATTAATGTTTGGGGCTGGTAACGATGTCCCTGAACATTATTATTATACTTGATTAACTTGAACTTAGTTGGCCACAATGTCCTTAGACAATGGTGTTAATTTAAATGTTTTCGAATCGTAATTATTTTGTCTAATATTCTTTATTCGGATAGTTCGTCAATCACTTGTCAAAGATATTTTGATGAATTTATGACAAGATACTGGTAAACTGCAAATTAGGATTTGACAAATACATGACAAGAAAATGACAAACCAGTGACAAAGACATATTTTTGACAAATTTACATTGTTGAGTTAGGCATCGTCAGGTTGACGAGTTAAGAGTCGTCAATCAATTTGACGAAGTTTTGACGAATTTTTGACAAATTGACAAGTTCGAAGTGACGAGTTTCTGACGAATTATTAACATGACGAATTAATGACAAGCTGTAAATTGACGAAGTAATGACAAATTTCTGACAAAGTTTTGACAAATTTTTGATTGGAATTCGTTGAATTGGGCATCGCCAAATGGACAAGGCAAATTAGTCAGTCTCTTGTCAGTTCGGCAACTTTTCGACAAATTCTTGACGAATTCAACGAATTCCAATCAAACACTTTGTCAACACTTTGTCATAAATTTGTCATTAATTCGTCAGTTTACCGCTTGTCATTAATTCGTCATGCTAATAATTACTCAATAATTCGTCAGAAGCTCGTCATTTCGAACTTGTCAATTTGTCAAAAATTCGTCAAAGCTTCGTCAAATTGATTGACGACTCTTAACTCGTCAACCTGACGATGCCTAACTCAACGATGTAAATTTGTCAAACATTTGTCTTTGTCACTGGCTTGTCATTTTCTTGTCACGCATTTGTCAAATCCTAATTTGCAGTTTGTCAATATCTTGTCACAAATTCATCAAAATATCTTTGACAAGTGATTGACGAACTATCCGAATAAAGAATATTAGACAAAATAATTACGATTTGAAAACATTTAAATTAACACCATTGTCTAAGGACATTGTGGCCAACTAAGTTCAAGTTAATCAAGTATAATAAGAATATTCAGGGACATTGTTACCAGCCCCAAACATTAATATGTAATTATACTAGATTGGCCAGTGTACACTAACATCAGAATACCCGAACATGTCAAACTTTTTTATTAGGCAGTCATTGTTTTTTATTCCTGTCAACAAAAACAAATGTTAGCCCATCCCCATCCCCTCCCCTGCCATCCTTTTCCTCCGTCTGTCTTTCCCGTTTACAAAGTTTTACAATTTTGTACTATTTCAAAATTAAGACTATTATCTTATATAAATATGAATGAATATATATATATGGGATATATGGATATGTGGATATGTGTATGGAAACATGTTTAGCCATGTGGAATGTGCGACTATAAACTATACTCTACGTCTTTTTTATTCGGATCTGGAAGGTAATCACCGTAAAGGTTTTACTGTTAGTCTTTTTCATCTGGGTCACGACAAGCAGGTCTTACTGTTTGTCTTTTCATCTGATTCCGGAAGGGGGTGGCTAAAAACAGGTTTTCTGTACGTCTTTTTATGCGGATCTTGAAGGTTGTCCCTCGTAATGAGTTATGCCATGGTATTTTTATCCGAAACACCTGAAAGGTGGTCGCCACATCGCCTATTCGCTATTTGATTGTTTTTGATAACCGTCACCCACCCCCACTTCCATCTAATGTCGGCACGGATCTCAACACAACATTAACCCCCTTACCTCTTTCGCTGTGTGGGACCGTACCCAAAGTGTACTTACATCAGCAGAAAAAAAGAAGGCACAGAAAGGCATCCTTCTTACTGAGGATCTATTGCGCCATTTTTTTGCGACAATTATCCAAGTACTCAACAAGCATTTTTTTAAACAAAGATTATCCTGAGAACCATTCGAACTAAAATGGAAGCAAAACAAAATTGTGGGAGAAGGAACATTTCGAAAATGCCTAAAAAAATAATAATAATCAAATCATATTTTCAAGACATTCCAAAAATTTTAATATGCCATTTGATAATTTTAATGAAGTCAGGAATATTATAATGATATTGTGACAAAGAGGATTTTTTTACTCATTTCGATAGCTGATTTTTAATGATATATTATATCAATAAATTTCTTATATTTTTTATTTATTAACTGATATTATTTATTCATTGATATCTGAAATGACGACTGAATTGGGTTTCTTTCTAAAAGTTTTAGAGGTGGAAGTATCGTAAGGCATGAAATTCCCAGGGCAGTCCTTTCACATCAAATTGGTCAGGTTGACGAACTTGTGACAAGTTTCCGACAATTTTATGACAAGTTGCTGACAAGTTTTGCAGTATTGTAATATGTAATATATTGCACATGGTGGTTTACGTACGACAATTAACTGCAGATTTTGATATTTATACCATCAGTTTTTATTTTGATAGTTATACCATCAGGTTTTGTTATATTAAACATTAAAATAATCGAATCCATTCACCCTGTTTGATTACATATCAGTAAGTACACAGTATACATTATTCATTGCAACATTGGGCGACATTACAATTTTCACAAATTTCATAAGCATTTCACAAACATCACAACTTATTTCAAAACATGCAGAGAATATGATGTGTTCACTTACATCATGGTTTATCCATCAAACATGTTTTTAAGACGTGATAATTTGAAACTTCTCGTAGTATTCATTAAAACCTAAGAAATCTCAAAAAGGATGTCCGCGTGTTTTCACTTGTTTTGAAAAGGGTGTGACGTCATGGTGACCCAATACTTGACAAATTTGTGACAAGTTTCTGACAAGATAGCGATAAGTGTTTGTCAATGTGTGACGAGGCATTGGTCAGAAACTCGTCAAGACCCTGACGAGGTCAAACTGACAATCAACTGACAAGTTCTTGACAAACTACTGACAAAGTGTGACGAGCCAAAATTATGTGTGAAGTATCAATAGGCTCGTACGGTCGCCAAAAAGAGGTAGTCACATTTTAAAAAACGGTTATTGAAAATTTTTCAAAGGCTGGCATTTCCGTAATCTTTTGCGGCTCTAAGAGAAGTAAATTTCAAAGAACCCTAACGAAGGACTACGTGTAAAAATGAAAGCAATCTGACAAAAATTACCTGAAGAAGGACTCTTTTAAAAAACTTCCAAGACATTCAAACCTAGGTATGGGAACAATTTTGGGGGTCCACAAAAAGTATTTATGACGAAAATATCACATGAACAGCAAAAAAAAAAATATTCTAAAACTTCGAATAAATCGAATCAAATTGCAAAAATTGCCAATTTTTGGACAGTCGCCAGAAATATTATTAAAAAAAAAGAAACATGTGGGAGAACAAGCATTTTAAAAATTGGCTACTAAACTTTTTTACATGCCTCCTATTTAGCCAATTTTTGGCAGATCGCCAAAAAGTTTTCAAAAAGTTCAAAAGAGATCTACCCAGTACACATTCGTGCAAAATTTAAAGACAATCTGATTAAAATTGTAGGAGGAGAAGCATTTTAAAAACAGCTCACCAATTTTAAAAAATGCCTCGGATTAAACCAATTTTTAGCGGATCGCCAGTAAAGTAACTTTTCAAGAGAGGACCGTCTAGTAAACTTTATGCGAAATTTGAAGACAACCCGATCAAAATTGTAGCAGAAAAAGCGTTTTGAAAACTGGCAACTAACAAATTATAAATCTCCCGCTAGTTTTTGGTGGATGGCTAAAAAATTTCAAGAGAGGTTTACACAGTAAACACTCGCACAAAATTTGAAGGTAATCTTATGCAAATTGTGAGAGTAGAAGCATTTTGAAAATTGCTAACCAAAAAAATTACAAATGCCCCATATTTAGCCAATTTTTTGTGGATCGTCAAACGAAGTACATTTTGAACAGAAAACCATCTGGGGAACAATTGTTAAATATAGGCATCAAAGATGCAAAGCCCTCAGCCAGCCGGAACATTCGAAACAAGGAACATAGTAGGTTTGAAGGCCGGTCACAGGCTCACTTAATCCTTAACACCGAAAAGAAAAAAGGGTTACAGTGCTTTAAGATGAACAAAAAAAACAAAAACATTTACCATGAGAAAGTCCAACTGAGCCACCGTCCTTGGTCATATATGGCTGATAAGCAATACGGATCTTTATTAGTCCATATATCTGTATCTGAAATATCTTAGTGATTGGTAAAGAACTGTAGGCTAGATCGTGTTCACAAGCCACACGTGACCAAACCTGATAATGGTAGAAATATGCAAATTTCAAAGTCCAGCTGAGTCACTGCCCTTGGTCGGATATGGCTCACATACAATAGGTATCTTCATTGCTCCATATAGTAGCTATATCTCAGCGAAATATCTCAGTAATTGGTGAACAATAATGGGCTAGAGAGTGTTCACAAGCCACATGTTAAGCATACATGATAATGGTACAAATAAGAAAATTTACAAGTCCAGCTGAGCCACTGTCCTTGGTCGGATATGGCTCATAAACAATAGGGATCTTCATTGGCCCATATACAAGCTATATTTAAAATATCTAAGCGATTGGCAAAAAAATGTAGGCTAGAGCGTGTGCACAAGGTAAGTGTTAACGGACGGAAAGACGGACGGACACAGCCATAGCGATAGCCTTCAGCCAAAATTGGCTGAGGGCTAGAAATTGAACAAAAATTCGATCAAAATTGTGGGAGAAGCATTTTGAAAATTGGCTACCGATAAATAAAAAAAAAAGCCCCCCCCCCCCCCCCCCATTGGGTCAATTTTTGATGGATCGCAGTACGTTTTCAAGAGAAACTTTCCCAGGAAACATTTATGCAAAATTTGAAAACAATCCAATCAAAATCGTAGATGAAGAAGCATTTTGAAAACTGGGAACACAAAAATTTCAAATGGCCTCCATTAACCAATTTTTGGCATATTGCCAAAAAAGTAATTTTTCAAGGCACTCCTACAGACAGCATTCGTACAAAACTTAAAAGGAATCCGATGAAAACTGAGAGACAGGAAGCATTTAAAGTAAAAGTACGCATACGTTCATACAGACGACGAATACCCCGTCTACTGATACAGAAAGGTCAGCCGGACAAAGTCGGCTGGTCTAAAAACACGTGAGAAAGTCTTTCATTGAATTGAGCTGAGAAAGTTGAATTCACGTTTTTGCACAGACTGGGGTCGAAACTCCTCCGGAAATATTCAGAGTTCAGCAGGGCTTACGGTCCTTTGACGTACCTTCACTTTCAATTGCAACCTGTCTCGAGTCATATGGATGCTACGAAAATAATCGACCTTTAAATGCTTTTGGGTTGCTGTTGACGAAGCGACGAGACCGATCAAGAGACAGTCTGACAGATCGATAGACACGTCCAATCATATCCGTCTTCACCTTGGATTCGCTATGGAGGATCAATGCTACTAAAGTAGGCGCTCACTTACTTTCTGCTGGCTTTTTTTTTCTGTCATCCCGCTGTTGACTCCAGCGAAAGTGTTTTTTTAATGAAAAAGTCTCAAACGCAGCTGCGAAAAACAGATGGGCAGGATCACTGCGATGTGGGTGATAACCAACACGCAGGTCAACATTCCATGCGAGCAATCATAAGAAAGGTTAACATTTGGCTGACCATAAAGAAAAACACAAAACGTCACTTTACTGTAGTGTTTTAATTTCCATCGTATAATTCCTGTTTAAATATCAAGACATAACAGCTGTTTTTAAATGTACAATGTACATTTACATGCTAAACAGAAGCTATATTTACATATAAAGCTTTTTATTTAACTATATACAAGATTACTCCTTGTTGCCGTAGTTACGAAAAAATTTTAAAATGCACTTTGTTTTGTAACTACTTCTTGATAAATATTTTACTAAATAAAAACGCATTCATCTAACAACAATGCAATTCAATTGTTTCTATAAATAGTATTCATTGGACGATATAGATATATAATTTTTAACATACTTTTAATCAGATTTCTTTTCTTGAGAGAAAAATAAAGCTACGAGAAAAATATATAGAAAAATCTCTGAAATCCAGCAAATCTTAGTTATCTTGATATCGACTCGACATTTCAATCGAACTAATACCTGCTTTCCTTTTCAATAGCGAGAAGTTAATCTCTAGTCCAGTTGTAAATATTATGCATACAGATACCACAACAAATGTGTGGACGATGAAGATACAGGTTGGTTCAACTTGTCCCAACCTTAATTTCTAACTTTCCCCACGATTACAAAATAAAAAAAAAACAAAAAAAAAAAAACAAACAAGACAATAAAAAATAGAATGCATAAAATAAAACCAGCATAAGATGTCTCACTTATTGTCCTTGGCTGCGCTTTTGATTCGTTCCTTTCATTGTCTATCTGAATACATGTGACAGGCTATGACTGTAACCAGAGAATATATTGTTGGCCTGAAAATGCTATCCTATCTATAGATTGCCTAACTCAATCTGCCCCACCCCCAACCCCAAGTAAAAAAGCCTGTGGACTTGAAAATCACTTAAAAGTTTAAGACTTCTTCAGGCGTGCCTGTTAACATTAATTAAATAACGACGAATAAAAATGAAATATTGGAATTTTTAGACATGACGCCAATTTCCAGGTTGTTTACTGAAATCCACGATTACACAGTCCCTGTAATAGATCTTTCTCTTCGTTTATGTTTTATAAAGAGCGGCGATAGCAACCGTAACTGTTTAAAACTGAAATCAAGGATACAATAAATTTTGACAATTTGAAAACTGGTACTCTGTTTATGGAGCCACAGGAACAATCGCTAAATCTACGACGAACAGAACAAACTGAACACATTAGTCAATAAAGTCAAACTGCAGCTACACAGTTTTATTTAAAAAAACCTTCCGTCTGCTAAGACCGAGCACTAAAATTAAAGCTTTGTGGTTGCTCCAAAACAGATTCTCCGTCATAAACGCCGATTTTCCTGATTTTAGAACTTTGCACTTTGTTTCTTAGATGTGTTAAAAACAGCCCGAAAAGTCAGGACCATCGGCTTCGACAAAATCGTGGAGTATCTGCCTTGGATTATAAAAATCGCGGTGGACAAATGGCTCTCTCCACGCGTGGGTACATGACCACCCTTGCTTGTCGTGAGGTAAGAAGGCCTGGAGAACTATCTACAAGGACGCGCATTCGAAACAATTACACGTGCCATTCACAACATAAAGCATCTCGGTCGTTTTTGTTCCTTATGAACATGAGAATGACTGACTCTGACGTCCGAACATCCTAGCAGCCTTAACAACGCCTAGAACTAGACCACAACTAGACCACATCGAAAGGACACACTACACTCCTGCATCTGACCGTCAGGTATCGTAAAAAATAACATACTTTATATATGCACTATTTTAGCAAACGACTTTTCAATATTTTTGATGTGTTTTCATTTCTTTCAGTAACAAGTGAGACTTACACTTTTAAGTGTAGTTCTGCTGACCTTTGAACTTAAAACGCATGCATAACCATTATTAAACTACATAAAAATTTTCATTCTAAAAATCTAAAACCATTCGTTCAAATCCAATCACAAACATGGCACAAAGACACTAACATATTTTCTACTACCGCTGATAGAAAATACACCTGACAATCTACCAGCAAAAATATTTGAGAGGCAAAATGACACTGAACTTTTTCAGCAAAAAGGAAACCCTTCCCCTAATATATTTCAGAAGAACAATAAAATATCTCGGTCATTATCAATTTTTGCACACAATTCTCACGACCAGAAGTAAACCAGCCCCTATCTTTTTTTTAGTTATTATACTCGTTTATTTAGAGTATCCCACTACGACATCAAATCAGCATGACCTGCAGTATATGAAGTACCTATCGAGTTTCCTCGCACTTAACTGATCACGTGATGTCACTGCCCCACAATTCCAGCGATTCTCGGAGAATTAATTTCTTGACATGAAGATCGGTGCAAGTGAAACGTTAGAACAAATTTTCTTCATTTTTTTTATTTTTTGTTTTTGTTTTTTGTTTTTCAACTGACGAATGTCATCCATCCCGGACATAAAACCAAGTTTCCAATGGCAACCTTACGCTCAAATGCCATAGATTTCATAATATATTTCACAGAGTTTCACAATGCGCTTAAAGTGCGGGCAATGAACAAACACAACCCATAAAACCTGCATAGCAACTTGTAGCGACTTAACAGTTTGGCAACAGAGAACTGGGAGGTTAAATTGTAAGCAGCCATATTAATTTACTTTGTTAGTAAAAAAGTTATATTTTCTTTTGGCCATTCACTGCAGCATAAAGCTCAATTATAGCATAACATAGGTATTTATGTGCACAACGACACGGCTCTAATACTTGTATAACACTCATTCAATTTACCATTTGATTCAAATCTGCATACTGTTCCCCCCCCCCCCCTCCCCTTTTTTAATCTCAAAATAAAATCAGTATATGTTTAAAACAGAACAGATAAATCAAATCATTGCTAAAGCGTTGAAAGCATTTGGAAAGCTAGTTCACAAATTGTACTTAATTTTATAAGATTTTCCAGCAGATTTGACTATCAGGATGATACCACGATGAAAATACAGACATGAACTGACCGGCTTAACACAGATAAAGATTACGACATTAACTAGAGAAATGCACTGATTGGAGAGAACATTACGTTTATATGTAATTCACGGCAACTCCCCGAACATCTTTACCCCTGACTTACGTCTGGACATCAGGCTCTACTGCAGCAGTTTCGAATAAGGACGAAGAAAGGGGTTGTTGTTTCGAATGCGAATCTTGTTTCACAATTCGATTGTCTATACAAATATCACAACAGAAGCTTGCACGGGGCGTTTGCAGTCCAAAAGAACAGACCGACTTGTCCAATCACTGCCCTTCTGCAAGTCACATGACTAATTTCACCATGGTAACCATGTTTATCATAGCTATTCTAGACCACTGGCGTGCTACTGACGTATCTATCTAATACCTTGTATACTCCAAATACTTCCGGGCAGCATCTTCCCTTTTTCCTGTACCTTAGGGTAGTTCCTACAATACTACTTGAAGTCTGCGCTGTGGCTATGGCGACATCAACTGCCATTATGACATCACAGTATCCATGGCGATAGCACACATTGTCTTCATTCTCTTGTGACGTGACAATGAAACCACATGACGTCACAATGGTCAGAAATAGCCAATCACTTTCCGTTAGCACGCTTGCAGCACTGTCCACGTTCTGTGTTCTCCACCCCCCCCCCCCCCACCCCCTCCCCCACAGAAACCAACATACACATAAAAGCTAAAACCACTTCCATCGCTATACAATAAATGTATCCGAAATTTGTTGCGTATGGTCTAGCGGCATCATATGCGCGCGCAGAGTCTGCACACTGTTCATGATTTTCTTTTGATGGCCGACCAGCGTGACGCCCAGTCTGACCAAGTCTTGGTGATTTAGGCGAGCCACCAGGTCCATCGTGTTACAACCGGCTTGTAAAAAGTCATCAATGTACTTCTCCATTTTAATACTCGTTAACCAGTCCTCTACGGAGTTGTAGTTGGTTAAGTCCGGCTTGTTCGGGTTGATAAACTCGTGAGGCCTGAGGAAGGAAATAAGCAGCAATGTTACAGCACATGAGTGCGGTCACTACATCATAAACTCAAGCACGTGACACACAATCACACCTTCGTTTAATGATTTAATCACTTCACAAATACGGTTTTCGAAATTTTTTATTTGATCCAAACTGGTTCCGTCTCTCTCTCTGTCTCTCTCGCTCTCTCTCTTGTTTATTTATTTATTATTATTATTTTTTGCGGGGCGGGGGGGGGGGGGGGTTGCTTACCAACCTTGAGTTATTTTACACCACTATTTGTATCAGCGACCATAATCTAAACACAAACAAGCAATTCCCTTCTTAAAAATGAATGGGGGGAGAGGATGGGGGGGGGGGGGGGGGGCGGAGGAAGTGTATCGCATACGCGTTGCTATGGCCGCACCTTTGTTTAGCTATGTTGCGTAGCATCTCGGGACTGCGAATCAGCTTGTCCAGCGTCTTAACGATGGCGTTGAATTTGGGCCGCTGACCTCGTTCTTTCTGCCAGCAGTCCAGCATCAGCACGTAAATGGGCTCGGGACAGTCCTGAAAAAATCAGTGAAAACACCATTTATTCATTTCCAACCCCACTTCTGCGTTGTTGTAAATTGCTTATCTTATTTTTTTTTTTTTTTTTAATTATTATTATTTTTCTGAGCTTCTACAGTAATGTTGAATTATTCAAAAGTATTCGAAGTATCCGTATTCCAAAACGGACCACATAAAACTTATAACAAAAAATTCAGGCCCCTCGTGTACTTAAAAATTCTAACAAAACTCTTCATGCAAGATTTTTTATTAGCCCAAAGCCCTATTATCTTTAATCAATTGAATTATTTATTTACAGAAAAGAAAGCGTTTTATCGCACCATGGGAGGGGGCAATCTGAAGCCCTTATCTACAGCTTTGATAACATCTTGATTGGACCAATTCCAGTACGGCCTCTCCCCATACGACATCACCTGGTATCACCAAATAGGCAAAGTTAGGATTTTCCTTTAAACAAGTGTGAATAGACACACCGCGATCTTTGTCTTTGTTTACCCGTGTTCAGACCCGTGCTGCCAGCCGCAAACATTAATTATTAGAGCCTTTTTCTTTATTACGTCATATTTTCCATATATACCTTTTTCTTACTTTGACACGCCTGTCAAAAAAACGCGTCCAGTAGCTGATTTACTCTTCTATTTCTTAGCGAAAGTTTAAAGGCAATAACGCTTAAAACCTCAAATTGTTTTTTTTTTTTTTTGTTACATTCTGTGGCGTGCTCGTTTCAAAATTAAATATGAAATCCGCCATTTCCGACGGAGATTAAGATGACACGATGAGCACACACACACCTCCCACATCACAACGCCGTACGACCACACATCGGCGGCCGACGTGAACTTGCGGTAGGCAATCGCTTCCGGTGCCGTCCAGCGCACGGGGATCTTGCCGCCTTTCGTCGTGTACGCGCCACTCGTGTCATCACTTTCCACTTCCCGCGACAGCCCGAAGTCCGCCACTTTACACACCAGGTTATCGTTGACTAAGATATTCCGCGCTGCCAAATCCTGTTAATAAGAATCGCTGACGTCATCACCACCATGACAAATTACAGCATGATAAAACATATTCCCCACATTTCTGGCAACTTGACAAGAGAATCAGCGCAACCACAGCTAAATGAATTCATCAACCACCGGAACATCTTCAGGAAATCCCCGCCTAGCTTTTGCTACTCATTTCCTTGTTCAATTTTTAATTAAATTTAATATTTAATTTAAGATCTGCAGCATGTTCAATTTCATCTACATTTACTAAATGTGTTCAGGCATAAATCCTGGCAGAAGAACGGTGAAATAAATGAACAGATTACGACTGGCCTACCCTGTGAATGTAGCCCATGTCTGACAGATATCTCATCCCCGACGCGATGCCACGCATGACCCCCACCAGCTGCAGGACGGAGTATTTGCCATCGTTCTTCCTTAAATACGCGTCTAGCGCGCCATTCTCCATGTATTCCATCACAATCATATTGGGCGTCGATTTGGTGACCACGCCCTCCAGGAAGATCACATTGGGGTCGTCGAACTGTCCCATAATACTGGCCTCGGTCAGGAAATCAAGGCGGTTTTTATCCGAGGCACCTTGTTTCAAAGTTTTTATAGCCACTGTAATATCACCTCGAGTTGTGATCCGTAACCGACCTTTGCACACGTCACCAAATTCGCCTGGAATTAGGACAATATTCTCACTATGCTGCTTGGAGTGCAGTTTTTACACATGCTGTTTCACCTCTGTTTAATTCCTTATTTACATTTTTAGTTTAAAATACTGAAGAGACTTTGCAAATGGTTTCGACTGTTTGTGTAAAAAGTTTATTTACAAATAAAATCTAGTCCCTTTTACTCATGAACTTTCCACACAAAATAAAGCTACAAAAGCTACAAAAACAAAGCTACAAAATCTTTCCAATATACATTTATTTTCAATGCGTTTGTTAATTTGAACCGACTAGTCGCCGATCTTCGCGTCATCTTTAAAATATCACCTTCTCCTCCCGCCCTCCTCCACCCCCCTCCTCCTCTAATCTCATAGCTGTCATGATTCAGTCATCTGAAACAGGAAGCAGATCTTGCCCCTTACCTCCTCCGATGACGGATTCGATGGTGATAAAAGAGGCGTCGATTTCCTTGGTGAACTCCCTCACCGCCTGGTTGGGGTCCTCGTACGTGTGTGGGTCGATGTACGTCTTGATGCCCCCCGGCGGCGTGAACAGCGGCATCGTCACTGTCAACAAAAACACAATGACATGTGTATCACTTCATCCACTTTTCGTCAAAATAATAAATAAGTAATAAGGCAAGAAGGAAAAGTGTAAACAAAAGATTTCTTCGCTAAGTGTTTACAATCTGGATAGAAGATATCTGCGAAAAGGATGCGAAAGATCCTGAAGACATCAGCTAAAAACTGATCGTGCAAGTACACAGCTGCTAATCTAAATCATAGTCGATACTTTTTTAGCACCGCGAAGACTGCCAACACTCATCTATAAATAGCCGACACCAGGAAGGGCCAACCAGCAACAACAACCCTCTTACATCTACATTAGACTACTTAAAACATCAAGTTATTCATACCCACCCAATCTCTACTGATTATTGCAAAAACCATTTTTATTGACCAATAAAATCTAACAAAACGCTATCAAAACTTTAAGCGATATTTCTAAAAAATAAATTAAAGAATATTGAAAAGGAAATTATTACACAACAGATGATTAATTTTATAAACACAAACACACAGAAAATAAAGGTTGAAGAAAGTGCATATTTTTCACCAAAATACGCAAAATACGACGTAAGTGTGCACTGCGTTTCATCCAAATGTAAAAAAAATTTAATAAATTAATAATGAAAAAAAAAAAACTAAAAGAAAAAAATAAATAAAAAAAAATTTTAAAAGAAAAAAAAGGTTGAGCTACTCACATTGGCCGGTAAGAGCCGGTGAACCCTCCACCAAATGCTGGCAGTGTACTACATAGAAAGAGAAAAAAAACACAAGCGGCATTAGGCCAGCGCCAAACACTTGTAAGACAGGCGAGGCAGGAATAGCAGGTGATTACTGCATACATGTGAGTCTGGGAAGAAGGGCCGTGGCGGTGGCTGTGGCGGTGGTGGTGGCGGAGGTCGTGGCGGGAGGTGTCGTCGACCATGGTTTATGGAGGAGCAGTATGGTTCACGACAAGTCTGCGTCAACGTTAAACACTCCGCTTACTCCTCATTAATATGGCATGGTAGGCGCCCTTCAGCTAGACATTTGCTTTTCTTATCCGATTGCTTTTGGGCAATACATTAAGATCGATAATGACATTCTTGCTCTTTTAAAATTTCTCCCGATTTCATCGTGAAATAAACAAATGACCCAAGACCCATGCACTTTAATAGTTTTCTATTCATATTTTAAACGAAAAAGGTGTGGGTATGGGGCACCAAAAAGATGTTCAAGTAAAACTAGTAAATAACACAATCCTCATGCTGTGATTTTGGTGCGCATGCGCATGTTAAACCAAAGGACCAATAGAGGGATTCACATAGACACATCATGGTGACACTGAAGCATAACAGAGGACCCAGACAGGAACATACGGGAACTTGTGAGCAACCAAACCACCCAGCCAACAGGAACATATGGGAACTTGTGAGCAATCAAACCGCCCAGCCAACAGGAACATACGAGAACTTGTGAGCAACAAAACCACCCAGCCAACAGGAACATACGGGAAATTATGAGCAATCAAACCATCCAGCCAACAGGAATATACGGGAACTTGTGAGCAATCAAACCACCCAGCCAACAGGAACATACGGGAACTTGTGAGCAACCAAACCACCCAGCCAACAGGAACATACGGGAACTTGTGAGCAACCAAACCACCCAGCCAACAGGAATATACGGGAACTTGTGAGCAATCAAACCACCCAGCCAACAGGAACATACGGGAACTTGTGAGCAACCAAACCACCCAGCCAACAGGAATATACGAGAACTTGTGAGCAATCAAACCACCCAGCCAACAGGAACATACGGGAACTTGTGAGCAACCAAACCACCCAGCCAACAGGAATATACGGGAAACTGTGAGCAATCAAACCACCCAGCCAACAGGAACATACGGGAACTTGTGAGCAATCAAACCACCCAGCCAACAGGAACATACGAGAACTTGTGAGCAATCAAACCACCCAGCCAACAGGAACATACGGGAACTTGTGAGCAATCAAACAACCCAGCCAACAGGAAGCAGGGCTAAAATGATGCCGTTTTATTTTAGCTGCGGTTCTTAAAACAGCATTTATAAGCCAAAAGCACAGCCAAGCTCTCAATACGGCAAAGCCCACATAGCATGGCTGCTATGTGCCTAAAGCACAACGTTAATCAGCATATGCTGAGTATAATCACGACAGCACATGCTGAATATAATCCGGACCATCAATCAGCATATGCTGAGTAAAATCGTGGCAATGGGCGATCACTTTATACTATACACACAAAGGTACATTTCAAGAAACAGTTGCGATTAACTTTTACTGAACATGGACAGACAGAGTTTATTTATCACTTGAGACATTACACTTCTTATTTTGAAGTATAAACCAGAAGCAGTTTTGGGTACAGGCAGTCTTTAACAACATTTAAAATGCATGCAGTTCCGACATTACATTAAAAAATAATTCTTTATAAAACTGTATTTTCACAAAAACAAAAGTAGCCTTGCTTTATTCTTTTTCTATTCAATACATCTTTCAAGTTATCTAGGTGTAGCAGCTCTAAAATGTGCCGCGAGATTTTTTCAGATTCGTCCTACGTAATTATTGAACAAAAAATATCAAGAAATCGACACCTTTTACTTTACAACTGTGCAAGGTCCTTTTGAGTTTGGTAAAATACATCAACACTTTTTTAACGACACAGAGGTCTGCTGAAACATGCGAACAACAAAACCTACCCTCACCATTGCCATAAGCCAAAGTATCGCACTCAGTTATACCTTTCTCGTTACACTGCCCGTTATTTCTGAAAACAAAAAAGGTAAGGCAAATCAACTTTCTCCATAATATTAAATTATAATAATAATACTGTCTCGTTGACATAAAAATTACTGCACTACTCAGCAGTAGAAGAGTGCATAATGATACTAACATGCGGGCGTCAATGCGGACACACTGACACTGTAATCACGAATTAGTCCAACAAACTTCAAATATGTTGACACACTCACGAACTGAACAACTGACTTTTTCGGAACACAAAACAGTAAAAGAGACGAGAAGGAAGAACACACCTTCGGAGGAAAATAACGACCATGATGATGACGATAACCATACAGACGACGACGGCGATGGCCGATGCCACGATTATGGCGACAGGGCTCGACTTGGACGGCTCCTTCTCAACGCCTGATTGAGGCGCTGGAAATAAAAAAAAAAACCAAATTCACTTCTGGTTTACATGGTTTCTATTACCTAAAATCACACCAGTTACACTCTCTTTTCGCATTCTACGAGCTCAATAATGACTAATCACTGAGCGTAAGCAAACCCCCTTTTTTCTTTATTTTTACTTTAATTTTTGTTGAATCACATCAGCAGTGGATACACCCCTCCAGTTATACCAATTACTAAACTCAAAACGCATTCACTGTTTTTCTTAAAACAAACACAAAAATAGAAAAGATGACAAAAATGTAAACATGTTGATCTTTGGCGTGAAGACTCACCGTTTTGTATATCCACGCAAGCACGCGTTAATAAAAGGCAAACATAGATTTTGAAAATAAAGTTGCCACAGTTTTTAAGAGCATACAAATCTAGAAACTTAATTTCATGGTGAATGAGAAACACAGTACTTTTCAATTTGCTGTTGGGGATTATAAACTTTTTCATTCGGAACTAATATTTATTTTTATTTAATCTAGAAGCAAAAAACATTGGATTCCGACACTACTCTGATTCACTGGTACATAAAATGAGCGAAGTGAACGACCCGGAATTCAGTAATTACCCTGGAATTTACCGCAAATTACGTTGGAGAATGGAAGGGTTGGGGGGGGGGGGGGGTGGGGGGTGAGAATGTCTCAATTTCTTGGGTGTTTTTTTCCCCCACTTAATACTGAATAAATATTGATTATGACATATGTAGAGACATACCAGAGCTTTCGGTCTGTGTCCTGGCCGTGGTGGAGTCGGAATACTCGCCCCAGCCCTTTGTTGTTTTCGCTCGCACCTGTTCACAAAAAAAGGAACAAACCTTTTAAAGAACCTTTTTTTTTTGTTTTAGCAATGTAAAGAATAACAAGAGAAGGTACACACAAATTAGATCCGCTTTCGTTGTAATCGAATGAATACCATACATTCTGAGTAAACTGGAAATTAACTCACGTGCTTTTAAAATCAGCAACCGCGGTTTGAAAATCTTTTTTTTATATAGAATGTTTTTACCGCAGCTATTGTTTTTATTTCTATTGAAGTCTAAATATGAGTCTGATGTTTCCGATACGAAACTGTGAGTAATAAAACAAGAAGCGGGATTCTTGTTACATGAAAGGAAATCAATGTTGATGAGCCCGGGCGGTTATTAAGTTACGCCTGCAAAGAGCACAGATGTCGGTAAAAATATAACTTGAGACAAAACAAGTTTGCTTATTTAACATACTTTAACACACTGTATTATATTTACAATAATAGCAACATCAAAGGCAACTTTTACAATGAAAAACTGATTCCTTCCCCCTCGAACTTTCTTAACTGCAGCAACCAATTAGGAAGACATACAATCGGGAAAACATTTCTAAACAACCATCTGCACTGATCGCAGGCTTTCCCAGCATTAGCAACACGAAAGCGGAAGTTGTTTTATAGCGAGCAGCGACTATAGTAAAGACGCTGTCTTTTTGAGACAGGTACAAAATCAGATGACTTCAGAAAAAACTCAGAAATTTTATATGCTGAAATATTTGCGTGATCTGGTGGATAGCTACCGCCAAAAGATCCTGCAACTGTATTTACTCGTTCGTTACACTATAATAACTTTATAAAGACCATTATGAAAGAAAAAGAATTTGCTTCACACAAGCCTCTTATAGACCCCACTGTCTGTGTATTTTACGAGATCCCAATTAATGAGAACAGACACACGCACGCACGAACGCACAAACACATACACCACAGACAACTTCTTGCCGAATGCCCGTTAGCTCATGCGACCGATCTGTTTACATGTGGATGTCTATAATTACGTATTTAGAACTTGATCTGCAAGAAACGTGAGTCCTATCTATCCACTTCAAATAAGCCATGGAGGTTCATATGTTCTTAAATATTTAACTTTTGGTTTAGAATTTCATTTTCCTTTCCTTCCAATTAATTCGCACTGTTCGTGCCGCAGGTTTGTTCCTTAATTTTACACCAAATCGAGCCCATTTCATGCATCTTTGAACACAATGATGTAGTCGAAATTAAGCAGTGTTTTTCAGCGCAAATGAGTGAAATGTCTGAGATGTGTTTACTTTTTAAGTTCTCCTTGCATAATAACGTGAGGAATAAAACAATCACTGCCAATGTTAAAAACGTCACTTTGTTGGGGCACATTAAACAAAGCACAATTGCCAACATGCTGTTGCGTTTCGTAAAAAGAAGTTTTTTTTTTTTTTCAATTTCTATCTGTAAATTCTAAATGTGCGGCCATATCATTTTTTTTATATATTTATTAAGACTGACAATTTCTCTTCTGCGCAACATAAATCTGTTTGTAACAATAATATGAAAATACAGAAAAACAAATCATTCGAAACGCCGATAAAAATCTCGTGACCAAAGAAAAATTCACGCAATTTCCAAGATACTGTCAGTTTTCACGACCACACACGAGGTACTCTTCCTGGTCTACAATCACAAGAGTAAAGAAGAAAGGCTGGGAGGCAGGACTTCCACTCCATTGTCAGTCGTAGTGACGCACTAAAAGAACCTTTTAGTGCAGATTAACTTCGAGAAACCGGAGAAGTACCGCTAATGGCGACAGTTCTATTGACCAACACATTAAATTTATCCATAGGGATGTGCATAGAGCAAATACACGGCTTCAACACAAAGACTTCACCAAGTACTCACGGTATGTTATTTCAAAGGGGTCGTGCAAACAAACGCCGAAGTTCTCGCATGTTTGCTGTGTATTCAAGCCATGCCGAGGTTCTTTTTAACGCCTGCAGGGCAGGCTTATTGAGTGAGAGGTAATAACACCAGTGCCCCCAGGGCTGGGGCTATTGACTGGGCAAATAGTGCAAGGTGTTACCCGTATGCTGAACAAACATGGCCTCCGGGGGTGGGGTAGGGTGGGGGGCGGGGGTAAACCCTCGCCTTTTCGTCGTTGGCTCGGAATTTCCTCACAGAAGAACGAGGAACCATAAACTACTACCCCAACCATTACCCGGCTGGGTTTGCATTGTATATAAAAGCAAATGAAATCTTCCATATTTTGGTCGGTCCGAGTACTGTGTAAGCAGGTGTTTACTATTTACAGAGAGAGCGCGAGCTCGCAGCCTGTACATCATGCGACTGAAAGCGCCGTTACCAATCATGTCCCACCTCCCTACCAACCACCTTCCCACACCCTGTCCCTAACGAGCATACCACTACGCAGCATTAACAGTGTCGATGCAGGCGACTGTTCCGACAAGTGCAAATCACTTCAGCTGCTTATCCCGCACTATGTTCCTAGATTTGCGTCATGTCTTGCACGGGAAAATTCGCGTTAGTCATACAATTTTTTTTTTTTGCTTGAGGCAGTTTCCCATCGACTAGATACTGTGCTCGAGAACGCAAGTATACTTTAAACTCTCAAACCACAGAGCTGCTTTATAGATATCAATTCTAGCAATGGAATTCTATGTAACAATAAGCAAGGCTTCGCTTAGGAAATTTATTTACAGTGATCTATCGTGGAAAATGTCTAAATGTGTATTTAACCCGTGAGGCAAATAGCATCTGATTGTAGGGGAATAAAGAAGATACAAATGCGATGACTAAGGCGCTGAAGAGAAATGAAATCCCAGACTCTTTGAAAAATTTGGGCGAAATTTGAAGAACGCAAACACATGAGGATATCAGCTTAGATTCTTATCAGTTCATTAAAATGATGAAATGCGCGATTCCATGCAAACACCCGCCTATCCGTCTCTCTGTCATTAAGTGTGACTCTCTGTGACCGCCTGTGACTGTGTGGCCGCAGATACAGTCTTTTACTTTACAGATCTGTGTTTATTACAAGCCATTTTAATTAAAGCTTCCAGTAAACGCCAGAACCCGAACGCGTCCAACCTTGTTTTCTGTTTTTACATATCAGCGAGGATTTAATCTAGTTTGGATTTAATCTAAGGAATTTCTAATCTACTGTTAACTGGCAGATTGCATAATAACTAAACAGGTTTGTGTGACGCTGAATAAACCAAGAGACAAAGAGGTAATGGGGAAAGTAGCAACGGCCAAAACTTGACCATTCAAGTCCGTCACGAGCAAATAATGACACATGACATGAAGTAGTCTTCAGGCAATCTGCTGTATAAATAAACGCTAAAAGGACTTGGTTCTTCGCATTCAAAATTGGCACACAATTTCAATGGTCAGATCCGCTTATATTTTTGGCACAAAAAGATCAATGGAAATCGAGCAAATTTATTTTTCTTGTGTATTTCCAAAAGGGTAGAGAAAGTGCATTGCATATTTGCGTGTGGGGCGCATTCAGGAAAGTAGGGGGGCCATAAGGCATTAGGAAAACATCTTTTTCACATTGGTAGTGTGTTGTCTCAAAAATAAACATCAATATATCACGATTATTGCCATAAAATAGACTGATAGTCGGGCTTACTGAATCATTCTACACAATTTGCTGTTCACGTGACATTGTTATCCAATAGCTCACATGAAAATATTTTCAGTAGATTTTTAAGCTGGTTTTATCAGGTCGAATATTTATTTGTGCAAAATGCATTAGCAGAAAATGGTTGCGCTACACTTTCTTGTCCTCTCTGGGGGTAAAAATAAACCATATTGTGATAATAGCGTCATATTTTCACTAAAAAGCAAACTTTTCTACACAACTAAAATTGCGCAGCATTTAATGGTTCGAACTGCGGAACATTTACTTCTGAAGAAACTATTTGGTGTCAACCCAAATAGGAAATAACTCATTTTTCGTGGTCTTCTACATTTACCTTGCTTGCTTCATTTAGCAGGTAAAATTGTGATGAAAATATACTGTGTACAGCCTCACGACACTTAAGGGATGGAAGATTTTGGCCTGGGAGGGGGTCGGGGGGGGGGGGGGGGGGCTTGCCGCCACTCTTTTTCGTCACAACTTACCTTAAATGAATACTCCGTGTCCTCCTTCAGGCTCTGCACCGTGATGTTTGTTTTCGACGTCTCGACGTACGTCGTATTGCGCTCCACTGTTTTGACGTAGTACGCCAATTCGTACTTTTCGATGTTGCCGACGTTCTCGGAGGGCGGGCTCCAGGACAGCGTCACCGACGCCGCAGTGATACTCGAGATCACCAGATTCCGCACTTTGGACGGTACTGAAATGAGAAAACGAGTACACATTGTTGAAGAGTAGTGGAATTATTGCCTATAGATTGTTGGGAGGAATAAGTACTTGCTCAGTACTTAATTAAGGAGTAGAAAGGAAAGTTTTTAGTCAGAACTGAAGGAAGAAAACACAGAGCATCCGGAAATCAGGATTCCGATCTCTGGACGTCCCCTAGACAGTGGTATCGAACTGCGAATAGGGATTATTCAAGGACGTTTGCGAAAGGAATTCGCCAATTGAGTTCTGTGTCTGACATCAGCAGGCGTAAAATATCGCCATTTGAAAGACATAAAATATTGTGTCCACCGGAGTGTTCTAAAACTCTCTAGGCATTTAGCGTGGGTACCAGTCAAGTGCACTGGTGTAACCTTGCCATTTATGGGGTGATTATTACACTAATAAAATACATGTAATGCCCATAATTGACTTTGGCATCCAAAAAGTGATACCAATATTACCCAATATTTGGGGCGGAATTTTACCTTGGAATTATACAATTTATTACCGATGTTCGCATTTATTCGTCAGCTAAAACGAAAGGATTTCTGAAACCCACTAATTTGGTTGTGTGTGTAATTTCAATTCTAAACATCTTCAAATTATTATTTTCCCTTATATGTTGATATCGTGTTTTTTTTTAAACAGAATGCTAGTAATTTCCGAAATACTCTTGATAAATACTGACACTTAGCCTACAGTACACAAACTACAAATTTAGTACAAGAAGTTACCAGGCCAGATTTACTTTCATAGAATGAAGTAGAATTTTAAGAATATTCAGTTTTAATACAACAGTTTGGAAGTGTTTCTGTAGATTTACATAAGCCTCTCATTTATTTGTGTGTTTTTGTAAAGTAAAAAAAAAAAAAAAAAAAAATGTGATGACGTACGTGTAACACTACTGTTGAAATAAACGCGACGGCATACATTTCATACCTCTTTTAGGTCCTTTGAACTTGTAAAATAGATCAAATATTTTACAAGTAAGCCGATAATCTCAAACCCAAAAAAAATCACAAGAAGTTGGAAGAAGACGGTTGGCGTTATACAACTTGATCCACTGGGTCAAAAACAACGACACGATAGTTGCTAGTATAACGTTTTATGTTACGCTAATGTAACGTTATAACGTATCTGAGGTAATGCGATATCGGGGAGGAAATGTTCAAATATTGAACTTAATCTATCAAGAGTGATTGTAATATATTTATTTAGAAGTCTACATGACATCTTTGAATGTAACTAGCTTAGTATCATGACCAAGTGTTAGCAGTGTGCCGTTTTTCTACCCTCGTTAGTATTGTGTATAAATTGAGTGTTTCGCTGCGTAAATGAAGTGTGTATCGTATCGCCAAATACAATAAAATGCTAATGTATGCTAAATTATGAAAATCAACAAAATCCCAGTTCAAAAATTGTTTCAAGATTCGAGACAAAAAATATATTATCATCCAGTTTAGGATTATAGTTTAGGAAATTACTGACTCCAAACAGAATTTCTTCTTTTTTTTTTAAGGTACGAATTTAAGCACACTTATACACTTTAATTTCTTTTTACAAAATCGTTTGAAGTGGTTTTACTGGGGGGTGCAAATACGTGTAAAAGATGGGGTCGGTGAGCTAACGCTAACTTTCAACAATATTAGTTAATCTCTACCATCATAATCTGGCCTCCAACTTCCCGTGTACAGCGAAATGTCAACAGGCAGTGCGTTTAATGTGGCTGTCTTTTATTCAATGAAATACGAAATTTAATATATTTTGATTATTTTCTAGTAGAATGAAATACGCATTGAAGCGTGCACACACATTAGGTTTGGTATTAATTATGCACTTCTCAAGATGCGGCGTACATCAAAAGGGAAAAGAAAAAGTCGCGTGTTTTGAAGTCACCAGCAGATTTTTTCCCCATTCTCAAGAGTTCTTTCCTTTACGCTTAAAATCCTTCCGCCTCTTTCTTTATGTATTTATCATCGCTTATTTCAACAACACAGCTTTTGGGATAAGAAAATACAGTCAGGTATTTTTGGACCTAAATCAAACCTGCATCACCTTCGGTGAATCGTTGTAAACTTAACGAACAGCCACTCGGGAATTTTCTCCCTTTTCAACACGATTATATAGAATATGAAACTGAATACCGTATTAGATTATATCAAGCTTAAATAAAAAACTTAACATCACAAAGTAGCCTGAAGCATTAAAATCCCCCCTTTCTCTTGTGGGTTAGTATCACATCAACAACAGTCTCTTATGCTTTAACGCTGTTTCTTTATAAAATGGCAAAAGAGATTTACATGAAGTTCTAAACGGGATGCTTTGTATTGATGGGTTGCGAAAACAGGAGGGCACTTTATACCGTGATGAATTCGTGGCCTCCTTTTTTTCATTCTAATCAAAGACTAGACTGTTTTCTCTGTCATACAATACGTCAGACGTCATGTCACTCGTGACCCCTCCCCCACCCCCACCCTGCCTAGCCCGGCAGAGCGGAGCAAGGAGAGGACGCCCCCTTCCGATCCCCCCCCCCCCCCCCCCCGCGTTACCCAAAGTAAAAATCATGCTGTTGAAGACATTCACTGAAGGGTTCTACCAAGCTGCGATTCGCAATCTGTAAACAAATTTTCTTTAAATCTCGTTGCACCCTGTTCTAAACCGATTCTTTCATATTAACTTCAAATGAGATCTCGTCTGAACAGGAGTTTAGAGATATGAGGCCGTATCACTTTGCAAAACAGCGTTCACAAAATGACTTGTAAAGAATATGCTTCGTATACTTTCTATCTGTGCGAAAATATTATACCAAACAGGATATACAACAGTTGTTGTCTGGGTGGGAGGTTATTTCTGTGTGCCTGGAGTGTAGTTTAATACGCTATGCCAATAGTCCCCGTTTTTTCAAGACTCGTAAACTATTCAAATATTCATTCCAGAGCTGATCGGGCGTGAAAGATTCCCCCTTTGAATCCAAATAAGGTTTGAAATATCAACACTTTATTAACAGCCCAGCCTCAAAAACATGAGGACTAATCTCTCTTTTGTGGCAAAATTCTCAAGCACCCACCCCACTCCCCCCTCCCCCCCGCCCCCCCCCCCTCAAAAAAAAAAAAATACATGCCAGTTAGCTCTGAAGAATGATTCAATGTCTCTTTTATAATCGAAATCACCGTAAATCGAGCTTAAAGGAAACGCTTTTGTACTGAAAAATGGAACTATTTATTGGTTCAAAGGCTACCGTTTGTGAAGTTGTTAAGCAATGTGGTTTGTGACGTTTTCACCTTTGACCCTGGGTTTCATTTAGCATGTTCAAATATTCGCGAATACACAAGGTTATTAATTGCGGGGTTCACTAGCGTTTATTCGCAGAATGTCTCCCATTAATCGGGGACATTCATCAGCCAAACTACATGAATAAAATACTCTACCTATTTTACTAAAACTAGCTGCTTTTGTTTTAGAGCCTGGTATCTCACAAAAGGCTGAAGATAGGTCGGAAGATTTCGATGAGTACTGAAATAAGTGCAGCTTACTGACTTCCAACACCTTGAAGTGTCAACTGTCATATGAGTCACTGATGTTATCGCAGTGATATTTAAAGGTTTTGTTTTAACGTCGCGAGTAACGCCATTCTGTTTCTTCTATCCAATTAACACCCTCTTATCTGGATGATCTCAGCTTAAAGTCCTCCTCATTATCCTAACATTTCGATGCGATTTCCCTCACAAAATATCACGCCTTTTTTTTTTTTTGTTTTTTGTTGAAGCTGTAATATTTTTTATACTCTGCGATGAGTAACAAAGGGACGTAGAATTCCTTTATAGGGTCCTCTCAAAACAATAAACCCGGCCAAGCGGTGCGGACTTATGGCGATAACAAACCATCTCCGGATATTGAAACGACACGTAACAATTAATTTTTGAAAACAGCGCCACTTTAGCTCACAACAAAAGAAATTAATGGACCGAAGGAGACTAAACAGAAAAACAGAGAGACAGGGCTCATCGGTGTGCACTTCCTCTGATGGTATTATCGCTCAAATGTTTCAACTGCCTCCCTCTTGAAACGAGCGTGATTTATTTCCCGTTTTTAGTCCACATTTGTGTGAAAAAAACAAATGATGTGCTGAAAATGAGTGTATTCAACAAAGTACAGCCAAGTGGTGTTTCTATGGTTTGGCCACTCAGTTCGAAGATTAATCACACCCTATTGATTTGTTATTGGGTAAATTTTAACGCCATGTTCTACAGGCTGCATTCATTAACTAATAAGCGCAAGTTGAATTTGAGTCTTCTAGTATAAAGAAATAAGAAATCCTATGGTGACATTTTTAATCACCAAATTTTAACCAAACTATTGGCGTAATATTAAATCTTCGATTTTCTTGGCTCTTCACGTATGGTGTTGAATGCGGAAATTGCCATTAACATATTTTTTACTCATTTTGATAATGAAAATAACAAGGACAATAGCTCATTTTGAGGCCACTTACATGCAGGTTCCGTGGACACGTAGATATTGGCACTGGTTTGTAAGTTGGCAGGAAGCTGACTGGACACTCCGTTCTCGGCAAAAATCACAATACGGTAAGAGGTGTCTGGGTACAATCCGCTGATCTCAACACTGCCAACAAACACAGGAACAGAGATTATACGAGAGCTACGCACTTCACAGGTTAATACCGCTCAGCGAAAAAAAAAATAACATGGCAAACGACACATGTTTACATAATAAAGATATCTTGTATGCAGCACAACTAACAATAATAAGATTTTTCTCGCATATTTTTTAGAACTATATCATTTATGCACTACATGTACACGCATAAACTAATTCTATACACAGGCTTTTAAATAACATCAAAACCGCATTGATGTTGTGCAAGGTTTCACTTCTATTTTTTAAGTTACCCCATTTCTTTAACTAATCTACACACGTTTAGCAACCAAGATCAGAAAAATATCAACTGAAAATTTTACACAATTAATAATTAACATGACCTGACGAATCTGAAAAAAATAACTAACTTAAATAAATGAAAATGCTCTCTTTAACTTAAATATATTGCCTTTAATTTTAATTAAGAACAAACGCTTATTTAAGAAAAAATATCAGTGCTTCAAAATTAACTACACAGTAAACTTATAGGATAATGACAATGTTTTATTTTTGGAACAAAGAAATATCTTAAAATTACAGGATTACGGTAGTTGCCTCCTTTATTTGACTGAAGGACCACTGACGTATGGCGTGATAGCGAGAGACTAATAAATAATGTATAATTACACAATTAGTACAGTTTTCCTTAATCACTGATTAAAAAAGAGCTGTTATTAAAGATGCTATCATTTTATACCATGAAAGGATGTAGTATTGATATGTTCGACTTCTAAATACCACTTCTTCGAATTTTTCCCCCGAGAGAGAAACCGTTCAACACGATATCAAAATTATATATTTCTGACATAACAGAACGCCAAAAAAACAGGGCCTATCTATCATTATGTCAACTACAT
This sequence comes from Protula sp. h YS-2021, assembly GCA_949752745.1. Classification (NCBI taxonomy): domain Eukaryota; kingdom Metazoa; phylum Annelida; class Polychaeta; order Sabellida; family Serpulidae; genus Protula; species Protula sp. h YS-2021. The sequence goes on from OX457026.1 coordinate 88,386,288, forward strand.
AAAACCGATCTATTTTTAATTTCACCCAACAATTGACAAAAAATTCACAAAGCGTCACAAATTTTAAACCTTCACTGGATTACGTAGAAGTATATGACTCGCTATCTCTGCATGGCGATCACACAAGTCATATTTTTCCACACTTTTACCTGTAGACAAAAGGGTAGAAAACTAAATTTCAAAAAAAAAAAAAAAAAAAAAAAAAAGTCGTTAAGATGCCTCTGGTTTAGGCGCACTGATTTATGAACGCTTTTGAAAAATATCTTATTAAATTGTCGTAAACTCTGAGAATTTATAAAAAAAAGTCACTTCTTCGTTGCAAGACACTTTACTGCTATCTGCTCTGAAAGCAGGAATAACTGCGAGCAGCCGGGTTTTGCGTTTTCGCAGTTTCTATAATCTGCAGCACTATTCTTATTAATTTGTCTCTGTCTATCTGTCTCTCTGAGCTCAACCCCCCTCTCTCTGGCTCACTCTCAACCTTCTCCCCCCCCCCCCCCCCTCATTCCATCCATCCATCCTTCTCTATCTCTCTCCCTCTCTTTCTCGCAACTTTCTTCTCCCCCCTCATTCCATTCATACCTCTCAATCTCCCTCAGTCTCTCTACACAATCGACTGTTCGCAATTCAGTCGACGCCAATTCGAACACGACGGTGTTTTATGGAAAAATAATTTCTATGATGGGGGACATTCTACCAACTTGTACGAGCGACATAAACACGTCAAAATGCTCGTTAGTGGCCCGAAAATTAATATGTCACTGGAAATTATCACTCAATCTAACAAATTCCCTACTAAACAACTGGCCCCCCAAAAAACGTACCAGCTAGTATGCAACAATATATACAGCTTAAAACATCTTTCAAGAACTGCCGAAGCTTCGAATTCCACTGATTAGAAGGGCATCACTCCTACAGAATGATTTTATCGGGACTATTTACGAGACAGTTCGGTATCAAGTTTTACCTTGTATCATAACGCCAAGGCAAATCTTTTTGATGTTTAGCTTGCTTGCTTCATGTACTAGACGTGTACATTTAATTTTGTCTGCAAAATTTATAACATTCTGCAGAGATTATATCTTTCTGAGATATTTTTTGTTCTCTCACTGAAATACGCATTCTAATAATGAATGGTGAGGTCCAAATTAGTATATCCGCGGGTTAAAAGACATAAATATGCTCTTAAAACATGTGTAACTTTCCAAAAAAAAAAAAAAAACTCTTTTTCTGTACACGTTTGAAACATTTGGCACCCCATGCCCAATATATTATTAGCGTTTGTTTTAATGTTCATTGTTGTTTTCTGTGCGTATAATTATGAGCATGATGTATGCGAGTTTTCTCTAAAGCCATTTTCCTTACGGCAACCCAAATGAATATTCATGGCGAGTTTATTTCAGTGGTTAAAAACGCATAAAAGTTAGCCAGCAAAACGTGATAAATTACTTAAGCTCGTCCCTTATTTACACCAGACACCAGACTCTTCGAGCACATAAAAAAATACATCAGTCCATTTGTAAATATTCTTTGAAGGGATTTCTGTTAAGAAAAGTTTTTTTTGTCTCCATATATACGAGAGACGCTTCAGAAATTTCTGTGACATTCAGCGAAGCAAATAGTCATAACTTCAAAACATAAATTTTTAAATTTCAATTTCTTTCTTCAGTCCCTTGTGCAAAACCCGCAAAATAAAAGGATGTTTAGTTCTTTTTTTTTTCAAATCCCACGACCTCTACCTTATAAATTCGACTTGTTTAAAAGACTATTTGATGTTCTTTATGTTGAAACAAATCACATATTTATAATTAAGATAACTTGTATTTTTTCCAAGTCTTTCTTATTAAAACACTTGGGCGTAGCTTGCAGCTCAAAAGCCCTTCACTCATTCCTTAGTCTTTCAACACCACGACTAACCATTCAAGCCCACCAAGGAATAAAATTTCCAGTCTAACAGTTCAAGGGTCTTCAGGTGCTACCGTGGGGAGGCTTCACTATGACTGTGTTGCTAAACCACACAGACCGACTTCACGGGAAAATAAGTAGTCACCCATCGGCTATTCGTAATGCAAATATTCACGCAAACTTACGAAATGTTTAATCAAGGTTTTACAGATGCTGGTTGTTTTAAATCATTCGTAGTATGATTATAAATAAGTCTCAAAATGTATCGACAAAACGATTTTTATTTTAACACTTCATATGTAGGGAAGAAGAGATTTGGCTACACTGCTCACCAGTACCGCAGTAAGCACTGCAAAGAACAGGTCCCAAAAATCAGCGCAACGCAAGAACCGAATCAAATTTTTCTCTGCTGTTTGATATCACGATGAAATGTAATAAGATGAAGGGGAGTAATTTCAACGATTATCGTCCCACCAGAGAATGCTTTTAGATGTATGTATACATATTCCACATGATAAATGTGTTAGCGCGTTCTTCTGCGCTCCCTGTTATCTCTATACGCAACATATATCATTCTTTTTCTTTTTTTTTTTTCTTTAATATTTCATGTATTATTCTGATAATTCTCTTTTTTTCAGCGATAGGCAAATTGTGCTTGTGTGTGTGTGGTTTTTGTCTAACTTCTCTTTGAGAAATTTTGAGCGACTTCGTTTGATCAAAGCCAAAGACATAAATAATAATGTCTGATAAAATCATTTTCAAATATATTAAGTTGGGGCTGGCACTTAAAAATAAAAAAGAAGCGCACTAAATGTCGTCTGCTTGTGAAGAAAGGAAGACCTTTGTCGTCTCAAAGGCTTTATGTTTTGGGAGATTAAAAAACATAGTACTTTCCTCCCGACTTTGAAACTTCTACAAAACTGTTTTTTTTTTTTTTTAGTTTATGCAATGAAATGCGGACATTGCTGTAACAGCATGGCGGCTCTTTAGAAATTAATCACGTACTAAAATCGATGAAAAGCCTAAATAAATCTTAATTAAAAGTGAATTAAAGCTGCTATAAATGAAAGTCACGTGACATAGTAAAAGTGTAATCAAACAAAGCCCACACAAAAAATAAGGGGACCGTGACTTCTTCATGATTTCTGTAAATCTCAGCGGGACTTCTGCTGGGCTTGGCTGGTTCGGGGGGGGGGGGGGAGAGACCTTCCAACAACCCGTACCCCTCCCCCCCCCCCCCTTCCCCACACGCTTAAATCTACACTATGTTTCTGGAATCCACAAATTTTCAATCGATTAAACTGCGTCGACGAAATCGATGAAATTACGTCCCAGGCTGTCTAAACTTTTTTTTTTTAATTCCGACGGCCCGGGAAAACTTGGATTCGCCACTGGGAATAGCAATTAAATGATGCAGCCCGACGGATGTCTCACAAAAGGCCCCTGCGTGCAAGACATTTATCACCAGTGGCAAGACTACTTTTGATATGACTTTTTTTCATTTAATATTTTCAAAAGAAATGAGCAGAAGGGTTGTAAGGTTTGAAATTAATGACCGTGAATGGGTTATTTGTTTCAGTTTTCTGAGTTTCTTTCTCGTAAAATGAATTTGATTCGCGTTTATAATAGCAGCAGTAGAGATGCTTTTGTCCATTCGGCATTATATTATATTTTTTTCTGTGTGAGTGATCAATACGAATGAGATGTGCATCCAGAAATTATTCTATTTACAAGAAAAATAAATTTGATTTGCGGAGGACAAAAGAAAATCCATAACATCGGGTTCCCATATAGCACTGACATGGGTGAACTTGTTGGCTGAACTAACTGCATGAAAAGACTGAAAGAAACATAATCGTCTCTGTATCCTTACCTGGACGTATTAAACCCGGTCTGCCTTGGCTTGAATATGGGCATCGGTTCGTCACGACCGCCATGGACTTCGACGCGATAGAAGAGGTCCCTGCGACCGCCCAGGTCACTGGGCTGTGTCCACGATATGTTGACCATTGTCTGGTCCTTGTGTAGTACGCGCAGGTCGGTCACCACGGATGGTGGTCCTGCAAAAACACACACGACACCATACGTGTCGATTAGATGATGCTGACACTAAAATATTAAACAAAGAACTAGAATAGCAAAAAAAAAAAAAAAAAACTTGACAAAATTCAGCGGACTTGCCTTCATGCAGCTTTGATTAAACCTAACGCAATTCCTCTAAATAAGGGTTTTAAGTGGATCACCGACGGGCCTTCACAATTGATCGACAATATTCAAACGGCCATGCCATGTATAGTTTTGAAAGTGTTGTCGTGACTGTTTTTTACGTGTTATTTTTACAACACAGTGTATAAAATGTGATGCGGGAAATAAAGAAAAGAAAATATGACATCAAATTTGACAGAATTCTCTCAAATCACACGAACTAAGAAAGAGAGCCCGAGTCAAATTTAAAATAACATTAGAATATTTCAATGAACGGATAGGGTTGGAGCTCTACTTTTGCTCTTAAAAAAATAAAAGAAAACATGAGGAAAACCTCGAAATTTAAAACCATGTCTGGGCACTTGTAATGTGGTGTTTTTTTAAGAACTTTTTTTGTACATTTAACGTGATGAGAACACGAAAATACTTGAGAATTTGAAATGACACTAGCAGCTCGTTATGTATAAATTTTATGGAATAGTTCAGGATTTTAATGAGACCCTTTACTATAAAATTATTATTTATAAATGACAGAAATTTCTACAAGACGTCAAACGTGTTAAAAGCTTTCTTCTGCTTTTGTTAGTTCAAGAAAAAACTTTTCTAACTACATTTGACAGTTCAAGAAATACTTTTCACGACGGGATAGAGAGTCATCACTTTTAATTAAAACTACGGGGAAGCTTTTCACTTTTCTAAACAACATAACATTACGTGATCAAAAAGTGAAAACGGGTAAATTTTCATATACTCTGCCAATCTGAGCGCCGAAATGTAACCGCTAAGAGCAGTGATGTGTTTTGTTGTGCATTGGGGCCTTTCCAGGAGCAGTGATGTGTTGTGTTGTGCATTGGGGCCTTTCTAGGAGCAGTGATGTGTTGTGTTGTGCATTGGGGCCTTTCTATGAGCAGTGATGTGTTGTGTTGTGCATTGGGGCCTTTCCAGGAGCAGTGATGTGTTGTGTTGTGCATTGGGGCCTTTCCACGAGCAGTGATGTGTTGTGTTGTGCATTGGGGCCTTTCCAGGAGCAGTGATGTGTTGTGTTGTGCATTGGGGCCTTTCCAGGAGCAGTGATGTATTGTGTTGTGCATTGGGGCCTTTCCAGGAGCAGTGATGTGTTGTGCTGTGCATTGGGGCCTTTCCAGGAGCAGTGATCTGTTGTGTTGTGCATTGGGGCCTTCCCAGGAGCAGTGATGTGTTGTGTTGTGCATTGGGGCCTTTCTAGGAGCAGTGATGTGTTGTGTTGTGCATTGGGGCCTTTCTAGGAGCAGTGATGTGTTGTGTTGTGCATTGGGGCCTATCCAGGAGCAGTGATGTGTTGTGTTGTGCATTGGGGCCTTTCCAGGAGCAGTGATGTGTTGTGTATTAGGGCCTTTTTAATCCTCTTTCACGTGCAATATTTTTTTTCTACTTTTTGTTTGTTTTTTGAGCATTATTCTTTACTGGTGCAAGCTTTGTAATTACAGATGAAATCGGTTAATCGCACAAACCGATTAATCGGATACTGCTGAAAAATTCCTTAAAGGAGTGTTGTACTGAAAATATATCGGATAATCGCATGGATCTGTTAAACGCAGCGGTTTATTTGGGAACGGGCTGCACAGTTTACCGGTTTCAGCTGTACCTGAAACATTTCACGGCACACACTCGCAATGTGTTTTCACCGCCCCAAAAGAACATTTATTACAAACTATGCCGAGATCAAATAGAAACCCTTCAAATACATAGCTCAGTCACCCACAGTTCACTCCCCCTCAATCGCACCCCCCCCCTCCCCCATGTTTCATTAGCTCGTAAGTTAGTGAGAGTGAAATACAAGTGCCACGAAAAGAAAAACGTGAAACTTGACTTCTGCTGTTTGTTTTTATTTTATGTTCATTAAGCAGCGGAGAAAAAAATGTGAAAGGCGCAACAGGGAGGTGATTAGGCCAAGCGCGTGTTTACACAGTTTTGGATGCCATGCACAAGTTTTGCCTGGTGCACGCAACACAGTCAAAGGCCTTTATGTTGTCTATAACTGTTACATAGGTTTTGCCTTTTTTTTTTAGTTTTTCTTTCCTTTTTTTTAATTGCCCTGATAATCACACTTTGTTTAAATATGAAGCTTGAAAATGAAATTTTACGCAAACAGAATGTAAGACACAATAGCTCTACAATTCACTGCATCACGATCCTTTATTTTTGAATACCCTTATTTTTTTTTTTTAAGGACATTGAAATAAATATTAAACAGCAAGAACACAACGCGAATAAAGTAAAACGTCATGCTATAAAATATTCGTTTGTCTTTAAAAAAAAAACCCGCTGCTTTTTAAAATCAACTAATGAGGAAGAAAAAAATATGTTTTTCTGTTTCCACTAATTTGAAAAATATGTCGCCAAAGCGTTTAATAACACGGGAATCTGAACTGTTCTCTGGTAAGTTTCCGTCTTGAATACTATAAATTCACCTGTGTATCCCACGAGGTTATTCAATATATCAAACTATTATCCCCCCATTAGTCATTTTAATTGCATTAAGATTATTTATAGCCCTCATTTTCATCGTTATTGACTAGCTTTTGAAAAAAAAAATGAATGCCATGTGAGTCTGCTGAAATACTTTCTGAGTAATCGACTTAATTTTGAATACACATATTTCATTCCAATGTACAAAAATATCGAAATAAAAGCATTTTTCCAACAAACTGAATGTTTTCGGCCCCTATTTTAATAATCATTTGGCAACTGTGATTCTGTCCTCACACGATAATTATTGCACTGATTATTGATAGGTTTTACACTTTGCCTTTAGATCAATTCATTGTGTAATGTACAGATATCGTGCTGAGTGTCTCACCAGAAATAAGTCTGAAATATGAGACATTGTGGAACGGCCTCCATCTTCTTACAAAAACTAATGGCTGTCATTTTTCTGCGGCTTGGGGAAGCGATGGGTGCTTTCTATTTTTTCAAAGAAAAGTCATTAATTTTATTTCAGCTTTGGTTTTTTTTTAAAGAAGAGGCAATCAACTTAAAGATTTAAATACAATAGCTGGTAACGTCCACATACAATATCCGTCCACACTGAGGCCATTTTGTGTTTACTTTCCCGGCTGCTTGCATGGAAAAAGAGTTCACACACATTTTAAACCCCAGTATTTCAGAATGTTAAGAGTAAAACCAACAGATTTTCTCGCGTGAATTACAGGCACAGCGATGTGGACCCAATTACTGACGGGGATTTTAGCGACTGTGACAAAACCAGCAGGTCATTTGGGCCGATTCTGTGATTTGGCCAATTCACTTTTAACCGCAGGACTTGCAATGATTGGCTAAATCATGTGTTGTTATCAAATATGGCGACAATGATCACGTGTCGTAGAACCAGAGGTGTGAAGGGGTGAGGCCGACCACTTAACGTAAGGTGCCAAACTGTTCATGACCAGCACACATTACGTGTACAATAGCAGCACTTCGGCAATTGAATAGACCCCACTGATGAGATTTGCGTGATATTTTTTCTCTCTTAATTCCAAATCAAGATTTTTTTCCCTCCTATCTTGATATTCGTGCGCGCATAACATTGCTATGGCGTTAATATTGAGCGGCTGAGCGGACAACAGCCGCACATAAATCAGCACTGACGGGTCTGCAATTTCGTGCAATTTTGTCACAATAAAACGCCATGGGCGAAGAGAGAAGCCCATTTCCTAAACTATGCGGACATGAGAGATCTGCACTAACTGAGTGCCGCAGGAGGCCACCTTTTTTTTTTTTTTTTTTTTTTTTGTCTTTATAAAGGCAGATGATAGTGTCACCTATTTTATGGCATAGATTAATACTTGTCTGAATACAGGTTTAGTGGTATATACTGATGCAAATTTCGGTGTTTTTTTTCTGTTGGAGGAGCCTGAAAGGGGCGGGTGCGATCAAGCTGATACCGGTAATAAGCCATATGCCACCATTCTGGTCATCAGGTAAAGGGCCGTGCGAACTAGCATTAACTTCCAGAAACATAAGAATGCTGTAATTTACGTACAACATTGCACTAGTTATCTTCAATCCGCACATATTTCATGTTTTAATCTTTATCATTGAATAAAGCAATTCCCAAACGTTCTTTGAATTAAAATCTCCTTTTACAAAGATTATCACAACCATATTCCAGGTATTTCGATTGTTCTTAAATAGTCAAAATTAAAATTAATGCCTCTCTCACCGTTACACGAATCAACTGACAAGTACGCTATTAAAAGAAAAAAAATTGAGGGAAGAAAAACGTTCTACACGGTGTGTGAATTGTATCAGTTTTTTGTTATGCTAATTGTAAAAACCGCTGCCAGCGAATTTTTATTATTCTCTTAGAAATGTATTGTGTCATGTTTTACCATTGTTTTTTACCTATTGTTAGTTTAAACTTAACTCCAGATGCGTGGATTTCAATGGGTTTAAAATATTGTGTGATTAAAAGGGCTGCTGTTTGCAAAGGGAAATCCTTGATGTATTGTAATATGAGGGCTGTATCAGTCGGGTAAACATTCCCATTGTTTTCCTTATCAGATGGAATCTCCCCTCTTCCCGGCTTTTCCCCTTTGATCGAGCTCCCCCATAGAATTCCACGGATGTGGACCAGCGGGTGTATATCTCGTTATTGCGTAAGAACACCCCCTTTGAAACTTCGTGAACTTGTCGTCCGGGCCAAGATAAGCAGTGCCGTTCTCTTATTGGGTAATAAGGATGCCCCAATGGAAACGGTAATTCTTGGGTCAGCACTGCTCCCCTTTCTCCCCCTCCCCCACGGAGGTCTCCACTGGGATTCCAACCAATTAGGACCCGGGATTAGGGTCGGTCGAGGACCCGCCCTTAGTGATTGAATCTCACGTTAAAAAACTGAGTGAATCTGGTAACTTGTTCAGTGATCGAAGAAAAATTCAAGCGAGTTTAAGATATTAAAACGGACAAAAGTCCTGGTCCTAAATGTGGACAAGAAATAAAAAATACAACCGGAGTTGTGAAATTGTGAAATCGTTAGTAATAGAACGGGATAAAAATCTTAGAAAGTTATTCGGAGGAGCCCAATAGTTTTTGGTAAGAATTCACTCGTATCGTAATAATTTGTCATAAATATGTGGGTTTGCGCTGTAAATAATTACTTACCTCGTTCTCCAAATATAGAAGTGTGTTTGTTTAAGACAGTATTTCGTGGTAATTTATTGTGTTATTTCTCGTAAAAGTCTGCCATTTTTCGTAAGACGTGCGCTTTCCAGAGTTTTCTCTTGAAATGACAGCAGTTTGTTTTGTTAAAATACTGGGTTTCGAATCAGTAATCGAGTATCGACTTGTGTCCTAAATGGGATTTATTTAGGCATGTAATCTGGGTTTAACACCTGTGTTCAATGTGTTGTTTCAGTTACCGTTTTTGTACCGTTTGTCAGCACGGAGAGTTAGCGTTTGGACCGCTGATGCACCATTTGTCCTCTGGGGTGCGCGGGCGTTAACTTGGATACAATCGTGAATAAACGCGTCAACAAAGCTTTTGTGTTTCGCTCCTCGACTTTCTAATAGTAACAAAAACTATTCAACGTCATGGCTGAGGGTGACCGAGCTGACGTAGTGAACGCTAAGAGGGAGCGCGGTCGCCTCTTTGATGAGTTCTCAAAATCACTCAGGATTTTGAGACAGGATATCCTCACTCCCGAGCATCGGGAAACAGTGCAGATCGAACTAGGCAAATTGCGTGACGCGTTCGCCGCCTTCGAATCGAGTCATCTGCAGTGCCTGGATCTGATCGTGAGCGATCCGGAGACGACGACGTCATTCGAGGCCCAATACGGCAGCGCCGTCAAAGCGTTTAAAGAATGTATAGAACGCACCGAGGACTGGCTTCGACGTCAGGAAAAGGACGACAGAGACTCAGTTAGCGGCCGCTCCAGTGCTTCCGCAACGCGACAACGCAGGATCGCAGAACGGAAGAAGCAACGCATGATAGAGCAGCAACGAATCGAACGCGACCGCTTGGAGCTGACACACCGTCAACAAAGACTCAACATTGAGGCGGAGATTGACGACATTGAGGAGACAGAAAGTCTCTGGGACGCTAATGAGGCACCGGAGAAAGTGAGCATCCAGCCAACGATTGCGTCAAGGAACCAGCTTCCCTCGTTCGATAACGTGGTTACAGAGAGGCCGTCGTTACCCGAGGAAGCACCACAACGGGCGACTGATGCCCCCCTCAGTTCTCAGAGTCCTCCCTCCGCTCCTACGCCTACAGGTCAAGCGGAGACACGCTACGTACCGCCGCCAAGTGTGACTGCGAAAACGTACGTTGACGCAAGAGACAGTGCATCTCACAGCTCCGACGACGCATTCTCCCGCTTAGCAAATGCCCTCCAGGAGAGTTTTAGTCTACCAAAGCCCGAGACACTTACGTTCAGTGGAGACGTTATGGATTACTCTAAATTCATTAGGAACTTTGAAACGTCAGTGGAGGCTCGGGTTCCGGATGACAGGGCAAGATTAAGTTACTTGATACAGTACTGCAACGGTGAGGCAAAAAGGGCGATCGAAGTCTGTGTTCTGCTGGATCCTAGCCAAGGATACAGAAAGGCTAGAGAGATCCTACTTTCACGCTATGGACGACCATATCAAATAGCCAGAGCGTACGTCGACAGACTCACACAGGGATCGCAAATCAGACCTAATGACGTCAAGGCGCTGAGCGATCTCTCCCTCGAGCTGCAGAGGTGTGAGATAACACTCTCGCAGATGGGTTTCGGTTCAGACATGGATAACTCGGAGAACATGCGCAGAATCGTACGCCGATTGCCACACTATTTACGCGTCAAATGGGTTGACGTCGCCCAGTCGATTCTGGACTCTGGACGCGAGCCAAAGTTCACTGATCTCGTGAAATTTGTAGAGAACAAGTCACGCACAGCCACGTCTATGTATGGACTCGATCTGGTGCGCGAAGAACGAGTGAACTCCCCGAGACCCCCGCATGTCAAACCCAGGGTGAGTACGCTGTCAACGCAGAGCGCAACACCCAAACGCGTAGCCCGGAGCTGTGCATGTTGCAATGGAGGGTGTGCTGACTTAGCTGCATGTACAGTCTTCTCCAACCAGCCATTACGTGAAAGATGGGCAACAGTCAAGCAACTGAGGCTGTGTAAAAACTGTTTAAAGAGAAATCACTTCGCTCGTGATTGTAGAAAGCCGTCTGCGTGCAACGTAACGGGATGTGATACACGTCATCACGCGCTGTTGCATTCGTGGCCAAAACGTGCACCCGATCAGACTCCCGTCAGCGTGACAGCAACTAATTGCAGCCAGAAATCGGAGACCCTACTTGGGATCATTCCGGTCGAAGTCATGGGTACCAACGGTCGTTCCGTCAGGACATATGCCCTCTTCGACGACGGTTCACAGCAGACATTCTGTGACGAGCGCTTGCTGCAGACGCTAGGCATACAGGGTAAGCCAGTGACGTACGAGGTCTCAACACTCACATCTCAACAGCAGAAGAACAGCGGTGTCGAAACGGACTTGGCTGTGAGATCGCTGGACGGCAGCAATTCGGCATTATTAAAGCGGGTGTGGTCGGTCAAACGACTTGGGATATCTTCAAACCCCGCCCCAAGGCAATCAGACGTCGCGAAGTACGCCCATCTGAAGGACATTAAGATTCCACAAATTAAAGCAACAGACGTTATGTTGCTGATAGGGTGCGATTCTCAAGCGCAAGTCCCCCTAGAGGTTAGGAGTTCTGGTGTCGAGGGAGAACCATACGCAACCCGCACAGCCCTCGGTTGGGTGATACGCGGTCCCTCTAGCAGAAAAGGGAATGCCACAGCCAGCGTTAACTTTCTGCGAACGGACAGTCTCAGAGACACGGTTGAGAAGATGTGGACAACAGACTTCAGTGAGTCGCTCAGTTCGGACAAAGCCGGATGGTCAGTGGAGGATAGGCGCGCCAACGACATGATGGAGGACTCGATCACTATCGATAACGGACATTACAAGATGGACTTGCCTTGGAGAGATGAAAATCCGCATCTGCCGAACAACATCTCCCAAGCACACGCTCGCTTGTCACAGCTTAAACGGCGGTTGGAAAGAGATCCAGACCTCCATCAAAGGTACACAGAGCAAATAAATGACTATATCGGTAAAGGTCACGCTCAGGAGGTTCCCAATACTAGCAGACCCCCCAAACGACTCTGGTACTTACCTCATCAGCCAGTGCAGAACGAGAACAAACCTGGAAAAGTCCGCGTTGTGTTTGACGGAGCATCGAAGTTCCAAGGCGTATCTCTGAACAGCGAACTCTTACAAGGTCCTGATTACTTCAACAGCCTTGTAGGTGTGCTCATGCGTTTCCGCCAGGAGCAGGTCGCCGTAGCCGCAGATATCGAAAGTATGTTCCACCAAGTGAAGGTCTCTGAGCACGACCGCGACGCCCTACGTTTTCTGTGGTGGCCTAACGGTGATCTGAATATCACACCGAAGGAGTATCGAATGACGGTTCACATATTCGGAGCGAAATCATCACCCAGTTGCACCACTTTCGCCTTGCGCAAGACAGCCGATGACAACAAACAACAGTACAGTGAAGAAACCGTGAGTAATGTCTTCAAGAGCTTTTATGTTGATGATTTCCTGAAGTCAGTTAGAGACGATGAAAACGCTATTCAGATGTCGGGTGAAATGCAGTCATTGCTGAGTAAGGGAGGATTTAGACTTACCAAGTTTATCAGCAACAGCCAAAGAGTTCTCGACAGCATACCAAGCTCAGAACGAGCAGCGTCCGTAAAGGAAAACACTTTGTGTGATGAATCTCCAAACGAGCGCGCCCTAGGTGTCCGCTGGAACGTGTACCGAGACGAGCTCACCTTTGACGCAAAGGTCCCGGAAAAGCCCACAACTCGACGCGGTATTTTATCTGCCATTAGTTCTCTGTTCGACCCATTAGGTCTTGCAGCACCGGTCACGTTGAAAGCTAAGGCTATTTTACAAGATTTGTGTCGTCAAAAGTTGACGTGGGACGACGAAGTCCCCATCGCCGAAGGTAACAGGTGGGCGAAATGGTTAGCAGCGTTGCCAAATCTAAAAACCGTGAAAGTTCCCCGATGCTACAAACCAGCAAAGTTCGGGCCAGTCGCTGACACGCAACTACACATTTTTTGTGATGCCTCGGAGACAGGGTATGGCGCCTGCGCGTACGTTAGATTCACCAACGATCAAAATGACGTCACGACTTCACTAGTTATGGGCAAGTCTCGTCTCACACCCCTCAAGCAGGTGTCTATCCCAAGACTCGAACTGTCGGCAGCCGTTCTAGCGAGTCGCCTCTATACACAAGTAAGGGAAGAGCTAGAACTCGAGATCGAACGACCAGTGTTCTGGACTGATTCGATGATCACGCTCAGCTATATACAGAACGAGTCACGTCGATTCAAAGCGTTCGTAGCGAATCGCTTGGGGGTGATTCACGAGAACAGTGACGTCAATCAGTGGCGTCACGTACCGACCGCACAGAACCCAGCCGATCTGGCGTCTAGAGGAATCGACGCGGACGATGCTTTGAGTTTAAAAGCATGGCTAGAAGGGCCAGCATTCCTCAAGCAACCCAAAGACAAATGGCCTCAAACCGGAACGGTCCCACGCGTTCAGGAGGATGATCACGAAACAAGAACGCACGTTGCGTCTAATGCAATTAGGATTGAAGACGATCCAGTCCAGAAATTATTCAACCGTTACTCTGACTGGCACAGACTGCAAAGAGCAGTAACGTGGATACTACGCTTCAAGAAGTACTGTATTGTAAAGTACCTAAAGCGCGACTGTGATTTACCTAAAGCAGACTTGACTGTTGACGAAATACGTGACGCATCGGACCAAATATTCAACTACGTTCAACGCCAGTGCTTCACTGACGAAGCGGAAAGATTACAGCGCGGAAGTGCCGTACTAAAAGAGAGCAAACTCGCCCCCCTGAACCCCGTGTACGAAGAAGGCCTGATACGTGTCGCCGGTTTATTGCGCCTCTCATCGCTAGACACCGGTACTAAAGCGCCTGTTGTTTTACCTGAGAAACACGCAGTGACGTCACTCATCATCGCGAGCATACATAAAGACAACGGCCACGTAGGAATGAATCAGGTACTGGCACTAGCTCGAGAGAAGTATTGGATTCTGCGTGGACGGGGAGCAATTAAGAGGATTATAAGAAACTGTATAGAGTGCAGACGCAGGAATAGCCGTCCATGCCAGCAGCAAATGGCCCCTTTACAGCCAGAGAGGATGACCCCGGACAACCCCCCATTTACCAACATAGGTGTGGATTACTTCGGTCCACTTACAGTAAAAGTGGGGCGGACGCATTGCAAGAGATACGGCGTGATTTTCACATGCCTTGCCACACGGGCAATCCACTTAGAAATTGCCCACACGCTCGATACCGATTCGTTTCTAGCCGCGTTCCAAAGATTCGTGAGCAGACGGGGACGCCCACGGAAGGTGTTCAGTGACAATGGAACGAACCTCACAGCCGGAGAACGTGAGCTCAGAGAAGCGTTGGCAGCATGGAACCAAGAGAAAATAGCACGCGACTTTCTGCAGAAAGAGATAAACTGGCATTTTAACCCCCCTCACGCAAGTCACGCCGGAGGAGCGTGGGAGCGCATGATACGCTCAGTGCGCAAAGTTCTCAAGTCACTGGCAGGAGAGCAGTTGCTAACCGATGAAGCTCTACTCACCTTGTTTGCAGAAGTAGAGAAGATAATAAACGACCGTCCAATTACGTACGTGAGCCAAGACCCATCGGATCCAGATCCCCTGTCCCCAAACAAGCTTCTGCTGATGCGATCAAATTCGTGTCTTCCCTATGGGACATTCGACAAGAACGAATCTTACGCACGTCGATGGTGGAAACAAGTCCAATACCTGGCCAACGTCTTCTGGCGCCGCTGGATACGCGAGTACCTGCCTGCACTGCAGCTGCGCGAGAAGTGGCAGCGCCCACACAGGAATATGCGTGTGAATGACATTGTTCTCGTTAGTGATGAGAACGTGCCTCGCGGACAATGGCCCTTGGGTAGGGTGGTGTCTGTTAACGTCGGGAGGGATGGCCACGTAAGAAGTTGTGTTGTGAAGACAGGAAAGACGGAATTGGTCCGACCAATCATGAAGCTTTATTTGTTAGAAGGGTCAGATTAAATTTTTATCGCAAGCAATGAACTGCTTATTTGAACTGAACTCTTAATGCAAAGACTTAACGTTTAAGACAGTACGAAGACACCAATGTAATTTCTCATGAGTACTCGTAAAAAAGGACTATCTCAAAATTTCGCTCTTATTTTGTGGTGAAAAAATTGACCAAAAAAAAATGACCCCGGCCCCTCAGGGCCAGGGTCCAAAAAATTTTCTAAGTCCGAAAGCGATTGTTACAATTGTAATTTTAGCAAGTTTATTGCTTCGAAATGGGCTTTCAGAATGACATCGCCTGGTGACAGTGATATTCTGTGTTATATTTATTTGATAATGCTATGTTCGCACCCCTTACTTTGTATCCCCTATGTTGAGGGGCCTATGTGTTGAGGGACGATATGTCCGGGGACGTTATATCTGTACACCGTTGTCATCATTTGATATGTTTATGTCATGTTCAGATGTGCGCGCGTGCGCATCAGTGTAGTTTATTTGCATGAGCAGGTGCACATGCAGCAGTTGCACGAGAATCGATCATAATATTGTTTATGTCGGAGAATGTCCGGTGAATCCCAAACATGTATTTCTTGATGTGATGAAAATAGGGATATTTTCATGGAGGCGGACTGTAAAAACCGCTGCCAGCGAATTTTTATTATTCTCTTAGAAATGTATTGTGTCATGTTTTACCATTGTTTTTTACCTATTGTTAGTTTAAACTTAACTCCAGATGCGTGGATTTCAATGGGTTTAAAATATTGTGTGATTAAAAGGGCTGCTGTTTGCAAAGGGAAATCCTTGATGTATTGTAATATGAGGGCTGTATCAGTCGGGTAAACATTCCCATTGTTTTCCTTATCAGATGGAATCTCCCCTCTTCCCGGCTTTTCCCCTTTGATCGAGCTCCCCCATAGAATTCCACGGATGTGGACCAGCGGGTGTATATCTCGTTATTGCGTAAGAACACCCCCTTTGAAACTTCGTGAACTTGTCGTCCGGGCCAAGATAAGCAGTGCCGTTCTCTTATTGGGTAATAAGGATGCCCCAATGGAAACGGTAATTCTTGGGTCAGCACTGCTCCCCTTTCTCCCCCTCCCCCACGGAGGTCTCCACTGGGATTCCAACCAATTAGGACCCGGGATTAGGGTCGGTCGAGGACCCGCCCTTAGTGATTGAATCTCACGTTAAAAAACTGAGTGAATCTGGTAACTTGTTCAGTGATCGAAGAAAAATTCAAGCGAGTTTAAGATATTAAAACGGACAAAAGTCCTGGTCCTAAATGTGGACAAGAAATAAAAAATACAACCGGAGTTGTGAAATTGTGAAATCGTTAGTAATAGAACGGGATAAAAATCTTAGAAAGTTATTCGGAGGAGCCCAATAGTTTTTGGTAAGAATTCACTCGTATCGTAATAATTTGTCATAAATATGTGGGTTTGCGCTGTAAATAATTACTTACCTCGTTCTCCAAATATAGAAGTGTGTTTGTTTAAGACAGTATTTCGTGGTAATTTATTGTGTTATTTCTCGTAAAAGTCTGCCATTTTTCGTAAGACGTGCGCTTTCCAGAGTTTTCTCTTGAAATGACAGCAGTTTGTTTTGTTAAAATACTGGGTTTCGAATCAGTAATCGAGTATCGACTTGTGTCCTAAATGGGATTTATTTAGGCATGTAATCTGGGTTTAACACCTGTGTTCAATGTGTTGTTTCAGTTACCGTTTTTGTACCGTTTGTCAGCACGGAGAGTTAGCGTTTGGACCGCTGATGCACCATTTGTCCTCTGGGGTGCGCGGGCGTTAACTTGGATACAATCGTGAATAAACGCGTCAACAAAGCTTTTGTGTTTCGCTCCTCGACTTTCTAATACTAATGACGGTATAACATAACAGATAGTGTCCCGGTTACTTACACAGGAGTACTAATCAATCACTTCATTGTACATTTTAACATCACTTTTTTAGTACATATAAGTTACGTAAATTGTCATTTTCATTTTAATATTTTCAGGTTTTTTTCAATGAGTTTTGATTTTGACACTTCTTATTTATTATTATTATTTTTTTAAATATTCAAGTTGCAGATTTCAAGACGCGAAATATTAACAGTGTCCCAGACGCTCACTTGACTTTTTATGTTAATTTGAAACAGGGCATAAGGTTTCAGACTATATTTAGCAATATAATATCATATTAAATCAAATTTATATCAACATACAAGATTAATATCCACTTCAGTGTTCTTTCTTCACTGAAGGTGTTCTCTTCCCTTTATTCTTGTGCCCCTTTTCTTTTCTTTTCTTTTCCTTTTCCTTTTTCATTCCTTTTTCCCAAATCATAAGAGATTCACTCTGACTGGTCATGAAAATATAACGAGGATGACGCACATTACACTGGCCGCGCAATGAATAGGCTCCTCGGGGTTGTTTGCATGTGCTAGTCATAGTCACGGGCACTGACTTGTTTCGAGTAGTCACAGTGGCTCGCACTGACTTTTGCACGGGGTAGTCACAGTGATGTACAGACACTTGCACTCTGGGTACTTGAGTAATGCACACTGGCTCGCGTTTGGATGCGTGTATTTGAGTACTCTGGCTTGACTATTTTATGTGGTACGTGTAGTCTTTTAACAAAGCACAGCGAGCCATAAACAGATACCCTGCATGCTTTACCAGCTCCCCCCCTCCCCCCTCTCTCTACGCAGCCACATCAACACACAACCATTCGGTTTGAGCACCCATTCACAAAAGTTGTTCGCACCAGTTATCAATAAACAGCAATCATTCGTGGCGACTTCAACGATTATACGATTTTTCCTACTTACTTATTTTTTTATTATTTATTTTTTTGATTGATTTTTTTTTGTTTGGAACCAGCAGAGCATGCACTTGCCTTGTATACAGCACAACACTTCACGCGTGTGAGGCGCAAAATAGACGCATATTTTCATTTTCATAAATTTTCCATTTTATTCCCGACGATCTATCAATTTTTAAACAACAGTAATTGCATGTTTTTTTTCGGGGTATTGAGTTCAAGGATTTCAATCACACTTTTCTCGCATCCTTACCAAAGTCCAAAATTGAGGTTCGTGCAAGAGACAGTTGTGAAAATGACTGAATAAGTATATGTTTATCACAACACTTTTTGTGAAAATATAGGCAGGGGAATTGTATCGACAAGGTCTAGTGGTAATTGCTTCAACATTTGATGTTCGTGCCAGCTTTTTTAGGTTGAGTGATAACTTTATGTTGGGGTTTCTGTAAAAGAACGGTGATTTTGAAGACATGGATACGCTTGGTAACTAAAGAATATTTCAACATTCTTTGTTTTATTAAATGAGAAAAAAAGTTAGTACAGGATTCCTCAAAGTTGAAAAACAAAACTTGAAATGTAATGCAACTGATTTTTGAATCATGCAAATAGCTAGATTGCTGATTAAAATGTTTCAAAAGAAAGAAGCCTTTTGTATAGGCCACGAGTTGCCTGTAGATCCGCAGACTTATCACGATCTCGCTATCTAACACCCGATAAATACACATCATACAGGCGAGGGAACTGAAAGCTATTTGCTTTCCAAACTGACACTTTTTACCCGTCTATAATTTCCAATTTTCCTAATTAATGTGCGCGTACATAAAATTGACAAAAATCAATGACGAAGAGCTAATTACAGTACGTATTATTTTGACGATATAAGCTTTCAAGACGTATCGAGTTAAACATACGTTGAGACACAAACTTCTAAGCAAGAATTTGACTGCGACCGTTTTTTTTTTTCACTTCCATACTGGTGGCACCATATCAAACAAGGTAATTATTTATTATCACAAAGGGCATATATTAAACCGATAATTTAACGTTGCATAAATAGTGGGCCTCACAAAACACTGTCTCTTCTTTTTAACTTTTGAACAATTTCTATTTTAGTCGCTTTTCTTCCGAGAAAATAAAATTAGCGAAAACTTATTTTTCGAAGTTTTTGGAACTTCTCTGGCAGCAGAAAGCCATATCTTCAAGAAGTTATTGTGGCAACAGACCATCACGTCAATTTATGGGCGATAATACGAGATATCCTAGGCTTAAATAGTCATTTCATCAACCAGTTAAAAGAATACATACGACTCTCTATTTTCGATATCTACTGAGGCAGACTACAAGTTCTTCTAATCTAGGTAAAGAAAAGAACATTTCTCACGTTTTGCTCGCCAGAAAAAAGCATTTTTTCCTTACACTTACTGGTACAGGGCATGGATTTGTCGTCGTCGATGTTGCGGTAGTAATTCGGGACGCACTGGCATTCCACGGCTGCTGATTGGACAGCCTCGCTATGGAGTGGGCACTCCCGGCATGACTCACTTCCGGTCCGCCATTTGTATTTCCCTGGCTGACACGCTGAAATCGCAAAGGTCATTAATTTACACGCAAAGTAAAACAGATGGAATTATACATTTTCTTCTTAACAAACAAAAATAAATGAAAGCAACACAGTGCCCACAAAATAATAACACAAAAACCTCACATTGCGATTCCTTAAAACACACCACCGGTGCGCTACTCATTGTGGCATTTTCCAAGTAATTTGCTACGTGCCTTAATACATAACGCATCAAATATCATCAATATTTAGCTTCAAGACTGAAACCCGCAAGTCATCTGTTTGTAAATAGCATAGAACATTGTGAGTATACAGCGAGATGGGAAAACTTAACACGCAAGAATTTAATTCACTGCTTGTCATGTTTAGTTTTAATTTTTTTAATCTTGCACCGCGAACTCAATACAAAATTGTTTAACAAATAATTGTACGTTCACGAAGTCAAGTCTTGTGTTTAGTTAGACAATAAACAGTCCGAAAATGTCAGTTTTTTTCCAGGAAAAACTTACTAAACCAGGATTAAAACACGTAAATTAAAGTAGAAGTTTTGATATCAAATGATATCATTTTCAACAGCAATATGCTTTGTTCAAAGCAGTCATTTCAGAAAATCAAACTTACCCCAAAAATACGGATGTTTAGATGTTATCATAAAAATTGTCGATGGACTCTGTTCAGACTCACGCAATCGAAAAAAGAAAAGGACAAAAATAGGGGCATTTTAGACCAAGGTGGGGTGTGGAAACATGGTAAAAATAACTTGTACCCCTCGGATCCTGTTACAAAACAAGCCGCAAGGAGTTTAGCACCCATGATGTCCCCGCAGATAAATATGAGGCATTGTGTGTTATTGTGACTGCATCGCACACAGTTAAAATGCGTGCACTAATGAGTGTTCCCTAACCGCAGAT
Source organism: Protula sp. h YS-2021 (assembly GCA_949752745.1). Lineage (NCBI taxonomy): Eukaryota > Metazoa > Annelida > Polychaeta > Sabellida > Serpulidae > Protula > Protula sp. h YS-2021. Next base: position 88,406,873 of record OX457026.1, read on the forward strand.
TAACAATAGCAAACCTTTCCAAACCTTTTTTTTATTTCTGGCTTTATCTTTGGGTTTTTAACCTGTGGAAATCAGCCGCTCTTATGGTTAACATATCCGCTGTTATTAACATTACTTAAGTCAATCTGATTATCGTCTTTAGAATAATATTCAATTTGTGGTTGCCATATCGAGCTCTTTGAATTTTTGCCTCACGGAATTTTCATTTAGTTACACTGAACTTTTGCGACATTTTTTAAAAGTTAGAAATAAACAAAATTGTAGAATTATCTAATTTTTGTTTTCTTGAACAGGCACTAAATTTCAATGGTGCTATTTACCCGAAAATTTGAAGTGAATTGTCAGAGAAAGAGAAAGCATTTATTTTCGATTTGTCTTTCTTCTTTCTTTCTGACTACAGTTTTCTTAACTTTCCAAAACAAACAAAGCCGTTAAATCTTCTGAAAGAAAACTTCCAAACCAAATCTTTATTGAATTTGAAGTTTAACTGAAAAAAATTCAAGACCTTTTATTGCGATTTTTATTTTTTTTTCTATCGGATGCCAAACCGTTCCTGGCTCTTTCGAAAAACGGTTCAAAAGTGCATGTTAACAGTTTTCGCCAATGGTAGAAAAATATTTTACGAGAAGAAGGCTCATTGTTTTTGAAGATGAAATGATACTTGATGCTTGAACAGTAAGAACAAGTTCCTGATATTGTGCAAGCGGGTACGAGTAGATTGCGTTTCAGCTGTAAAAACGTGAATTTTGCAATATAACGTGCACTACTTGAAATTTTTTGAAGATACAAAGAAAAAAAATCGCCTGTAATGACAACTAAAACCTTCTGCAATTTAATTCCAGCGAAGTGGAATTCTACACACATGGCCCAGGGTACAAGAGAAAGGGCGTTCGAAATTGTTCTGTAATACAACGACCCTGCATGGTTTTTTGTAACCCTCAGACGTGTCCCTTTTACTTGTTAAAACATCTTAGGTTAAAACACGTCTAAGATTAGAAAATACACGCCAGTGGTGAAAATGCAGCAAAGTGTCTAGGACCAATGTCTGAGGCACCATCCATACAATGTCTGGGGCACCATCCATACAATGCATAGGGAACCACCCATACAATGTATGAGCACCATCCTTACAATGTTTGGGGCACCATCCATACAATGTCCGGGGCACCATCCATACAGCCATGGTGTCAAGAGAAAGCTGAATATGTTACACAGCAATATCTCGTATAAAAATCCGTCGTTTTCTGCAACGATCGTCGAATAAAAACGCAGGTGAGCCCGTTGTTGCCAAACAGCCAACCTCTACGGCGGTTGGGTCTGTTGTGTGTGACACCTTTTCACTCCGCAGACCTACTGGGGATTCTGCGAAAATAGTGCTCATAAAACAGAGGGACTACTTTTAAAATATCCATCTCTGTGTTTATACACAACAGATAGACCTCCTCAGAGGTCAGCTGTTTTATAACAACCCTGGCAAGTCACTTTACATTATCAAGCAACTGCCGAGTTTTGAGATGGAGTAAAATACCAAGGAAGCGATTGAGAAGCCTGTCCAATTAAAAGCGTGTTTATGTTTATCAAGACTGGTATTAGTGGAAACAAAATCAGCGTAAAACGAATCTCAGCCGATAACTGAGAAATATGCGAAGGAAAAATTGACACTGTAATACAGCTGGGGGTAGTTCAGTGTCTAACATGAAATAGCGATCAACTTCAAAGCTGTCTCATGATGTTGATCGCACGAGCTTTTTCATCTTCTAACCCCACCGCCCCCCCCCCCCCCCACCGAATCAAAACCGACAAAACTAACGTACTTCCTAAACAAATGATTATTTTTTTTTTCAAACTCTTTCGGTCTGCTGTACAACCAATCACATACTTCCATACGCTCACTTCTATCTCTAATTTTACTACAAAAAAAGAGGTTTTTTTTTGTGTTGCGCGTTTTCTCCGTACACATGAAGCCTATTCTAAATTTGCATAGTCACAACTGTCGTGCAGTCACTTGCGCATGCGTGTCATATGCACGTATGGTTTATAGTTTCCATTTTCTAGACATGGCTTAAAAATACTTTGCGTTCGTTTCGTTCCACTAAATCGAACTGTAGTTAGGAATTCGAATAACGTCATCCTACAGTTTGCCCCGCGGCAATCTCACATTCTAAAGTGTGAGGTATCGAATTGTACAGGTCTTACTGATTGCCTCGCTAAATTCCAGGCTTCAATTACACTTTTCGTTTGCTTGTAGCCTTCTCGCATTTACTCTTTTAATGGCTGTGAAGTTTTTCAATATTTTTTTTACAAGAAATTTGCTAGGATAGCTTTCAATCTTTCTTGGAAAGAACTCTAGCTTCTTGCCTTTATTTTTATATGACCGGTACAACAGATTACTGACATAACCTGACAAGACTCTCTTCTTATGTGCAACTGAGCACCTTGCCATCACCAGCTATGAGGCAGAGTCGTTAGACAAACCCGTTCTATCCACACCATCTACCGTTTTACCGAAAACAACACAATTTTTATCATTCCTACCTGTAAAATATATAATTACGAATTATTTGTTTACATAGATCAGAAAAGGGAAGCTTACAAAAGCAAAATGTGTTTTTAATCTATAGGCGTTTGCGAAATAACGGTATTAACTTATTCGTGATAGGACGGTTGTGTGTTCTCTACGCTTTGTAGCAACAGTCACAGTGATTTATTTTAGGGTACCAGTCTATTGTCACATAGTTAAAGTTATGATAGATGGTTGTTGCGAAAATGTTATCTCTGCGGAGGCATTTATTTATGGAAAGCACTTTGGCGATGTATTTTTACTCTGGCAGCCGACTCCTAACAAACAGTAGATAAATGAGCCGTCATATCTTTGCATTTACATAATATTTACATAACATTCACAAGCTGTTTTTTTTTTTCAATTTAACATTTAATTATTTTCAGTGTTATTAATTACCAGTCTCCAAATCAATTTAGAAAAACCCTCTGTTTTCCGTTCTTTGATAGGCAGTTATTTTATGGTTATTGTATCAAAAATGCCACCGATATGACACTCAAGGTTGAGCTAAACCAAGGACGTTTTTTGAATTGAAAGGGAAAAAAAATGAAACAACAAATTATTTCTTCAGGAAATTTTTCCATACTGCACACAACAAAAGACTATGAAACGTTAATATGCGCCTTCTGTACGGTGATTTGAAGGCGACAGAATATCAAATTTCCGCCGATATCAAGCGGGTTTTAACCCTTTTTGTATCAGGAACGGGAAAATTGAATTGTAACACCAATGCGCCTCTGGTAAAACGAACCACCATCAAATCGTACAAAAAAAGGTTCAATTTCAAAAAGATTTGTCTGTCAGTCTTTCTTTCTTTACCACTCCGATTTTGCTTTTATCAGAGCAACTGAAATACATTGTACACTGGCAATGTAGATACGTTAAGTTGTAACTTCAGATACGACATATAACCACATGTACACAAACACACACACTAATATATGGAATGGAGCATTGTCTTAAGATACTCGTGGCTTCAAATATTACGTATAATAACGTAAAGATATGTTGCATTTTCAAGTAACATATTTCCAAGCGAGCGCACTCCTCTAAGCGTAACTACTGCTTACATACATCACAGAAATCTTCCCTTGACACTTTATAGACAGTTTGCGAAATGAAGACACATTCAAAACGACTACGCAAGTCAATTAATGAAGAATTAATTCCTTTCTATAACTTTTGGCAACATTTACTGTCGCCTGCGTGAGTTTTTCATTCGGAAGTTTTCTGAACCATTTCCCGCCCATACAGAGCTTTTGCTTTAGCGTGAATGTTTCTCAGCCATTGAATTTCTTCTGCTAGACTTAGTCCGACAAACTTCCCTGTTTTTGCAATACTCTATTCGTGGTCAGGGATAAAAACCTACTTGCTCTTTCAGTTAAAATTAATTCAACTTATGAAAGGCGAACTTACGAAGTTATTTTTTGTGAAAACTTGGAGCCCAAGCTTTAAAAAGACTTGTTCAACAGTTCAAGAAGTATGTGCATGAGTTCAAAGAGTTGCTTTCTACCGTACAACTACAAAGAGAATTCCACGATGAAGGACCTATGAACGTAGTTCAAGTCGCTGACATGGTATAATAAAACAACGACGGAGAAGGAGAGGTCCTATGGTGGGGCAAGTAAAATGGGGGTGTTTATTCGCCCAGCTTCCTCACACATATCCTGAAATTATTTTAATGTCTTTCCGCGACTAGCCCATTTTTTTGGCATTTTACGACAATCTATGTCTCTAGATTGCCGTTTCTTTTATTTATCTCCCTGAATAGTGAAAATAATAACGCATAAAAAAGCCCTTGCTTGCCTGTCCCTAACCACGGTTGCCAGGGGATGGCGTAAGCTGCGGAAACAATTCTTGCAAGTCAATTCCGAACTTTTTTTTGGTAAACGAGCAGTAACCCAAGAGGGTGCAATTATTGTCCCATTGTGAGTACAACTACATAAATCTCCCCCGCCTTCAAGGTGAACGTCTCGATGAAACACAATCAAACTAATTGCAAAGCAAGATGTGGGTGACAAAGACCTCGCTTCCTAACCCAAATATGTATACATGGAATAGACTATTGGCAAACACCACTTTTTTCGAAACATCAACATATATATAACATGATTTTTGCTCACAAATTGGGAGATAAAACACATTTGTTGATTCAGATTTTCCTTCGCTATTTAGCACGGTAAACTGTGTGCCATTGATTTTTTTTAAAGAAAATGCTGAAAACGTGTTTTTGATTGTTGTCTATATTGTCAGCATGGCGAATACATAAAGCTGAGGTGTGGCAGATGTGATTAATTTTTACACTCTAAATTCCATTTTCACAGTATATAAATAGACATTTCACCTTGATCTATACGTAATAGTGCACATTATGTTAGAGCACTGTCCCCTAACATTAACTGTAATGAATCAAACGAGACATGCTTTTGATCTTTCCTCGGTAATAACGAAAAGCAATACAGCGGTACTTAATTTTAGCGAGACTGCCACAAAAGAACTCCCTACTCTCTCTTTCTACAGATACATTTATCTGTCCCAACTTACCTGTTTTTAAATAAAAGCTACTCCATACCCTAAGGCTAAGGAAAAAATCTGACTTGATTTTTACGTAGACGCATCAGGAAATGCTTTTATTTTTGCTTTTACTGTTCCGAAGACAGTCGTTTTGATCCAATCCCCCCTCTTTTGTTGTGTTAATCGTATTTGTATAAGAGTGCGTGACTACATGCAAGCAAAAAAATCTAAATGAGCACGGAAAAAATTTATGGTAAAAAAATATTCTCTTAACTTAATTTTCTCTAATTTCCGTATTTAATACACACTGCGTGATAACTTCCGGGTTTTTTTTTCTTTTTCTTTTTTTTTTACAGATGCCTTGAGTTATAAATACCCGAAGAGAACTTGCCTTCCGTTGTTACATGGGCTTAAACAGCACATTTTTTCACTGATTTTGCAAGCAATAGTAACCGTCACTATTCAAGCATTCTTGTGACATCCATGGGAGCACGATTCGAACACAGTGTACGTGCTGGGAGATGCCCTAACACGTGTCACACAGGCGGGGAGTTGTGCTGCGTACAACGCTGTCGCATTTGTTGCAGGTAGAGTTCCAGCGTTCGGGAGAATCATAAAATTGTAATCTTTATATTTTTTCCTACTGAGGTGGCGTCTAGTTTTCATCTGTACGGAGGGGAGGGGGTGGTGGGGGGGGGGGGGAGCTTCTCTCTTTATACGCTTAAACTTAATTATGCGTAATGGAAATATTGCAAAAACATTAAAGTCAGAAAATGGGCGTTTGGGTTTTAACAATAGAAAACACTTGGGGCACAGTGATTTGTAATCAATGCTTTGCCTTTCACCTTCCACAATAATAAATCAGTATCAAACTTTTTATCCTCTTTGTCATAACATCTGTGCCACTATTATTTTATTCCAATAAAGGGACAAATTTCAAAGGTATTTTGGTTTGATTTCAGAGTGCTTTCCAGGCATTCATTCATTATTGTTATGAATGCTTCGAATTTAATGAATCCCAAGAGGGACATAAAATGAACATACGACAATACTAGAGAGACAAGTGGAAGACTCAGGAAAGCGGGAAAAAATTATCACTGTTTTGATAAGACCAAGTTCACGACCGATTTCTCAGGTTAGTATGTTCAATGCACACACAGAAAAACCGAACCTCAACTAAAGAATAAAGTTCAGAGATTAAACAGGCACACCAATATCGAAAAAGATTTTTCCAAGATAAAATCACATGGCGGTACCTGCACAGGCTTCATCGTTGCTATGGCTAGCCGGCTCGTAACCAGGCATGCAGCGACACCTGCCGGTCATGAACTGCCAATTGCCGTTGCTACCACAGAAGTAGGTGGGCGGCTCTTCTATGACGGCATGGCTCACGCAGACACCCTCCGTCTGCACCACTTCCGATTGTACCACCGACGTGGTCGTGTTGGGGAAGTAGGCGAAATCCTGGACAATCTCCGGGCAGATGATGTAGTACACACGTATCGACATGAGCGTCACGCATGCGCCCTGGTCCAGAAACGCAAAGTAAACGCCCTTCTTCGTCACAGCGATGTCGCGCACTTCTTTATTAATCACCGCGTGGTGCGATTCTAGAAACGTCTCGTCGGCCGCGATAACGTCAATGTGCTGGTACGTCATTGTGTCCCACGTTGGACGCATGCTGTTCGCGATATCGTCCTCGGCTTCGAAATACAGCAGTTTGAAGGACTCCTTGCACTGCTGCAAGGCCTCCGGGTCAGGAAATAAATCACATTTGCGCATGGTGAATTCGATTTCTATATACAATCTATTGGCGTCGCCCCGCGCAATGAACGGGGTTCGCAGCCAGCTGTTGACGGCGTTTCCGGCTATGTTGCATACTGAATTGACTCGGTTACCCTCGGGAATGGCTGAGCTTTCTCTCCACTAAAACAACACAGAAAACGAGAAATATGTCAAAATACCGGCGAAGAAACAATGAACTCATACATCTTCAATACTAATGTACAGTTACGGGTGAATAACTTTAGTCTCCCTTTACTGGCGTAGAATTTTAAGTATGTTCAATGAAATATTTATTAATTTAATAACACCAAGCCATATTTTACGCAATCAATCATTCCTATCGTGTATTTTAATTAAAGCATGTTGAGAGTTGTTGGTTTTTTTAATTGAAAATATGTTATAAAAATTAATAAAATAAGCGATGTATTGCGACTGCCATTATAGGTGGTCCACATCAAATTTCAGCAAAATGTGAAATTAAGTTGTGGCAACCATATTAATGGAAACATGAGTCGACTCGTTGTGGATTGCGTCAAATCTGCGTTATCACAACCGTCTGATGTAATACGTGTCAAAAAGCACAAAGACTTAACCTTTGACCCTTGGTACTACAGTAACACAGGATATAGCCAATTCACTATTGAATATGCAGCATAAGTTGAATAAAATGTCTAATATTATTACATGAATATATTCAAAGATTGTTTGTGTTGAGGTTTGCCCCTAAGAAAAAGACTCTTGCCTTATTCTACAATTATGTGAAGTACACTTTAACTGAGATTGGAATTTGATGTTTGTATAACCAAGGTTTCCAAGTCCAGTCTTACTTTGAGTCCCGAAATTTCCAGGTAAATCAGCTGATATATGACGTCAGATTTTAAACCATTTAATTTTTTGCGAAAATTTCCCAGCTGAAGCAAACAGGCAATTTCAATGTATGTAAATGCGGCTGAACAAGTAACGGTTTAGAATGGGGGATTGTAGTCAAGCTTTTTCTGCATAAAGTTATTCACTTCAAAGGTGTAATATTATTTTTTATCTTGACATTTTTCTTTTATGACAGCTTCGACATTCCTCACAGCGAGTAAACGTTTTTTTGCGATTTCAAATTAACGCAGTTACCCTCTTGCAGTTTTCGTTGTCAACAATGCCATAGGATTGGTTCAATACAATTACATTTACCACCTGTAACGGGAATGTATAAATCACACATGTTTAAATCAGCTTGTCCTTGAATAATCATTTACGAATTCTTTAGTTGAGCGTAAAATCGCCAAAAAAAACCGAAGGCTGCCAGACACGATGTCCCCACGGCCTTCCACACGCTTTCACGCCGGATTCTGTCATTATTTCGCTGTTCTCACTGCCAAACCCGCCCGCGTTGAGACGGCAGACTGAGTCTCATATACACTTGATTTAACACTTCCACGGCAAATAGACACACATATATATGTGTGTCACAATCTGTGCCTCTGTTCTACTCAGATAACTGGTGCACTGTCAAATAAGTTGTTTTTGTTTTATTAATTTTTTTACTGTAGTTCTCTGTTCTTTCTTTTTTCTTAAATTTGTTCAATATTTACATGAAATAGGATCATCGATAAACTCTTGAACGCTTGTGACAAATAAGAAAATTTCCTTTTTTTCCTTTTGAATATTCAAAGCATTTAAATAAAGTTCATGCATATTTTACCCGCTAATTACTTAACACAGCCAGACTCCTAAAGTACTCTCATAAGAGCGCAGAAGCAACAAAGGGAGCACCACAAGAGTCACCCTGTGGAAATATACTTGGCTTGTAGCTGCTACGAAACGCTAAAAGAAAGGAATTGCGGCAGTATTGTTGCCATAACAATTGTACTGGTTATCAGCAATAATTGAACAGAAGCCGCTTGGCGAGCAAGCACAATGAGGGGATGGGCACCGGTGAGGAATAATTTACCGTAATTAGTAGCCCTTCACACAGCTGCTCGAATGGCCAAACAAGGTGTGCAGTATTCGCGGGGGGGCGGGGGCGGGGGGGGGTGAGGGGGTGGGCTTTTTTCCTGTTCCCTTTAGAATGACACTGCTCTCGGAGACACTGTTTCCGCCATTTTTCACCTCACATCTGGGAATACAAGGTGTTTATTTGCAGACCTCGCAACTTCAATAATATTAATTTGCCAGCCATGATTAAACCTAGATCTCGTCACACTTATATCAATTTTAATCCATGCACGCACTGATTAGTTGCATACAGAAAGCGACTAATTAAACAAGTGCATGTGTGGCGCTGAAGCACGTGATGCGATACGAGAAGATGGGTAATGGTGTGACGAGTCGCTTCTGCAAGCCTTATGTGCAATTTACTGAAAAGACCAACTACAAACAAAACGGCCAAGACAATGACAAGCTGGTTCATTCTACTTGCTTGATTAAATCAATTATTAAGTACGATTTAACCTGCCTTTACCTGAAGACGGAATATGAGGGACAGCGGGGTGGTGGAGGGAGGGGGTGGCGGGATCTCAAAATGACAGGCCGAGGACAGGAAAGAATTCAACTGAGTAAAATGCTGCACGAAGATTCACAAAACAAACCTAGAAAAACACTTGGAGAAAGTTCGTTCTGCAATACGTGTTTTGCTTCGAACCCTAAAGCGAAGCATCGGGATTTATCACATCAACATGCAGGAACCGTAAACAGTGTTTAAACACTTCCTTCCGCTGAAGCCAGCAAAATGATGAAAAAAAAAGAAGAAATGATAGATATCTGGAGCCACTGAGGGGTTGGCTGGAAAGTTCACGGCACTGACAGACAGCCGTGTGTGCATGTGCCAGGCTCCTCCGGCGAAGCTCACACCTCTGACCATTCACTGACACACACACACATGTTCAACGATGCCGCAGATCTTCACACCTTCCTGGGTACCACCATCACCCCCCCCCCTCCCCCTCCCCCCAGCACATGTTCTCCTTACTCCGGGTCGTGGCACCGAACCACTCCCAATAAACACAACCCAAAACCAGAAGAGCATCAGCAAAAATAATATTTTCCCATTATAATTTAACTGACAGATTATTAGTTGAGATGCCAAATTGATGTTGTTGATGCAGTGCAAGGCTCGCTGTTTTTGCATATAATAACCTTGCCTGCCGTCAAAAAAAAATCCACGCGTTCGACCTACCACGTCAGGCCCACAGACGGCTAACTTCCTCCACTGTGGCAAATAAAGGATTTCAAGCAGCTGTTGCTTGACTCATAAACTTAAAGAAATACATAGCTGCTCTACAATTTACTTGGGAACTATTTGAATTTGTGGACCCCATGGGCCGACATCTTTAGTGCTTGAATTTCGGGCCCTGTGCAGTACTGCACGTGTGGGTTACGCTACAGGAATTCTATGTCAAAAGTTTCCACTAAGCTTCATATTTTTGTGCTATTATAACACATTTTTTGGAAGGGCATCGTTATCTCGGGACTCGGAAAAAACTGGTTAAAAAAATTTCCTAAGCTATCGCCACTTGTTGGGGTTAAAAATTCAAGCGGTAAAGCTGATACGAAGAAATAAACGAGTTTGTGTAAAGTTCTGGCATCTCTTGTTTCATTGTTAATCAATCCTTAACTCTCAATGTACGAGGTGTAAATGAGATTGTGGAAATGATCTGTTTGCGGCTTGTTTGCAAGCAACTCGCCATCTTTGCAAAGCACCTTTCAGCAATAACTGAAAAGGTGTTCCATTGAGCATTGAAGAATCCAGATTGTCGGTCACATGAAACTTTCCAGAATAATGCGAAGTTAAACTTCTAAAAAATCTAAACCAGCACGCATATATTTTAAGTCGTGTTGTGGCTTGTTTTGGACAAAAAAATTAGAAAAGTCTAAAATACAATACACATTGCTATTTCTGGCAACAAAAGGTAATGAAAGCCGTCACAATCACCTGCCTCACCAGACTCCGATATCGTCGGCTAGCCAAGGGTCGGAGGTTAAAAGGGAAGATGTCAACACTTCCGTTTCTATTTTCAACTACTTGCGTTTGAGGCTTTGCTTGAGGTTGATCCGCTTTTTCTGTGGAAGCCGGAAAGTTAAAAAAAAGTTGACACTTCATCTCACACACTGTCTAAAAGTTTTTTCTTTCTTTTTTTCCCTCTCTCTCTCATTCCGACTCCTTGTTTTTTATCGCCAAAGTTGAAAGAATTTGACTGACGTTGAGTTGTCGCTGTTTGTATCTGACAGCTGGTCGCAAGTTCAAAGACAAATTGGCTTGCAATAAAAGGGGGAGGCGGAGCAGTGAGTAGTGTGAAGATAACAAACAGGAACCGCACATTCGGGGCATTAAAAAACGGGATTAAACAACTGCACAGTGTGTGTGTGTGTGTCTACGCTTGTTTCTTTTCACATGAGTAGGAATTTTAAGAAAAGTCACTGGAACGAAAGCTGTGAGTTTGTTCAATGGGTCGAGAGTAATCCACAAAAGGGTGGCAAATCGTGGGCGACAGGCATGAACAAAAAGAAATAAAATAAAACAATAATTAAAAAAAATTGCCACTGCACTCCGGCTGCTCCATGCACATGGCGCTGATTCTGTCATGGCCGTGAGTATGGCGCTACAATTCATATGTAATTGTGCACAACAAAGGCTTCATATCTGCTTTTGTTTTGTAAATAAATACGGAATATCTCAGAAAATCCTTGAGCTGACGCTGCAAACATGCCAGAGCACACACGGCGCGCGCTGCCAGCTTTAAGTCCCTGTGACGTCACAACCAGTAATCTTACTCCAAAGACCTTGTCTTTTTCACATTTCCAGAAAAATAAAAATGGATCTATCACAAAACGTAGCACCATCGTTTTCAAACCATCTGATACTCTATACCCACGTGAAATAAGTGTAAAAACTGTTTATGTTTCTGTTTTGAATACAAATACCACCATTTAGGTTATGAAGAGTGTAATAATTTTGGTTCAAGTATCCAAGCTTTTGCGCATATTTGCTTTTATTGGCTGTAAAAGAAGTCTTCGGATGATTGCAACTACACGGGTTGTTCATAAAGTCGAGGCATAAAACGGCAGAGTGGCTCGTTATATCACACAACACTTATTTATGAACATCTCCAAACAGAGTTTGCGACGACCGGTTCATAAATTACCCTTTTTATTAAAAAAAATATAAAAAAAGATTTGTTTCTGCAACAAACTAGAATCGGTTACAAGGCATAAACATTCAGTTTCTCGGTGGTATTTTAGCTAAAACGTCACGCACACGCAGACTGGTATGACGAGTAAAGGGGACGCCGTGAAGCATGACCGCGCCTGGCTGCCTGCAGTAATACATCAGCGCATCCGCGCCACCACAACACCGCACCACCGTCAAGTGTATATTACCACAGTATTTGTACCTCATACAAATTACCGTCTGACCTATAGCGACGGCTCGGGCTATCATATAGGTGCGCCAAATCGCTCCATCATTCATTCTGGAAATAGTTTGTGATATGGAGTTACTCTATAGATTCACACTGATTTCTACTAATACACTGAAGAACCAATACATCATAGAAAACAGATAGGGAAGACAGTGAAGGAGCTCTTTTTAGGGAGAGCCGCTCGGCTGGAAAACCATAAAATCAAAGCGTACCATCAGCTGGAACAGCGCTTCCTAAAAATGTTAATAATTAAATTCCCCCAGGTAATTTCTGAAAAAAAATCGCTTTCCGACTAAGTTCAAGGAGTAGTCAGGCTATCAGTAGACTTCAAGTTTTGAGAGCATCCCTGAACTCGACGACCAAGCGGATGGGCTGCAGGGCGGTATTTCATTAATATTTGAGACAAGGCGCAGTCCCATTACTCTAGTAAAACGGAAGGCATAAAACACCGTTGTTGCGGGTGGAGAACTATTCGGTTTTATGATTTGGCGGCTCCCTGTGAGAAATCAAAAGATCTGGCAAAAAAACACTCAAGCAAGAAACGTTCTGATTCCCACACGCATCGTACATCGACTTGAAGCTATAAAGCGTGATAGGCCAGCGAAACGCCGGAGCCCCTAAAACCCAATTCCAACATCAAGCGCCTCTTCTTGTTATATCCTGCTAAATTCAATTTAGCAATCAGGAACCAGAGTAGACTGTCTTTGCCATTGATTTCGGGCAGCCTTGATTCTTTCGGGGGAAGCTTTCAAACAAAGCGCTTGTTAGCGCTTTCCTGCAGAGAGTAGCACCCATTAACTGCCAGCAGCGATACCCCAGGCCCTGTGGCTGCATGCTACGATCTTTGGCCAGGTCGGCTATCTTATCTCAGGCTGACCGCTGCTTGGCAAAATTAAAAGAAATCCTTAACGAAATACAGACCTTTCTCCTGAGATTGCAAAGCCTTCAAATGTAAGGGATGCTTTCGACTTCACACTGGGCTTGCTGATCAGTTGCTTATTTTTCGGTTTTGGTCTGTTTTTTTCGTTCACGTGTGCTTCAACCTTTAGCGGGGCCATGTCTCACGACCGTTAACCTCAGCCACGTATCAAAACGTCCGCAACGTGCGAATCAGGTATCGAATTGACAGTGATAGGCCTGATTGACGTGGGGGAGTTCGAACATGTTGTAACTGACCAATAGGCGGCAACTGTGCGCCACGACAAACAAAACACAGCCATGTTGTTGCTGCTATAACAGCGGTGTTTATTTTACATGATTGCTTCTTATGACAGCTTCTGGAACGCTTCAGCAATCAAAGTTACACGCCATTCACATTGTGTTATGTCTGACCTCCTGTAAGCTCACCCATTCTCTTGGGTTTTTGCCGAGTTCGATTTAAAGGCTTTTTTTGTACTTTGGAACTGATTGTTGTCTGGATTTATCCATCTCTGGCCAAGCTGTTTATTTGCTTTCTTTCAAAGCTCCGTCAGTGGTAGTTATTTCAGCTTTGGACAAAATGGTTTTAGTTCTGATAAAAACCGTCTCCATGTATGATTTTTTTTAGGTTTAGTTCTGATTCTAGCCCCAAAAACTGCACTTTTTTCTACAACACGTGGATCGTGTTGGAGCTAACAGCTTTTAGCTTAAATTGAATGAGCATCAAGATTTTGGCATATCCCACTTTAATGCCACAGGTATCACCAACTACAAGCCATTTACATGCACGGTGGCTAGATAAGAAACCGTATAACTTTTCTATTTCCATTTAACTTGCTGGCGCCGAATGATAAGAGAAATCTCATAATTTTTGTTTCTAACAAGAAAGCCGATACCGTGATGACAGAAAGTGGCATTAATCCTGGAATTATGTGACAGAACTTTTATACTCATATCAAATTCACCGGTCGACTCCCCCGCTGCAGGCAACAGTTATAAACACAGCATACATGTTTTTCTAGTTTCCAAATCCTGGATATAAGGGAAAAAAATCTCCTTTTAAAAAACACGCGGCCAGTTTGTGTGTAAAAATGCAGGGAGTTAACAGGGTCTTCCCGGGAAGGCATCTCCGATTGCAGAACGTACACCGCCCGCCTGTCATCGCTCCTTACTGCTGAGAAATAAAAGCAATTATTTACGCTGAGGAGATGTGTTAAGACTATGATTTTCCGTGAAATCTTTTACTGTTACTTCATTTTTTTTTCCAAACTGGAGAGAATAAAGATTGGGTATTGACACAGTAGAAGTATTTCTGCTTACAATTTCTTTGAAAAGACACAGACAAGATTGAACATTTCAAAAGGAAATCTTGAAGCAATCATCAAAACATCAACAATGTTTTGACGCTTCAATCAGTCACACGGAGAAGTCGCTGCGGAGTTCACATCTCAAGAGTCGCAAAAAGTTACAACCCGAGAAATTTCACCATTTGCTTCAGACAAATCATGAAATAATGCATCAGACGAGAAGACATAGAAGCTTTCGTTGCCGTCATGACGTGAACGACAGGTGAATAGCGCAGTCAGTTTTCACGCTTGTGTAGTTGGAAACTACAAACAGGTGGACTTGGACGTTAATGAGAATATTAGTCTGTCAAACTTTACAGCAATCCTGTGATAGACACTTCAAACAGATTCCAATATTCAAACACGGCTCTTTTTTTTCTCACGAGACTCCGACTATTACTATTGTTTCGTTTCGAATGTGTTACAACTGACCTTGGCACCAAAGCGGTCCACGACAGATTTACCTGATTGCGTATCGTAAGGACATTACCTGACTGAAAGTTATTTCCATTCAGCAGGCAAGTTAGCAATTATTCGCGAATAAATCGACACAATGATTAATCGATTAACTCTTTATTATTATAACTTCCAAGACCATACAGCAATTGTTCCAAAAAGAAATTGCCATTGCATGCTTGTTGCAATATTTTTCTCCCTTTGAGCTTTCTTGGCATTTGGATAATTTTCCTATTTGCACTATTTTTTCTCCACGTGTTCGGAGCAGCCATTCGCGATTTCAACCGCAATTACAAATGGACATATGTTCATGTGTAAAAGACGAGAATTGTTATTTGAACTAGTGCTTAGAATGGAAATCAATTGCAACCCAATGTAAATGTAAAACTTCAAAATAAAATTTAGCCATTTGACTTTGGTATATACAAACAAGCAGCTTTATCCATCAAACTTAACAAACAGAAAGTTCTGGGTGGGTTGGTTTGGAGGGGGCAGTTGTAATGGCTACAGTAATGAGCAATATCAGCTTGTTATTGTTCCCTGCCAGCATATAACGAACCTCCCCAGACACACCCGGTGCCTAGGTGATGGGTGACCTCAGAGCTGACCAACACCAGTCGAGTCTAACTTGATTAGTCCAGCAAACTGTGTCCGTTTTCTCAAAATAAGTTGGCATTTAGGAGAAGCCACAAGCACTGCACAAACATCACGTGCTAAGGTGTGGTTATCCTCCAACATATTGACCACCCATCACCAAGACATATCGACATGCTGACCACCCATCACAAGCCATTAGGGTGAGATGTGAAATGATGGTGATTAGCCTTAGCCTGGGAAGCGCTTCAAATGCGTGGGCGGTGCCGTATTGGGAATATCGCACAAAAGCAATATTTTCAAACGCTTCGCTTTTTATGTGGATTTAAACAAGCAACGAAAAAGCAATCGACTAGATTCTGTGTTGCTGTGACTCACTCACAAGCTTGATATATATACGTTAAATTTAAGAACTGCAGCGTCAGTTATCTGCTGCGCATCCTTGTGGGAGCCACTCAAGCGCAACGACCATTCCCGGCCCTTTACGAGAACCGCCCACGACTGGACCAAGAGAGCGGAACCAGTCCAGCGCCTCAGGTTATTCGCACAAAGGCACAAAGGCACAAAGGCGGAACCTGCGAGGCCCGAGGCTATTCGCACACATGATAAAACGATAAGCTGCTAGAATCAGTAGATGGATTCTACCTTTGATATAGAACAAGAACCGCCAAAGATGCAGCGCCTTGACATTTCTGTGATAAAACAAACCTGCAACAATTTCTCAACTGCAATAATATACATCTCTCTAATACACTCTGCCTTAAATTATTGTACTGATCTGGCTCCAATTTGGGGTTTGTTTCGGTGCATTGCATCTTGTCAGATCCCACGTTACAAGAAAACGGAATGATCTGAAGACGTTAAGGGAAACACATCGGAACACAGTGCACTAGATAATAATCTTAAACTACAAATTGCTGAAAGTAAGAAATATTGTGTCAGATTTCCCTTCCAAGCTGCTCTACAGATGTGTCAGAATCTCGTTTTCTCTCTTTTTTTCTTCTTCCCAGAGAATTGTATTCGTGACTTGGTTACCGAGCAGAAAGTCGACTGAGGGCTGTCCATTGTGATGAATACTATGTGCCACTTAATTTTAAGATAAAAAAAAATGAGCTACATTATTTTTGTGACTTCTGGGGATTATTTTGTCAACAAAGAAAAGAGGCCTGTGAAGCAGCTCCTCCAAAGGCCACCAGATAGTTCAAGATGCAAGGCAGCAATAAGTATAAGGCTCCTTCTAGATTTCTTTACATCTTTTGAATTTACCCCCTAATAAGGTTCCTCAGGCCCGCCTTCTGTCCGTTAAATGTATTTCTGCAATCCATAAAGAGGCGAGGAAATTTGCGAGTCAGGGGTCGCGTTAGGTCACGGTAATGTACTTATGCATAAGGGAGCGACATTTTCTTATAACCATCATCAATCTTTCGGAGACCCTTCTCTGCCACAAACAGATCGCTCTCGCTTTAAATTACGGTGTAGCATATAGTCCCGCGCATTGATATAAGGCGACCGCAGCCTTCTGCCGTAACAAAAGCGGGGCACGCAACTGCTAGTTAAAAACCTATCAAACGTCCTCGCTGACGTTTTACTGCAATTTCCAAGATCCTTTTTGGGGGAAAACATTAATCAATTTGACAATGCTATATGATGAAACAAAAAAATCATTACTATATTAATTGTAGGCTTATATTTGTATACTCATAGCTAAAATATCTGGAGGCGATAAACTTGAGGCAAATTTACCTTAGAACGCCCCCGTATCACAGTAAAGGTGGTTGAAATTGCTTTAAAAAGCTGGATAACTCTGACTAAGGGGTAGATTACCTCTGAGCAATAAAATGAAAACAAAAACCTTTAGAAAATAAAAATGTTTCATTACCATTCCTAAATAAGCATGGAAACCGCAGACGTGTTTATCGCTCTTTCATGTAAATTTTAATAAAATTTTGCTAATAGCCGCTGCGAAGAAGTAAATTAACACAAGAGACATTTTACAAATGCTGGACTTAACATATGTTTATTTTAAGGAGGGTATCCAATTATTCAACCAAGTTGATAATGTAGAAACTAATTTCCTTTTTTAAACATTGAATCATACTCTCGTACAGCTTGCAAGTTCCTAACAGAAATACGATATTCACAACAATAATGGGTTATTTCACTTTTGACACACACAGTTGCCCGAGACTGTATTATTCATCAAAACTTCAGACCTTAGTAAAAGGGGCGCTGTGGCCTCTTGAAACGAGAAAAATGTGAAAAGGTGGGCCAAACTTGCTAACAGCAAAAACTTACTGTACTCCACATAGTTAGGTCTGGTGAAAATATACTGCGGCTTGAATTTCTTTTTGTAAACAAGCCTAAACTGTCGCATGACAGCACGAGAAAAGTGCACGGGTATTGTTTGATTATAATCATTTAGCATGCCGAAATACGGTATTTTTCATTTTAACTTGTCTCAAGTTAACTATATCAAACAGAAAACTTAAAGATTGGCAATTTATCTCTCTGTACGGAAAAATGAAAGCACAGCACGCCATTTCGAATAAGTGTTCAGTGGAATACTAATTGATGTGTTTTTAGTAAGAATCACGTAAAATATTTCATATGTAAAAGAGCTCGTGTTTTTGACCGAACCATTTCAAGCGAACCTGTCAAATGACTACACGAAGGTGCAGGTGTCTGCATGTTTTCAATTGGCCTATTCAGGTGCATTTTTGTGTTTTGGTCATGAAAAGTAAGCTATTTATATATCTGTATTAAAACAACGATTTATATACAAAAGCGTATATGGCAAGAAAGGTACATAATTGAGTGAAAATCAGCTGCATCTTTCATGCGATCTTCGTATAAATATTAAATAGACTCCAAACAGGCTTATTTACTTCCATAATTGGCAATTATTAGCCGAGCGGAATAATTGGCCCCTGTTAATAATCATCCCTAATAGTTGTGCCGTACTATTGATGTTTATTCTATAAATAAGAGACGACTGCCATTGATGGGTCAGGCCAAGCGCATTGGTCACATGTACAGTGAGGAGCACCTTTAATCTTAACGCTTCACAATGGTCATGGTTAGGATTTAACCTGTTGTCATTGCGTCTGACTGAACCACTCGTAAAGGGTGAAGGGTTCGCCCCGCTTCTTCGCCCAGCACCCTCACCCCCTTTGTCTTTATGATTATATGAGAAAATTCACACCTGGTTTTATAATAGCGGGTCCTTTGGTTCACTCATAAAATGATGGCATAACAATGAACGTGAACAGCTGGGCTATATGTCCAACACGAGGCCATGTGCGTGAAGTCTACCTGGAGATGGCAAGGTCATGCGCGTCAAGTCTGCCTGGAGATGGCAAGGTCATGCGCATCAAGTCTGCCTGTAGATAGCGAGGTCATGCGCGTCAACTTCGCAGGGAGACTGCAAAGCCATGCGCGTCAAGTCTGCTTGGGGATTGCGACAA
The DNA here is from genome assembly GCA_949752745.1 of Protula sp. h YS-2021. NCBI lineage: Eukaryota > Metazoa > Annelida > Polychaeta > Sabellida > Serpulidae > Protula > Protula sp. h YS-2021. The sequence goes on from OX457026.1 coordinate 88,425,918, forward strand.
CACTATCAACCTGTTGCGCCCGTTAAATTATCACAAAAAATACGACCCTTATACCAGACCTCGCGGTTACGCGTGCATATTACGTCACGAATCAGAACTCAGGGCCATACCAGACTGTGCGGTTAATTTGCACGAATCCCTGTACAAGTCCTTGTTTCATAAAGCTCGCCATTTAAAGAACACAGAGAGCACCGCACAGGAAAATGGCGACACGCAGCGCTGAGATCTCGCACAGATAGCGCGCGATTCGGTGACAACTGTATCAGCTGTGGCCCTCTCATCACATGGAAAATCTACCTGGTCACAGCATACCCAACAATAATAGCACCCACTTGCTAGCCGTGAAAACGAATCAAATAAAAGGCTTTAGCATTCGAATTCTGATGGTATTTAGATAAGACGAAAACTTCTTCATTTACGGAAAGTGTAGAAATGTCATCGCTTTGCTGACAATGGTCATATGATGATTGCAATGCGATATTTCTTTGCAAAGGTTATTCACAATACTATTCAGTGATAATCTTAAATAGCATGCTGATAACCACTTTAAGTACAATAAAGTGAAAATCGAGATTATTCGGACCCGAACCCGCGCCAATTTACGCAGTTTTCCGCGGATTTTCAATAATCATGGACGAACACAGTCCTTGAAATATCTTGTATGGTAACACCAAGATAAAGCAAATCTTCGATATACTCAATCCCAGCAAAGTTACACAATCATCGAAAAGCAATTTACAAGCAGTTGGTTTGTGTTTTTACTCAAATAGTAAAAACAAGCAAATTGCACGGCTTTCAACTTTTTCACAAGCCAATGAACTAAACATGATTGAGTGGTAAAGACCAGCCAAAGACCGTGTAGCAGAAACCAGCAGCAGGAAGACTCCCAACTACATTCGAATTAATAACAAACCTAGAATAACTGCAAATGAAGCTGTATTGAAGATGCATAGAATTCCAAGATGTTTACAAAACAAGCAGATAGGATAATTGGAATACAGTAATTGCTTTAGATATGAACAGAAAAGATGACTTTGGTTTGATTCGTGTTTATTCAGTTGGATTCCACATGCAGTGCCAAGACTACAATTGTGTCAAGGCACTAATTGGCTTTTCCTTTGGCTAGCTCCGCCGGCCACTTGGACAGCCAATAAATACAACGGGAACTTTGAATGTATCACTAAATAGCTTACAGAAAATCCTATAGACTTGTTAATTTACGCCATTTGGTTTTGATTTCTCTTTTGTTGACATAAGAGACCAATGTCAGTCAATTACTGTAGAGAGGAAGTAGGATCAGTGACAACAGGACCAGCCGCACCATTCCTAAAAATACCTTTAAAATAGTCCCGACCATATTATAATTGTTTATTTATTTATTTTTGTTCATTGCCCACCCCTGGTCCCTCACTCCAGCTCCCCCTATCTCCAAGACAACCAGTCCAAAGAATCCAGGATCTTGTCCTTTTTGGCACGGATATCTCGACCACATTCTACACCTGCCATGGCAGTTGTTCACAAGCAACTGTATTCGCTGTATTCGTTTCACAAAGAACATGGCAGCGTTTTATGATTGATGCAAATGTCATTTCTGACTTTAGTGACTTTTTTGTCTCCCTCTGTTATGTTTCAATTTTTGCATTTTAGCCAATTACGCGCGAGAATGTTGTATATTAATGCCCTTGCTTCGCCAAACTGCCAGAATTTATAGATTGTTGACACGAGAAAAGGATCTGTAAAACTTCGGATTATCTATTGACACATAACAGACATTTTTTGTTTGTTTGTTTGTTTTTTGTTTTTTTTTTTTCATCATTTGGTGACATGTTATCGCGAGTACTGAATTCATAAAAAAGCCCCGAGAATCAGATATTTTTAAATGAATACAGCTCCGTCGCGTATATAAACAGCCTGTAGACTTTCCCCTCTTCGTTGACGTCATACTAGACGGCAGAAATCACGCGCATGCGTGGCACACAACAGAACGAGTGCCCTTTTCCGGTGCACGAAAAAACAACAACAAACAACTTGACTTTGAGTCACATGGCCTAAACTATTAAAAACGCCATCATTTCTTGTTGGTGCTCAAATCCATTGGGAGGCAAACTGTATAAACTAGTTGAACAAACTTGCTCAAAAGCTATGATTTGATTTCCATTTACTCGCTGTCACCACTCCAAATGCCAATAGGCTGTGATGAGCACTTAAGGGCTGAGTAGCTGCTTTAACTCGCGTGATGGTAAGCCCCTACGAGCAAATCGGAAGCGACGGAAATTCACGGCCTTGTGAGTCCCATTTTCGCTCCCCCGTCATGACCGCAGGGCAGGCAAACCCGTTTTTTTCCCCAGTACCAGTGATGTAATTTTCACATCACGGCTGACTGTGTTAACTTTTCTCCTCGGATTATGATGAAGTCATCGAGTCGTACATACTTTCTCGTGCCACTCTGTCCTGTCGAAACGAGGGCAATGCCTTTTGACACGGAAAGCGCATGCGCATTCTTCTCGGATGTGCAGTAAATCAAGACCAGCCCCTCTTGCATTCAGTCATGGGTATGTGCTGTGTTTAGACGTTGAAAATTCCACTCCGCGTAAACGGTTCACACTCCGAGAAATAGTGATGTCAGATGTGGTTGGAACTGTTCAAGCACGGGACATAAATATGCAGATGTGGCCTGACAGTAGATGTGTCTTTTTCACCAAATTTATCTCTCCCGCACCCTTTTACAATGACCATTAATGTCTCTGTGAAAATTTAGAGGTGATCATAGCCGCTGAATCAAAAAGATGCAGCCCCCATATAGCCCGAGGCCATGGTCATTAAGCACATACCAGACGGTTGTGTGGGGTAAAGTCACGCAGAAAGGACAGAACATCGGGGCGAGGGCGGGTTGGAATCTCAAACGCACATGTGCAAAGGAGTCCTTTTTTTCCCCTCAAATTCACCAGTTTGTCAGATATGCCATGGCGGGCTGGACAACTCGCACCAAATCTGACACTCATCTTTTCCCCACTGAGTCGTTCACTTCAGGGAACAGCTTTCCCCCCCCCCCCCCCACCCCGCAATCATTTGGGGAGAAGATAGATTAGGTCATTATTAAGACTGACTGAATGCTGACCAGGGGCTTGCTCTATCCACGCTGCCCTTCACCCACAAAAATAAGCCCACACAAATGCGAGATTTTATGGCTGTTTTTATGCACTATCAGAGTGGGTCAACCGCCATGGCTTTTGGCCACAGACGCATTAAACTGATTAGAGCACTTGAATACGGTTCGTCTGCCCGGAGGCCTTGCTAGAATGTTCTATTCGACCTTGCAGTCATGGTCACAGTTTACTGGTTTTCGAAGGGCAGGTACTGAGCATTATGTCAGCAGAATGCGCTGTTCACCGCAGATGTCTAAAAACACCGCCATCATATTGTAGCCTTACAGGCAAGTAATGCGCAACGCCATAAATGCATCGGTGCCTCAGCACCTCACTTTTGTGCTGACTGATAACTCAAACTGATCCTCAATTTGATTTTTTTTAGCTTTTTGACGGATGACCACAGACGAATAGTTAGGCCGCTCAAATTACTAGTTTCGATAATTAGCACCGCACAAAGCATTCCGCTTGACCAATCAGAATCAGCGACCAGATTCCTCATCATTACAACAGCCAAGTCATAATTTGCCGAGTCAACTGGCTTATGAAAAAGGTGAGCCGTAACGCAGTCTGATGGGATTTGAACTTGGTATAATTTAAGTGACATCTGTAGAAGTGACAATCGCATCACAGATGTGTCAACAGCAGGTCAAACAACATGGTCCCTACAGCACACTGTGGTACAAAGTTATCAAACGTACTACGACAACACTCAGATTAATATTAATGTACACCAGTGGTCATCTTAAAACTTAAATAAATGTTATGTGTACAAATCGTTTATCTACAGAGGGTATTAACGCCAGTTTTATCATTACAGAAGTGTCAACAGAATTTGCCATATCTAAATGCTTGATTGGAAGAAGGTTGATAGATAACGCACACTTTTGAGGACAAAAGCAGCCCTTCCCGTAAGTGGATGGATTATGACGTCATACCTCTGCAGAGATAAACCGAATTACGCAGGAATGTCAACCAGTTGTTTTCGGTGCTTATCACCAGCTTAGAGAAGCCGCTTTTCTTGGTTATCTCTTCTGCGTTCTGCCTCCCCCCCCCAACCCCCCCCCCCCCCCCCGCGGCCCTGTATCTCGTTGAACTGCATCACAGCAGGGGTAAGCCGAACTTTTAAGTAACCTTACAATTCAAGTAAGGGATATTTCCCCAAATTTGTCTCAGGCCCCCCCCCCCTTTTTTCTGACAAAACTAGGACCAGATGTCTTTTAATTTTCAAGAGAGAAAGTAAATGCAGAAATGATATTAAAAGAGAGAACTTGGGCATTGTGTAAAATGAACATGCATTCCAGGTGTGTGTTGAAAGTTGTTCCATTTATTGTTTTTCTTGTTTTGTTCTTGTTATTCTTTTTTTTTATTTTGGAAAAACATTCCTCATGTCCTCCAATTTTTCCACCGCCCCCTATTTGTTCAAGGTAAGAGGACGAAAGGCCCCCTAAAATTCACCCAAGACTCTGAGTTCCGACGAGTGATACTGAGCATGCGCATCGAAGAAGTCTGCGTAACGCTATCCATCCTGCACAATTATTTCCAGACACCATCACCAATTTTCATTTGAAGGAACATATCTTAGGCCGTCGACACTCGTTAAACATGTCTTTTGAAAATGCAAATCGTTCTCGTCAGAGGATTTGCCCTCGTATGGCATCCACAGCTCGTGCACCTGGCGCTATATTGTTCTATATTTGGCCCTGAATTAACGGTAAATTTCATACACCGAGGCGATGACAATTCAATACAATGCGCGCTTGTTATCTTAAGAACATTAATGGTTGGAACACTAAAAAGGGGATTGCATTGTTTCTGCTGAAGTTTAGAAGAAAGAAACCATAAACCACAAGGTCACATCTTCAGTGCGACAGCGGGTCTTCATGAGGAAACAAGTCTACAAGTCTATGTCCACAAGAGATAAATACCACCGCTACATGGCACAGCGTCTTTGATAAAGACTTAAAATTCAATCTCTGGTCAAATAAGCGGCCCCGGTGTGGCATTTTAGACAAGCCCTGTCAGATTTAGCAGGTGGAAAGCAACTATGCCGCGTCCGCTATGTTTCATGCCGGAGGCATAATTTACATGTAATTTTTCGATTTTTGCAGTATGTATCTACATATTGTGTTGCAGTAGTGTATCAGTTTTGTACCTGTATTGAGGCATTTTTATTGGGCTGGGGATACAGGAATATACATATATTGGAAGAGTAAAGTTTTGGAAATAATTAAAATAAGGCAGTTTATGCTGAGCATCTCATCGATGACGTAATAGAAGTTACAGATACGCACCCCTCGCGCAGACGTCTCGTTGCTGGTGTAGGAGGCCCAGTTGAGCTCATAAAGTCCCCTCGTGTTCAGTATATCCACTGAAAACAAAAGAAAAAAAACATTGTGGGTTATACTTGCATCTTGTAATATTTTGCCTTATTTTTTATGACACAGTTACACACAGACAAACACTGGTTCGCAATTGGAAAAGACAGAAATGACTAAAATAAGAAACAAAACCATTATCGTATATTCATATTCTGCAGCAAGCTGTCACGAGGTTGGGCGGGAATAACTCGCATAGCTCGGTTGGGATAATCTGCAACGGCTACGTTTTGCTTGATAGAACACACAAAAAGCGAGGTCCCCGAGCGTGGCGCCTGATTTCGCTGGCTCTGCTATCGTGCCGTCCATCTCGCTGCGTTATGGATGAAGCGTAGAGACGCCGTCCCGACAGCGACACGTAACCACGGGAATACCTAAAAAGTACTTATCACTTCAATATTGCACGGGGCTGTCACATCCAAATCAAGATAGATTTCCTTCATTTATTGCAAAAAAATGTGCGTAATGGGGCCTCATTTCCTGGAACGACACTGCCAGCAACGACGTCTAATTGGCAATGTTGCTTGCGATTTCGGCCACGGCGGGCCAGCAGTAAATCAATGACGAGACAGACTCGCGGGACACCGTAACTGCGGAGCCGAACACTTTCGTGTCTGAGTGGCCACTAACTTTATGGTTGATGAGCTAATTCCATCCCATTGTGCCCAACCCCCTCCCCACCAATAAACAACTCTGTCGCAATAAGATGTAGTTAAAACTCTTCCGAGTGAGAAATATATTCCAATAAGCGTCGCTGCTACAGCAATGTATCCGAATAGGCCGCCCCCTCCACCCCCTCGCTCATCTGTGTGGGAGACGGGACATGTATGTGAGACAGCACAGCCAAAACGAGGCTGACAAACTGAACACAGCGGCTGGAGTGAACAATCTTTCTCTTATGCCGAACTGAGCGACTGCGAACGAACTGAATGAGAGGCGCTCCCACCCCCCTACCACTTCCGCTTGGAATATATATCCCCATTTACCATGCAGCACGATTACACAAGATGTTAAAAATGATTCCGTTGTAAAAAGGGTAATCAACAAGCACGGAAAGCAAACGATTTTTTCGATATTTTGTGGAACATAAACTGGAATGGGGGTGAGGGGGGGGGGTGCTGGCCGTTACTTGATTTCCTCACTCAGTCTTGAAGAACCTTGCCTGAAGAAGCCCCGCATCATCCATAGTCACTCATCACCCAGTCACTGTGAGAAGCGCTGAGAGCAAGAATCGCCCAAAACACGACAATAATATTTGCGTATGGAAATTGAAAGCCAACAAAAACCTCGACATTGTGCAAGAGGAGAGCTCAGTAGCATGGTACGTTACATTTGCAAGTCCTTTACAACCTAGCCACCCCTCCCCCCCCCTTCCCCCAATATTTACCGGTACTTCAATGAGAACACAGATCTGGGGAAGGGGGGATTAAGTACTAAATACTCGGACCCTGAGCTCGATGTTGGCATAGTCTGTGACTGAAGGCCATAAAACAGGATAGCAGCGGAACAGGTCCTGTAGATCATATAAATGATCACATAAAAAGATAATGAGTTTACAACCCGGTGGCAAAATGTTTGGGACATTCTCATTAAGTTTATGGCCACTTCTGCATGGTCGTGAGAAGCCGCTGCATAAATCTCAACGCGAGAAACGCAAACATCATAATTGAAGTCATTATCGATAGCCCAAGCGTTCTGCGGAAAACTGTACTGCAGAATGAACTACAAACGCGCACACAGTTGTGATTCTGAAAATCTTCGCATCAACTGCATAAATTCTCTAGTCAACATGAGCTATTTTTGCACACACAACGCCTTTTCGGCGAAAGCATGACAAGCAGTTGAGACTTGTGTTCGCTGAACACGTGTGCATGGCGGAACACGTGTGCATGGCGGAACACGTGTGCATGGCGGAACACGTGTGCATGGCTTTGACAATGAAATAAAATGGCTTTTTTTCCACACTCGATAACTTCTCGGTTGTAGCCATGCGATATTCCAGAATCACACTCAAAATTCGTTTTCGCGCTTCCCTAAAAATAGAAAAGAAAAAAAAATTGCCGTTCTTTTTCAATCGACATTAACCTTTTAGAAAAGGGACTTGAGACATTTATCCATTAGCCATAAATACGAAGAATGTCTTTTCTCGGTTAGACAAGATCATAAACGACCAGCGATCTGCCTCGGGATGACAGAGCTGTAGAAACAGAACAGACCCTCACTCACTCCTAATCAATGCTTTCCTTCAGTTTTTTTCCGTGCCCCTAAATAGACGCTGTTTTATATCATTTTGTTTCACTTTAGAGCGATTACAGATATTCGTTTTTCCTGAACCGTTTTTCAAAGCAATCTTGGGTAACCAAACCTCCGATAATCACCGTCCCCCCACATACCTCCCCCCCCCCCCCCACCCTCCGGGTAAGGTAGTTCTTCCAAATTGAGTTTGTCTATGGTGTAACTTCTGCAACATTCACATCACTACAAAACTTCATTAATGAAAAAAAAAAAAACATGTGAATTTGTATATATTTTGGCTGATCCAACATACGCTGATATACGTTCTCTAGCAGCAATCTTATTACAAAATAAATAAATAAAATAAACAAACAACCTTCACCCGTCTATCGTTTTGGACGACATATTTGCAGGAAGGTTTCAAACATATTTTAGTTTCTCCCAACCAAATTTGCAAAACTATCACGGCGAAAACATAACCGGACCACTTTTGGGTAACAGCTTTTCCATTGGTCTCAAAACAGCTACCTGATTTTATCCCAGTTCCCCTTCCCGAACTTTACTTGAGCACTACAATTTTTAAATACAAAATTCCTGAGTCATCAGATCAAGGGGGCACGGCGTATCCGTCACAAGCAATCAAGCAATTGCTTATAACTATATTTGCAATGTTATCACGCACGTCTCCAGTGACAAGCATTAGACTTGTTAGGCCCAAAGATACAGCGGAAACTACACAGAGAGTAAACAGTAAACACACCGTTTGGTGTTTCTTTCTTTCTCTCTGACATTTTCATTTTCGGCGTGATACGATGCCTCTCAACGTTGCAGGATTTTGAAGACCAAAAAAAAAAATAAATAAATAAAAAAAAAAAAAATAAAAAAAAAAAACATGGGAACATTTCAAGTCACTTCTTTTCAGGGGCGCTAAATCTAAACGAAGGCTTGGATGGCAAAGCGATAACCCATAAGCCATTTATTAATGCGCAGCACTTCATCATTTTAGTATGATGCTAATACTCGCATTTGTCTCTCCACTATGCGCTTGCAAAAAATATACACAAATTGCAAAAAATTGAAAATTGGAGGATAACGATAAATTTTTCTAATGATTGACATGCTGTGTAAAGAAAGCCTCGGGCACGGCAAATGTTAATCACAAACCGAGGTCGTACATAGCTAAGCCATCTAACTATTCAACTAATTAATTTGGCTTGAGGAAATAAGCATTCCATGGACAGAGACATAAACAGAAAGGTGGCTATTAGTATGTTTTGTACGAAGATACATTGAATCGCAGCTGCTCAATACATAGGCTAAGGATATCGGTACCATTTAGTTCAAAGAAAGTTTTCGAAATGAAACTGTATGTTTTACCTTGGCTTTGCACATACGTAAGCATGCCTCTGTCGGTTACAAAGAATCTCTTACTCTTAAAAACACTTATTTCTCCTGTCGAAGAGATAGGATCGACCAGAAATACATATTTTTATTTGAAGAAAACACTGGCCGTTCCCTTCATTGCTTTAGCTTCCTTTATCAAAGAAAAAAGAAGACAAAAAAGTAAGAGAAAAAATTAGAATACGACATGTTAAACATGTAAATCAATGCTCCCCTGTGCGCAAACATTTTTCACGTTTTTTTTCTAATAGCGATAACAGTTGCGCCAGCCTGTTATTATCTATATGTTTCGTCTACGGGCGTGGGCATTTTTTTATTCTTTTATGTGCAGTGTGCTTTCTTGAACATTTCTCACGTGCCAAAAAAAAAAAAAAAAATGGATAGGTTGAATGAAAGGAACAAATGATAACATCAAGTGTTTATCCACCTAAATCTGAGCATAAGTCACTCGAAAACAAAATTACATCTACTGCCAGAACAGTTGTTGAACATATACGCTCTTGTCTGCCGTCGTTACTTACACGTACTCAACAGAAAATCCTCCTGACTTCACATAAAGCCCAATGCAAATACCGGCTGCTAAACGCTACTATATACGATGATATTAGATGAAGTACCAAGAGCCCGATAAATGTGCCTTTATTACAAAGCATACATATATGCCTGTAAACCTTCAACTGTAGCATACTTGACACAAAGGTACACACTTAAGGTTTAATATGATTATAAATATGACAATATGCTAATATGGTCATGAAATAGTCAATAAAACTTTAGTTCTTGCCATTAACCTATATTTTTGCCACTTTTCATTTTACGCCTTTAAGTATCGAGCAAACAACAAGTGTCCGGAGCCCAGTTTAAGCAATTACTTATAAATCTGGGATAAAACATGATGTGCCCCCAGCAAATAACAAAGTCTGTAACGTTGAAAGAAAGAAAAATCGACACATTCAAAGAAGAGTCGAACATGATCAAGAATCAAGTCTGAAAGAGTTAATATATAAATCCACTTTTTCTAGCAGCAAAGAATGCAACACACGAAACACTCACAAATCACCCAGCTTTGTAATACCCAAAAATATTCTCCTTTCTTTCAAAGCATAGGAGCAACAACGCCAAGCATTAAAGTAAACCCAGAACTGAAAAAAAAAATCAAACATTCTCAGCCAAATGCACTTGAACAATAACAAAGCAGCCCACAGATTTTTATTCATGTCTTTCTTAATACGGGCGAAGACGGAAACACAGGCGATACTACACAAATGCCTCGTGTTCAAAAACCTGAACACTGTAAAGGACCACCGTGTTTTCATAATAAATGGCACATGAAGGAGCAGTATGTAAGTTAAATTTTGCCCACATATGAATGGGCGCAAAAGGCGCATGAATAATAGCTTTTCTCCATCCACACGTCGTGAACTACGATCTGTATGAGCACGAATATTGTGCGAAACGAGTTAAAAATCTGTATTTCGCCTTTGCCTGCGCACAGAATACTTGTTTTAGTGCCCTTTTGCGCTCGAATACAACGAGATTTTTTTCAGAATTATTCATATGGAAACCGCCAAAATACAACTAAATTCCTAAACTCTAATGTTAATGTAATTCTGACATTTCGAGGGTCCACTCCGTGCCAAAAGTTTGAAAGCGGCAAGAAGTGTTTTCCTGCCATAACAGCATTAATTTAGGCAATTTTAGGAATCCTACAGTTCTTCCATTTTTGGAACATTCATAAAGATACCAGTAGGGGTTTGCCTAAATCGAAATGACAGTGCCCAATTTAATTTTGCCACCCTGGTTTTATATAAATGACCGTTGATGTAGGTTAATTAGTTCACACAGTGAGGTATAAAATATGTTGGGAAACTGTGATGTACCAGGGGTGTAGGTGAATAGTCCTATAGAGTCTGTTTTCATTTCTTTCTTGTGTTAATGACAAAGGTCGTGAACCGAAGGCCACCATCGGGAGGTGACATTTGAATACACAAGGCACGTACTGGCCTTTCCTGTGTTATGCAACATCAAATTAAATTGTCGGGGGAATATAAAGGAAACGAGTAATGCATTTAAATACGAGCGAACCGCATTTTGCGAATGTCGATTTCAATTTCGAATAAAAAGGAATCAGCTTTACGGAGGTGGCAAACGGATCGTGTCCTCCCCACGGTCACACGTATGTGCCATCCAAATGTGCATGCTCCAAAATAACCACAAGTAAGTATTTGTGAAACACACGCAGGCCCCAACCGCCCCCAGATTAATAGGGGTATAAAGCGATGACGGACAGACGGACGGACACCCCAAACCTATAGGCCCCAATCCGAAGGGTTGTGGCCTAAAAAGGAACTGAGGGCCTTGTAATTAACTGAACACTGTAACCAATTATTGCATACAATTTTATTAAGTTGCTGGTGTTGAAACAGACATCCATTGAAACTGAAACACTATAAGTAAGGTGTGGAGGGAAAATCAGATACATATATGTAATTTAGAGTTAGTCAAATCACTAAAAAATATCAAGCAAGGCATATTAGGACGAGTATATGGCACAATGTTCTGCCTATAGAAATACATGTCATTCATGTAATCTCATGAGTAGTCTCGGTGGTAACATTTATAAACCATTTCAAGTATCTTTTGCGTTTTCTTCATGTCGGTTGATGGTATATTTTAAGACAACTTTCAATAAATAGCTCTGGTATATTTTTTTCTCAAACTGAAATATTAAATCTGAAAATACATAAAAAATTGAAAGAAGTGGACCCAGTAAAATCCCAAGTTCAATTTTCTTTCGACATTCGGCGGCAAACAAAAAATAACCCCATCCCTTTAAAAGAAAAATGTTATTCCCTTATAATTTAGGAACATGGAAACAAGTTGAAAAAAATTGCATGGACTTTTAGTGCTATCCTTTTTGTGGTTTACACCACTTTACAACAAAAAATAGCATATAATATTTTAGTAATGTACCCGAATGTTTTAATGCTATACTGTACTGTTCAAATTGTTGTTATATATATATATATATATATATATATATATATATATATATATATATATATATATATATATATATATATATATATATATGACTGCAAATAAATAAAATCATTTACATCGTGTAAGCTAAGTCCACCGACATAACTATGAAATTAATAATTACTCAGTTGATTCTCGCTCACCAATATTTGGCAAAAATCTACTGCATCATTTCACTTTATCTGATGTAAATATCACAACATAAAATCCTTACCTTCAATACATTGTATGAATGTTATCCGTGATAGTAAATATCCAAATAATAAAACCAACAGGTTGATGAATTTATCCATGTTTGGAATGAAAATTTTTATAGACAGTCAGCGTCAGTTTCCATCAGTTTTAACTTCAACACACCAGTCAATCTATAAAGAATTATAACAATGGCATATATATCCTAAAATATTCGCTTTTACTTGTCACGACGTTTTTCAAAACAAAATAACTTATTACATTTTTAAAAAACACGTCCTCTCCCCTCTTGTTTGTTTTGATGACTGACAGGCCGTATATCGGAAACATGCAAGCAGTTTCGAATGTGCTAGTCCTACGCTCTAATTACTTTTCACGAAACTGTCAAACACTTATCCCGGAAAAGCATTTAATATGAAAACATTGGTTTGGTTTAGAGCTCGCACAGAGCATTTACTTCAAATTAACTTGATAATACAACAAATTACACAGAAAAGATTTAACGAAAACCAGATACTTTGAACAATAGCAAAGGTTTAGCATTTAAGAATGCTTAATAATGTTTTGTCAATTTATTAGATTTGATATAGGAATAGTTCATGAAGGATTTCCCAGGCAGGTTCTAAAAGAGGTACAAAGGGACCATGGTGGATCGACTGCCATCCTGGTGAGGGAGAGATAATTTCTAATGCTTTAAAAATTATTTGTGATGGCGGTCAATACGTCTATGGATTTTTTTTTCAATTTTTGGACGATTTTAAACTGCCATTTAGAGCATAAGGAATATAAGGAGCATAAGAATCAATACATTTTTTCACATATTAGGTATTAGGAATTTAAAATTATCCGAATATTTAACGAGTATTTCACTTCTTTCTTTATCTCTTAATGATTATTTATTAATTTAATCAAATCTTAAAAATAATAAGTACAGAAAAGTCGCTAATTACAAACACAGTTTAGGCAATTACATAATTCTAATGTTTTCCTTAATAAAATGAAATTAACAAACCATTTATGAGATTAAGCAAAAATCCGAAGTCTTGTAGCAAGCAATTTCGCACGTATTAGTGTGTGATCAGTTGCAGCTGTTGATGAATTAAAATGGAAATGCTTATTTCGGTGTGCTGGTAAATATTGTATGTTATCCCAAGTGGTTAAATATGAAACCGAATTGTAATAAGCGTTTGATTTAGCAAACAACTGTGTTTTTCATTCGGAACATGCTGTCCCTCTTGTAAATACGTATACTGCGGAACGCAACATGTTCGTCGCTTGCTTGAATGTGTTGGTAACAAATAAAGAGCTCCTCTCTGTCCTCTGCAGCAGCAAGCAGAATTCTGATCAATGATTGGTTAGTAAATATACACATCTGTGAACTGGAAGAATAGCTGTGTCAATTGATCAGCTTAATATGATTAATTCATGCAACATAAGAAAAGAATGCTGGATTATGAATGCTAAATACAAACAAATTTTGTCGACGTCTACCTCAGGGATTGTTGCATGATGATATGGATTTAGATCTTGAAAGAGAAAAAAAAAAATAGCACAATTGACGTACATCCTACATACATGATCAGCTACAAGGAAGAATTTAGTTAAAAAAACATCAGTAGGATAGAAATTATATCTTAGCGATAAAAGATGCACTTTCGCTGACCCTTATTTGCATTTTATTCTTTTATGCTCAGACAATACTCATTTCTGATAAAATCACTCTATGTAAATACAATAAATGACTTGCATACATCACATTTTTGTCCTACATTTATTTATACCCTGTAAATAACCACTATGCTTCAGAATGTGATGTGTTTAAAATAACTTTTCTCAACCTTGCAGTTACCCAAAATCTCGGTTATTATATAACAAATAAATAATTACTACTCTTACGACTCTTATTACTAACTACTACTACTGCTACTACTACTGCAACTACTCCTAGTAATAATGATAACAATAATAATAATATTGCCATTATTATAATTAATGGCTATTAATTAATAAATTCTTCTTCTTCTTGCTATTATTATTATTATTATTATTATTATTATTATTATTATTATTATTATTATTATTATTATTATAGCAAGCCCAAACAGAAATGTCACTTGTATCTAGTTCAATATATATATATACACACTTATATATATATATATATTCGTTTCCACTTTCGGTGAGTGCAAATGTGCATTTGATTGATCTGTCGTTTTTTTTTTTTTCATCTTGGAACGATTTTGTCTGTTGAATTTCAGGACAATGACGTTTGCCGAAGAGGTAACTATATGGGAAAACTTAACAGTTAACCTGGAATGTTGTCGATATCCTGAAAGAATGTGTTTTCTGTATGGCCTGGACAAAATCTTGCCATCGGACTTCCGCTCACGACTCGTGATTAGGACTTTTCTTATCGATGCGTAACGTAGCGCTGTATATGGTAACCGTATGTTTGCCAGATCTCAACCAAATATGATCACATATTTAGAAAAAAATCACTGAGGTTAGTGAGGTTAGTGGAGGGGGGGGGGGGGGGGGGATTGCACTCACTTGAAGACTGAACGTCATGCTTGTCCAAAACTTTTTTAAAACGACCACGAAATGTGGAGTGCCCAAGTGCCAAAAAAATCCATGAAACAATGTTAATTTAAGCCTGTGAATGCCGACTGCCAAATTGAAAAAAAAAAAACAAACCTTTTTCACGGTTCACCAAATTACATATTCATTTTAGCGCAGTTAGGCAGTCAGACAACGAAAACAAGACAGGCGCTAACACTTGTCACAATATTTGAAGCCCCCACCCACTTTTTTTCTTTCTTTCTTTACTTCTTTCCTTCTTTCTTTCTTTCTTTCTTTCTTTCTTTCTTTCTTTCTTTCTTTTTTTTGTTGGACGTGGAGTACTGTTAAGAAATTGCCCCCTTTTGTTGGGAACGCGCAGTGCCGAATGAAATCTCTCCCACTCTTGTTAAAAGGAGTGACATCCCACACTGACTGCACCTCACCGTTATGTTTTGGATACGCATGCTAACACGTATGCTACAAAGAACCCCCACCCCCTCCAATCCCGGGATTTGTCTGGAAATGCCACCTGACATAGAGTATTCCATCGTCCATACAAACGTCTTTTAAACACGACGTATGAATTGGGTAGCATGTATTTTCAAAGTTAACTTGTACATGAACCTTACTTTATAAGAAGAATGCGCCTCGGGCTGTAATTAATCATCCTGCCAAAAGCACAACAAACTGACCAGTACTTGACCCCAGAGTCACGTCTATTGTAATTTGTTTAATTTTGTGAAACCAGTTTTAATTTTTAGATGGGTTTCCATATTAGAGAGTAGTGGTCGGGGGTTGGGTGCTGGCTTAGATTGATGACTGATCGCTTTGGCATGCTGGAGTCCTGACACTCATTTTACTGTATGTATATAGGTATGCAATGCTGTGCATTTTGCATAAGATATCTTCTTCGAAAAACTCTTGGGAATCACCCCCATAATAGCACACTGGCTATGCGACGTGTTTTAGTGACATTTCTATAGCAACAGATGACCAGTTGTGGAAGAAAGGACGCCGCAGTTGACCACTTGTGGTCATTATTAGTCACTTATGTAGAAGTTTGTGTCAAGTTTTATGTAAAAATTATTGGTGACACTTACAAAAAGTAATGGCTTGTTTTTACGCCCAATTGTCCTCCCCCAATAGCGATCAAATCTATTCTAACTTTTATTCCCACAGGGGAGCAGAGAAACAGATAATCAAAGGCCCTGTTTGATAATATATTCAAAAAATTCGGCGTGTCATTAAAATCGTATTTTAATGAGAGTTCCTTTGTGGCGTAATTATTTAAAATGTGAATTTGACTAAACGGTACGAGGTTGGTCACTCTCAAACTTGGAAAATGTTATTGCATGCCACTGCAAGCAAACAAAGATGCTCGGGTGCGGTGGCATCTCTTCTCTCCCCGCCCCACCTGCATTTACAGTTACGCCTGCATCATGACTGGAATTAAAAAGTATTTTAATTGTCTTCATTTTTTTCCCTTGTGTTCAAATTTATTAACATGGTGTTTTGTTCATGTACTTGTTTGCTTTTAATTAGACGATCATCCAGTCAGGGGCACTGATAGACCAAGGTTATTTCCCCTCAGTGGGGCAAAGGGGGTGATGGGGGAGGGTGATATACGGTCGGTGCGTGCACACTGCGTACGGGGAAAAGGGGGGTCCGGGCTGCTGCGTACGCACGCATTTTTTAAACATAGCTCAAACATATTTTTATATAATTAAATAACACAATAAACGATTTAAAGGACTAAATATTATAATCTTTTTCATACAATCTCTATAGCAGAATTCCTTCACACAAAACACAATTCAATTTAATTCACAATTCAATATAGCACAACATATTGCTTACGTGCTTCAAGGGGGGTAGGGGATGGGGGAGGTGGGCCTGGGACACCGCGTACGCACTGCGTACAGGAGGGGGGAGGTGGGGGTCAACAATTTAAAAAATTTTGCGTTCATACTTCAAGGATGACCGCTTGCAATATTGGCATATGGGCTGCTTTCACATCCAACAGAAAAATGTTCCCGCCTAAATTTTGGCGTGAATGTGCAGGCCTGAAATCCTGTAACACCTTAAATGGAGCCACAAAGGATGAGAGTGGAAGTGATTTTTCCTAGAACAAAAGAATTTCACAATCATATTAATTCTTCTTCTCCCTCCTCTTCTTCTTCCTTTTCTTCTTCTTCATTTTTTATATTATATTAATATTAGTATTACTATTGTTATTATAATTATTGCTAATATTATCTCTCTATAGTATGTCTCTACCGGCCTGAAATTATGTAGGAAGAGTGACCCCTGGTCTTCTCGTGAAAAACCTTGAAAACCAAATAAATTTAATGCATCATTGCATAATTTTGTAAGGTTGATTTTTTTTTTATTTATTAAAATAATACAGTTTTAAATTACGGTTTGGTTGTCACAAAATTGATACAATATATTCCATACCACATAATCAAAGCTTAATGAGACCGGTGTAACGATTTCAGATTACCCCCAATTTCAGATTCCCCCCCCCCCGGGAATCTGAAATCGATTTCAGGTTCCGGGGGGGGGGGTAACTTGAAATCGATTTCAGATTCTCCCATCCGATTTCAAATTCCCCCCTCTCAAAATTAAAAACAGACAGAAATAAAACAAAAATAAAGTTTTATCAAGTTTTTTTTCTGCCGAACTATGAAAATGTCTACATTTATGCAATGATACGTTGTATATACTACAGCTTGTAAACATTAATACTATCACCAGTCTTTTCCATCTTTCAGTTTTCCATATCTAGCTATTATCATTATTCATATAACTTTTGTCTAGAATTAGTTTTTTTTTTCATTTGCTGTTCTCTGATCGCATTTTTTATTTTGGAAAGAGTGCTCCTTATTTATACTCATCTCAGTCAGACAGGCCTGGACACTTGTCTACAGGAGGATAATCCACCAGATACAGGTTAACAATAAAACAATGCTTGATGTGTACAAGAGGGCACAGGAAGACGGAGTCGGAGTGGTAGTGTCATTAAAGACCAAAGCACAAGCCAGTCCCACAAAAGGCACATGGAAGCAGTCATCGGAGCATCGAGGATTAGTGTCACTGCTTTGATGACAGCCATGGCACTACAAATCTGTATATACATTGACAGATGTAAATTTAAAAAATTCTAGGTACGCCGGGGGGGGGGGGAAATTTGAAATCGCAGGGGGGGAATCTGAAATCGATTTCAAATTCCCGGGGAGGTAACTTGAAATCGATTTCAGATTCCCGGGGAGGAATCTGAAATCGATTTCAGATTCCCGGGGGGTAACATTTAAGGGGGGTAATCTGAAATCGGTACACCGATCTTTTAATCAATTAACCACAAGTTCTTTGGGGCCATTTGCATTAGTGCATAACATTTATTTCTCTTAGTATTTTATCTCTAGCGTATATGAAAACAGAAAGTTCATGGTGATGCCTTAAAGACTGACAAGTTCGCTAAAAGGTACAAGCATAATACTATGCCCACCATAATTGTCACAGAAGTGTATTAGGGGCATTTGGGATTGTTTATCTGTACAATGTATGACAGAGACATGTCACCACACGCACACACACACACTACACACACACACACACACACACACACGCGCGCACACACACACATATATATGTTACAGTCAATATGTGTATTCAGTCAATACGTGTATTGCCTGAAATTTTTAGGCAATACGCGCATTGGCTGTGAGGGTCAGACAATACGTGTACTGACTAAAATTTTCAG
The DNA here is from genome assembly GCA_949752745.1 of Protula sp. h YS-2021. Classification (NCBI taxonomy): domain Eukaryota; kingdom Metazoa; phylum Annelida; class Polychaeta; order Sabellida; family Serpulidae; genus Protula; species Protula sp. h YS-2021. The sequence goes on from OX457026.1 coordinate 88,444,634, forward strand.
GCAATTCACGTATTGACTGAAATTAGAGGCCAGTCAATACACGTATTGCCTGAAGTACTTTGTTCGATAATTGAAACAAAACTGTTGTTATTTTATTCATTTTTTTAACTTGTTTGACAATAATTATATAACATATTAATACCTCCATCCTTAGTTGCACATCAACAAAAGAACACGATTACAAATACGCATCGGTACATAATGTGAGACTGCAAAAGATTGAAAGGATATGCTCTATTCTTAGAATGAAATTAATCTGAATAATGGGTCTAAGGAGTGGAGAAATTGCAATTTAAAATAACAAAATATTAATACTTCAACACATAATTGCACATCAACAATATAATTACAAAGTTACACATCAATACATATTTTTCGATTGCAATTAAGCGAAAAGATAGACCTGCTTCTTAGAATGCAATTAATTACTGAATACGATAACAATGTCTATAATGATGTCACCGATGTGCCAACAGATAATTACTTATTTCTACGGAACTAGGGAACTGTGGAAACGGCTTATTTTTCCCGGAGTAAACAATAACACAAGGCAAATGGGTACTTAATTACTCAGAATTGTAATTACTGTGGACATAAAAATGATTGGGTGTCTTACACACGATTACATTTGCATTAATTGCAATATTTATTCACCAAGCACATAACCTACATTTTATTAGTTGTAATTTTAGTAGAAAAGCAACTTTCTTATTTATTCACAGTCAAATATTTTACATATGTCAATAAGTGTCAATTTACAATACACAGATTGCCTAAATCATCTTCAGGCAATCTATGTACAAGGCGGCCTTTAGGTTTGTTGAATACACGAATTGCCTACAAATGTTAGTCAATACACGTATTGCCTGAACCCCATCTTCATCTTCAGGCAATCTGTGTACTGGGTGGCCTTTAATTTCAGTCAATACCTGAATTGCCTGAGAATTTTAGTCAATACACGTATTGCCTGACCCTCACAGCCAATACACGTATTGCCTAAAAATTTCAGTCAATACAAGTATTGACTGAATACACAGATTGACTGTAACATATATACCGGTTAACTAAACTTACATTTCAACGAATTTCAACCAGTTACTTCGTCTTTACCCCGAATTTTTTTAAGAAGTTGCTGAGCTTAGCCTTAAAATATGTTAATGATACAACATAGGGGAGTAGCGTCATACCTAATACACACCCCGTAATTTAACTCTAAGCATAGCCGCAGTATGAAATGGTATGGATTAAATCCATCAGGATTAGCTAAGCCGGGTTTTACGCCGCAGCATGAAATGAACATTGGAATTCTGAGCTAATCCGTAGATAGAAAAGAGCAACAAATTGAAACATGGCTATGCATAAATGCAAATTTAAAGGACATTTGAAAAAGACAATTTCGCGTAGAAGACAACATTTTACAAGTATCGTGTTTACATTACAAAAATCAGTTAAATGTTGCATTCTATATAAGTAAGTAATATGTACTTTTTAACCAAGTAAAATGTTATACTAAAACCAATTTATATACAAAATGAGAAATTCCAGCTCTCTTTACCACTCCAGGTAGTCATTAAAACAACCAATCAATAGTTTAATCATTTTCCACGTATAAAATATGTCGTCATTTGTTCAGCCGTCAAATTATTTTGTCATTTTACTTGAAAAAGTTATATGTTTTAGCACTTCTGGTGGCCTTTTGTTGAATAAAATTACTTTCGTTCAATTTACGTCACTGCTACAGAAAAGAGTATCTTAATTTTATGCACAACAAAATGAAACTAAGAACAAAACCACGCTTGTGCCTGACACATAATGACTCGTTGAATTTCAAGTAAGATTATCAGATGAAATCTAATGAAATCAATCTGAAGAAAAGCTCAACTCTTTATTCCATATCAGGCAGTCGTAAGACTTAGTATTTTATCAAAGTATTTTCGTCGAAGAAAATTGTATGTAGTTTTCTTCCTATTGAAAGTATTGGTTGAACAGTGCACTAAATTTTTGTAAGTGATGACTGCATAATTTGATAAATTTATAAGACGCTACTGTATGAAATAGATAATTTTGCAATTCGTGATATGCCTGTACAATATTGTAGAACCGAGGCAACACTATCCAAGTGTTCCCGTAATTTAACTCGGTAGCAACTTCTATTTGTTTAAAGTCGATGTGTTAAAAAGTCAACAAAACTATTGATTTTCAGACAAGCGAGCTATTTTCCAGATCTTTCACGACACACGTTCTCTTATGGTTTTCTTAAATACTTTACAGATCTATTAACACCTTCATCAGAAAATATTTATTTTACTTTACTTAAAAGCACATATATTGACTAAAAACATTTAAAATGGTTATTTCAATAAGTGTCAATAATTCCATTTTTTTATATAAGATCAAGATATTACTCCACTTTTTTGTAAATGTATACTGGACAATATTGCATTATTTTGAGAAACTACAAATATTTCAGAAATATCTCAAGGAACAAAAACTGTGAATACCCATAGCGCCAATATTCTTCACGCACACTTGCATTTCTGTTTACCAACTCAGGTATTTTTATCAGTAACAAAATTACTCGAAGATAAGGCGGCTTCTTTGCTTTACTTATCAGTCAATCAAGTTTAAGTTATTTTAACGTCACAGACAATGCTATTTAAGTATTACAAGATAATGAGCAAATATCATTTAAAACGAAACTAAACGGATGTTTTACAATGGTTTCAAAAGATAATCTTATCATAAACCGTTCATAGCTGTACATTTACTTAGATAACTACCAGTTTGGATAAAATACAAATAAATTTACTATTTCTCCTTCAAGACAAGCAAATTTTAAAATTAATATACGGCTTGTAGTAAAAAAATGCAAAGCCAATAATTTAGACTGTGGCGGTGATCTGAAATGTGTAATTACTACCCTTTCTTAGATATCATTGATAAATCAAGCTTCTTCTTTTAACGCTTAGTGATCTGTTTTATACTAGTAGGTGTTTTGCAAAATACCAAAACTATCCATCTTACTGATAAATCAAGTTCCGTCTATGCATGCAATTTTTCAATATTAAATTTCTCCCTTTCCTCAGAACACTTATGTCGAAATATTTACATTCGATGAAATGTGTAATAAATTTGTTGCAAATGAATTTTCCACTTGACAAATTGTCTTTTAAAAGTATTAAATTATATAAAACTATTGAATAAATTCCATATGATCTTGAAGGCCTTGTGGTCTAGTGGGTATAAATCCGGCTTATTATTATTATTATTATCATTATTATTATTATTATTATTATTATTATTATTATTATTATTATTATTATTATTATTATTATTATTATTATTATTATTATTATTATTATTATTATTATTAATATTATTATTATTATATTTGCTAGTATTATACTAAACCACCACAACTTATATCGCTTTTGCTACTATGCTATTACTGCTACTACTGCTGTTGTTATTATTATAATTATTAATACTTCTACTACTGTTATTAATATTATTGATGTAATTATTATTATTATTACAAATTGTTTTGTATTGTTATACGTAAATATGTAAACAGGTATATAACATATTTTATTACTATTCGTTTTTATTGTCAATTGAGAGGTTAACTGTAGTGTTTCACATATAAGCAATATTTGCAAGCTTGACACTATATATTATCTGTGCTGCTTCTGAATTATGTGTTTTATTACAAACATCATTTAAAAGCCATCTGTGTAGATTTTGTTTTTTACGAAACATAAATGTTCTACATCCCTATTGTTCTTCGTGTCATTATGTCAATTATATTTGGACTTGTTCAAGACTAATGGCCTAACCACGCTGTGAAGATCATAAGAAGACAAAATATCTTAATAGGTAAAAGTATTGAATTTGGCAAGTATGTTATTGAGATACGATCATTTAAATATATTAACGTTATTAATGGTATTGTTTTATCTAAAATCTTTCTCTAAAATGCATAACATTTGCAAGAACGCCTTGTGTGGCTTTGTTGAATTTTGTTTACCATATATGCTCTTTAACTGGTAGAAGCCACGTTTTTTGTTGTTGACGAATCGCAGAAAACGTGTCTGAAATACACTTATTAAGTATATACACCACAAAACAATACACAGTACTGAAGTGAAATGCTGTAAATACATTTATGTAACTTACAACAATGTGGACACAACAGTGGCGGCTTATTCTTCTGCCCGTCTGTCTGCCTGACACCCCATCTTCGTGCTTGAAATGAACAGATTTTATCAAATAAAGGAGCTCCTGGTGAAACTGGTGAAAGAAAAATTAATAGATTTTGTTGATTTTGTCGAGCTCCAAAGAAAATTATTATGCTATAAAAATGTGGCACCAAGATATTACAAGGCATGTAGCGAAGCTCTATTAAACACTAATTCAAAGTTTAAACAAAACTTCATTTAATTAAGTATTGACGACTGTCCTGACCTTTAAGGTCACTACTGCAATTAAATTTGAACCATGATAACTGTTCAAAATTTGGGAAGTTAATAACATTCTGATATTTTTGATGAGTCACTTGTTGAACACAAATTTCTGACGTAATGAGGGCGAAAACTTTTAATTCCACAAGCATGTTATAACATTTAGAGTCTTGTTATTTATACGCTGAAAATTTAACCTTTTGAAAACAAGCATGAAACAATAAAGATCAGATCAGGTGATAGTTTACTTTTTTCCAATCCAGTACTGCATACGCCAACAATTTGAGTAATGTATAGATATCCAACGATGTTTTTAAGAATGCCATATAAAACTTTACTAAGCTTATTATCACAGGCCATCAATTTGTGTTGACTGCCAATAAAGACTACAGTTTAAGTTATCAGAGTGACTTCGAATTCTTACTTACGTTGCGTTTAGTTATGATGCGATTGACAACTTGCCATGACTTCTAACAAAGATTTTTACAGAATTCTAAATTTTTAAGTGTTTTATGGCCCGAAATGTACCTTTTCTACTGTGTAGCGAAAACGCTCTAGTTTTTATTTAACGTGGTGAATTTGGAAATTTTCACACTTAACACACACTAAAATAATCATAGCGCCATGCAAATATACTTTGAGTATTTCTGTCGAGTTTATTTGAAAACGAAGGGATTTGAAGAGCCAAAGGCCGTACTGTTTGGGCATCGACAATCCGATAACCCAGTACTGCCTTGTGACATTTTTTTGAAAGAGTGAACAGCTTCCGTATTGTAAGGACCTAGTCAAATGAACTAGTTGTTAGTTGTTCTCTTTCCTTCTTTGAAAGTAGTTAAAATATTAATGCAGCAGTTAGCAACAAAACAGTTTCGAACGTGATTTAACTTTTTTTTATTTATTTATTAAAGTATATTGTTTTCTTGAAAAGATATTGAACCAACTTTACTTTAATGCTTAGTTTGCGAAACAACCCAAGCAACGACAAGTGATTTATATAAGGATTTGTTCCGATATTGCTTGAAAATAATTGAAATTAGGCTCACTGACAAGTATGTTATTCCATAAATTTTCTACTAAACCTTAATGTCGTGGCTGCATATAGTCCATTTTAACTTGTAATTACCATAGTTTACTGGATTTTTCAATTATGTTTCGTTTGTCGATTACCCTTCTTACAAAGATTTGAACTTTCCTTTGTTTTTCAAATGAAAAGTTTTAATGCTGTTTCTTTAACAAAGCATGCATTTCGTGATGTATAGGCCTGTTGCTGTTGACACAACTACATTGTTTGTGTGATATCAGTACTTTCGTAACTTGTTGTTGAAATTAATATTTTGCATATGATTTTAAAAGTCTAGTTTCAGGACACTATATTATATCTATATTATATTATATGTGTTATACAGTACTGAAAGTTATATACTGATATGTACTGGTCAGCAAATATATGCTAATATGTACTGGTCAGCAATACACTTTATTAAAACCTCAACACATAAAATTCAACACATGGACTTGTGTATTTTAAAGCAGTTTTAGTACTACTTTTTCAAGCAGTTACAAGAAAGGCTTTATGTTTTATTTTCTCAGTAGGCGACACATTACAAAATATGTTAGTAATCAAGGAGTGTCCTACCTTTATTAATCCTTATTACAACAATGCACCTAGCGTTATCTCTTTAGATGCCAAATGAAGCTATTTGTCGTAAAATAGCGTCATTAAGCACACTTTTACAACTTGACAAATTGAGCAGTTTTAATTAACATAGCCAATTCTATGCTAATTTTGCAGAATTAAACATTAAATGGTATTCATCACTGAAACAACTGTTAGTTTTTGTGTTATTATTGTGAAAAAATGTGAGTAAAATCGTGAAATTCAGTCAATGTCAAAATAAAAATAACGTGCACCTACCCACTTTGATAGTCAGCTATATACCAAATATCACAGGAAACGAGTTTCCAGGGTGGACAGACCGATGGATAAACAGGTGGTTGAGATTAATAAAAAGAGCCTATATTTTAGGTGTGGCAGTGGCCTAGTTCTAAACGCGTGGTTTATACAAGTACAGTAGTACTTTGTAATCGTGACCCATTTCTAAACAATATCGTAATAACAAGGACGATTTCGCTACTGAGAGCGACATTTAGCTTTGGGGGTTCCAACTAATAATCAATGTATTAAATCTTTTACCCTTTCAAAGGGGCTGATTCAGTACATGTTTGACTATGAACTCAAAAGGCTCATTCTGATTTGTGCTATCTTACTCATGAAAGATTACTTTAATTCAATAAAAATGGACAACAAAATATTGGTAAAACATTTTATGGCCTCAATTGGCGATTGACTCTATTAAAACTGAAGATATTTAAATTTAAAAACAAGTCTTACAAAATCCATGCAAGAAAAACATATTTGATAAGACCTGAAATACTGTCAGAGTATATTAATAATAAAATGCAGATATATATATATATATATATATATATATATATATATATATATATATATATATATATATATATATATATATATATATATATATATATATATATTTCAATCTAGTATCTGTTGATGTAAAGAGAGAAACGAACAAAGGCAGTTCACAACAAACTGTGCACAGATGATTAACCAATCAATGCCGCAGATTGATCATGCTGTTTGAGGCTGATGTTTGTGCTTAATGGCAACATTTCAATGCCAATTTCTGCAAGGAATATACAAATAAATTAAAAAAAAAAACAAGTTGAACAGGATCATATGCACATGTCAAATTATGTTCTTGCTTAATTTGATCCCCGAACTCTCAGCTTCCTATTGTAGTTCTCCGCACAAACTCTTGAAACGGAGAAACAAAGAGGGAAATGCACCGTGGTATTTCAATGAATCTTATTATAAGTTTAATAACTGCAGTCATGTGGATTAAAATTGATAGGTAGTTAATAAACTAGAATCAATTTAAATCTTAAAATATTTCTTTGAGCAAAATAATAAAAACAATGATTAATCGTAAACAGTCAGTCAGAGAGTGAGGCGGTTGCAGAAGGCATGAAGTGCGCATGGTAGAAGGCGAAAAAATAGATTTAAGAATATTCAACCATTCTTATTCATTTTTATAACAAATTTATAAGGTGTTGTATATATATAGTTTAATGCTTTTGCATTGTATTGTTCACCGTTTTCATCAGAGACCTGTTCTTGTGTAAGACCTTGATTTGAAATCATTTCATAAGAGCGGTTTCGTGTAACACATTATCTTCATGAAACTATCATTGGTGGATCAATTGCATTGACTTTACATTAATCAACAAAACATAACAATGTATAGCAGTAGGAGCTCATATTAACACAAACTGTAGCGGATATTATTAGCACTGGCCAAGTCAAAAACATGCAAAGTGTATAATGAAGTTGTACAGGGTCAATATTTCGGAACTTTCACTTTATCGATCCGTCATTTTGTCTTTACTGCTTCTCTGACCGTACTGGTCCTATGACTCCAAAATTTTCTAACATATCTCACACTTGACTTGAAGTGGTGCACCTCACTTTTTGTTTTCGACTCTGTTTTCATTTTCAAAACACGAAGCACACAAAAATAATTTTTTATCAAGAAAATCGTAAGGGCTGCAGCGGCATTTGCACATCTGCCAAACAGCCACATTGTGCGTTGATTTTACAAGGCCGACGCGTGGATGCACAATCTTGGTAATTTCAAGTACATTGAATGTTCATATAAATTTATGCTTCAGTAACGCCCTATTCTTCGTTGGGGTTGGGGGGGGGGACTTTTCATAACAACGCTATGTTTTTTCTAGGAAGGTTTCCAATTAGCAGAAAGTTAATTAGAAAGGTTTGTGGATATGAAAAAAAACATTGTCGTTGCTTGTCAGTCCTGGGTTAAAAAGAAAAGAGATTGGTTTTCTATTGTAAGTTTTTATTGGCTTGAGTTGTGATAAAAGGGGCAAATTTATATGTGATCCATGCACTGGATTTGTCAGTTCTGCGCAACTCATGTCAGATAATGACTGGGGCAAAGAGACTGCAACTGCAATTGATACAGTTGTGTATCTGAAATCTTGATAGACGTAAGTAGAACTTCTAAATTATAAAAGATTGTTTTCATGATTTCCGATAATCACACAGGCAAGAAAAAGTAAAATGTAAATAAGCACTCCCGAAAATTACTGATTTCATGAATTTTTCATAAAAATAAAGATTAACAGAAATAATAGAATCAAATAACGCTAATTGACACAGTGTATAAGAACAGAGCAGAATCAAAGGACACCCGGAACAGATGCGACTTGTAGTCATTCACGGTGAAAAGACAATAGAGATGATCATTAAAATAGGTAATCCACAAGGATCACTTATCGCAGCCAAAGACAATAAGGTTTACACGTTACTCGTTGTTGACACTATCCGATAACACGGTCTTCTCTTCGAAATATACGCCGACGACACTCAGCTCCGTGTGTCCTTCGTAATACAGGATGTGGAAGACACTGTCTTAAATTGAACTCTGTGTCTCCGAAATTAAGGACTGGATGACCTTGAATCTATTGAAACTGAACGCCGACAAAACTGAAGTTTTGTACGTTGCTCCGCCCAGTCTGAGAAATACACTAGAATGTCTGCCCATCAATATCGATGGAGCAACGGTTACCACGACCGCTTCAGCCAAAAATAGAGGTATTATCTTCGACCAAACACTGTCAATGCACGAGCACATCTCTGCTGTTTATAAGAACTCAGTTTATCATTTACGAAACATTTCAGCTATTCGTCGATTCATTCCTCAATCCCCGTGCAAATCGTTGATACATGTCCTCGTATCGTTGAGACTCAACTATGCAAACGATAAGTTTGCTTGTCTCCCAAAAATATAAAATCTGGCCTTTGGAGACGATACATTTCGCTGTAAAAATTTAACCATGTAACGCCCCTGTTAAATTTGCTTCACTCGTTATCGATTAGCGAGAGAACCGAATTTAAGATACTCCCCCCTCAGGTTCAGATGTTTGCATGGCACCGCTCCACCCTACCTCAAAGAACTGTTATCTGTATCTTCACCCAACAGAGAGCTTAGATCTAGCGAGGGGAAAATGATTTTGAATGTTCCCAAATCGAGAACAGTCAGATTTGGAAAGCGTACTTTTCCTCAAACAGCTCCTCAATTATAGATCACCCTACCTCGAAGTTTGCGGACAGGAAGATCACCCGGGATATTCAAAATTCTGTTCGAAACACACTTGTTCAGACAAGCATAATGTTGAACCACGTTTTATAGTCCAGCCGCGTTGTAGTTTTTCTAGTCATCAACTATTTTAGCTTTAAAATTATCGCAGTATTTACTATTTTGATGCAACTTTATAAACTTGCGTTAATTTTAATGATTAAAATGTCATTGAATATGTTTATCGAATACTCTCACCTTAAATCTTATGTATTATTATTAATACAAATTTATTGATACAAATTTGGTTAATTTTGGCCGTCATGTCACAGTCCTAAAACTTAATACCATTTGTGAGTACATATACAGGGACCATTTTGTATCCTTTCTTTTAAAAGACCTTTAAAACAATCAGGACTTTGGGTCCTGAATTTCCCTGTATTTTTGGGCGTTCAATTTCAACTTTAAACGTGGTTTTGTGACGTAATTATAGATGTTTTGATGCTATTTCTCAATCAGATTAGTAAGAACTGCCATTGCTTTAATGTATTGATGTATTTTACGACCGGATAACCTGGTGGTTTCAAAGAATCCAAGTAAATACTGCTTTCCCTTACTGATAATAATTTGTTTGAATTTATGTAAAAGATAAGACATTATGCAACAGCCTTCCGCAGCCATCAAGGGTCTCTGGGCGGAGGTTTCCATGTTTGCCATAGGGGTTATTATGTAAGTAAAATCCGTCAGATCTTTTGGTTGCCATAGTGGTCAAATTAGATAAGTTTATTGGGTCAATGATTCGCTCTATTGTTGTAGACTACTTTAGATACTGTAGCTAATAAGATCCCGAATTGGTGACGGGGCTCGTGCTGCACTGGTCCGCCCCGTGGTAGAATTTAGGTATAAGAATATATGATTTTGTCCCATCTTGGAGTGATTCCGAGGTAACGCCCTCGAGATAAAAACACGGATAGACAGAAGGTCTAAGTCCTAAGAAGTGGACAAATTTAAGAGTCCCACAAAGGGGCAAAAATTGAAGGTTCAAACGGTGGACAAAATACTTATGAGGTCCTAAAGTGAACAAGAAGTTAAGGTTCAAAAGTAGTCAATATTAAGATAAAAGAACTGGATAATTGTTACGTCCTAGAGTTGGACACTTATTTTAGGCTGTTTATTAAGAATAAGTTCTGAATCTCTAAGTGGATAAATGGGTGCTTAAAGAAACACGGATTTATTTTAGAAAGTTGTAGGAGGAGCCAAAATAGTTTTCCTTACCGTTGATGACCTTTATAACAACGTTGAAGAACACGTCCATAAAGTTTTAACGCTGGTGACGTACCAGTAGGTTTTCTGTGGGGTGAACGCTTCATTAATTGTGGGCAAGCGCACCCGGTGTGGACGAATGATTCCAACGCGTCAACGAACTATTTTCCGTTTTATTCCTCTCCTCGCAACGCAGCTTTCTAATAGGATTATTCCAAGAAAGGCAACCTAATTGCAGTAAGACAAAGGAGACAGATCTTCAGACCGCGATATCAGTCCAATCGTACTAAGACAAGGGGAGACAGATCTTCAGACCACGATATCAGCCTAATCATAGTAAGACAAGGGCAGACAGATCCTCAGACCACATCAGCCTAATCATAGCAAGACAAGGGCAGACAGATCTTCAGACCACGACATCAGCTTAATCATAGTAAGACAAGCGCAGACAGATCCTCAGACCACGACATCAGCCTAATCATAGTAAGACAAGGGCAGACAGGTCCTCAGACCACGACATCAGCCTAATCGTAGCAAAACAAGGGCAGACAGATCCTCAGACCACGACATCAGCCTAATCGTAGCAAGACAAGGGCAGACAGATCCTCAGACCACGACATCAGCCCAATCGTAGTAAGACAAGGACAGAGAGATCCTCAGACCACAATATCAGTTGCAACATCCAATAAAATCTTGGTTTAAGTGATGTTAATCACATAAACAATAATAATAATAATAATAATAATAATCTGCAAACACGAAAACTGGAAAGAGTAGAATTGTGGGTCTACATCTGAGGATTCTATCTGACCGCATTGTTTGCAAAATATAAATTTATAAATTCGATAGATTACTATGCCTTCATTTCAATGAACTGCTTATTTAGGGAGATAGAGACAGGTTTAGGGTGACGTAGTTTTGGCGCCGTGAAATATCGATCCGAAGGGAAACAATCATTTAGATTAGGACACTTTGGTTTCGGGAAATGTAAGCACCTATTTTTTACATGAGGATTTTGTAGCTGATATTTATATTTCTACGGGTTTGGTGGTTTGGCAACGTAAAAAAACGGATGTAATAATTTCAGAAAGCGAAGCGTGGAAAGACGCTCGTTAATAAAATGCCTTTCTGGTCTATAAAATACTCTTAAAACTCAACACATATTTCACAAACTACTAACCTTATATCACAATAAAATTTGTCAAGATTTTTGTGCGTTTTTCTTAGAATGCCTGGGGTGCGATCATTTTTCTTCAGCAAAATGCCGGGTGGCCGCAACATACCAAGAATCATATTTCTTCATGCTCCACTGGGCACGACCTTGCAGATTGCAGTTAATCACATCACTAAATTGGAGTTTTAAAACGCATTTTTAACATAGAACAAAGGAGGAATTTCAAGTCTTAAACTAAGAAGATTCATTCTTGTCAGAGATTGTGGCAAAAGGTCGGTTTATTCAAAATTATCAAGACTCCTTAAAACATAAAAAGATTCCGTTATTCTATTCACACGTTAATGCGTTATTTTTTTCAAATTGATTAATTGCGCGAAGCTTAATATCAATGCTACAGGTACAATATTGTGACAGATATGACATTAGCCTGAACAAAACGCTTATCCTCCATTTTGTTGTTGTTTTTTCTATTCATTTAAAGGGAAACTTTTCCATGGGCATTGCGCCTTACTGGCTTAAAACCGAATATTCTCACATAAAATACTGAAAGTACATGTCATAAATAATCTTCTGGAACGTTCATAAAGACATTTTCTGAAATATGATCCGCCATCTGAAAAATGTCTATTATTTTTGTATTTATGGCGAATCGTTAACAAAACTGTATACTCTGATATAAAGTTGTTGACGAGGAAACACTGACAGTGTCATTCTGTGTACTGCATTCCGGTTGTTGTGGTAGGCCAATGAAATCATTGCTATGATGTTCGTATACCGCGGATAGGGCAGTCGGTTGGTGGGGGGGGGGGGGGGGCGGGGGGGGGCGGTGGCTTCAACACATCACTGAAACCGGTACAAAACGCTTCCAACGCATGACTTATTTATAACAGGAAGTATCGATGAATAAATAAAATGAAATTTCTTTTCGCTTTTTATTTTGCTCTTGATGACGATATAAAGCCCACGTGATAAAATCACATGACTTTGTATGCAAATTAACACAAAATGGAATCCCACTCAAAAAAAAAAAATTCTTGCCTGGCAGCAAATTTGCTAATTACTGAACACTTTAGACTTGCGTGTTTCTGCATCTAAATCACCAGCTTTCAATAGAGAAGACATGCGATAGCTTCCATTCAATTAGCTGGCCAATTAATGAGACCTCAACATCAATCGAAGCTTCGCTAATTTTAAGTAAGGTGCATTTAGTATTAATGGTGTAGTTCTTATTTTGAGCACATAAGAAACCAGCAAAAACATTTAAGTATATAGCCTTTAAGCATAATGTAAACAATGACAAATAGTGACGTGACAGCAGGGCATCCAATCGCTGTCCCTTTGTAAAATGAAGCTTCAATTTCATTGGCTGATACTGACAACTGATAACCCTAGTTTTTACCATTATTGTTAACATTACGACCATTCAAAATTACGATCATTAACCAATCACAAAACAACCCAGGGTCAACGACACTACCCACTGACAGAAACAAAACATAGCAGATAAAAAAAAAACAATAAACAACACCAAATTAAGAATTTTTCATCAACTTTCATCACCTCTATCAGTTTCTTAAAAGAAAAAAAATATAGGTTAGCATAAGCATGAACTAACTTATCAACTTTTTTAATCTTTTGTTCTGAACAGTAAAAAATATAGAACACATTGACAACATTTTAGTAGCGAAATGCGCCTTTTCCAAAATTTGAGTTTTTTTCAGCCTTGAGACACGAGTTCAGTTCAGTGATAACAATTTGCCACAGCATTTCAAAGATTACTCAACAATAACCACATAAAAACGCGCCACAAAGGACAGTGGCATCAACTCAGTTGCACCACAAAGTGAATTCTCAACGTGCAGTCCTTATTTATTCTTTGTATCAGGGTTTTAAAAAAACTGAAATGGCCACGTTTTGTATAAACGTAAATGCCATTCGAGCACTCATTTATTGTTTCTGTACGAACTACAAGGAACTCTACTTACAGCCACCTAATGACGTCATCATGTAATCCACTGTGACGTCATGCCATGGCCAGGCTTCATGTCGCGAGGCGTTTTGTCACCACAAGATCAGAGAGAGCATAGAGAAGAGCCTCCACAGCCAAATCGGGCCGGGGTTAATGGCCAGGATTTACAGAACGCCTATGGCTCCCCCCATATAGCTAGAAAAGGCAGAAGGGCCTCCATAGACCTAGTCGGGCCGAGTTTAATGGCCAGGATTTACAGAACGCCTATAGCTCCTCCCCATATAGCTAGAAAAGGCAGAAGGGCCTCCGTAGACCTAGTCGGGCCGAGTTTAATGGCCAGGATTTACAGAACGCCTATAGCTCCCCCCATATAGCTAGAAAAGGCAGAAGGGCCTCCATAGACCTAGTCGGGCCGAGTTTAATGGCCAGGATTTACAGAACGCCTATAGCTCCTCCCCATATAGCTAGAAAAGGCAGAAGGGCCTCCGTAGACCTAGTCGGGCCGAGGTTAATGGCCAGGATTTACAGAACGCCTATGGCTCCTCCCCATATAGCTAGAAAAGGCAGAAGGGCCTCCGTAGACCTAGTCGGGCCGAATTTAATGGCCAGGATTTACAGAACGCCTATAGCTCCTCCCCATATAGCTAGAAAAGGCAGAAGGGCCTCCGTAGACCTAGTCGGGCCGAGTTTAATGGCCAGGATTTACAGAACGCCTATAGCTCCCCCCATATAGCTAGAAAAGGCAGAAGGGCCTCCATAGACCTAGTCGGGCCGAGTTTAATGGCCAGGATTTACAGAACGCCTATAGCTCCTCCCCATATAGCTAGAAAAGGCAGAAGGGCCTCCGTAGACCTAGTCGGGCCGAGTTCAATGGCCAGGATTTACAGAACGCCTAGCTCCTCCCCATATAGCTAGGAAAGGCAGAAGGGCCTCCATAGACCTAATCGGGCCGAGGTTAATGGCCAGGATTTTCAAACTCCTATAGCTAGAAAAGGTCGAGCCTCTGTGTTTTTAACAAAAGAAACCAAGTAACATTATTCACAATCTTCGCCACAGCACAGAAAATCCGACCGGCTGGGGGTATATCACAGAAATACACACGTTTCTCAAGCAGGAAAGCAGGACTCAGGTAATTTCGATCCCTCGTTTTTACTTTGTTTACAAAGGAAGGCAGGTAATCGAAACTGGCCAAATAAAACAGGCTATTATCGCTCACTCCGTGGCGTCCAACGTCGTTGTTACAAAACAGCTGACCTCTGGGCAGACCTATCTGTTATGTGAAAACACAAAGCGTTTGTGGGCAAAAAGAAGTTCTACTCTTTCAATAACACAACAGTTTTCTCGATATGCCCAGCCCCGGTATTCACAAAAGTTAACTGTGCGGTTAACTGTGTAGTTAACTGCGCAGTTATCTGCACACCGCCAAGGGAAATAAGTTGATTTTACAAGAATATATTTCAACATAAAAATAAAATTGGTTAATGAACTTTCAAAAATTACGTTAGCTACAGCAGCAGTTACCGGAATTGGATATGAATACAGCTCCAGTAGGTCAGCGGAACAGAAGGTCTAATAGACAACAGATCGAACCGCCGTAGAGGTTAGCTGTTGGTCAACAACGGTCTAAAATTGTTTCACAAACAACTTACCCATTAAAACACCACAATATGAAAGGGTATTTATGAGAAACAATAGCAGCAAACTGCGGTGACGTCACTCCGCACAGAACATAACAAAAGTAATAACATACAGAATTCAAACAAACAAAAGGGTTGCTTAAAACGCTCTACATCTAACCAACGCGTCTACACTTTCTTGTTAAATATATAAAACATTATTTACAATTTACTTGGTCAACAATATATACAATATTAACAACGAAAGACTTGAAACCAGGCCACCACTTGGTAACCATGGCAATCATAAGCTAAACAGAGCAGCCATTGGTTGAATTCCAGTCTCGAAACAGAACCAGAGCTACTGCAATGCCCGCTTTAAAGACTCAACATTACGACCACTCCTCACTCAGCTGATAATCTTCCTCCACTATTTGTAAAGACGACACACATTAAAAATAATACAGATTAGATAAGTGAGTTAGATAGCGATCCTGTAATCGAAAGCTGAGTTGTCAGGCATCTCGATTAACTCCGCTCACTCCCCTTCGCACTGCAATGGCTGGGCCAAAGTACAGTCTTTCTAGGGCTGGGTTTGAACCTACCAGCTTTATAGGCTGAGCTGCTTTTTTTATTTTTATTTTTATTTTTTTTTTTAGTAAACTGTGCTGTGCGCTATCAGGTGAAGTGAAATAAACGGCCACAAAATCACCCCACCCCCCTCCCACCTGCACGCAATACATCCATGCAAACGCGCTTCAAATATTCTAAATTTCGCGAATGGATTTGTAATTGGAAGCAGACTGGATGCGGAAGCCTGGCTGCTTAACGTAATCTAAACCTCTCTAACTCAATGTAAACGACGGTGTGCGTATATGTGTGTATGCTACCTGTAAAGAGCAGTGTGTGTATGTGTGTGTGTATGCGTGTATAGTACCTGTGTTTATTTTCAGTCCATGATTTCTTGTAAAACTAAAATGTCTTATAAATTACTGTCGATGAATGTGTTAGCTCTTCTGCGATGTTTTCCGTCACCCAGTTACGTTGTCATGGCGACGTTATATACCAACTTTCCGGAATGCGTAGCGTTACGTTTTCAATACTGGGAAGACCGGGGAATCTAATCGTCGGTTCTAATGGTCATATGCCCTGCAGAAATACTATTCGTGCCTTTGTACCCGCACTAGCAAATATTAAATAAAATTCAAAGTGGACAGGGCATAAAGAGGAATCCAGACTGACCCGATACAGCATCACCAATCAAATCTTTTGTTTCACCCGCGTAACTTCTTTTTCTCAGCTTAGGAAATGTGTGCTAAAAATTACTCCGTATCTAAATTTTAACTTTCTTTCAAGAAATATATGTTTGTTTACTTGCTATTTGTTGTTTTTTTTTTATATGGATAAGGCTGTTAGTAGCAGCACTACACTAATGTTTACGAGCAGTGCACGTAGTTCATTTACATATAATTAACAAAAATAACACAAGGTTGTACCTTTAACCCACATCGATCATCAAGCATGTTTTTCACTCCTTAAAACAAGACATACGTGATGGTCTGTAATAATTTGAAACAGACACAATCCCGCTCTTGGTTTTCTTTCCGAGCTGAAAAATAGTGCAAGCTCTGTCTTTTCATGTCCCAAAAATTAATCCGCCACTTGTGAATCGCCTCCTCTAGAAAACGTTTCATTTTTTGCAAAACAGTTTTTCATCCATTTTCCCACACGAAAAGTGAGAAGAAAATGCACGCTACTTTTTTTGTGTGTTTTGTTTTGTTTTGTTTTTTTTTTTTTTGGACGGCCCCCGTCGCTGTCACTTTTTGGCCATTTCGGCCACTTCCTGTTCAGTCTTCATGGCCGCGTAGGCCGCTTTGTGTTTCTTACTCTCCACGTGATTCGCTATCTGCGATTCGTTGTTCACCGTTTGGTTGCACATGGAACAGTAGAACTTGCCGCTGGGCAGGCGATAATTGGAGAAGTCGCCGCGCTGTTTTTTACTGGGTGGTGGTTGGGCACTGGACGACGGTGGACGGTTGTTGAAATGCACTGTGGGGACTTGGATGCCCCGTGAATTCAAACCTGAAAGAAGAGGAAGGCAAATTTACTGCAGCTACGCCCGAAACAATGAAACATCACGTCATTTAAGTTCGTGAAAATTCGTGTTTGTAGTAACGGTGATGTACAAGAACCTCAAATCCCTTTCTTGAAATCTGAAGAAAAACCTGATAAAAGTTAAATTTACAACCAAAAGGGTCTGGAAAAATTACCAATATTGTTTTGACTCTCCCCATGGCAGGGAGAGAGACTATGGTGGGGGGGGGGGGGGGGGTCCGTCCGTGAGTCTGTTCCCAATTTAGGTAGACATTTATCACTTGTTGCCAGGATGCCGTTCGCATATTCTTTCTTTTACTTGAGGGCAAATAGAAAAAAACGAAAAAAAAACCAACAAAAAAAAAAAAACAAAAAAACAAAACAAAAAAAAAAAACAATAAAAAAAAAAAAAACAAAAAAACAAAGAGGTTGTGGGTGGGGGAAGAATTGACTCCCTGAACTGATACTGAAGGGGGAGGGGGAGGGGATAAGTGACTCCTTGAACTGGTGCAGCACAGAGTGGGAATATGATGCTGGTATCTCGGCACGTTTATTACAAGAAGTAACTTCCGTAATAATGGCCCTTACCTTTATGCCAACCACGGTTAACATTTCAAAGTATTTCAGTGACAGAGTCAATAAAGAATCACCGATTATTAAATAATTATTCTGTCTGGAACTCTGCGCCACTTTGTCACAATTTGAAATTTTAATTTCTATGCAAAGACAAAAATCGCCTGATAGCAGTGCCACAAAACGTGCTTCAAAGTTGACAGTCTTTCAATGAAATATTTCATGCACAAGTCAAACTGCATCATTACATAAATCGTGGTGTTTTTCACGCTCAAATTTCATACAACAAAATTAGGTAATTCAGGCCATTTGTGGACCATAATTAATAAGTAAAAACAGCGCATAAGGTTAAAAAATAAACAAAAACCCACACACCAGCCGCTCAATGGTTTGTTTGAAAGTGACAAAAGTGCCTGAAATTAAGTTGTTAAATGTAATTTTCTGTCGATAAATAACTCAGAAAGTTAGTGAAAAAAAAACTAAAAAACTGTTAAATTTTTTTGGATGTACAAATCAACGCTTAAAATTACAGCAACTGTGACTTTCTGCAGTTTTAACTACAACTGTTCTTTCGCTCACTTTCATGAACAGTATCTGAGCATCCTCAGTTTATGAACAGTATTACCCTAAGCATGCCCACTTTCATGAAAAGTATTACCCGAAGTATGCCCACTTTCATGAACAGTATTACCCTAAGCAAGCCTACTTTCGCGAACATTATCACCCAAACCATGTTCACTTTCATGAACAGCATTACCCTAAGCATGATCACTTTCAAAAACGGTATTAAGAATGTCCGATTCGCCAGCAACTTCGCAGCATTGAAAAGCATCTATCGGACCACGACAAGCACTGTAATTCAGTGCCAAAAAACAACATATTTATGCAACATATTTCGAACTCTTTAATCACTTGATCAATTCAATGAGGATTTTCCTTGGTTGATGACTTTTTATTAAGTACACTGGACAAACCACACCACAGAAGCACTGATTCCCGGGGTCTTCCAAGGATGTCTGACAGCAAACCCAGGCCTGGCCAACGCACATATCATCACTGCCGGACGGTTTGAGTGTCAGAAACCTAATAATCTCTCAAGGACTGTTGGACAAATCACATATCGTTCACTTAGCTGAAAAGTAATTGATTTCTCACTGAGCTGTCTGCATAAAAATGAAATTAATTTGTATTTGCACTCCACAGGAGATCAGAAGGAGAAGGTTTGGACAGCCTATCCACAAAATCCCAGCGCTAACAAGATACCACCAAGATGGATTTCGGGTGCGAGAATAATTGAGAGGTTTGCCGATATTGAAATTACGTACTTCATCATCGGGGCCTAATAAAAGCTCGATTTTTGAGCAATGGAGAAATGATTAGGTTAGCTGGTTATGATAAGCTATACACGGGCTGCCACTCGAGAGAGGAAGTTTTCATTTTTCACCCGGCTATTCAGGATCAGCACGCCAAGCATTGAATCCGGAGAGACGGATCAACACGCCAAGCATTGAATCCGGAGAGACGGACCAATACGCCAAGCATTGAATCCGGAGAGACGGATCAGCACGCCAAGCACTGAATCCGGAGAGACGGATGAATACGCGAAGCAGTGAATCCGGAGAGACGGACCAATACGCCAAGCATTGAATCCAGACAGACGGATCAGCACGCCAAGCACTGAATCCGGAGAGACGGATCAATACGCCAAGCATTGAATCCGGAGAGACGGATCAGCACGCCAAGCACTGAATCCGGAGAGACGGATGAATACGCCAAGCATTGAATCCGGAGAGACGGATCAGCACGCCAAGCACTGAATCCGGAGAGACGGATGAATACGCCAAGCAGTGAATCCGGAGAGACGGATCAGCACGCCAACAGTGAATCCGGAGAGACGGACCAGCACGCCAAGCACTGAATCCGGAGAGACGGATGAATACGCCAAGCATTGAATCCGGAGAGACGGATCAACACGCCAAGCATTGAATCCGGAGAGACGGATGAATACGCCAAGCACTGAATCCGGAGAGACGGATGAATACGCCAAGCACTGAATAAGGAGAGACGGACCAGCACGCCAAACATTGAATCCGGAGAGACGGATCAGCACGCCAAGCATTGAATCTGGAGAGACGGATCAGCACGCCAAGCATTGAATCCGGAGAGACGGATCAGCACGCCAAGCATTGAATCCGGAGAGACGGATCAGCACGCCAAGCATTGAATCCGGAGAGACGGATCAGCACGCCAAGCATTGAATCCGGAGAGACGGATCATCACGCCAAACATTGAATCCGGAGAGACGGATCAATACGCCAAGCATTGAATCCGTAGAGACGTATCAATACGCCAAGCACTGAATCCGGAGAGACGGATCAGCACACCAAGCACTTAACCCGGAGAGACGGATCTTTTTTCAACTCTCCAACATTTCTGAGCCGAAAAGCTGAAATAAAACCAGAACCCCTAATCTTGTGACGTACATCGGGCTGAAATCCCCCACTTTCCGTGTTCCCTGTGGATTAAAGACGATGGTAGACAACAAGTGGATATGCTAATGCCGATTTGTCACCGCGGATTTGGTCTCAAATACGACGTCGTAAAACTGCAGAATGTGAGGGGGGGAAAAGCTTACATTCACAAAAAAAAAAAAGAGAGAATTGTCAGAGCTGCTTGGTGATCGCTGCGCTACAGTCGTTAAATCCGTTTTCTCGCCACTTGTAGGAGTGAACGCAGACTGCAAACATAATTTAATCGACTTTGCAACCCTCAGACAGGGCCTTATGATCAGAGCATAATGAAGTTCTCGCTACTTTTCGATTATTTTTCGCCGGTAAAAAAAAAAAAATCATTGGCCACGGAAAATCCTCATAAGGGAATCAGTGGAGCTAAACAAGTTAACGGTCGTGGTACTCTGTCACTGTCTGGTTAGCAAATCACACCGAAATCCCAGCGAGAAATGAGTTATTTCAAGCTGTAACCCCATCCACATTCATCTTGCTTAGGGAAAGCAATCAAGCGATTTAGGATGGTCTGTTGTCGAGACCTCTGTTCATAGAATAACGCCACCTCAAGCTCTTCCCTTTCCGAGTCAATTCAAAGACAGAGCTTCAAGAACAATGTATTCTACAGCAGACTATGGCAGTAATACATCTCCCAATGATAAAACAAAAAAAAACCACTAGCAATATGCTAATGTGATGTTATACTGTCTAGATAAGCACAGCAGAGTCACGTCAGCCAGAAATGTTTCATGTGGATGAGTTTGTGTGTGAGGGCACCACGCGGTCCTCAAATGACCCGGCTTTCAGATATATATATATATATATATATATATATATATATATATATATATATATATATATATATAAGGCGACATATATAGAAAAAAGGGGGAGGGGGTGTTCGACTGAAAGCCACGGAATCCCGGGCTGTCAAGAAAAGCTATCCCTGCTGTAAGTGGTGGATACTATATAAAAAAAATGTGCACGACTGCACAGTAATAACATGGAGATTATTCGATGAAATGTCCAGGTCAAACAGGCATATCTTTAACTGTCCTTGTGGCAGTGCACCCAAATATCGCTCAAACCGGCATAGGAATGGGGTTGGTGTGTGGTTCCCATGACAGCTGTCCGGGCAGTCATGATTTACTGCATTTCTATTGCAGCATTCAAAATAGGCGCGCTCAAAATGGGCATGGCGATTTACTTTTATTTGTTTGCAAAAAACATTTAGAAATGAGAGTTTAAAAATTAAAATCACGGCTGCTGTATGGAAGAGTGGAGAGGAGAGGGGATTTTGGCCACTATTATGAGGGTAATTTGACCGTTGCCAGGGTCTGGGAAGATCAGACATGTTTTTTTTTTTTTTTACAAACACCACGTGAACATCAATAAAATATTATAATTCAGTAAAATAGTACAACTCAATAAAATAAATATGGATTTAGGCAGTTCTTCTCCCAATTGGTTACCAAGCAACCATCGACACGCTTAAATGTCGAGCTCTGATTGGTTACATGATTTAGGTCTCTCCGGTGGTTTTCGCTCACATTTTTTACCGATATTATCGACTCTCACATTTGTTTCATACCAAAATCTTGACAGTGTGAAAGTTTTTATCTCTCTACTTTTTTTTCGTTGCAATTTCATAAGCCTTGATTAACCTTTGAGATGTGGCAGCCTGGCAAAAACTAGTGCAAGAAACCAATTACAGACCACCCCAGTTGAGCATTTTTACATGTAGTAATAGTCCTTTTTTTCGGTGATTTCAAAGGATAGAGGAGATTACTCATTTCATACTATAAATGAACTGGAGTCCTATCAATGTGAACAAAACTAAGCCACAACAATGTGCACACGACCCTGTCGCTTTCTAACATCTGGGATGGGAGATACGGTATTTTTGGCGCAAACATTTACAGTTAAATGCGTTGTTTCCAGCCCTTCCAGTAACGCTTTCAACTACTAGGGAGAAAAGCCGCATGAAAATGATACTCTGGGTGTTTCCATGGCAGCACAAAACGAAAACAAACAGAAACCAAATATCCGCTGGGTGGGGTGGGGAGGGCAGGGGGGGGGGGGCACCCGCGTACAAATTGGTCACCATGCAAGTTTAAAATGACTCTTAAACGTGGAGTGTTCAGTTTGAAATAATATCCCCCCCCCCCATTTTTAACCAAAAGCGGAGTGCAGTCCCAAAAGATTCCAATTTTCTGCTGAACATGTTGCCGCATGAAAGCTGTCCCCACCCCCTTCCCCTTTTAACGACACTGTCACTCCCCGCGAACCGCGTCTGGTCTCAAAATTACCCCCCTTTCTCCGCGTTTTTTTTTCGGACACGTATGGTTACATATAATGATATCAAGTGCGGTACTCACTCTGTAAAAATCACACTTTCAAAATTTTACACAACAATTGGGACTAAATCATGGAGTATATGGACATTTTACTGACCCAACATTTGAACATCCGTTCATTATTCACAAGCCACACAAACAACATTCCTGCGCGAACCGCAGTAACATTATTATTAGAATGAGTAATGTATAAAACTCTCTCATCAATCTTGCCATGATGACATGCTATCTATAGACCTAATGTATCATCTGTTCATTCTTGACAAAGCTGACCAAAAGATGACCTCAGAAACACTTTGAAAAACTGGTCGACACACCAACAGCCCACGGCTCATTTTTCATGTAAATATCGACAGCGCCCCAAGACTAACAGCCAGGCTTGTCATTTCCCACGAAACCAACCACTTCCAAGCAACGACCAATCAAAATCTTGGGCGCGAATGTTCACGTCGATTTTACGTTTTTTTTTAGTGGCGGGGGGGGGGGGGGGGGGTCACTCGTACTCGTATTTCCACTGGCTTTAATTCGTCTGACTCATATTCTCGTTCAGCTTCCTAGTGCCAAACACGCGCCTTGTCCGCTCAGTAAGCCCGAGGTGGGGGGGGGGGATTTCAGCTTCCCACGCTCCGTCGGTTGCTGTATGTATGTGGCCTGACATCCTGTTAACCCACTTAACTCGAAGTTCACTGAATATGAAATGAAAAATACTCATAACAAGAGCTCGTATTTCCATTGATTTTCACACGAGGAAAAAAAACCTTTTCAACGATTTTCCATCGCTGCAAGTGGACAACGCCATAAATTTTCCATTGACCCGATATTGACTGCGCATAAATTTTCTAATCCACTGGGTGATGGTCATTTATTTCTTATCTACGCCTGGGAAATTGCGATCCGTTGAGTAATTTCATGCCTTATTAGGTTTACAGCAATTTGAGATCAGTCCGAGTGATGCGTAGGTTTTTTTCCCCCTTGTGTCTCTCATTTGATGCAGGGGTGGGGGTGGGGGGGGGGGAGACGGGAGGGGGGAGGCGGTGCCTTGAGGAGATGTCTGCTGTTTTGTTGTTGTTTTTTTCTCACGAAAGCAAATATGGTAAATCGATCCAGAGAATAAATCAAAGCGAGATAGAATTTCGTCTCGTGTTTACTTGTTTTCAAAACACAACGCCCAATTTTTGAGTAATTTCTGTCAATAATTTTCACCCTCCGCTGGTTTTTGTTTTCGTTTCGTCGACTTTCTTTAACAATCTATTTTATTCCTACACGTGCAGTATTCATAAACATTCTTCTACTTATGTCAGCAAATTCATTGCAAAATGGAATGATCACAGTTGAACCCAAGTAGTAATAATAAAAATAATAACAATAGCCATCCCAAGTTCCTTTATTCATAATACAGCGAGCCTAGTTTTTTTTTAATTCAAAATTGATTTGGATGGATGGTGTTTTTCAATTTCCTAAAACTAAAATGCCCAAAAAATTAAACAGCCACATTTCACGTGACGAATTGTCAAAAGAATATGCCATGGCATCATTGTAGTAAAGAAAAGTAAATTGCCACACTTAATGATTATTATTTTCTTAACATAAACCATAAACTATGCAAACCCATCTCTGAAGGATGTACTTTTTTTTTCTTCTTCGGCATCTGTGAAGCAGGCCCTATAGTTTTTATTTATTTATTTTTTCATACATAATTCTATCAGGTTTGCGTGTCGTTAGCGATTAGTTCAACAAAGCAATGTTTTAACATCACGTGTGTACTTTTTTGTATGAAAATTGCGCCATTTTGTTGGCATTTATTTCAGAGGGCTATGATTACAGAGGATGACTCGCACGAAGCATCACGGCTGCAAAGAAGACCTGTGTATTATAAAGTTGTTCGTCTGATAAATGCGATTTGATAACATAATGGATCTATAGAGCTTTTTCTTGCAGATTCTTCACCGAAGATGTACACACAAAGGCTTCAGAGGGAGCGAGAGCGAGAGCGAGAGAGAGAGAGAGAGAGAGAGAGAGAGAGAGAGAGAGAGAGAGAGAGAGACAGAGAGACAGAGAGGGAGGGAGAGAGAGAGAAAGTGAAAGAGAGAGGCTTCAGAGGGAGAGAGAGCGAGAGAGAGAGAGGAAGAGAGTGAGAGAGAACGGGAGAGAGAGAGAGAGAGAGAGAGAGAGAGAGAGAGAGAGAGAAAGGAGAGAGAGAGAGAGAGAGTGAGTGAGAGAGAGAGAGAGAGAGAGAGAGAGAGAGAGAGAGAGAGAGAGAGAGAGAGAGAGAGAGAGAGAGAGAGAGAGAGAGAGACACACACACAGACAGATAGACACACAGACAGACAGACAGAAAGAGAAGATAGTGGACGGGGTGGGGACAAAAGAAAAACATTTCTTGTCGGTGGAGTTGGATGAACTGTCGCCTCATTCTTACTTCTCAAAGTATTTCTCACCACTGCAATGAGCTTATTTAATTTTCTTTAAATTTTTAATTCCACTACAAAAAATACAGAGGAGAAACTTTTCATCCCTACGGGTAAGAAAACCACAGCAGAACTTGATAGTTTTTGTTCATAAAATGGTTCGCTCTTTTTCCACACACGGCGAAGCCAGTTACAGATCTTGTCGCGAAATATTATCCGTTGAAAGCCACAAGCAAACACAACGGCGTGGCTGACACAGCCATATTATTTCCACAACATGTGTGGGAGTTTACCCTCCGGGGTTCAAATATACAATTTCAAGGCGCGGTCCACTTACAGTGATGGAAAGCGGGTGCGTGGCTGCTGGTGGAGATGGTGATAGGGTGGGGGGGGGGTGGTGGGGGGGGGGGGGGTAGGGGACACGGAAAGTTTGAAGACGCCAGACTTTTAATTTCGCACGTATGACAGATGTGCGAAGGACACAGCACAGTCATCATGGGCGGCGACTTGAATTCACGTTCCCTAATTAGACACCCTGTGATTTGTTGATTATACAAACCCAGCCATTTACGTGATACATCGGCGAAAATTGATGTATGTGTATATCTTTAAAAATATACGAACATAACCTTCGCTTTTTGGTCACATTTTTTTTCACTTTTTTTGTGAAATCAACATTTGACGGTGGCACTTGAACTAGGCACGGAGGCGAGCTAATACACACACAGGGCACGTATTCATCAGCTGTTTTTATCATGAACCCATTTAGTGGCTATAAATTTAGTGATACCATGAAACAAGACATTTTATCATTTCTGACGTTATTTCTACACATTACAGTAGCGGCACAAAAGATCTCCGATAAACATGTTTGTTGTGTTTTTAATGCACATATATTTGACACGTAAAAAAAGTTATCGGATTTTACACTGGCACTGTTTTAATGCACATTTATTTGACACGTAAAAAAGTTATCGGATTTTACACTGGCACTTTCACTACACATCGTAGCACGGCTTTGTTTTTCATAATATGCCCACTTGTCTCACTCGTACAATGCGAACCTTATCTCACATCTATAGTTTTGTTTATCTTCTATTTTTTATCGTTATTTTTATTTTTTGCGCGTGCTACATAATCTTAGATATAACGTAATAGCTTTCAAGGTTTGAATAAAGAACTATGCTTTTTGTTTACAAAAGACTTTAACAATTTTTTGCATCATTATTTGAATTTTGAAGAGAAGATGCTGCACTTCAAACAGGCGTTTTATTGTATTCTGATATTGTGTATTTAGTTTTGTGAGATATTCCATTAACTTAACCTGAAGCCGCTTCTTTGTAGCGAGGAATAAGGCAGGGGGCGGGGGGGGGGGGCGTCGGAAATATCAAAGATGTCATTTGAAGTGATTCCTTTCTCTACGGAATTAAAGACGTGCGTCTTTGGCGAGATTCTTGAATTACCCGTACGCTATACAAGGATGAACGCCTTGATGCCTGGGGTTGGCCTGGATGTGGTGATGCAAGAGGGGGCGGGGGGAGGGGGGCGGGAGGGGACGGGGCGTTGGGAGGGGGAAAGTGGGGTACTTTACATATGCGTGAGGCCTCGTTCCCATGCAAAAAAATTTCACTTTTTGGACTTCATAACGTGTTTAAAGGCAAGCATATATATATATATATATATATATATATATATATATATATATATATATATATATATATATATATATATATATATATATATTATATATATATAGCCGTATATGAAACACTATCGAAAAAATTGAATTGAGTAAAAAAAAAAAAAGAAAAAAAAAGCAAATCAATACGTAAAATGTTTGTAAACAAAATTGAATATCCATGCCTTATTTTTAATCCTGAAATCTTTAATCTAGAATTTCTCTTTGTTCACTTAATACCTCTGGCCAAACCACCTGAAGAAATTGAGTTAATTTAATTTCTTCAACGGATTTTCACCATAAATTTCTTCTATCAAACAGAAACAATAATGGGGGTAGCAGGAGCACGTCAGATCGTGTAAAAAGGCAGCCTTGGCCTCGTTTCAAATAATGTTAATCCTTAAATTACCCTCTTAAACAAACATTAGTTAAGTGAAGGCAAACTTATTATGGCTTTCAAATGTTCTCACGCCCATGCAAAGTCGTCAACTTAATTTTGTCATACATTCATAGACTCGCTGTACACAGATTTTATGTAGATATTACGTCAGAGATCGAGACAAAAGAAAGAGGATGTGCCGCGCGATCGGTCGACGGTGTCTGCGCGGCTCTTCCCAATCACTGAGACCGGTCCTGCTGAGCTATTCAACAAGTTGTGAAAAGGGGGGAAATACACGCACTTCCCTTCACTTGACCTCTTCCCCTACTCTCCCCCCCCCCCCGCCCCCCCCCCGCATACACCCACGAGCCGGGTGGCAGATATTAGAAGAAAAAAAAATCTTCGAAGTTCTAGCTCTTCAAACAAAGGGTCAGTAATGGACCCTGACGGCGCGCAGTCATTTCGCTCAATTGAGCGCGGTGCTCTAATCTTGTTACATTACGCAAGCGGCACGGTGGGACACGCAAAGACACAACAACGCCCACTCCCCGTCTCCCCCCCCCTTCCCTCCCTCTCTCCCTCCCCTCCCGAGGCCTCGGGCTTGCTATATCCCCTTTTCTGCTTTCACGAGCACAGATTTTAAATGCTTTCAGAGTTCATTTTGCAAATCAATCAAAGTTTTGAAATTTTATGTTTGAGAATTTTGAAGGACAACAGATGAAACGGTTAATCAATTGACAACTTGTTACATAAGACAGCTAATCAATTTATTAAGTCGTTATATTACAGAGCAGCAGGCAAGATTTGAAAACCTGCCATCAGGAGTCATTTCAAAGACACAGTCACGCTGTTCCCGAGCAATCTGTCCGGCCCCATGTCCCAATTAAGATAAATTACTTAAAGAATGATGTCACAGCTATGACGTCACACCTGAACTACAGAAATACTGAGTGCCCAAAAGAAAAACAAACCCAGTGAGACATGCGAAAAATGCAATACAGAAGAATGGGGACAAAAACAAACCTCAACAAAATGAAAGGATTCAGTCAACGCACGAAAACAGAAGACGAAAAAAGACACTTCACGTCAATTATATACATAAAAGATGGGCGTTTATGGGATTATTGCATAATGGACAAAAAATGACCAGATTCAATGGGTTCATGTTACTGAAACTCCTTGTCACGTTTTTGGCTAAAATAACACAGTTTGACATGTCAAATTGCTTGTCGTTTCCACCCTTTTAAAGTGTGTCGTAAGGCAAAATAAACATCATAATGTCTGCCATTAAGTTAATGGTCAGGCGGCCATTTTGCCTTTGTACTTTTCCTTTCGAGTTAACTGAGCCAGCGAAAAATTCCACAGAACAGAAGATAAACGTTAAAACTTAAATCCCACCATGACATAATACTATATTTATTTGGCGATTTTTTTCTAGCTTTGTTCAATTTTTTTTTTATTGCAATACTGTTCTATGACAGCCCTTGGCGTTCAACTTACAGCTGGAAGAAAACATCGTGGTAATAATCACATAAAGTGCAAACAGACACAAGTGCAGTTTGAATTTTGTGGGGCTGTAGGCCAGGCAGTTACACAGCCTTGTTTGCCATCCAATTATACTGAAGTGATCCGGCCCACGATCTTTTTACATTTTATCTCGAAAAAATAGACCAGAAAATTTCGGTGACCCCGCAACGACCAAGGTTCTGGTTTCGTTTTTCCCGCATCTATGGTTTAATGGTTGGGTGAAAACGTTTATGTGACATAACGCTTATATTACCAATTTATATAAGTTGCTATTTTGTATCGCTTGATATGTTTTTGTTTTGAAACGCAGTTGCCAAACACGCGAGGTCAACATTTAAGGGATAAATTTTTCCTCCCCCTTCTTCTTTTTTTTCTTATTTGCGATTTCAGTGAGCAGACCGGGGGATAAGAAACAAGGTCATATTTATTCCTCACCCAGTACGAAGTACTCGTGCTAAGCAGTGCCAACAGGCAAACATACACGAGTTCATAGTGAAACCCGCACGCTTGCTACACGAAGTACTAATACAGGACAGCACCTTAAGTTCACAGCGCATCGTGTGTGTGGCAGCTTCTGTCATTCCAGATTCCGTGTTTTTTTACCTTGATGTCTTTTTTTTTAGTTCTCCCGTGTTCGGATATTCTCTGATGTCCAATCCTCCTTCCGATTTCAATTCTCCACAGTACAAAATACGAGTATCACTGATATACTGTCACAATGCCGAGTACATACTGGTATATAGACTACCGAAAGGATTCATGTTCTTCTTCTTCTTCTTCTTCTTCTTCTTCTTCTTCTTCTTCTTCTTCTTCAAGCAGATGTTTTATTTTGGCTTAAACACTGAAATTACTCACGTTCGGCTGGTAGAATAACAACATCAAAGTCTTTTTCCTTGAGAAAGATTATTAAAACTGGACACATTCGGTATATACGTAATACAATAAAATTAAATATATATATATATATATATATATATACATATATATATATAAGTAAACCTTCGACGTGAAACCTCTGCTCAGTGAACACCCTCTATGAAATATTAAATTTTAAACAAGCATGTCCGGGGAAATCATGACCAGCTGTGAACGAATGAAAATGACCCGACAAGAACTGTCAAAGGCTTTGTCTGTGAGAATCCAGCTCTGACAAATTTTAACTGCCGCTCTTCCGCTTTGTCTTATCAGTCATAGAAAAAGTCAGGGCTAAATTCCGCTCATCGCCAATTCTTAGCAGGCTCCGAAAAAAGCATGTCCCAGGACATGACCCGGCCGAGTTACCAAACAAGGAAACAGAGAAAAACTCTGAAACGAATACTGTTAGCCAAAAAAATTAGGAACTTTATTTCTGAACGTAACTTTTTTACAATTTTAACACACAAAAACAAGCTTTCCTTGGTGAAATCTCAAAAAAAAAAAAAAAAAAAAAAAAAAAAAAAAAAAAAAAACACACACACACACAAGCACGTCCAGGAACATGGAGAGTAGCCCACGAACGTTCACGCGTACTAATGAAAGGTTCAATAAAAAAAATAACACATCAAGAGCAAAAAAAAAAGAAGAAGTAGTTTTGGTTAAAAACCACTTCAAGAACTATGTAAAATGCATTTAATTCGAATTTGGAAGCTACCTCAAAAGGGATGTTGGAGAGGGTGGGTTTTGACGATTCACGTATTTACCGGCATTTACACAATTTTACGAAATTTGTAAAATTACACCTTTTCGGTATTTTTCTGTCATTTGCGAAAAAAAAAGCAAAATCCAGATGGGGAAGTACCTAAGAAACTTTCGATTAAAATTTTATAACTATTTGAAAAAGACTGAGAGAAATGAATGGTTTGACAATTCAGTTATTTGCTACCATTTATTCGAGTTTTTGCCAAACTTCAAAGTTCCGCGATTTCGGCAGTTTTTATCTAACCGCGAAAAAAAATAATAGCCTGGTAGGCGAACGCCTGGGAAACATCCCTGCTTAACATCCAAACGATTGGAGTACAACTGTAGGAGTAGCATTTTAAAAATGGGTCAAAAGGGGCACAAAAAGTGTCGCCATTTTGTCAGTTTTTCGTCAAACATAAAAAAAAGTATTAGCCAGATGGGGGACCAAACAGGGAACATTTCTGCGTAATATCAAAACGATCGGAGCAAAACTGTAGGAGGAGTACCATTTTAAAGAAAAAGTTTAACATACGCACATACATTCAAGCCCCTATAGTGATACGACTAACCCAGTCCGACAAAGTCGACTGGGTTAAAAAAAGCAGCAGCCCTGTAAAGGACCACTTAAAAACCGTCACACTAAAACTGGCTTACCTAAATGCTTTGTGTTGCCGCTGCCGCCCCACCGGCCCTTGAGTGTCGACGACGCGCCCTGCACCATGTGGTGCACCTGCGCCAGGTGCCTTGTCGTCAGACAATGCTTCTCCATCTCCCCCTGGCTAGAACACGGCACCTTACAGCTGTGACAGTACCACTGCCCGCCGTGAAATTTTCTGACGAAAAAAAAAAAAAAAACAACTAATGATATGTACATTTAACATTTGTTTGGGGGGGGGGGGGTAGGAGGGGGGCATCTAAGAGTGGGGGAAGTCTGCCAGAATTTCTCCAGTCACATCGGTTTATAAATGATTGGGAGCACAGTTCGAAGCAAGGAGATAACACACCACAAAAAAAAAAAAAATAAAAAAAAAAAAAATAAACACACCACAAAAAAAAAAAAAAAAAAACATGGCACAGCAGAGCCAAGGACCTAGCTCTTCCGCTCGACAGCCAAGGACCTAGTTCTTCCGCTCGACAGCCCAGGACCTAGCTCTTCCCCTCGAAAGCCCAGGACCTAGCTCTTCCACTCGACAGCCCAGTACCTAACTCTTCCGATCGACAGCCCAGGACCTAGCTCTTCCGCTCGACAGCCCAGGACCTAGCTCTTCCGCTCGACAGCCCAGGACCTAGCTCTTCCGCTCGACTGCCCAGGACCTAGCTCTTCCGGTCCACAGCCCAGGACCTAGCTCTTCCGCTCGACAGCCCAGGACGTAGCTCTTCCGCTCGACAGCTCAGGACCTAGCTCTTCCGCTCGACAGCCCAGGACCTAGCTCTTCCGCTCGACAGCCCAGGACCTAGCTCTTCCGCTCGACAGCTCAGGATCTAGCTCTTCCGCTCGACAGCCCAGGACCTAGCTCTTCCGCTCCACAGCCCAGGACCTAGCTCTTCCGCTCGACAGCCCAGGACCTAGCTCTTCCGCTCGACAGCTCAGGACCTAGCTCTTC
Source organism: Protula sp. h YS-2021 (assembly GCA_949752745.1). Lineage (NCBI taxonomy): Eukaryota > Metazoa > Annelida > Polychaeta > Sabellida > Serpulidae > Protula > Protula sp. h YS-2021. Next base: position 88,477,079 of record OX457026.1, read on the forward strand.
CGCTCGACAGCCCAGGACCTAGCTCTTCCGCTCGACAGCCCAGGACCTCGCTCTTCCGCTCCACAGCCAAGGACCTAGCTCTTCCACTCGACAGCCCAGGACCTAACTCTTCCGATCGACAGCCCAGGACCTAGCTCTTCCGCTCGACAGGACAGGACTTAGCTCTTCCGCTCCACAGCCCAGGACCTAGCTCTTCCGCTCCACAGCCAAGGACCTAGCTCTTCCCCTCGACAGCCCAGGACTAGCTCTTCCGCTCCACAGCCAAGGACCTAGCTCTTCCCCTCGACAGCCAAGGACCTAGCTCTTCCGCTCCACAGCCCAGGACCTAGCTCTTCCGCTCGACAGGACAGGACTTAGCTCTTCCGCTCCACAGCCCAGGACCTAGCTCTTCCGCTCAACAGGACAGGACTTAGCTCTTCCGCTCCACAGCCCAGGACCTAGCTCTTCCGCTCCACAGCCCAGGACCTAGCTCTTCCGCTCCACAGCCCAGGACTTAGCTCTTACGCCCGACAGCCCAGGACCTAGCTCTTCCGCTCAACAGCCAAGGACCTAGCTCTTCCGCTCCACAGCCCAGGACCTAGCTCTTCTGCTCCACAGCCCAGGACCTAGTACTTCCGCTCGACAGCCCAGGACCTAGCTCTTCCGCTAGACAAGTTCGGCGCAGCGTTTTCAAATCATTTGACATCGCTGACTCGAGTTTTGGGGGCGATAATATAGGAATCAACAATAAAATCTGCTTATTTCCGGCATATATCCCAGAGCTGTTTTTACAGAAACTGTAAACAACTCAGTGACGATAACTAATGTATTATTTGGGAACAGATTTATGTTGTAACTGTTAGACGTGTTGTATAACACTAAACAACTTAATAGTACTGACTGGCAAGAAGAAAGCATCTTTTCTACTCGTGGGGTCGTGTAAATGTCTCAATGTATATGCAACATGAGCACAGTTCTTACTTTGTATTAGGGCATAATGATATGCGCCGCAATGCCCTACACGAGCACGCTATTATGTAAGGGTGCACTTTAAACACATGATTCTGGGTACATTATACATGGACAAGTCCCTCACGAGCACATTATGAAGCCGAGGAGCGAGAACCATGCCCAGCTGACACCAGCACTTTGTAGACCAATCAAACAGCAGAAAAAAATTTTGACAGATCACACGTACAACATTTGTTCAGACTTGGCCGAATAAATTCCCCTTTTTAAATACTTGCATTCAAAAGTTTGATACATACTTAAAACTGAGACCTTTCTTGGAACTGCCGTTAGCCTCCGTTTGAGTGGCCCGCACTCTTTTTGCATGGTTTTTGCCCTGAAATTAATACACCATACATGTCCGCTGTCTCAAATTATTCTGATCACGAAAATATTACTTTCGACGAAGGAACAAGAACTGTGAGAGAACATATTACAGAACTATAAAATAAATATCCGGAACAAAAAAAAAAAAAAAAAAAAAAATAACAGACAAGGGGACGCCAAAGGAAGTAACAAGCCAAGCTTAAATTATTCACGAACTCAAGAAAAGTACCATTATTATTACTATTATTTTCTAATAGAGTGGCCCGCACTCTTTTTGCATGGTTTTTGCCCTGAAAGTAATACACCATACATGTCCGCTGTCTCAAATTATTCTGATCACGAAAATATTACTTTCGACGAAGGAACAAGAACTGTGAGAGAACATATTACAGAACTATAAAATAAATATCCGGAACAAAAAAAAAAAAAAAAAAATAACAGACAAGGGGACGCCAAAGGAAGTAACAAACCAAGCTTAAATTATTCACGAAGTCAAGAAAAGTACCATTATTATTACTATTATTTTCTAATATTGCGCTCTGTGCGAGATTTGTTCTCGCGGTAACGTAAACCAATTATTCTACTGCATTTGCAAATAATTTACGTTTCGGTTTTTTTCTCTCCATGATTGTGTGAAAATATTTGCAATAAAAATGCTGCTACTGTTTGATCGAGTGAAACTGAAATTAAATTTATTGCTACAATCGGTTCATGTTGACGCCATAATTTTTTTTTAACTTTTTCTTTTGACAAACTGAAACTGGGTGATGGCATGAGATATTTCTCCAACTATGAGCTGATGAAACTTGGACCATGGTAGCGCTGATTCTATGTGAAGCTATATGAATGGTGAAAAGGTTGTTTCTTTTAGAACCGCGTGGGAATTTAAAAGGTTTTTCAATGCGACAATAAGTAAAAAAAGAAACTATTTGGCAGCATTGCTGGGAAAATGCATACCTCTTTTTTACTTACTTAACTTAATTTCAGGGCTTGTTTTCCATTCATATAATTTTGAACTTCTCCTACCCATCCCCAGAATAAAACAAAAACATATGGTTCAAACAGAACATAAAATCTCAACACTTAAGTAATGCATTCAAACAATTTTCACAACTGACCAAAGCCAAATGTGCACATGAAACTGTTTGATCGATGAGTAGTGTGAAAACGCCGGAATCACCGCACTTTGTGACGTCATACTGTCTGGAAGTGACGTCATCATGTCTGGAAGTGACGTCATCATGTCTGGACCGGAAGTGACGTCATAGTGTCTGTTTGTTTCTATCTGCTTCAGTTTTTGGATGGAGCGCGCGCGCGTGTTGGGATGATGAAGGGTAAACGTCAGAGCAGAGTGTGCGTAAACGACACGTCATTTTGTTTTCGTAATTTGAAATAACGGACTTCCGTTGAAGTGTGGAACTTTTATTTGTAACATGTCGCCATTTTAACTGTGTAAAAAGTGAAAAAGTGGGATAACTTTCGTTATACTTGGTCGATTTACATGAAAATTTCACTGTTTGATTCAGTTTTATATCTAGTTTTGTTATAAAGTGGTCACAGGCTATTTGCGCAGCTGGCTGTATGCATAATGTGACATGCAGCCATTTTAACTTTGTAAAAAGTGAAAAAGTGGGATAACTTTCGCTATAGTTGACGGATTTGCATGAAAATTTCACTGTTTGATTCAGTTTTATGTAAAGTTTTAACATTAAGTGGTCACGGGCTATTTACACCGGTGGCTGTATGCATAATGTGACATGCCGCCATTTTAACTTTGTAAAAAGTGAAAAAGTGGGATAACTTTCGCTATAGTTGACGGATTTGCATGAAAATTTCACTGTTTGATTCAGTTTTATGTAAAGTTTTAACATTAAGTGGTCACGGGCTATTTACACCGGTGGCTGTATGCATAATGTGACATGCCGCCATTTTAACTTTGTAAAAAGTGAAAAAGTGGGATAACTTTCGCTATAGTTGACGGATTTGCATGAAAATTTCACTGTTTGATTCAGTTTTATATCTAGTTTTGTTATAAAGTGGTCACAGGCTATTTACACCGGTGGCTGTATGCATTTTTGTAACATGCCGCCATTTTAACCTTGTAAAAAGTGGAAAATTGGCATAACTTTCGCTATAGTTGGTCGATTTGCATGAAACTTTCACTGTTTGGTTCAGTTTTATATCTAGTTTTTGTTATAATGTAGTCATGGGCTATTTGCGCAGCTGGCTGTAGGCATAATTTGACATTCGCCATTTTAACTTTTTAAAAAGTGGAAAAGTGTAATAACTTTCGTTATGGTTAACCGATTTGAATGAAAATTTCACCATTGAATTCAGTTTGATGTCTTAGTTTTACAGTAGTTTGTGCATAGGTGGGTTATTGGAATGGCGCGCGCCCACCATTCAAACATGTGTTTGAATTATTTTTTTACGTCAAACTATTGTTCAACAAGTTGTTTAGCAATTGTACAACAATTGTTTAACAAGCTGTTGTTGAACATGTTCAACATGTTGTTGAACATGTTCAACAACATGTTCAACATGTTCAACAACATGTTCAACAACATGTTCAACATGTTCAGCAACATGTTCAACATGTTCAACATGTTCAGCAACATGTTCAACATGTTCAACATGTTGTTGCACAAGTTGAACATGTTCAACATGTTCAGCAACATGTTGAATATGTTCAAATTTTTCAACAACATGCTGTTTAACAAACTGTTCAACAAGTTGTAGTTCAAGCAAAGAAAAAACAAGACATATGTTGAATAGGTTTATTAATACATTTAAATACATTTAAATACACTTAAATACACTTAAATACACTTAAATATATACAGCTTAAATCTATAACAATATTATAACATTTATAGATTTACAAAGTCTTTATTATAATGTTTAGTCAAATAAGTCTATTTTTCTCCATCTGCTTCACTCTGTTCACTGGCATCCATATCACTTTCTTCGTCACTGCTTTCATCTTGCTCCTCCTCATCTAGAAGCTCTTCAAAGAATGCATCGTTTCTTCTTATAGCCGCCTTTAGTGCCTTTGAATACTCGTAATGTTTTTCATCAACAAAGTAATTGAAGTCTTCTAAAATGGTTTCATAATGTTCGTTTTGTTGTAAACGTTGGGCATATTTGAATAGTCTCATAAACAGTTGTTTAAGTCGACGCTTATAAATGGGTCGAAAGTCATCACTTGCTATGTCACGCGCATCTTCAAGCCCTTGTTCTTCATATTCTGAAACCTTTTCTTGAAATTTCTTATCATATTCATCGTAGACTTCTTGAACCATATCATACCAAACAGAGTCTGTTTCTGACTCACTTTCAGAGTCTGTTTCTGACTCACTTTCAGAGCTGCCGTCATCATCACCCTCAACACAATGTTCCATGTGTTTGAACAAAGCTTCTTGACTGTTGTATAACGCACCACATTCTGTACAAGCATGTGCATTCTTTTCAGTCATGTTGACGCTTTGACTTTCCATAGAAGACTCATCTAAAGTTTCAGTGATAGGTGGTTTTACAGGGTTTTCCATATCTATCTCCAATTCTTCTTCTTCTGAAGTGTGAGCATTCTTTAAGTGCCTTTTAAGACTTTGTGGCCAATCGTAAGATTTCAAACAAATGTTGCATTTATACATCCTTTCGGTTCAACATGCACTTTTCAAATGAAGAAAAAGTCTTTAAACATAGCCTTATATACAACTTGTTGAACAACATGTTGAACATGTTCAACTTGTTGAACAACATGTTGAAGAACATGTTGAAGAACATGTTCAACAAGTTCAACATGTTGTTGAACATGTTGTCTACGCCTAGGGTTAGGGTTATGCCGCTTAGAGGAGTCTAACGTCATGACGTCTTTATGACGTTATCATGACATCATTATGACGTCATCACGTCATCATTATAACGTCATAATAACGTCATTCGAACAGGCGCGCGCTTTACCAAAAAAAAAAAAAAAACAGACTCAGCAGAATTTGTTTCTGTTTGATAGGTATGAAATGCATGTCTCACTCTTCCTTTTATGTTACTTCGATGTAATCAAAATATGGTGTGTAACTTGCTCAAAAATGCCAAACTTGTTAAAATTGCTAAAATTGCTGACTCAGCAAATCGACCAACTTGTGCAACAACATGTTGAACATGTTGAACATGTTGCTGAACATGTTGAACATGTTGAACATGTTGAACATGTTGCTGAACATGTTGAACATGTTCAACTTGTGCAACAACATGTTGAACATGTTGAACATGTTGCTGAACATGTTGAACATGTTGAACATGTTGTTGAACATGTTGAACATGTTGTTGAACATGTTGAACATGTTCAACTTGTTAAACATGTTGTTGAACATGTTGAACATGTTGTTGAACATGTTCAACAACATGTTGAACATGTTGAACAACAGCTTGTTAAACAATTGTTGTACAATTGCTAAACAACTTGTTGAACAATAGTTTGACGTAAAAAAATAATTCAAACACATGTTTGAATGGTGGGCGCGCGCCATTCCAATAACCCACCTATGCACAAACTACTGTAAAACTAAGACATCAAACTGAATTCAATGGTGAAATTTTCATTCAAATCGGTTAACCATAACGAAAGTTATTACACTTTTCCACTTTTTAAAAAGTTAAAATGGCGAATGTCAAATTATGCCTACAGCCAGCTGCGCAAATAGCCCATGACTACATTATAACAAAAACTAGATATAAAACTGAACCAAACAGTGAAAGTTTCATGCAAATCGACCAACTATAGCGAAAGTTATGCCAATTTTCCACTTTTTACAAGGTTAAAATGGCGGCATGTTACAAAAATGCATACAGCCACCGGTGTAAATAGCCTGTGACCACTTTATAACAAAACTAGATATAAAACTGAATCAAACAGTGAAATTTTCATGCAAATCCGTCAACTATAGCGAAAGTTATCCCACTTTTTCACTTTTTACAAAGTTAAAATGGCGGCATGTCACATTATGCATACAGCCACCGGTGTAAATAGCCCGTGACCACTTAATGTTAAAACTTTACATAAAACTGAATCAAACAGTGAAATTTTCATGCAAATCCGTCAACTATAGCGAAAGTTATCCCACTTTTTCACTTTTTACAAAGTTAAAATGGCGGCATGTCACATTATGCATACAGCCACCGGTGTAAATAGCCCGTGACCACTTAATGTTAAAACTTTACATAAAACTGAATCAAACAGTGAAATTTTCATGCAAATCCGTCAACTATAGCGAAAGTTATCCCACTTTTTCACTTTTTACAAAGTTAAAATGGCTGCATGTCACATTATGCATACAGCCAGCTGCGCAAATAGCCTGTGACCACTTTATAACAAAACTAGATATAAAACTGAATCAAACAGTGAAATTTTCATGTAAATCGACCAAGTATAACGAAAGTTATCCCACTTTTTCACTTTTTACACAGTTAAAATGGCGACATGTTACAAATAAAAGTTCCACACTTCAACGGAAGTCCGTTATTTCAAATTACGAAAACAAAATGACGTGTCGTTTACGCACACTCTGCTCTGACGTTTACCCTTCATCATCCCAACACGCGCGCGCGCTCCATCCAAAAACTGAAGCAGATAGAAACAAACAGACACTATGACGTCACTTCCGGTCCAGACATGATGACGTCACTTCCAGACATGATGACGTCACTTCCAGACAGTATGACGTCACAAAGTGCGGTGATTCCGGCGTTTTCACCCTACTTCGATGTGATACACACCTGATAATGCTGTTGAGACTGTTTGATCGAGTTAAAAGACACACCACACATCTGGCAGTAGATCTCCGGATCTATCGGATCCGTAGACGTTGGTGTCGGAGGCGTGCCTGGACTACCACCATTTGTTGTACTTGAAACCTAAAAATAGAACAACGCCAAATGACGTACTTTTACCATAATCAAATATTATTTTATTTAAATTTTTGTTAAAACTGAAGTTCAAATTTACATTCCCACAAGATGATGCCGTTTAATCACAGCCCAAAATGAGTTTTTGACAGCCATAGCCGTGGGACTAAGACAGAAAGCCATGGCAAAAATTACACAAGTCGGTCACGCATTAGCTCATATGCTACTGTTCGGCGTGCCTTGTTGCTATAAAAAGCACGACATTTTCCTTCACCATACGATACGTCAAAAAATAATCTCCACTTTTCAAAATAATGTTTTTTTTTCATTTAGCTGACGAAATAAAGAAGAAATATAACAACCGCTGCTTAATAAAAAAAATATCGACATCGGAGAAAGAAAATGATTTGATCAACAAATATCTAATTTCCTGAGCTGCACAGATCTACTCCATCAACCGTTGTTTACATATGGCCAATTAGTTTTGGCGAATCAGTAAATAAGGCCCTATTGTTTTGACGTTACATCGGGGAGGTAAAATAAATTCTCGCACGTTTATTTTGCAGCTGATTTGTTTTGGAAGTATAACCTCCGACAGGTGGAACATACAGAGTCAAACTTAGTAAAACAGGCTTGATGCAGAGATACACCTGTTGTTCTATCAGCATACACGGCGCACTATTTCCATGATCCGGTTATAGGTGCGACGCTGGTACGCCTGTTTATATTATTGTTACACGTGTGTCAACATAAGATTACCAGATAATCAGCTGTCAAAGACTGTCTTTTTTTTTTTATTTTTTTTTTATTTTTTATTTTTTGGTTCATTTATTGATTTTTTAAACCGATAAAAAAGACTATTCAGTTAGATTTAGTTACCTTTAAGAAAAGAGTCATTTATTTTTTTTTTGTATTGGTTTCAGAATTAAGGGCAGAGTTTGACAGCCATGTGACACAGAGGTCGGCTAATCGCACCGCCGGCAGAAGGCTTGAATTTGAAGGCGATCTAAACACGTAAAGGCGTCTCTGACAGAGTCTCGGAGGAGTCTGTGCAATTGTAGAAAACGGTTCTTCATGGGTGAAAAAAACGACATCCCAGGGTCGAAAATGCGCCACAGAATGCAAATGTGCAGTGAAAGCTTCGTAGCGTTAGGGTAATTGCGTTAAAATAACCGCCCCGCCCCTCCTCCCCGCCCCCTCCCCCATCCCCGCATCAGCATGTTCATTGAATATAGGAAACACCTGATTTCTAGCACCAGGAACTGGTGGGGGGGGGGGGGGGGGGTAGGGGGAGGGGGGTCACCTCTGGTTCGCCAGTGAAAGCCCAGCTCCCCATTCCTAGTGATGATCACAAACAAACCAAAACAAATCCCAATCGCACATATCTTGAAAATTAACCTTTTCAAATTTGTGATCCATATCACTTAAAAAATGCAATTTTCACAGGTCTAATTCGCACATGTCGCACATGTCCCTCAGGTAGCTGACATGTCTATATAGTTTTATTTCCGTGGCGTGTAGGCAGCAATCGACTGCGACACCGCTATGTACACCAAACGGCACGTCATTCGTCCGCCCACGCCGAAATCCACGAAAACTTCATTTCCTGTGATATCGGTGACAACGTACATTGGCAGTGAAAAAAATTCACATCTCCTGACAACCCTGCCACAATAAGTGAATCATTATACATCACTGCACTGTGACTGCGGCGTCAAACACGAACACCTACTCAGAATCCTTATGGCTGCGCTTCAACACGAAAATGGGCGATAATAAGAGAATTGAAGAAAAAACAAAAACGCGCAAAGGGCCAAGTAAGCAAAAAATCATGATTGATTAGGAATCCTGTTGGTGTGACACTGGCTTGACAAATCATATCCTGTCATGGATAACGTTTTGGGTCACTGGCTGCGTGTATAATGGAGAGGGTTTGGAGATGACAATGACAAATATGCAAAGCACATAAAGTAATTAGATTTCGATAATGAGATTGCTGCATTCATTTAAAGAGTACAATAAATATTTAAATCTACTTTTTTTTCTTTTAAAATAATTAACAATCTTGTTACATGTTGAAGTCATTTAATTTTTTTTTCAGTCAGACCCTTGCAAAAGCTTAGAATACAACGTCCACGGAATGGCGTGACATGTGGAGGGATAACTCTTTGTTCATTACTGTACAAGATCTAATGTCACCAAGAAAAACTTAACTACGCCAAAATGCAAGTGACGCAACATGACAAAATAGGAATGCCCCATAAAATATACTCAGCATTTCCAGGTTCATAGCGGTTAAACAGAACCTTGAGCAGGAAAAAAAGGAAAATTTCATTGTAAATCCTAGAGGAATATAATAAGCCAGTTCACGGTTTCGAGTGCGCATGCGCAGTGGAGGAAACTCATAGGATGCCAGTGGGGGAAGGGGGAGCCTAAAGAGACAAATAAGAAAAATACACTGAACGTTGATTTTCTTCGCCTATCTATAATGTGCCAAAACTTTATTGGAATGTGGAAAAATTTATTCCTGACATTATAATAATTTGTTTCTAACATTCTGATTTGTTTCTTGATATATTTCTCCATTAATTTCTGTGTCTCCAAGTTTCTCTGCTTGTATGTTAAGTCCCCAAAAAACTAGAGTTCTGTTTTTTTTTGTTTTGTTTTGTTTTGTTTTGTTTGTTTGTTTGTTTGTTTTTTTTTTTTGCTTAAATTTCGTAGAACAAACTGAATCCGCTTGTTAAAGATTTGGCAGAAAGGGGCAGCATATCAAAGCAGACCGACCACACAAGAAACGACACCCCACAGAGCTGGGATAAACTGATGCGCCGTGTAAATATTTTCTTTATTTCTTCGGTCTCTCGCATTATAAAAAGGTCTTCTTTTTTTACGACACCAATCAAAGAAGTTATGAAATATTATAGTACGAGCTGCAGGCACAAAATGAAATCCGAGTTGCCCTGGGAAGATTCTCAGAAGGAGGCAAAGTAATGTTGATCGTGTCCGTACGGTGGCGTACACACCTCCCTTCTCTCTTTTTCCGCACACTGGCGTACACACCTCCCTTCTCTCACTTTCTGCACGGTGACGTACAAACCTCCCTTCTCTCACTTTCCGTACGGTGGTTTAGACACCTCCCTTCTCTCACTTTCCGTACGGTGGTTTAGAGACCTCCCTTCTCTCACTTTCCGTACGGTGGTTTAGACACCTCCCTTCTCTCACTTTCCGCACGGTGGTTTAGACACCTCCCTTCTCTCACTTTCCGTACGGTGGTTTAGACACCTCCCTTCTCTCACTTTCCGTACGGTGGTGTAGACACCTCCCTTCTCTCAGTTCCCGGACGGTGGTTTAGACATCTCCCTCCTCTCACTTTCCGCACGGTGGTTTAGACACCTCCCTCCTCTCACTTTCCCTACGGTGGTGTAGACACCTCCCTTCTCTCACTTTCCGTACGGTGGCGTACACACCTCCCTTCCCTCACTTTCCGCACGTTTGCGTACACACCTCCCTTCTCTCACTTTCCGCACTTTGGCGTACACACCTCCCTTCTCTCACTTTCCGCACTTTGGCGTACACACCTCCCTTCTCTCACTTTTCGCAAACTTTTAATACTTGTAAGGACTGGACAAAGAAAATTTCAGCCCCTCCCCCCCCCCTCCCACCGAACAACCAAAACCAAAACACGGGCAGCCGAATTCAAACACTTTTAATGCACATAAATAGATGTAAATTTACAGGCTTGGAATCTTCAGTGGCACTACAACACAAACTATGCGATGTCATTTGTTATGGGTAATAAAAACAGCATATGCTGCTGTCAGAAAATCCCGTGTGTTCAGTGAGCGGTTGTTGAGTTGAAAAGGCATGTACTAATGCACATTTTAATGACACTACACAAAATGAGTCTACAGGTCATGAACATTTAGCCGTTGGCTCTAGAGAATATGCTTTAAACGGATTCACAGACTTCTAACAATCACTGGCAAGATTTTTTAACTGAATGAGATTTTTATTCTTGTTTATTTGCAATCAACTTGAAAAAAGTGTGAAGTCTAATAAGTACCAGAGCGGGCTGGGTACTTAATGGTACCGAAGAACACCATCGGTACCAGAGCGGGCTAGGTAATTAGTGGTACCGAAGTACATCCGCGGTACCAGAGCGGGCTGGGTACTTATGGTACCGAAGACCACCATCGGTACCAGAACGGGCTGGGTACTTAATAATACTGAAGAACACCATCGGTACCAGAAAGGGCTGGGTACTTAATGGTACTGAAGAACACCATCGGTACCAGAACGGGCTGGGTACTTAATGCTACTGAAGAACATCATCGGTATCAGAACGGGCTGGGTACTTAATAAAACCGAAGAACACCATCGGTACCAGAACGGCCTGGGTACTTAATGGTACTGAAGAACACCATTAGTACCAGAACGGGCTGGGTACTTGTCCCTGGTACCGTAGAGCACCCAGATCGGGGTGGGTACAGAATGGTACTGAAGAGCACCCAAATTACGGTACATTTGAAGTGACAAAGAACTGCATCATACTTGTTAAGCAAAAGCGCACGGGACAAGAGCCAAAATATTGCTTTTTGCTACAAAAATATGTCCCATGTGTTCAAGAAAGCTAGTAACAAGAAAACTGTCTGTAGCACTCGAAGCCGTATGTTACTCAACACGAAAGAGCCATGCACTCGTCTGTGTGATCAACTGGAGGCTGTCATTTCTCCTCTGCCCCCCCCCCCCCCCCAAAAAAAAAATACGGTGGCATCAGAACTCTCGCCATTTAAATGTCATATCTTTGAAGGAACAGATCAACAGCACATGTCCATGACCTTATGAAATCATGCCATCGAGAACGTGCTCCTTCGGGAACCAATCGCAAATAAGCACATTTCATGATGAATTTCAAGTCCGTGGTCTAACCAAACACGCCATGCTCACGAATAGTTGGTCCGGCCAAAGAATACAAGTAAGATTCTCACGTAGTGTGTCCAGAGTCATTAGTAACGAAAAACCACACACTGTACCCAACAACCCCCTCACCCCCCCCCCCCCCCCGCCCCTATGGGTGGTTTTTCAGATATTATCACACGCCTTTTTAACAATTACCCATCAAACTTGCAACTTATTGGCTTTTCTTTCGCACTTCAATAATTTTGTCGCAAAAATTACCAAAAAATGGGCAAGAACATTGAATTAAATCAGTCAAGCCTCAAGCTTTTTAAATCTAGGATTGTTTAAGATCAGTAGGATTTCATTTACAATTCTCGTTCTTCCTTACTCACTTCCAATTTTTACTATTTCTATTTAACATACAAATGATGTTGTTTCTCATCAGTTGATTTCAATGCATTCCATTTCTTTGCAATTTCGAAAACCCATTTTAACTCTTAACTGTATTGAAGACATCAGAATTATTTTGAAAGACCCGTGAGCAAGGCTTTGGGCAAGTGTCGCACTCTTCCGCCTTCCTTACGGTGAATTTGCTCCGACACAACACACCTTGCAGTGCTTACACAAGTTTAAACGTGGTTCGTGTTTTTTCTCTCTCTCTCCGTTGGACTGCATTCAAATATAAGAGCAGCCTGACCTCCGTGTTAATCTCTCTTGCCACTTGGTTACTTTTTTTTTCTATTTTTTTTTTCGTTTTAGAGATATAAAAAGAAACTACACACGGGAGGGAAAACAAAGTAATTTTTTTTGTTCTTTTCCAAAATAAAAAACTGGTTTATCCGTGAATCTTATTTCAGAAACTGCATTTGAATAACCGTATAGCCGGAACGCAATTTTACGTAAGTGTTCCATAAATAGAGATCAATTACGGAAGGAATCATAGGGAAAGGGACCAGAAGGCATGTTCCGCTATTAGACGGTTGTTCCTCGACGGGAAACGTTCCTTAAAGGAGGTTTTACTATACTGAATTCGGACAATTGTGGGAGGAACATTAAATTCAACCCAAAGAGCATAAAATGCAATCAAGAACTCGATAAGATCGTGGCAAAATGATGCAAACTCCCACACCAAACCCATAGGTAATAATACCCAAACAGTGCTGAAATTAAACCTTAAAAAGACGTCACTCGAGGCCGTGTTGGCAAGTCTGAAAAGCTGCCTGTCCGACTTCTGACTGGAATTTTTGGGCTTCAAAAAGGAGCGCTCGGGCGTGGGAGAGCCAACTTTTAAAAACTACATGCCCGACGTAAAAGTTGCTTGGAAAATATTGGCAATCAGTTGTTATTTCTATCAATGATAAGAATATTTTACCTTTCTTGTTTTGTTTCTCTTATGTAAAAGCTCAAAACTTTACAAGTATTAGGGTCAAGAATGTTTATTCACGGTTGGTGGTGGGTGAGGGGGAACTGATCATCACCCACTGTGTTGCCCTCCGAAGCTGGTGGTGGGTGAGGGGGTACTGATCGTCACCCACTGTGTTGCCCTCCGAAGCTGGTGGTGGGTGAGGGGGTACTGATAGTCACCCACTGTGTTGCCCTCCGAAGCTGGTGGTGGGTGAAGGGGTACTGATCGTCACCCACTGTGTTGCCCTCCGAAGCACCACTTCCATCGAGCAGCAATACACCAGAAAATACGATACCGGCATCTCGCATCATACGACAAATTGAACAAAAACACCAGGTTACATCAGCGCCGTTCTCAAAGATACTCGATAACTGTTTCAAAGCCAATTGGTCTAAATGTGCATCAAGGGAGGTGAAGAAAGCCTCTGAAGCTAGAAGCAACCCCTATCCACAAGATTTAAAGGCCGTCTGATCAGATTTTACTGACTCTCCAGGCAGATAATTGGGAGGAAACGCAAAACATAAAGATCACATTTTCTGCAATAGAAATAGTCACAACAGCTACGAACGCACGACCGAGATACCGTCCAATCAGCGGACAGATATTTTCTTTACGGAGACCCGTCAATTCACACAGTACCACCTTCTTATTACGACACGGGGCCGAGTAACCATGCCGTTCTATCCAGTATGGCGTGGTAACTGCTAATTTTAAACGGTGAAAAAACCCAGCTGGGAACACACACTTTTGTGGTTTCCAGTAGTGTCGTTATAACCGACATCGATATAAAGAGTTACCACTGTATCTAACATAAACTTGCCTTGCCAGCTGCAACTGCCACCTTTGTTCCATGACAAATTTTGTACATTCTGAGGTCTCAGTATACAGCAAATAAATATCCAATATACTGCACCTCCTTTTTTGGCTGTGAAAACAAAGCTGTGAGTTTTTAAACATACTGGTTTGAAATTTAAATTAGTTAGAACATTGATTTTGAATTTTCTCACGATTTTAGGCTTTTAAACAACCACAACGTGTTGAACGAGTCGCCGTGACATAAATTCTCTCCACAAATCACCAACTACATACTCTGTCAACAATAAACAGTAGTGAGAACCTGTGTTTCGGTGACGTCACAATAGAACTTTAACTTGTTGGCTTGGTGACATCTGTCCTGTGACCAATAGCAAAAATACACCAAACCATGAATAGCAACAGGCACATTTTCTTTAATAGTTGCAAGAAATCAACATTTAAAATGCTGACTGCAGAACGAAATGGGCCCAGATTCAGGGCTTTTTTCACTGTTTTCACGCGTACAGCGTTGTGAACTCTAGAATAAATGTCTTCTCTAGTTTGTGACGGAGATGTTGAAGCATAACGCTGCAAGTCTGAGGTATAGACACCTGCTATCGCATAATATATAACACTTTAATTCACTGATTTCTTTTTTCTCTGTGAAGTTTTAAAAGCCTTTGTTGGCCAATCAAATCGTTTTCCAGCTAAAGTTTTTAACTGAAATCATTCACTTTGCAGAATCCAAATTAAGCCATAGAGAATGATAAGTTTTTCTACAATCAATATTGGAGACCTTCCATTTCTAAAGAAAACAAATAGAATGATTTTTACCGAAATCGAAATATTGCTCACAGCTGACGGAATTTAATACCGCTGAATAACAAGTCCATAATCCGGCATAAGGTTCATCCATGGCCGTCACAGAGACAAGTTCGTAAAAAACCTGCCCTGGCAGTGTGCATAAATGTTTAGTAAAACACATTTTCACCCTGTAACCGACAGTGACGAATTGCTGAATTCAAAACCGGAAGTGAAAAAAATCCGATAAAAAGCTCAGGGAAGCAATGACCTCCAGCTGATTAGTTCACTTTGGGCAAAAATAATTGCACACCACCCGGCCATCTCTTTCCATTTTATACAAGATATAGCACTCATTAGAAACTCCAGGTGCCTAAATATGCACAAAGAGACAACTGATTAAGTACAACATCTCTCGCTAGTGTGCCCGCGGTAACCCAGTTCCTCTATCCATCCGTTAAAGTCCTCATGTTTTGTTGTATTTTTTTTTTCAATACGACACGCCACTTGGTACATAGCTTCCTGGTTAAATAGAATGTCAAAGGGAACAGTTTTTTATACACTGATTGTGTGCTAATGAACAGCGTCACGTCATGTTTGCTGGTAGAGCCCTCTATTGGCATATTAGCCGTCATGTATGGAAACAAATATGCAATGCGTCTTTTGTTGTTCAAGCAGCAAGAAAAAAGTGAGAAAAAAAATCACCAACTGAATGGTAAAAGTTCACAAATGTTAGGAAGGAGAAATGGCACCGATGACGTCACGAGATGCAGTTGGCAGCTGGGAACTTGGAAAGGTCATTTGGTCAGTTGATGCTCACACAATGGCCATTGATTTGGAGGGCGTCGTGTGCGTGTAAGCGAGCCAAACGGAACAAATCACCTAAATTAGCATGACATGGGATTTTGCTTCGGGATGGGACGCACACCCGCCCCTTGCAGTTGTCCCCTTGAGAAAGGGCTCCCCAAAACAGAAAATCAATCCAGTGTTGTGACTTATTTGCTTCTTAAGATAACTCCAAACACATGGGGTTCTGCCCCCAGAAGTCAACCAGCCCCAAGTGCTATTTCGATACCACGACCACTGTTGTCTCGAGACACGCACAGCATAATGCAGGGCACGGTGACGCACCATCCTCTACACGATTCTCACGATCCACTTCTGTATTGAGGCAGCATAACACAGGGCACGGTGACGCACCATCCTCTACACGATTCTCACGATCCACTTCTGTACTGAGGAAGCATAACACAGGGCACGGTGACGCACCATCCATTACACGATTCTCACGATCCACTTCTGTACTGAGGCAGCATAACGCAGGGCACGGTGACGCACCATCCTCTACACGATTCTCACGATCCACTTCTGTAGTGAGGCAGCATAACGCAGGGCACGGTGACGCACCATCCTCTACACGATTCTCACGATCCACTTCCGTACTCACACGTTTCTCACGATCCACTTCTGTAGTGAGGCAGCATAGCGCAGGGCACGGTGACGCACCATCCTCTACACGATTCTCACGATCCACTTCCGTACTCACACGTTTCTCACGATCCACTTCTGTAGTGAGGCAGCATAGCGCAGGGCACGGTGACGCACCATCCTCTACACGATTCTCACGATCCACTTCCGTACTCACACGTTTCTCACGATCCACTTCTGTAGTGAGGCAGCACAACGCAGGGCACGGTGACGCACCATCCTCTACACGATTCTCACGATCCACTTCCGTACTCACATGTTTCCCACGATCCACTTCTGTAGTGGGGCAGCATAGCGCAGGGCACGGTGACGCACCATCCTCCACACGATTCTCACGATCCACTTCCGTACTCACACGTTTCTCACGATCCACTTCTGTAGTGAGGCAGCATAACGCAGGGCACGGTGACGCACCATCCTCCACACGATTCTCACGATCCACTTCTGTAGTGAGGCAGCATAGCGCAGGGCACGGTGACGCACCATCCTCTACACGATTCTCACGATCCACTTCTGTACTCGCACGGTTCTCACGATCCACTTCTGTACTGAGGCAGGATAACACAGGGCACGGTGGTGCACCATCCTCTACACGGTTCTCACGATCCACGTCTGTACTCACACGGTTCTCACGATCCACTTCTGTACTGAGGCAGCATAACACAGGGCACGGTGACGCACCATCCTCTACACGATTCTCACGATCTACTTCTGTGCTGAGGCAGCATAACACAGGGCACGGTGACGCACCATCCTCTACACGATTCTCACGATCCACTTCCGTACTCACACGTTTCTCACGATCCACTTCTGTAGTGAGGCAGCATAGCGCAGGGCACGGTGACGCACCATCCTCTACACGATTCTCACGATCCACTTCCGTACTCACACGTTTCTCACGATCCACTTCTGTAGTGAGGCAGCATAACGCAGGGCACGGTGACGCACCATCCTCTACACGATTCTCACGATCCACTTCCGTACTCACACGTTTCTCACGATCCACTTCTGTAGTGGGGCAGCATAGCGCAGGGCACGGTGACGCACCATCCTCCACACGATTCTCACGATCCACTTCCGTACTCACACGTTTCTCACGATCCACTTCTGTAGTGAGGCAGCATAACGCAGGGCACGGTGACGCACCATCCTCTACACGATTCTCACGATCCACTTCTGTACTCGCACGGTTTTCACGATCCACTTCTGTACTGAGGCAGGATAACACAGGGCACGGTGACGCACCATCCTCTACACGGTTCTCACGATCCACTTCCGTACTCACACGTTTCTCACGATCCACTTCTGTAGTGAGGCAGCATAGCGCAGGGCACGGTGACGCACCATCCTCTACACGATTCTCACGATCTACTTCTGTGCTGAGGCAGCATAACACAGGGCACGGTGACGCACCATCCTCTACACGATTCTCACGATCCACTTCTGTAGTGAGGCAGCATAGCGCAGGGCACGGTGACGCACCATCCTCTACACGATTCTCACGATCCACTTCTGTACTCACACGGTTCTCACGATCCACTTCTGTACTGAGGCAGCATAACACAGGGCACGGTGGTGCACCATCCTCTACACGGTTCTCACGATCCACTTCCGTACTCACACGGTTCTCACGATCCACTTCTGTACTGAGGCAGCATAACACAGGGCACGGTGACGCACCATCCTCTACACGATTCTCACGATCTACTTCTGTGCTGAGGCAGCATAACACAGGGCACGGTGACGCACCATCCTCTACATGATTCTCACGATTCACTTATCCACCGCGACCACTGTTCCTAAAGACATGCACAGCATAACACGATTTGCAATGGGTAAAAACTAGCGCGTTTCCAGAGCCCAAGGAGAACACCTAGGTGCGCGCGTTACGGAAGGGCTTCACCGCGGAATGAAACCGAAACCGAAAACTAAAAAAAAATCAAAACCTTGATTGGAGAAGACAAATTTAAACCGACTGGCACTGACAGAAACCATCTTGCAAATAACTAAGTAAAATACAAGAAATTAACGAGAAAAAACGCACACAAACAAACAAATACAGCTGAATAAAGCCACATAAGGTTTGTTTCACATGGCTTAGCGTTTAACTGGGGAAAAAAAGAAAAAAAAAAGAAGAACAAAAACAAAACAAAAAAAACATCATAGTGAATGGCATCATTATCCACACCAGTGTCACTGCGTGCGAACAAGAACGGATTATGGGTGATCACTTTCTCGTACAAAAAAAACACACACACAAAAAAAAAAACACACACACACAAAAAAAAAACAAAAAAAAAAAACACCCACACACACAGTAAAGACAAAACGGCGCAGGAGCTGGTCACAAAGGCGACACGCCCATATAATGGGGGCGCTTTGATGAAGCCCCAAATGAGCCGAGCAGATTGTGCACACAGCGCCTAAGTTTTCAGGCGTTTGCGTGACAGCAGCCACAACCGTTTTGCCACATATAATCAAATCACGCCGAGTGCATCGCTCTGTCGACTTCTTTGGGATCCGAGTAATTTAATCTTCTTACTTACCACGTCAAGAGTTGATTAAAATGTGAACGCCCCTAGTTTTACCCTATACTTGCCCTATATATAGTAAAAATCTGTGTTCATGCTAGTTTAATGTAGCATTAGGGCTGCACAGATTAAGATCTCATAGTAAAATTGCCATGTCACATGATTTGACTAAGCAAAGCGTGAACAAAAAACAAAACAAAACAAAAAAAAAAAAAAAAAAAAAAAAAAAAAAAAAAAACACCACAGAAGAAGTCGCACACACTCATTTTGTCATGAACTTTTTCTGCGTTCACCGAAAGACTAAATGCGAGAGAGCGAGAGGGAACAAACATCTGAAAAAAGCCAATGTGAAATCAGCTTTGAAGAACTGATAAAATCCCAAAATCAATCTCGTCTTGACACAACAAGATGTTGGACAAACTTCTAATCTTTGATGCTTCTCAGAAATACCAATGAAAAGCAATTTACTACAAAGAGCTTTCAGACCCTGGGTAACAACCCATAACCCAATCAGAAAATACAATTTTCTCCAGAATTCGACATCTTCTACGACTCTACCTCTTCTATTTCATCTTCCTTTTTCTCTTTTTACGTTTCTCTCTCTCTTTTTTTTTTAAATCTATAAAACAACTTCGATCATCTCATAATATTATTTTAAAGGCGGATATATCCACTTAACGTGTCTGATTGAACACGGCTTTATATTTCAAGTTGCCATTATCAAGTGGTCGGGCATTTAATCTCGTCTCGCTGAGCTCGTGATAGCGTGCCAAAGGGGGCCTTTCAACGCTGAGCTTATGGACTGCTGCAATAGCACGTTTTTACCAGTAAAGCAAATTGTTTTTATACTTGTCACCAAAGTTGAAAAAAGGGAAACGGGAAAGTTAAAACAGTGAATCTATTTTATAAAACAGCATTACAGTGACGGGTCTTGTCGCTCACCGCCAGGAACACACCCCGGGGGAAACTACGTAAGATGCTGGCACTAGGTCAGTAGTGCTGTCATTACCGCAAGTATACCGTGCATGAAAACAGCCAGCGCAGTACTTCGCTTGTTTTTTTTTTTTTTTTTTGGGCAGTTAAGCCGTAGGTAACTTGTCCATTACACAAAGATTTTTAGGTGTTGTGTCACACAGAACCATGCCAGGACCTGGCATGTCTGCAGCATGTCGAAAACGTCAGCAACTTCGTCTGAAACCAAGGCCACTAAGTGGTGACTCCCAGGTACAGCATGACAAGCAAAGTCTTGCAGACACATGGTGACTGGAAAATACAACAAACCACCGCACCCCCCCTCCCTCCCTCCATCCCTCCCACCCCCACCCCCCCAACCCCCAGGCCAAGCCACTACGCAGTGACATCCAGGCACGTGAGCAGGGCACACTACCTGTGAGTCCTGCCCGTTCTCCTCCTGATCTTCTTTGCCCTCCACGTACATCTTCAGTTTCCGCGAGTGGTTCTTGCCCTCGTAGTGCTGTTTGGCCTGTGCTGGCGCATTCAATATCACTTTGCATAACTACAAAAATATCACGAGTACCAAGCATGTTCTATATGTACATGGCGAGAATTATTTAAACGAGTCACAAACCATATTTATTTTAAAGACTGTTAATTATTGGGGTGCTTCATTGTTCAGGTACACTGCTGTTGGTGTGCACTGCCCGCTCTAGTTGTTATTTTATTATATTTTTTATTATTATTAAGATTGTTAATATTATTAGTATTAGGAAGTATTATAAGTATTATAAGTATTAGGAAGGATACCACGGAAAGTTCACGGTTCGTGCGTGGGAAAGTACGCCCGCTTTAAAATACGGGAAAATTGTAATCTATTTCTAATCTATTTCTTTCAGACAAATCGCAACAAAATCTCATTAATCTAATTCGCAAATAACAGCTTTTTTGCTGTTGTCACGTTTCTTTGTGCGTGTTTGTGTGTGTGTGTTTTTTTTTAATTTGACATATGTGCACGCAATGCTTGCGTACCCTTCATCATGACGCCACAAAAGACTTATCAAAAACAACACAAAAGAAAATACCTTATCATTCCAATCTCAATGTCAGATTTTGAAAACATTAATATGCTAATCTTTCGCACAAAAACCGAACGATTACCTTGCAGAATAACGGTTGCATGAGATCATTAAGAGAATCTTTCTTGCCCTCGCTGTCCTCCTCCTCAAATTTCCTTTTCATCCCGGGTTTAAATCCCTGCTTGTTGAAACCGGGTCTGTAGTTGGGCATGGGCTTCTTTCCTTGGTACCCGACACGGCTGCTGTGGAAACCCGCTTGAAGCAGGCGGCCATTTTGTGTCGTTGCTATGGAACCAGCAAGCGTTGCCTGGAAGGTTGTGATGGAGTTCTGCTGCTGCGGCACCGTTAAAGAGGGCGGTAACTGCGGAGGTGGGGGCGGGGCCACAGCTGTTGCCAAGGTATTAGTTAACGTTGTCGGGGTTAATGCAGCTGATGGATTATACGTCGGATATCCTGAAAATAGATCAAACTGTCTATTAACTAAATTGAATTTTCAACTACACAAACGTTTTGAGAAGAAAAAATATCGACGCAATCATTTAATATATGCGCTTAGAAGTTATGATGTGAGTTGACAATTGTGGGGCAACCAATTTACATACCGGAAGTGCATTTAAACATCAATGACGGAGAAATCTGAATAGTCAACCAATCAAGACTTCTAAAGTTATTATCAAATGTACCCAAAATAAAGTAAGTGCATTTGTGGGTCGATCACAATTAACTTTTGCATGACACGAAAATTCTAGTGCTTTTCTTGCGACTATAAAAGAAACAAGCAAACGAAGGAATTATGAGTTGGCAAAAGGAGCTGTAATTAGTCACGCTTTCTCTTCGCAATCAACTATTTTTGTTCTCTAATAACTCAATCTGTCCACAACGCGCCTTTTCACCCTCCGCCACACAAGAACTCGTAATCACGCAACGGCAAAGTGTGCGGCAAAAAGAGCCACGTAGGTGTCTCAAGTTGGTCCCAGGAAAAAAGACCAACAACCCTCCCCCCCTCCACACACAGACTAACAAACCTCCTCCCCACACACACACACACAAGGTACGCGGCAAAAAGAGCCACGGATGTGTCTCAAATTGATCCCAGGAAGAAAGACTATCCGCCACAATGTAAAACACCAGATTCCCACCCCCCCCCCCCCCGCCACACACACGCACACACACAAAGGTATATATATCACAGACTGCATGAAATGATTGATGGCGGGCCAGGCGTCGCGCGGTCATTAGCGGACGGCACGTGTTGTCCTCATGCCTTGTCGCATCTGTTCCCAACAAATCCATGACGTTCATTATATTTTAATGACGATTTAAAATATGAGGTGATTTCTGATCTTGACAAAAAAAAAATGTTTTCAATTGTTTTTAATAGAGGAAAATTTTTGACGCGTATCAATCTTGTGTTTGATGCGATAAAGGCGAAATTTGAACAGAAATTCGACAGAAACAAAGATTACTGGTTATCTGAAAAGACTGTGCATATAATGTTAACCGAAAAAAATAGCAGTTAGAGATATAGACAAGGTTTAGTGGATCAAATACTAAATGTTTCTTACACCGAAATTTGATATCTGAAAAAAAAAAATGCTACGCCCACAACCAACTGTACTGATTGTTACTTTGTGTTGGGTTAGATAACCAGCCTAAGCTCGCACACCCTGCCATCCCCACTTCCGGCCCCCGCCCGCACCCCCATGCCAAATAAATCTGTATTTGTTCTTTGCGAGCCAGATTGAAAGAAATCATACATTACATGCTTATATTGAGGATAAAACAAACTGCACATGGCCTTAATTGAATCGACGAGGCCTGGAATTACGGTTAAAACCCACAGCACTTTTTTTCTCTGTCAGAGTGCAGCTGCAAAACTTAAATTGTGAATTGCCCAACAGTGCAGCTAAATTCGAGACATTTGAAGACACATTTCTGTGGCCTGCTTTTTAAGACATGGCAATGAACCAAGCAAAACTTCAGACCGACGTTAACAGACAGCACATGTAAAACTCATAATGTCAATCTCTACAACGCATGCCTGGGGCCGATTGGCCAGGCAAATGACGGAGATTCGAAGCATTTTTGTACCATTGGGTCTCAGCCCAGACATACACTACGGTTACTCATTTACTTTTTCCTCGCTCACCCATAAACTTACTAGAATCTGCGTTTTTTTTTTGAGCGAGCAATCTTTGAAACGTGATATTTGGCACTACTCTCCAATCTCCATCTACGTCATAATTCCCAGCTACTTCATAGTAACATAAACTAGATGCTGTCAGAGAGCAGAAGGATCCCCCGTGAAACTCATTGTCACAATAAATTAATAACTATACGCCATTTTAAGTTTCCTTGACAGATTCGAAACCACCGTCTATAAAGTAATTTTATTGCTGTAATTTTGACAATTTTTGATCGATCAAACTGAAACCTTGACGTTGCACATCTACATACACTAAAGACAGCATATATGGAAGAATAATAGCTCTTACATGATTCCTTTATAGAGAAGCGGACTCCACAAGGTACTTACCATTAAGCGGGACAGACGGACAGACAGTCAGACGGACAAGCTCAGACCTATATCCCTCCGTTTCAGGCTGGGGGTGGGTGGGGGGGGGGGGGGGGGTAATGAACCAATCTAGCCTCAATAGCCGCACCGAATGTCGTGACAATTCACAAGCGGCCTCACGATATCAGTAATTCCTAGCGAGGCTGGATATAACGGTGCTTTCGTACAGCGATCTGACAATAATCGCACCACAGACAATAACGATTTCCATATGTCTATTTCAACGTAACCATAGAGATTTAAACACCTGCTCACGCTGGTCTGTTGTTTTTCTATATCTAATGTACCAATAAAAATGATAACACGCAATAACCGAAAGTCAACAGAAAATATTTCTTTATAATTTATCATAATTACCCGCATAAACAGCCGATGATTGAATAAGCCTTATACATCCAATATTGCTCATAATTGCCACGAAAAAAATCCGCCAGTTTCACTCACTTAGGTTAAAATCTCTCTCTGCGTAACACCATGCAATTAAATTTGGCCTTACTTAGGTGGAAAGGCAATGGGAGGATACATCTTCTCGGTGGAAGAACAGCAAGACTGTTCGTACAGGTGGCAACAACATCGGCTGATTTATGAAAACTGACTGGTAAGTAGTCACTACAAGCCGCCTCGGGTCAAAGTTTTTTAATGCCATTTGCCTAAAAGAAAATAATCGGGAGTCTTGAACAAAAATACCTTCCCTGTTGGTTGCTATTTTATAGCCTGCATTAGATAAACAGCGATGAGTAATGTTGTTCTTAATTAGTTTTTTAAAGACTCTGAAGAGCAGTACAACTGCAAGGTCCTTCTTTAAAGTTTTAAAGGTTGTTGAAACCAGCAGAAGGAGGCAAGCCAGTCACAGCCGCACTTAAGTTCTTCATTGTGCACAGATCTTGCTGATATGTGTTTAAAAAAATAAATAAATAAATAAAAACACACACACACACATAATCGGGTTAATTAAGCGATTGTCGGGGCTACGGCGCGTGTGAGTCACTGCATACACGTACCCTGATAACTTGACCAATCTGCTTTGAAAAAGAAGGCAAATGTGTTTGCACGCATTTTAGATAGACTGTGGAAAAGGAAGGCGGAGTAATTAACTCGTACAGTCTTAACAAAGTTACACAATTATTACGAACAGCCGCTCCCAAATCACGGTATTAATACATTTTTTTTTTAAATATGCTCTGACAGAGCTGAACACGTGCATCGGTCCATGACCGGAACTACTTTCATTCTGCGGTATTAATACATTTTTTTCTTAAACAAATGTGCTCTGACAGAGCTGAACCGGTGCATCGGTCCATGACCGGAACTACTTTCATTCTACGGTATTAATACATTTTTTTCTTAAACAAATGTGCTCTGACAGAGCTGGACGCGTGCATCTGTCCATGACCGGAACTACTTTCATACTACGTCCATATATATTTCTAGCGTTGTTGTAAAGCAGCTGACCTCTGATGAGACCAATCTGTTATGTATAAGCACAGAGCGGATGGATATTTCTATCTATTTACCCGTACTGTACATCCCTCAGTGTTGAGTGTTCTCGCAACTGAGTGTCCAAGTCATTAAACTCCATATTTTAGTGACTTTTATAAAAAGTGGTTCCTCTCTTTTATGAGTGCCATTTTGCGCAGAATCCCCATTGGGTCTGTGGAGTAAAAAGGTGTTATACACAACGGACAGCACCGCCGTAGAGTTCGGCTGTTGGACAACAACGTATTGCTAGTTGTAATCGGGTCCATAAAACCACCATGGCATCTTTTAGCTCGTTTTCATTGCGCCCCCCCGCGCCCCCCCCCCGAACACACACACAGACATACAAATGTATCCATGAATATATTATCCATGATGGTCAAAACATAAAACAGCTGAAACGTCGCCATCACGGCTCGGGCCTACACAATAAAGAAGCAATCATATTACTGTGCTTTGTTCTGAGCACACAAGACCATCACGAACTGCAGCTACAACAAAAACACACCATTCATCCAACGCAATCACTGTTAAGCAGAGGAAATTAAGCATCCCCAGGCTTACTTATTATGTGTGTGTGTATTTAACACTTGACAAGCCTTTGGCTTGCAAGAGTTATATGAATTTGTGCGAGCAAAATTCGTCCTTTTTTTTTTTCTTCTTGACACTTTTTCCGATTTTTTGTGTCTTCTTCTCCTCTGACACTATGAGCCCTACGACCATGAAACTTGGGACTTATGAAGAGCTTGATCTGAACATGTGCATGTCACTTTTTATTTTCGTCTTCGATTTCGTTTTCTTTGTTAAAACGCCATGTGAAAAGAGAGTACTTTTGCAAGTAATGCAGTGCATTTAACGTACATCACAGAACACAGTTGCTGAGCTTTGTGCGGGCTCTCACTGCGTAAATAGATAATACGCCGTATGCCTGCTCAGTCAATAAAACCTTAAGCCAACAAAAACAAAACACTACTCGGCTTATAAGACGTATTCAAGCTGTGTTGTTTGCAATATATTATTGAAGAAATAACCCAGTGAAGGAAGTATTTCTGCGTTTTAATTTTTGTCAAGTGTTTAACATTTCGCTAGCGAATTGAGGTTCTAGTTTATTTTATTATTATTTATGACGTTTTGCCGTGCTGGAAGAGTTAGTTGTAGTTTCTACGCCCATTTGGAACAGCGCCTTGTTTATACCCGACGTGGTATCGGTGGCATATAGAGATACCCTGGATTTTTGAACCAATAGTTTCTGATGTGGTCTGAACTGTAGAAAATATGTATATGACCGGCCTGTGTCCGTATTACAATTACAATTTCGTGATAAACCATATCTATGTATAAGAAGCAGATAACAAACCCCAAACTGGGCTCCTTTCTTGGCCACAACTCGCTTTCAAATACGAGTCTTTGTGTTACAGAAAATAGACTGGCTCTTGCTTCACCAGCTAACAAGATAGGATTCTGTGGTTCCTGAACGAGAGTGATATAGACCATTTGATCTAATGAGGCCATGAACTTAAGCCTATTGGCACTTCCCGTGATATAATGGTTTCTTTGATGGCATTTTATTGCCTTGTCTGGAAGTAAACTATACGAGGCTTTTTTGTTTGTTTATTTCCAGAAAGAAAAAAGAAGATGTATGCATATCTTTCACTGCAAATAAGCAATATACTTTGAACGGGGCATGATAATCTTGAAAACGAGCGTAAGAAAAATGAGCGAAGGAAAAACGAGCGAGATGAAAAGGAAACACAGGAAAATAAGCGCATGAAAACCGGCATGCGGGAAAATAAGCACGGGCATAAATCAGCATGGGGGTAAATAAGTACGGGTATGAAACCAGCATGAGGGAAAATAAGCACGGGTATAAACCAGCATGGGGGAAAATAAGCACGGGTATAAAACCAGCATGGGGGAAAATAAGCACGGGTATAAAACCAGCATGGGGGAAAATAAGCACGGGTATAAACCAGCATGGGGGAAATAAGCACGGGTATAAACCAGCATGGTGGATAATAAGCACGGGTATAAACCAGCATGGGGGAAAATAAGCACGGGTATAAAACCAGCATGGGGGAAAATAAGTCCGGCCATAAAACCAGCATGCGGGAAAATAAGCACGGGTATAAAACCAGCATGCGGGAAAATAAGCACGGGTTTAAAATCAGCAAGTGGAAAATAATCACAGGTATAAAACCAGCATGGGGCAAAATAGGCACGGGTATGAAACCAGTCGGGGGGGGGGGGCGAACAAATGCAGACGATAATTTTGAAACCAATAGGCGGTTGATGCTTTTGGGTTGAGCAATTCCCTGATGCCAATCAAATGTCTTCTCAGGCCAATTCAAATGTCTCCTGAAGACAATTCGAAGTCAGTTGTGTTTATTTCAATTCAATACAAGGAACGAGGCAACCCAGACCGAGTAGACAGGCATATACAAAGTAAGCACTCACGTTATGAACTAAGATTACAATACGCATAAATAAGGTTTGCTTTTTGCAAATACAAAGATACGCACCAAGACTTCGGACGGTTCGCTAAGCTACATATCTTTTTATGTCACGTGTTTCCCGCACACTGTCGCCTATGGAAACCAGCTCGAATAAAGAGTGTCGTTTAAACCGGTGGAATAATAAACAAGAAATCAACAAAGACAGCTACAAAACGTTTTTTGTTGTTAATGTGACAACAATCATATATAAAATGAGCATCCCCCACATCCCTCACATCATGAATATTTCACATGATAGCACCTCTTTTTGCGCAGTTACGACGAAAACACCAGTTTTTTTGCATAGTGACAGTCCAGCGCCTCATGCCACCTAAGTTTAACACTGAAATCCTACAAAACGGAAGTTGATCCCCAATTAGGAGAATCATGACCTCACAATTATGGCGTCAGTCTATCAGCATTGGGCGTTGCCATGCCTCAAAGGAAAAAAAAAATACAACTCCCAAAGGAACCTCGTTGTTGTTTAACAGCCTGCCTCTGGCGGTTCCGCCTGCTGCGTGTAACACCTTTTCACTCTGCAGGCCCACTGGGAATTCCACAAGAACAATACACATAAAAGAAAGGAACTACTTTTTAAAATATCATCCGCTCTGTGTTTATTCATAAGAGGTAGATCTCCTCAGAGGTCAGCCGTTTCATAAAAACGAATAAGAGATAGATCTCCACAGAGGTGAGCTGTTTTATAACAACGACGGAACCTTAGCGGTCTAAAAGCATCACTTCGCAACGACCCGACGAAAACAGCCCGGTGCTTGAAAGAATTATCCTGAAAATGCCATTTTTTTCTGATGAAATACTAATATTGTGATAGAAAGCACATCTTTGTGTATTCAAAACATTCGCTCTGGATTTTCTTGACAGCGTCATTCATCTCCCCCCCAAATTCAAGCCAAACAAATGGCACCTGTCTCGTCGAGTCCATTAGTTATTCAGGCAATTATGTGTTCGACGTCTCTCTTCGATCTTTGGTTTAGCGCATAATAACCAATAATAACGAAAAATACGTTTGTTCCAAGGAAGAAATTATTCACAAAACACAGGCGCAAAGGTGAAAAAAAGAAAACAAGAAACCGACTCTCGGTACCAATCTAGCGTATAATCTGTCAGTGACTAAGCGACTACCTGCGAGTCGAATTGTGCTGCAGAGACCCAACATGGCGCGGAAAAACTGCAGCTATCCCTGCAATCTCATGAGAAAAGGGGGGCATGGAAAAAAAATGACAATGGATTAGAAGACTCAGCGGAGATAGCAACTTCTTATCAACTGATATTATGGAATGATTTCTTTGATGTTGCTGTTGTTGTTGTTGTTGTTGTCATTCGCATTTATTCAGTGTTGATATAGCTTCAATTGCTCACCAGTAAAGCGTCTTTGAACGCCCCCCCCCCCCCCTGCCTCCTGTTAGCACCACCATCTATAATGTCGGTCGTTCAGAGCACTTTTCTCTGAAGGAAGCCCCAACTGACGACCCCACCCACTCACCCCCCCCCCAGCCCCCGTCTCTATCTCCAGCACAGAAGGGGAAAAAATTGCTAAATATCAGCCGTTGAAATCTAGTATGTGCAAGTGATGAGATAATGAAGTACAGGCCGGAGTACTGACTGTGATGAATGGCTCCGCGCTCTGGCCTGCCACGCCATCCGTTCCACTAACTAACATGACTAACATGCATCATCGCCATGACGTCACTCCTTTCTACTCATTTGTCATTGGTTAATATATATATATATATATATACCTTCCCGAGGCTTTGTGACAAATACCAACGGTTGTTCCACACGAATCCGTTCCTGACATCATCCGTTCCTGACATCATCCGTTCCTGACATCACACCGGCACACCACTTCCACTTTACGATGACAACTTAAGTAGTCAAAATTGGGCTAGGCTTACCCCATCCACCCCACCCCTTATTTAATACAGTTGCATTGTCCACTTTCAAAACATTAAATATCATTTTCTTTTAATTCCATTCCGATGCAGTCAAGGCGACCGCCAACCAAAGGCCTGCAACCACGTGATTTACTCCAGCCGCCACGCACCACTGTGGTATTTGTTTCATATCGCCGGGCACAGGAAGCCCGACGGGCGTCGCCGCAAAACAGTCCCTTCTCTCGCCAGCTCAGTGAAGGTTATCGTTACGCCCTTGCTGAGCAGGCATGGCGGTAGCATATAGTCGTTGGAAGGAACTCTGGTGGGATCTCTGCCCATAAAGTAGCCTTAAAACTTTACATTAACAAAAGCATCAAAGATGGTTTTATTGAGTTAATAGAGCATTTCTCCCTCCAGCCTTCCGTAAATTTCCAGGACCGGTATTCACAACAAGCCCAGATCTGGGTTGCAGCGGCGCGAAGACCCATGGAGTTCGTGACGTATTTCCTGATTACGATCCCACGGTGATATTGAATTAGCTCTGTAATGAAGAATTATTGAAAGCCTTTACGTTGAACCCCACAGGCTTCAAAATAAAAGACTATGAGCTTCAAGAGAGAGTCTGTCAACAGAGAAATCTGCGTAACACATCAGTCACCAAAAACCGCCGCTAAGGATATGTTTAGGCGTTTTTTTTTTCTTCGGCGCGACAACGCTGGCGGCGAATCGCGTCTGTCAAATGTAGTTCCATGTCCGGTAAATACAACAGAATTTCATTTGTCTCAAGTTGTTTTCACTCTTTCGTTTTTTTCCACAAGAGATTTCAACCCGTGCAATTGTATGAAAGATTAATTTTTTGTCGAAGGAAAACAAAAACATACACGGACTGCATTAACAAATTACTTTTTGAGCTCGCATATGCGTCATTAGAATTCGGTTTGGTTTCATTTGAAGATTTTCCCAAATAAAACACCACTGCATGTTCCTAGATCCCATTATGTTTAAAAAGGAACACCAATACTAACAGAAAAGGGAATCCTCAAGCTTCAACTTTTTTCACAAGATTAGAGCTCGTTGCTAAACCGTTGTCATTAGAATGCCGCCTTTCTGGGAGCAAAGAGGACACGACGTGACTCTGTGACGTATGCCTGTCTGGGAGGACAGAGGACACGACGTGACTCTGTGACGTATGCCTATCTGGCAGCAAAGAGGACACGACGTATGCCTGTCTGGGAGCACAGAGGACACGACGTGACACTGTGACGCATGCCTGTCTGGGAGGACAGAGAACACGCTGTCACTCTGTGACATATGCCTCTCTGGGAGGACAGAGGACACGACGTGACTGTGACGTATGCCTGTCTGGGAGCACAGAGGACACGACGTGACACTGTGACGCATGCCTGTCTGGGAGGACAGAGAACACGCTGTCACTCTGTGACATATGCCTCTCTGGGAGGACAGAGGACACGACGTGACTGTGACGTATGCCTGTCTGGGAGCAAAGAGGACACGACGTGACCCTGTGACGCATGCCTCTCTGGGAGGACAGAGGACACGACGTGACTGTGACGTATGCCTGTCTGGGAGGACAGAGGACACGACGTGACTATACGACGTATGCCTGTCTGGGAGGAAAGAGGACACACTGTGACTCTGTGACGCATGCTTTCTGTTTGGGTCCACGCAGCACTATGACTGGGAATAATGAGCCTGTTGGGCGAGTTCTCTATCGTACTATATTCCCTCTTAAATCACCTTATTGCAGAAGCAAATGCCAAACAATATAAAAGCCTACGAAACCGACTGGCGACAGCAGGGCTTATTTTTCATGGTACCTGCAGTCAGACTTGTATGTTACCCTAACACGAAATATGAATCCTAAGACGCCACGCTCCAGCCGCTCTAGAATGCAGTTTTTCCGTCACTTATCGTGCTAAAAACCAAATCAATGAGAATTTCAGCCAAAATCCTCTACAGGCTTTATAAAAACTACGTTTTATCCCACTGACAACGGGAACAGTACAAATCTAGTTTCTAAGTATTAAACATATAGTTTTCGTTCTTCTGGTCATTTAAGTATTTTTTATTTGAATCCGCCCTCCCCCCCCCCCCCCCACCGCCCCAACCATTTTTGGCTAAGGGCACATGTGATGCAGAGGAAATCGAGTAATCGCACAAACGGGCTAATTCCATGCTGCTGTAAAATGCCCGCTCTATGCCCCATTTTCAGGGGGCAGTGGGGGAGGGGGGGGGGGTGACGGTTAGCCCAATTGTTAAGAGCGCAGGTCCAGTGATACCGAAGTTCCTGGCTCGAATCAGACCACAGGCGACAAGCAGGGGGGGGGGGGGCGGACTTCCAAATTATCGCCCATCGGCCATCCCTTTCTTTTCACAAAATGCTATTCTAATTAGGCGGTTTCGAGCGTTCTTTCGCTACATTCGAAGCACTTCATGCTTATGAATGGGTTGAAACCCGTAAAATTCCCCGGTGCAGCACCATAGGCAGAAGCTGATTTAAAAACGTGGTGTAATCTCATAAAATCTCGTAAAGCTCCGTTTCGTTTCAACAGCACCTTTCAGTGCGTGAGTAGATCATGGGGTATATACGACTGCGGCCGACAGCGATTCTCTTTATGGCGCAGTCTTCCACGGAATACCACCAGTGATCCATTGCCTGTAACCACTGTAGGTGAGACCCCAATGCAGCTAAGCCAAACACCTCGTGATTTAAACCCAAAGGGGGCGGTTTGATTGCAAGTTAAAGAGGCTCGTGGAAGTGTATATGATTCATCACGGAGCTGGAAGAAGCCGGGTGAGCGCGTAAAGCTGACACGATAGATTGTGAGTGATTATAAACTAGACCTGAGTTATGCCAAGCTTCCTGTGCAACTATTTCGGCCAGCAACGCTTATGGATAGGTGCAAAAAAGCTTTGATTAATTGCAATCTGGTTTAATGTACACTGCAGCTATACACCTTCCAGCAAAGTGAATTCAATAATCTTGCACAGAATGTTATTGGTTCATTCGATCTCAAACGTGAGATGTAAACAGACATTCCAAGATTGTCCCCAAACTGTGGTTCTTTTACGTGGACTTAAAATAACTGCAAAGGTAAAATAATTTACGTGAAACACACTTGCAAATTCGCTTTAGTCTCGTTTCAACAACCGAGAAATAATGAGATTATCCGTAGTGTCAATTCTAGCACGTAAAAGCGTAGCTATACACGGCGTATAAACAATACGCAACGAAAGAGATAACTAAAATTGGTTTCCATGGTAGCGTGATTATGACAGGAAGAGAAGTCGTGCTTAGAATTCTTCTGCAGCCCTTGAAGCTGTAACGGTAATTGGGGATTTTTTTTATACGCGGATATACGCGCTTGATATATTCCGTGGTCGTCCACAAAGCACCGAACTTGCCCCACAGACGCATCGATCTGAAAACGCTGCATCCAATAGATATATTCAGGTTTCATATTGTGGCGTTTTTTTCTTTCATTCTTCCGGCTTCCGTTTCTCAACAGAGACATGACATTCATTAGGTCAGCTGCGGATTGTGTCGGCTCTGTCTGTGGACTCACCCACATTCCCACATCTCTCCCGCCGTGGTATCGGGTTACGGCTGATTGTGACTGGCTGGTGATACACTCCTCCAAGGCCGTAGCAGCCTTTCACACATGGTGTCCGCGCGTAATGAATACCGGAGCCTACAATCCTCTCTTCCTGTAAGCTGACCTCTCAGACGCCCGGATTTATCACCGCAATCATTCTTATGGAGAATAGGTAAAGGATGAAAGGTGAGTAGGGTTATAATAACCCGTGTGCAGATTGCATATACCATAGTATAACCAGAGAGCTTTCTGTTTATAAGCTCTCTGGTATAACTGTGTAGCAAGCTAATCTACACCGGAGACGAAACTCAAATATTTTGACTCGTCATTTGGTTCGTCACTGTGCTCCTGTCAATATGAGCAGGGGGAAGGCTCCAGTTCACGGTACTCTAGGAGATCCTACTCTTGGTATGCCAGCGGGGGAAGGCTCCAGTTCACGGTACTTTATGAGATCCTACTCTTGGTATGCCAGCGGGGGAAGGCTCCAGTTCACGGTACTCTATGAGATCCTACTCTGGGTATGCCAGCAGGGGGAGGCTTCAGTTCACGGTACTTTATGAGATCCTACTCTTGGTATGCCAGCGGGGGAAGGCTCCAGTTCACGGTACTCTATGAGATCCTACTCTGGGTATGCCAGCAGGGGGAGGCTTCAGTTCACGGTACTTTATGAGATCCTACTCTTGGTATGCCAGCGGGGGAAGGCTCCAGTTCACGGTACTCTATGAGATCGTACTCGCGGTATGCCAGCGGGGGGAGGCTCCAGTTCACGGTACTCTATGAGATCCTACTCTGGGTATGCCAGCAGGGGGAGGCTTCAGTTCACGGTACTTTATGAGATCCTACTCTTGGTATGCCAGCGGGGGAAGGCTCCAGTTCACGGTACTCTATGAGATCCTACTCTGGGTATGCCAGCGGGGGAAGGCTCCAGTTCACGGTATCCTATGACATTCTACTCTGGGTATGCCAGCGGGGGGAGGCTCCAGTCCACGGTACTGTATGAGATCGTACTCTGGGTATGCCAGCAGGGGAAAGGCTCCAGTCCACGGTACTGTATGAGATCGTACTCTGGGTATGCCAGCGGGGGGAGGCTCCAGTTCACGGTACCCTATGACATTCTACTCTGGGTATGCCAGCGGGGGGAGGCTTCAGTTCACGGTATCCTATGACATTCTACTCTGGGTATGCCAGCGGGGGGAGGCTCCAGTCCACGGTACTGTATGAGATCGTACTCTGGGTATGCCAGCAGGGGAAATGCTCCAGTCCACGGTACTCTAATATGAGATTCTACTTTGGGTATGCCAGCGGCTTTTCTTCATAACTGAGTCGAACAATTCTACACACTGCTCGAAACAAGACGCATGCAACACTTTGATGAAGAGAAAAAAAATCACGAACAAAGGACTACAAGCTAATTGGCTAGTTTGGGTAATTAGTCACATCTCACATGGCGTTTTACTCCGACTTGCCTACCTGCTAATCTTCTGCAAACATTTAATGTCCTGTAAAGAACATTTGAAAATATTTCCGTGTCATATACACACATCTAGCACAGCCACCGGGCAGGAACCGTTCACTTGGTCTCTAATTCCAAGCCCCGCCACACTAAAAGCATTTTCATTCTGTTTTTTTTTATGAGATTTGACATCTAGATTTGCAAATGACAAGACCGTTGTTGTGTAAGATGATTACTTTTGAATTGACAGACTTGGGTTACCTCAGAGATGCAAATGTTTTGAAGGGTAACCAGAAGGTAAGGAAAACACAAGGAGGAAACTTGAGGTCACATTTCACCGCCAATTCTTGCACGATGACAGTGACACTGCAAGCACCGCTACAAAGCACCGCTTATTTGAGTTGCTTCACATATAGCTGCCACCCCCGCCCCATCAACTGTCCCCATGACGACAGCTGGCTGATGACATGACGGCCTTATCACACAACACCCTGTTCTACAGCTGGCTGATGATGTAACAACCTTATCACACAACTATCTGTTCTACAGCTGGTTGATGATGTAACAACCTCATCATACAACTATCTGTTCTACAGCTGGTTGATGATGTAACAACGTTATCATACAACTATCTGTTCTACAACTGGTTGATGATGTAACAACCTTATCATACAGCTCTCTGTTCTACAGCTGGTTGATGATGTAACAACCTTATTCATACAATTATCTGTTCTACAGCTGGCTGATGATGTAACAACCTTATCACACAACTATGTGTTCTACAGCTGGTTGATGATGTAATAATCTTATCATACAACTATCTGTTCTACAGCTGGTTGATGATGTAATAACCTTACCACACAACTATCTGTTCTACAGCTGGTTGATGATGTAACAACCTTATCATACAGCTCTCTGTTCTACAGCTGGTTGATGATGTAACAACCTTATTCATACAATTATCTGTTCTACAGCTGGCTGATGATGTAACAACCTTATCACACAACTAT
This sequence comes from Protula sp. h YS-2021, assembly GCA_949752745.1. Classification (NCBI taxonomy): domain Eukaryota; kingdom Metazoa; phylum Annelida; class Polychaeta; order Sabellida; family Serpulidae; genus Protula; species Protula sp. h YS-2021. Next base: position 88,512,767 of record OX457026.1, read on the forward strand.
GTGTTCTACAGCTGGTTGATGATGTAATAATCTTATCATACAACTATCTGTTCTACAGCTGGTTGATGATGTAATAACCTTACCACACAACTATCTGTTCCACAGCTGGTTGATGATGTAACAGCCTTATCACACAGCGCTTGTCTGACTGTTATCATTCACTTTTGCGGCAAGAGCATTGGCTATTTGGGCATTCTCATGTTACGTTTCTAAGGCGTATTTAAAAAAAAAATTACAGCTATCAACCTATCAACGTAATAAAAGCCACAGCGAACCTGAATAAGTATCAATGACAATCCTAACGATTCTAGTTGCGTAAGTCCCTGTCCTATAAAGTCAAGTTGTTATGAGCTGTAAATTTCATCCTAGGAGTTTCGACCCTGGAAGGGCTCTGACAGGATTGAGGCAGTAAATCAGAATCATATTTACCCGTGTGAAGTAAGGCAATGCTCAGCGAGACGGATCTGTTACAGCTGAGCGAGTTAACAAGAGAAATTACATACAGTAAAGCTGTTAGCAACGGATGTGCCTGCGGCCACTTTTAATCAAGGATGCAAATAGATTGCCATTAAGTAGGCAACCGATGGGTCGACTTTGTTCCCAACGACCAGACATTTTGGCTGACCCATGGGTTACGTTATGGTTGTCTCTACGAGGGCAACGGCACGCCCACTGCCTTCAGTATTTTCTACTGAACACGGACAGCTAGTAGCCCACCACCACCCGCCCTCCTATCCCTCACTTTTGACAGGAAGGGGAGGAGGGGGGTGAGGTAATTCTAGAAGCACTTGAAACGGATATCGGGGAGATCTTGACCTCTTCCCGGGGTACCTCCCTGCAGGACACTTCCTCATTTAATGTTCTCACTGGCAACACCAATAGTCATGACGTCACTGATTTGCTCGCGACTCTTTTTATAGTTCTTGCTCCAAGGAAGTAAAATTTCTCATAAAAAACCAACGTTCAGTTCAGATCAGGAATCTGCAACCCACTCCCCCCCTCCCCCGAATCCTCGCAGTACCAGTGCTTTTAACCGTCCCAAATCTCAAGCACTCGACAAGGATAAAACGCTGCAATTTCCTGCCAGATATAAAAGCCATCATAAGCAACGATGGCTCAAACCAAGTACCCACATGCACACAAACTATCCGTACTTATCACCACACGAGTGCTGGAATGGATTGATGGCGTAAGTACAAGACCCCTCTTAACAAACATGCGTCACACGGAATGCGGGGTTTAAATAGATGCTTGAAACAGGAAACACGTCACACTTTACGGTAGATTATACGGCTGCACTCAAAACGCCCGCAAGCGCAAAAGCCGACAAAAATTCATACACTACTGGCTCGAGCTTTATTTTGTGGAAGTTTTCAAACACTGCAACTGTTGGTATTGTTTGATTAATTTATCTGTCTAAAGATCAGCTGACAAAGCCCAAAAAAAAAAAAAAAAAAAAAAAAAAAAAAAAATTGAACGCAGCGCCGCTGCAAAAAAAAAACAACAAACAAACAAACAAACAAAAACAAAAAAAAAAAACAGGAAGTTCTTGATCCGTCCCGGAACTGTGCACGCCCCATAAAGCCCATATGCCAAAGCAAAGCGATTATGACAGCAGAGTAGACGGGTGGGGTGGGATGGAAGAAAGGGGGGGGGGGGGAGAGCGGGGGGCGGACAGGCGAGACTTCATATTGTGTCACATTGTATGTATATGCCTTGCTACTAATATCATAATCTGCCAACACCGCTGAACCATGATGTTTTATCGGCTGTCAACTCGGAAAGCTGCGATATCCACAGCTTTCGTCAGCCAGAAATATGCATCCAGCAAACATCACGAAACCTTTCATTTTTCACTTGAAAATTTCATTCAGATGTGGGACGAGATAATTATTCTGTGACAATTAACACTGGAAAAAAGGACATTATTACACACCCAGCAAAATGTGTGTGTGTGTGTGTTTTTTTTTTTAAAGAATTAATTTAGCAAGGCTATGAATAAATCAGAAGCAAAGAATGGAAATTAATTTGGCGGCGGATTCAAGCAGTAATTAAACCATTTCAGATTTGTTCTGAATGTTGCAGAACTATAAAGTAACAAGACATATTAAGCAGAATAGAAATGAAAAATTAATTATTTAAGGTTTAATTTACTTTTACCCAATTAGGCCGTGCAAGCGCAATTTCTTAATAACATCCTGTTAAGTAAATTTCGATTAAAATTAGAAACTCTGGCAAAATAATAATAATACAATAATACTGACAAAAACTCCAAAAATAGCGTATCATAGGCTTGAACAAACTAGAGCGAACCTGCAAGCCATGGGCAGACAGCAGTCGTACGAGAAAGACCGACAGGTCCACCGCTAGACACAGGCCCACTGAAAGGCTTGTCCATTACAGCTCGTCATACAACAAAGCCATTCGGCAAGATTGTCAGGGAAAAAAGTAGAAATAGAAAAGCATTTGGTGAAGAGCATTACGTCCCAGTTGGTAATCACGACAGTTCGCCCTCTTCCCCCATCCCCCTCCCCCCCCCCCCACACACACACACCATACTTACAGCTCGTCATATTACAAAGCCATTGGGCGAGATTGTCAGGGAAAAAGGTACAGATAGAAAAGCATTTGGTGAAGGGTATTACGTCCCAGTTGGTAATCACGACAGTTCGCCCTCAACCCCCCCCCCCCCCTCAACACACCATACTTACAGCTCGTCATACAACAAAGCCATTGGGCGAGATTGTCAGGGAAAAAAGTACAGGTAAAAAAGCATTTGGTGAAGGGCATTATGTCCTAATTAGTAATCCAGGACAGATCGCCCTCTACTTCCACTCTCCCCACTCCTGACACACACCCCACTTACAGCACAACTTCACTCCAACTACCATTTTATCTGCACCGGGCACAACGACACAGAGATTAAATGTGGGACAAATGGGTGCCGAGTCTGACTGACTTCCTGTCCAGTCACAAGCAGTCTTCCCGTCCCATTGTTTGTTCCTGTTTCCAAGACTCCAATCGGGTAATGGGTTGATAGCTTTTTCTAATTCATTTGTGATGTTGACAAAGGGGCGGACTTATTAGCCGGCACAAACCTGATCATAGATCAAGGCACGGACAGGCGTGACACAACTCTATGGGCAACAACAACACACGACCCTTCCCAAGCCGCCACTTCAAATATATTTAATACCGCTTAATAGAAAATGGGAGTTTTTTCTGAGAAGTCACGGCCTGGGTGATGGGCTTACTCCAGAGCAAGAGAAGTGGCGGATAGATTCATAGAGTTAACACTGGTTTACTTTATGGCACGACGACGACTGGAAACACCTTCTCCAGCCAAGGCGAGTCGCTTATCTGGGGGGGGGGGGGAGAGAGAGAGAGAACCAATGATATATATACCGGTACTTCTACAACCGGACTAAGTCTGGAAATTCCCCCCTAAACCGCCCTATTGTCCTGAATTGGTAATAACCGTTGCCCTGAGGATACCTCGATGCCCGACATTACCCACCTTGTCCTCCCCCGTGTCTTTCCGCGCCGCCCGCGCTGTAATACTCTACACAAGTAACCTATAAAACAGGATTAACCGCGCACACAAGTGTTACCATTGTAGGAAACGATCTCATTCGGCTTTTTTTTACTTCGACAACGAGGTTTTTAACCTGACACAACTTGTCAAAGAATGCAGCGATTTTTTTAGGGAGGGGGGGGGGGAGGGGTTGCGTTTCCCGCTTTATGGCCGGGTTTCATTTTAAAACACCGCTATTGTGTTCCGTGGAATAAATCAATGGTACAGAGTTACACTTAACCTTGTTAAAGCGGAAATTAAAGCCTCAGAATCAAACCTATGTCATCAACAAGAGAGCGAAGCGGAAATGCCCTCCTCAACCCCGGACCTCGTGTGAAGAAAGAGATCAGGTGTATTATCCCAAATGACGCCTCGAAAAGCGTCTTCACGTTCACACGAACCGCCACTGGCGAATGAAGTGTTTCTGTGGGGTCACAGAAGTTACCTCACGAATGATGACGGTGGGGGGGGGGGGGGGAAGAGGGGGTGGGGGGGAGGGGGGAGATCACAGGTCCTGCAACAAGAAACAACACTATGGAGAATATGAAATAAATGATCGAGCCAAAATCACCCTTACAAAAAATTCAAGAATTTTTGTACACGTGAAAAATTTGTTAGTTGGTGTGAATGTTAGCTGAGTTGGTTGGGGGTTATATTGGGCTGGTCCAGCGGAAGTCTCGTGTTCGGAACTGGCCGGGGATGTGAGTGGGGGATTGAAATGCGCTCAACTGTCGTGACTAAGCGATGTGGGAGACCAGCTACCTCAAAATTCACACACACGTTGTCCACTGCTGTTATCCTTTTTTTTTTTTTTAAAGTTGACTACGTCACACAAAGACATAATTTATCTGCTTTTGAGGCACTCAGTAACAAAGAGGGTCGCCAGCAACTTAACACGCCCAAAATGGCGGTGAACAGGATTCCGTAAGAAAACTGCCACTGGATCATCAAGCGAGACTGCGAGCAACCAGATAGGTGGATATCGGCAGTAAAATAAACGGAAACAAAAAATTGTGTGTATCTCACTTGGTATAATATCGTTAAGTGGATGGAGAATGTTAAGGAGGAATGGAAGACCTCACCAGACGGGTGTAAAGCGAGATCATTCTGACTGACACGCTACGCGGGACCCCAAGACCTCGGGTGTATTTATTTCAATCTTTGCTCAGTGAGGTTTCGTTTTTATTAAAGTACACTTTATACATCATCTCCAGTTCAGTTCTTCAAGTTCAAATTTAAACATAAGAAAAGAGGTTTCATGTGAACTTTTAACACACACATGAAACGGTCTGCGGCAGTCTTTAAATGTGAGCAAAATTAACCAGGCAGAATAAAACAGCCATAAAGATTCGCTGAGACTATTTATGAAAACTCGGTGATGTTTATGCAATTCTTACTGTTATTGTTGAATTTCGCTTCAACGGGCAGATGCCACGAAAGACTCCGATAACAGGCAAACTCAAAACGACATTGCACTTTTCCAATAACATTCGAACAGACATACGATCTCGTCGGAAACGTCATAGAAGTGTATATAGTTCTCTAGTATTTCTCTCTCCAAAGGAAAAACAAGCTTATTAAAAGTCAACAAAGGGGTATTTTTGTCGGTCACTTAAGATGCCAGTTTATATTAGTCATTAAGAAGAAAACAAAACGAAGAAAAACCACTGTGGATATCACGTTTCTGGAAAGAAGCAGGGTTCAAGAAATTAGTTAATAGGATGTCGAAGAAATAAAATGTCACCTCACAAGTTACAGAATTATGTCGTAAAAAACATTCAAACGCGAACTGAGTCACTGCTTATTTTCGTGGAAGCGACAGTTATTTCATCATTTATGCTTTTTATTATTTTTTTTCACTTTTTACAATTATTTGGAAATTCTTTTGAAGTGGAACTTTCTCTGATACTCGATTCTATGACAAAATGAAGAGAATATGAATGGCGCTATCAGTTAGATTATGCTATCACAACAGACCGTGCATGGTACAGTGGATGGAGTGAGTGGGACCGTGCATGGTATAGTGGATGTGGTGAGTGGGATCGTGCATGACGTAGTGGATGGGGTGAGTGGGACTGTGCATGACGTAGTCGATTGGGTGAGTGGGATTGTGCATGGTTTAGTGGATGGAGTAAGTGGGATTGTGTATTGTGTAGTGGCTGGAGTGAGTGGGATTTTGCATGATGTGGTGGATGGAGTGAGTGAGATTGTGCATGGTTTAGTGGATGGAGTGAGTAGGATTGTGCATGGTTTAGTGGGTGGGGTGAGCGGGATTGTGCATGGTTTAGTGGATGGAGTGAGTGAGATTGTGCATGATGTAGTGGATGGAGTGAGTGAGATTGTGCATGGTTTAGTGGATGGAGTGAGTAGGATTGTGCATGGTTTAGTGGGTGGGGTGAGCGGGATTGTGCATGGTTTAGTGGGTGGGGTGAGCGGGATTGTGTATTGTGTAGTGGCTGGAGTGAGTGGGATTGTGCATGATGTAGTAGATGGAGTGAGTGGAATTTTGTATGATGTAGTCGATAGGGTGAGTGGGACTCAACATGGTTTAGTGGATGGAGTGACTGAGATTGTGCATGATGTAGTAGATGGAGTGAGTCCTATCAGCTCGGCCTGTGTGTCAGAAGGGACGGTGCAAATGGGCAACATGCAACAGGACAATTGGCAGCCGGACACTTGACTCAGAAAACTCTGAATCATTATATTGCATGTGACTCAAAAACTGAGTCATTATATTGCATGACTCACAGACAAAGAATCACTGAGAAATACTGCGTCATTAAAATGCCAAAAATATAACTGAATTCTTTGTATGTATGTTTTTATAAATGCACGGCTTGCGAGTTGTCTCATTTTTTACTTTGTTATGAGTTGTCCGGTAATCAGTTCTCCCGTTGTGAGTTATTCGGTTATCAGTTGTCCCTTTGTGAGTTGTTCGGATACCACGTGTGATATCCACGTGGGAAGCGTCACCAATCCGGCGTAAGTGTTACGTCATAGAGAAGTCCAACAGTTATCACTAAACATGGCAAGGGTGATCAATCTGACCCGAGCCTGACGCTCTGAATGTATCAAGGGTTACCAATCCGGCCTATGCTTGACGCTATGAATATGTCAAGCGTTATCAATCCGGCCTATGCTTGATGCTATGAATATGTCAAGGGTTATCAATCCGGCCTATGCTTGACGCTATGAATATGTCAAGCGTTGTCAATCCGGCCTATGCTTGATGCTATGAATATGTCAAGGGTTATCAATCTGGCCTATGCTTGACGCTACGAATATGTCAAGGGTTATCAATCCGGCCTATGCTTGACGCTACGAATATGTCAAGGGTTATCAATCTGGCCTATGCTTGACGCTACGAATATGTCAAGGGTTATCAATCCGGCCTATGCTTGATGCTATGAATATGTCAAGGGTTATCAATCTGGCCTATGCTTGACGCTACGAATATGTCAAGGGTTATCAATCCGGCCTATGCTTGACGCTATGAATATGTCAAGCGTTGTCAATCCGGCCTATGCCTGATGGTCTGAATATGTCAAGGGTTATCAATCTGGCCTATGCTTGACGCTACGAATATGTCAAGGGTTATCAATCTGGCCTATGCTTGACGCTACGAATATGTCAAGGGTTATCAATCCGGCCTATGCTTGATGCTATGAATATGTCAAGGGTTATCAATCTGGCCTATGCTTGACGCTACGAATATGTCAAGGGTTATCAATCTGGCCTATGCTTGACGCTACGAATATGTCAAGGGTTATCAATCTGGCCTATGCTTGACGCTACGAATATGTCAAGGGTTATCAGTCTGGCCTATGCTTGACGCTACGAATATGTCAAGGGTTATCAATCCGGCCTATGCCTGATGGTCTGAATATGTCAAGGGTTATCGATCTGGCCTATGCTTGACGCTACGAATATGTCAAGGGTTATCAATCTGGCCTATGCTTGACGCTACGAATATGTCAAGGGTTATCAATCCGGCCTATGCTTGATGCTATGAATATGTCAAGGGTTATCAATCCGGCCTATGCTTGACGCTATGAATATGTCAAGCGTTGTCAATCCGGCCTATGCTTGGCGCTATGAATATGTCAAGGGTTATCAATCCGGCCTATGCTTGATGCTATGAATATGTCAAGGGTTATCAATCTGGCCTATGCTTGACGCTACGAATATGTCAAGGGTTATCAATCCGGCCTATGCTTGGCGCTATGAATATGTCAAGCGTTATCAATCCGGCCTATGCTTGATGCCACGAATATGTCAAGGGTTATCAATCCCATCTGTGCCTGATGCTGTGAATTATCAACCAAAACCCAGGGCTATAAATCGAATGGCAAACAAAATCACCGGAAACAGAGCGACAGCGCGTTGGAAAAAAAACACAACAACAACAACAACATCAAGTGACACACAAAGGCTTGTATTTTCAAGGTTTCGCTTTTAAATTTAACCGCAAATTCAAAAGCTCTGGAGCTTGGACATGACAGGTCTATACCTTGCAAACTGACGTCTCTTATTCTTTGTACATTTTATGTTTCTGCGGACATTTCCTCGAATGTGCGTAAATTCATACATGTTTTTGAATCCTGTTGATATAAAGCCTCATAAAATAGATATTTATCTTACCAGCGCGTCCGCAATTCAATGTTAAACATTTCACATTTCACGTTCAAGACCAATGTTTGAATACATCATGCATGGCCACGTGACCTTGCCGCAACAACACACCAAATGTCCCGAACACACACTCAGTGCGATGTTCTTCAATGCCCAAGAAAATGACGGAGAAATAACCTTTGAAAGAACTGCTACATTAGTTCAGTAACTTGAATTGGAAACTTCATTATGTTTATTTACCAGGAAACTTCACAAGGTTTATTTACCAGGAAACTTCACAAGGTTCATTTACCAGGAAACTTCACAAAGGTTTATTTATCAGGAAACTCCACCATGTTCATTTACCACGAAATTTCACAAGGTTTATCTACCAAGATGGTCTGCTGCTCTGTAGTCTTATCTTATCTGTGAAAAAAGAGGAGAGATCTGACTGTAAAGACAACTGCATATCTAAATCAAATCGGTTAATTGCATTAAGCAGTTGACTGCGCGCTCTTTGAAAACCCCTTTCCATGCCTTCGAATTCAAAATATATATCGGATAATCGCATATATCGCTTAAATGCACAACCTTCTGTGGACAAGGCACCTGTGCGATTAACTGGTTTCGACCGCATTTGGATGGCCATTTGAAGTAGGCAATTCACAGATAAAACGGAACTTAAAACAAGACTAAAGGAGATAAAAAGAGGTTCATCAATAAAGAATGAGAGTGACGTTGGTCCTTTTTGTACCACCAATAAATCAGTCTACACAATATATGTAGTATCTGTCGAATGGCATCTGCGAAATTGACGACAAAAATCTTGTAATGTCTTTCATAAAAATGTTCAAAAAACCAGAGTTCCACACAAGAAGTTTTGTTTGGATGACACAGGTCCTTGGTCACCGACAAAAGCAAGTTCTCGAGATTTCACAACGAGCGCAAGTCGAGTAGGGGAACACCTCTTCTGGCTGACCTTTTACACGTTAAATCGGTCACAGGTCGATATATTTTTAGAACCCAACCAAACATATACAACAGATAATATACACTATAAATGTACTAATATTTTCTCAGGCGCAATATATGGGTAATCAAGCAAGATAAGTAGGTCTACTCGAATGTGCAGTTAATAATATGGCCTTAAGTACTTAATACCACGCTTTTAAAGGTATATCGGTTGACAGTGCAACGATTGTTTAAAGCCAAAGCGACGGTAGTAAATGCATCGATTCCAAAGAAAACAAACAACGGATTGTGCATTAACAGAGGGACTCGGCGATGTATATCACGTTCAATTAATGGATATTATATAAGGCTCGATGTATAACTGAAGTGCACTTAAACTCATTTTTTTGTTTGTTTCTCCCATTTGAATCAGTATGCTAAAAATGGCGTCATTAGTTATTCGAAGCGAAGCGGCGAATCACTGTTTGCGTCACATCCGAACACGACACCGAAAGCTCGGGCATTCGAAGCGGTTACCATGGTTACAAGACCAACACTAAAACGTCACCAGTGACAGATGCCATGAGTAACGACACCCAAATCGTTTTTTTTTTTATGTAATCGCAAGCAGAAAAAATTCAAGGGAAGCGATCTGTGCTTTTATTTTGCTCAACCTTTTTACTTTTATTTTTACTAGAGTGAATAACAATTTAACAGTGGAATATGCTTAGTGTCATCCTGGATTGGCAAAGGAGCAAATTCGGTACATTTTTTTTGTCTCCCCAAGGATATGACATGCACCAAGTACCCGAGCTATGCGCTAAACAACCTTTCTGCCAAGTTCCTCCAGAGACAAATTCCCATGTTATTTTCTAAGTTCCTTATGGGCTGCTCTGGGATGAACACTGCTTAGCGAGGCCAACTTTAAAATACAAAGGTCCGCTACTGGAAGTTAAAATGATAAAATGCCACAGCCCACTAATTAGTCAAATATAAGGTATACATCACAAAATAGCCCAAGAGTTGAACAAAAATCTGAACCTTTATTTACACCCCCTCCCCCACCGAACGAGCAGAGTTATGGCACTCAAGGTCACACTGTGTACAATAGTTAAGTTAGAAAAGCTTAACCTCTGAATTGAACATGCATTATGCCCATGGCCGAACACGACCCCATTCACGAAGTTGATTGTTACGGCAAAGAACTACCCGGGCTTTTACTAAGACACCATTGTTTATTTAAAACCTTACAACTGTAACTCGACAAGATTTTATATAAAATTTTAGACAATGAATATGCGCCGTGACGACTTTTTCAATGGTAACTCGTGACCAGGCAGCACTGTGATTTAAGAACAGGCACCTCCTCCCTCCCCCTCCTCCCTCCCCCAATCAGAAAAAAACACTACTATCTCCCACTTTCAGCGTTGATTGAGTTTATCAATGCGTTGGCTTGTCCCTTACGTGAAGAATGTCACTGATTCCAAGTGATTAAATATTACCCTGAAAGAGATGTCAATAAAACGTTTTTAGCACACGGCAAAAGTATTTTAGAACGTCCTTCCGTTTTGACAATGCAAATAAGACCACTCTGTCAGAATCTGAAATACGCCGTGAGTAAATACGTTCGTACAGACAAAGAAGGCACAAAGACATTTGTTGCTGAAAAACGCCATATCTGATAGCTGAATATCCATGTTTACGGTAACAAACTGATGCCGCTGTGCACAGCTTAAAGGGTTGGCAAAATATTTCTCCAGGCCACCACCAACCAAACTGAACCAAAATAATGTGACCCACAAGACCAATTGGAGTTCAGTAGCGAAAAATCTGGTTCTTCTTTTGGGACGACTAGAGCGGATATAACGACTGCAACCATTGTAACGCCCCGTCCCCTAAATTTGAGCTTTCTGGCAGGTTTTCTACGCGCACAACTGGCAGACACAGACGGAAGTATCAATCAATCGCTATCCGTAGCAGGTACTGAGGGTGGGGATGGGGAGGATGGGGGGTGGGGTGATGGGGGGGGGGTTAATCCATCAGGGGACCAGGGTGCTCATAGCATCCCCCGGCCCCGTCAATCACTGTCACTTGATTAAGAACATGATATTTACATCCTTTAGCATTGCGGGCATCGATCAAGAAGAAATATCTTAGCGACGGTAACCATAGAAACTGTTACTTCACATCAAAGATGAACCTGCTAGTGATGATGCCAATAATGGTCCAAATCTGCGCACATTGCACAACAACACAACAAGGGGATTGGGGGGGGGGGGGGGGTTGCAGGTACAGATGCTAGATTCTCTTCATTTCGCTGCATGAATGGCAATTTTGGCGCACAATGCAGGACCAAAGGGGCGTGTTTTATCTTTATACGGTGTATGTGTCATAGACTTACAGTGAGGATGCTATAACCCTTCGACAATATGTTCTTTTTTTTCTTTATTTTTAGGCGGTGAGGTAGGGCAACGACCCGCTCTGTCAAAGTTGCAGAAACTTATACACAGGATATATTCACCACACAAAGTATACACTTGCCATACCAAGGGCAGATTTTAACCACACACAGGACACGCGTACAATAACCAGGATACACTTACCACACACAAGGCACACTTACCATCCACAGAACACACTTATCATACACAGGACGCACTCACCATACACAGAACACACTCACCATACACAGAACGCACTCACCATACACAGAACACACTCACCATACACAGAACACACTCATCATACACAGAACACACTTACCATACACAGGACGCACTCACCATACACAGAACGCACTCACCATGCACAGAACACACTCATCATACACAGGACGTATTTACCACATATAGAACACACATCCTAGAACACACTGATCACAGACAGAACCCGCTTACCACACCCGGGACACGCTTACCACACACAGAACGCATTAGCCATACACAGAATACACTTACCACCCACAGGACACACTTACCATACACAAGACGAGGGCAAGCCGCGGCCGGAAGCAACGCGACGTTGAACAGGTGCGATAAATGGTTATCCGCAGCAGTGAGCGGATGACTGGCTGTGGGCATCAGCACGCAAGGCACGTCGAGCAATTCCGGTAAAATCATGCTGCTAATAACCCGTCTCTTCCTTCACAAGTGTGATAAATTATCCCGGCTTTCCTGACATTAACTGCGCTTAGCTAATATTATTACGGTAATTGGTATTCGCCGTTTAAGAAAACTATATCCACCAAAGCTTGCGTGAAAAAAAGAAATACTCCACACGATATTTTCTGGCAATGAAAATCCGTTCTCTCCACAGCAGAAGTTTTGTTTAACAATAATATCGTGTCGCCTTTTGTCCGTATTACTTGTTGAAGTAATCGTATATACTTTTTAAAAAATATTTTTACATCAGTGAATTATTCACAGTGAAGCAATCTCATACAAATGCAGGCGTTATTTATAGAGTACAGTAGTTTCCGTATTCATCAAATTTTAACAAGATAAACTTTCCAACAACAATCTCCTTCCGTTCTAAGAGAGACACAAACACACAATGCCCCGCTCTCAACTGCTTCTGCCTGAAATTATATTAGCCCCATAATCTTTTACCATGAAACGATAATCACTTTTTTTTCTCTCCAAAAACCCCTGATGATCATATACAAGCGTCTTGAAGTTAACAACAATGAGATTATCCACATAATCATTCATTTGGCGTGTAACTATCAAATTCACTCCCGGCAGGTGTTTACTTATCGCATGATATGAGTGCGTCTCAATTCTCTACGTCTCATAACTTCATGGGCAAAAACTGAACGACAAAAATCGCCTAATCTCACTGAAAAGAAACCCATGCACTGTCACTGTGACAATATATCCCTCGCGGTGTTTTAATTCATACACAGTAGCCTTGAATTTCTATTCAGGCTTAGATTGCGATCACAATAAACTGTAATACAACGACAAGTGACTGGCAGTCCTATCGCGTATTCAAATATTGTCCCTATACTAACATTTTTTGCATAAAAAAGCGCCTGAAATATACTCTCATTGTGCTGTAAGGGCATTAAAGTGAAGACTGCGCAACATTCACTACAGATAGCAATGCCTTCAAAATACGCCAAACTCTATCTGAAACAAGGGGTTTCATTTTTTTCCTGCGCGTCGCACAGGCATCAATAGGGTCACGTGATGGAGTTCACATTGGGCTTAGGCCTTTCAGGTTTTGAATCTTGTTCTTTTATGCCAGCGTCCTTGGGATTGACGAAAGCGAACACCGAATCAAATCATAGAAAATACCTTAATCTTTTTTACATATATCAAAGTTCAGCGCCCCATTTAAAAAAAAAAACTTGAAATGACAGTAAAATTGCCCAATTTTGAACCAATGGAGATTATCAATCTTATTTTTCATTTCAATATTTTGACAGAAACTTTTTTTTTTCAATATAATATAAAGGGAAATATCTACGTAAACCCTAACCCGAGATAAACTCAAACGCATTTATCTCGGGAAGTTTATGCTTGAAATACAAAATTACGAGGTTACATTAAGTTAATAACCTAAGAAAATACTAACTTTTTATAGGGAAAAGATAGACCGATACTGTGAAATCCTCGTAAAGTGAGATCCCCGAGGGCAGTGAATATACTTATTATATTATTTTGACTCCTTGCTGTTCTCCTGCCACTGTGTCTCAAGAGATAAACTGTGTGAATACAAGATCGTTATTTACTTTGCTGTGATTCTTTCTGGAGTTCTACTGTATTTGCAAATAAAAAAAAAAAAGAAAGAAAAAAAAATACATAAATAAATCTGTTTTTCTTGCTGTCAATTAAGCTTAAAATAGTAGTTTTTGTTAATCCGAGGGTCTTGATAAGGTAACCCGATATAAAAAAAGAAATAGTATCTTTAACGAAATTTATGTTCGGTGGCGACGCAAGAGGTTGTCAATACGCGGAATGTTATTTTCTGAATAAAAATCTACTTGATTTATTTGCATGTGTGTTGTTTAAACCCGATTTTGAGACAGATATTATTTATTGCACCCAATTATACAGTATATCCTCCATCAACTAGAGCTCATATCCAACCCTATTTCATTCACACCAACTGTTGAGGGTTCCTTTTATGTTACAATTACAGCGTCCGATTTATTAATCCACTGATTTTTAACTTATATTTGAACCCACTCTTAGTGACTTACGTCCCAAACTGTTCATAAGAACTGAAGTGAGATTTTCACTCTGGTTCCGTAAACTGAACAAATTAAAACCATAGCAGTTCCAACAATTTTAATTTTCGATAGAATCAATTTTCTTCAAGGAACAAAACGTGCAAATAATTTCAGTCTTGACGCTTCAGTTCGCTTCGCACAGCGGCAGCAGAAATCCCACGCTGCTGCAACTATTCAAGAAATTATGAACGGATCAGAACGGCATCTGACATATAAACTACACAAATCTCAACCAGTAGAAAAAAAACTCAAATACTATTCTCACACTGGTTATTTCGTTACAGAAACTGGTCCTAATCCACCCTATATTTTTTCTTTCTTTCGCGCACAAAGTTTGAGCAAAGGGCAGTTTTATGCTTTAGTGATTGTTTTTAAGTGTGGCGGGCTTTACGGCCGCACAGTTTCTAGCTATTCATCTGGCCTGCCGTGGCTACTCGATCTGTATCCACTTAAACCATTACGCTTTCATCCTATCACACTTTATCACTCAGTCTATCACAATTTATCACTCACTTGTCTATAGTATCACTCATCAATGCTATCACTTTTTGCCCAATTTTCCTTAATCCAAGCTCCTCGGAGGCTGCCTTGCGGACTATTTTTTCTACACTTATTCCTCATAAAGAAATCCGCATACACCACTGCGGCACTACTTTTTTTACCCAGGAAGACTCTACAGCTTCGCAGTTCAGGATTTTACTTGTTTTATCGCCAAACACTATTCACTAATTTGACGAAAGTGATTATTACTGCGAAAAAGTGAATAGAAATTGTTTTAAATTAATTTTTCTAATTCACAACCAAATGTCAACTCTCGATGAGGTGTTCCGAATCACACGAGAAGTTAGGCCCGTCGGCGTTTCCTTAAACCAAAGCGATATATATATATATATATGTCAAATGATTGAACTGATAAAGAGTTTCTTTTTACGGTCTCGTCTGTAAAATCACTTTTTTCAGGAGTCATTACCTAACTCACGGCTTCCCACAGATAATCGTTTTTATTTTAACGCGACAAATGAAAACGGTGTAATCAATACCCAACAACAACAACAGCACTGTGTTTATATTTCATTTTGTTTTCTTGCGACCAATGACAAAAAAAAAACCTCTCTCACTCAGCTATGGAGCCGAATGAAGGCAAATATCAGAAAATAATTGAGAAGCACTTCTTCCAGCACAACAGCACAAAAGCATTCCGACGGAATCACTTAACTTGCGATACTCCACGCCTGTTTTATAGTCCTGTCCTTAACCTGTTTGGGTGTGTGACAATAGCAGTTTGCTGACTGTGAACAAATGGCAATCCTGAGGCAATCCTTATGCAGTTATAGGCCCCCTTGTGCTAGCTGCCAGCAAGCGTCAGCCACACCACACCAAGGAGGCACTCCCCAATGTTTCTGGACAACTTGACTGCTTTGTGACAGTGATTCGCTTGCTGTGGGAGTCGGCAGTTTTAAAACGAGGCACAGCACAGTCGAGGAATCGCGTTAATGCGTCGCATGAGCGGCGGTGTCACAGAATTCTTTTATAGTCGGTCATGGCAAATGTTTTTTTTTTTTTTGCCCCTAATTGATTGGAAAGGACACAGTTTCGGGCTCTATAACTCTGAGGGATTAAGGTGCTCAAAGTGGTGGGGGTGGGGGGGGTGAAATGCAACCAGTGAATCCTTCCTTGTCTCTATCCATTTTTGGATGCAGTTGGTTGAAGAGTTGCAACATAACTGTCGATAAGCAAACTGTCCATCACGCCCCAACTCTCTCTCCTGTCCCTGTCTCGATCCTTCCCTTTCTCTCTCTCTCTCTCTCTCTCTCTCTCTCTCTCTCTCTCTCTCTCTCTCTCTCTTTCTCTGTCTGTCTGTCTCTCTCCCTCTCTGGGTCCTTCTCTCTGTCCCTATCTCGGTCCTGCTCTCTCTCTCTCTCTCTCTCTCTCTCTCTCTCTCTCTCTCTTTCTCTCTCTCTCTGCCTCTCTCTCTCTCTCTCTCTCTCTCTTTCTCTCTCTCTCTCTGGGTCCTTCTCTGTCCCTATCTCGGTCCTGCTCTCTCTCTCTCTCTCTTTCGGCCCTCACTCTCTCTCTCTCTCTCTCTCTCTCTCACACAGTCGGAGCTCTTGCTCTGCTACAGACAAACAAGTGTTCTCGTTAAATCGTAAAGAATATTGGATGTGACGGGAGAAGTGATCAAAGCCAAGCCCCTTCGCGCGACTGGCTGCGCCTGTCAATCCCAACGATATGGCAAAGGTCCCTCCTCGCATAATCGGGCTTGTGTAACACACTGGTGCGGATAAAAAGGCCGCATGCAAATACGAGTATAGGTCGTGAAAGGTTAATCCAATCATACGCTTTAGAAAAAATTTGCGAAAAATTCCTTCTGACTGGAAGAGATGAAAAAAAAGGGTAGCACTTGTCATGTAGGCCTTTATATATATGCACATTTTTTTCGAATTTGAAAGAACGTTTTCTTTGTCTATCTACAAACTGATGTTAAACTGTAAAGAGAGTACAGAAATCTGTGTAGTTCCGTGGGATTGACAGATTCCACGGAACGCTTCCCCTTTCGCAGAAACAGCTCGATTTGCACACGATAGCCGAAGAATAGTGAAATCGGCGTTAATGTTAAAAATGAACTGGCTGGTTTCATTGTGATTTAATTTTCAGGGTAAAAATCGACAAATATAAACCGAAACTGAAAATATGTCGTAGTGCATTTGTATGCATTTCAATACACATGGCTGTGACGCTGGTTCCACAGTAACACATTTACTCCGGAGTGCAATCTATTTGAAAAAGAACAACAATATCGTAAAATTGATTATGGATTAACCGTGTCTGAATTAACTGAAATTAAATGCGTGCATAATATGGTGGGCAAAAATGGGACTGGTCAAAACACTTCGAATTACACGTGTTCGAATTCAACGTGATGGACCGTACTTCTCTGGTCGTCACCAAACAATGCACATAGATATTAATAAAATGAATGGAATCACACAAAGCACAGGCAGCACATATCAACAATCCTTCTCCTATCTCAGTTACACTCTGACGGTTACAGAAATTAGTTCTGGGACACGGCCACGGCTTTGTGTCGCTCACCAGCTACCCCCAAGTGGGGCCCCATGCGACTCTAAGGTCGTCTTCAAATCAACCCGTCTTTTTCTGGCCCATTCGTTTGGATATTCGTCTCCAAGCAAACATAGGCTGTATTTGCCGGGGGTAAGAACTACACCGTTGCTTGTTAAAATACATAGTGTTGTTTAGAAAACTGTTGCCCCTCGGCACTAACAAGTGCCATGGAAAATAGTGTCAGTGGAGAACAGTAAAACACAGTGTGGACTCAACTCTCGCACCACTTCATCCGGCGCTTTAGTCGAACTAACTCTTCAATCCTTTTACCGACTGGGAGCTTCGGTTCAACAGCTTACACAGGATTAAGCGATTATCTATATACTAAATAAAAGTAAACTGAGCGTACACCCACGGGCCCTTAATGGTCCTTTAATGGCCCCATTAAGGTCCTTTTATGGTCCATTTATGACCCTATTATGGTCCTTTTATGACCCAATATGGTCCCATTATGGCCCATAATGGCCCTTTTATTGTCCCATTATGACCACATTATGGCCCCATTATGGTCCTTTTATGGTCTCTTTACGGTCCCGTGGTCACAGATCGCTTTTACGAGGTTTCCCTGTATTTGGGCTTCAGCAACAAAGGAATTTGGGCCTGCCATTTGGAGACCTGCGGTTTTCGTCTGGCAAAACCCGACTGCAGTTTCCAGACCAAAACTGATTTTCCCTGGTTTTGACATTCGCAGCAGAAATCAACACACGTTGCCTACAGATGGATGCGATAACGACACCCGAGAACGACTACTTCTTTCTCCGTTCTTGCTTGCGTCTTGTTCATTATCAACTGCCCTGTGTTATTTTGATAAATCTCGTGAATTTTGTCTGAATCAATATTTCCTTTCATTTCTCCACAAAGCCAGTTACCTATTACCTCACAACGTGATCTTTTTGATTTATAAATTTGCTAAGGGATGCACTGGAGGAATCGGTTGTAAATAAATCTGCGATTAATTTGGAACACTGGGAGTTTTTAACTCCCCCGCCACCAAACTTTGATCCTGGCAATGGATTTTTCCTCTAAATAGGGATAGCAGAAAGACTCGATTGACTATAATTTTGAATTCCGAGATGGTTGATCTAACCAAATGCACTTGCCTGGCTTAAGCACTGGGAGCGAGGCCCTGCTTACCATCCCTAGCTGGATTTGAACCGGGGACCTCGGGATTACCAGACCAATGTACAAACCAACTGAGCTGACCGTCAGCCATTGCTAATGGGTTGATAGTTTTCTCTTCTATCACACTGACTTGCTCTACCTGTTCAAAATGTTGATACAAAATAAAGTTACATCCACAGTGACTACACATAACACATAAACAATATAACTGTTAACTAGACCGTTTTTGCTGCAGAGCAGTGAAAATTACACTTGGGACCACAAAAATTGCGAATCTGAAGACCTGCAAATTTAAATTCCTCCGACAGTTTTTAAAAGTCAGCCACGATATCAGGTGGCATCAAAACTCTACGTGAGGAAACAAATGGAAACAAAAAAAAAAAACGCCATCGTACGAATCTAATAAACTACGGGACGGAACTGGAAATATCCAAATGTAAATACAAAACAATAAGAGGAATGTTCAGGGACATTGCTGGTCTTGCGTCACACTCCTTGCCCCAGTCAGCTGCCGTTGCCTGCGGTGGTTAATTCGAACACATTTTAACATCACGGATCATGCTATTAGTGGGATCCAGGTATTTTGATTCAATGAATAATTTGCTAACTAGAATGACCCGATTAAAAGTGACACAGATCCCTTCAAATGTCACCTTCCCCCTCCCACCCCCTTCCCCTTCACCCCTCCCCAACTTCTTGACATATTTACCAAACTACTTGAAACAGCAATACTTTCCCCTTTCTAGCAACTGGCTAAAAATATGACAAGGCTTTTCACTCCGTATGAGTGCGCACCATCACCTCAGCAAAGTGATTCCAGACTCCAGCGCGTAATCAGGCATGGATAACGGGAAATCATTCTTGCCAAAGTCAATTTTTGCTGGCTTGCTAACATATTTCGTTCGCCGTCAAAATTCTTCATCTACAACGATCTGTGGAGTGAAAGATATTTAGTAGGAGCAAAAGCAATCTTCCCAATGCAAATAAAGGTCGCGATGATGTTTGTAGATATATATTTATTCCAATATTTGAGGTGCAAACAGCGGTAGATCAAACTTTATAGAGTTTCCCCCACACACGTAAAAGCTCTACTGAATAAGTACCATCTCGGAGTTCTTAATTAAGTTCTCTGCCATTTCATTTCTGGAATATTTCTAATGTCACACCATAAAAAAGGCGCGGCCCTTGTCAACATTAACGGAAAGACTGATCAAAGGCATCATAAATGAAACGAAACAAGGATGTCCAGAGACAATGGAACCGGCTGAGATAAGTTAATAGTTATCAAACAATTCATGATTAATCACACCACAATTTTTACAAATCGTAAGGCAGATAGTGGACAAACAAAGCACATGTCGTCAACGCTTTTAATTCCAACCAAACCCTTTGTCTCAAGCTCTGTACTTGTATCTCTGTACACTGAGATATTTGGCTTACACGAATAATTTATATCATTTTCGTGGTCTTGATGAATGATGGCCTGGAGTAATCCGCAGCGTTCGCGCCTTAATTTTTCAAATCTGTGTCCTGGACGCGGAAGGGTAAAAAAATCTCCTTCCCGCGTCGGAGCAGAGTTCGAAAAGCAGCGTCACGCTGGCAAGCTTCGTATATACGCAAAAAAGCTGCATTACTGTGAACACTTTAATTTATATAACTAGAGAAGCCAGTGCACACCAGCACCAGTGTACTCGAACATGTCAAACACACTTTTATTAGCCAGCCGTGTTGCCTGACTTATGGGTATCTATGCATAATTTCTATACACGTCGCAATGTGGAATATGGTCACGATAAACTGGCCTATACTCTACGCCTTTTTTTATCCGTGTCTGGACGATGGTCGCTACAGAGGTTTTCAGGTAAGTATTTTTTTACTGGGGTCACGACAGGCAGCTTTTACTGTTCGTCTTTTTACCTTGGAAGGTGTTCGATGAAAACAGGTTTAACTGTATATCTCTTGTTCGGGCCGAGAAGGTGGTCACCCAAGAGGTTTTACTGTAAGTCTTTTTTATCCCGGTCACGACAGGGAGCTTTTCCTGTCCGTCTTTTTATCCGAATCTGGAAGGTGATCGCTAAAAACAAGTTTAACTGTACGTCTGTTTTTCGGGACAACGAGGTGGGAACTACATGTTTTACTGCACTTTTTCTTTAAGGTAGTCGCTACAAACAGGTTTTACAGGAATCCCGGACAAAACGGCGACGGCCAAAAGGGCGGCGGCCAAAACGGAGAAGACCAAAACGGCGACAAGTGCAACTCCGGACAAACGGCGACGAAGATTAATAATTTAATGTTGAAAATCAAAATACAAAGAACTGTGTTGCCAGATAAATCAGTTCATTTCTACTTGAAAATATGTATAATTTGAACCAATAATTAAATTTTAAGGGCAAAATAAAATGGATAATTTAGCACTTATTTTCTCATATATTCCTAATTGCAATTATACGAGGGGGGGGGGGGGGTGTCGGGGGTAAGTAAGTTACATTTTGAAAGATTGCATTTAGCGACTGTGCCCATTAATCCGTTATTGAACGTGAACCACATCAATAAAAGGCAAAATGAAAATGCCTTTAAAAGGACTTTGGATTATTAGCAATGAAAGACCGATGTTTTACTCGCCCTAATGAACTAATCCGTTGGGCTCCCGTGAAACCCAGGATGATCACTGAGAAAGACTGGATGCAATGGTTGAATTGGGACGAGGGTGGTGGATGGAGGCAGGTTGCGAAGATGGAAGGGATGGTTAGGGGAGGGGTGGAGGAGGGAAGATTACTGAGACAGTGACTGGTGACAGGAAGGAGGTGATTAGGTAGGGCCGGGACGGCACGTGGGGAGAACTACTGCAGTGTTTCCAAATTTATTTATCACTGATAGTTAAATGAAATGTGTTGGCAACGTTGTTACTTTCTGTTTCTTTTTAATAAGCGTTTTAAAGCATAAACTTAAAAAAAAACTGTCGCCGTTTTGTCCGAGATTGCACTTGTGGCCGTTTTGGCCGTCGCCGTGTTGGCCGTTGTCGTTTTGGTCTTCTCCGTTATGGCCGTCGCCGTTATATCCGGATACCGTTTTACAGTGGTCTTTTTTCATCCGGGTCTAGAAGGTAGCCGCTGCACCCCCAATTCCCTGTTTCACTGTTGATTTTTTATATGCATAGTCACACCCCCTAATGTTGGTACGGCTCTGAATGCAACCCTAATCCTGTTGGCCCTTTTACGGTATGGGTTTGTACCCAAATGTGCTTACACCCATGATATATATGTTATTTTTGAACACTCTCATTGGCCAAAAAGCACAAGAAAAACATCCTTCATAACTGTATAGTATATGACTGACCTATGTGGGGAATAAAAGTGGAGGGGGGGGGGGGGCACATTTATGCCAAACCGGTGAGCTACTTGTCACAACAGAAGAAAGCAAATGACCTACTTAAAAAATGAAAAATAATTTGAGGTAATGCAAGCAAGTGCTTAGGTTACACAATCGCTCCCATATATGGAAAAGCTTGGCAGTGAAAACAACTCTTTATGACGACATGTTTTCTCTGTCCCAGCCATGTCGTTACAGTCAGGTTGTTGTCATCTCTTCCACACTCTAAGCGAAACAATATATATGTATTGCATTAGCTAAAAGCTCGGGGAAGTGTATGGAAGGTCCAAAATCAGCAGCAGTGCCATCTTTTGTGCCCCGCTTTATTTGGGATCGCTCATTGACATTCCAGTAAAAAGCAAAGCCTGATAAAAGATAATTAAGCAATGAACTGCGCAACTGTGCGTCGCCGTTATTCGCGGGGTGCTCTAATGGATACCGTCATTAGTTCATTATACGTGCCCCCTATATGGCTTTTCCACGAAATGATAAAGCATAGTTGCCTTATTTACGCTCGTTATTGTCCGCCCCAGCGATGGTATGCCGCAACATTCAAAACCATACATGGCTTAAGGACCGACCATTTCAACCATCCTCTTTGTTCGCCGGGGACGGGCGGGTGTGAGGACAACGGACGGGCGGGTGCGAGGACAAGGGGCGGGCGGGTGTGAGGACAAGGGGCGGGCGGGTGTGAGGACAAGGGACGAGCGGGTGTGAGGACAAGGGACGAGCGGGTGTGAGGACAAGGGGCGGCGGGTGTGAGGACAAGGGACGAGCGGGTGTGAGGACAAGGGACGAGCGGGTGTGAGGACAAGGGGCGGGCGGGTGTGAGGACAAGGGACTGCGGGTGTGAGGACAAGGGACGAGCGGGTGTGAGGACAAGGGACGAGCGGGTGTGAGGACAAGGGGCGGGCGGGTGTGAGGACAAGGGACGAGCGGGTGTGAGGACAAGGGACGAGCGGGTGTGAGGACAAGGGGCGGGCGGGTGTGAGGACAAGGGACTGCGGGTGTGAGGACAAGGGACGAGCGGGTGTGAGGACAAGGGACGAGCGGGTGTGAGGACAAGGGACGGCGGGTGTGAGGACAAGGGACGGCGGGTGTGAGGACAAGGGACGAGCGGGTGTGAGGACAAGGGACGAGCGGGTGTGAGGACAAGGGACTGCGGGTGTGAGGACAAGGGGCGGGCGGGTGTGAGGACAAGGGACGGCGGGTGTGAGGACAAGGGGCGGGCGGGTGTGAGGACAAGGGACTGCGGGTGTGAGGACAAGGGACGAGCGGGTGTGAGGACAAGGGACGAGCGGGTGTGAGGACAAGGGACGAGCGGGTGTGAGGACAAGGGGCGGGCGGGTGTGAGGACAAGGGACGGCGGGTGTGAGGACAAGGGACGAGCGGGTGTGAGGACAACGGGCGGGCGGGTGTGAGGACAAGGGACGGCGGGTGTGAGGACAAGGGACGAGCGGGTGTGAGGACAAGGGACGAGCGGGTGTGAGGACAAGGGACGAGCGGGTGTGAGGACAAGGGGCGGGCGGGTGTGAGGACAAGGGACGGCGGGTGTGAGGACAAGGGACGAGCGGGTGTGAGGACAAGGGGCGGGCGGGTGTGAGGACAAGGGAAACCGGTAGCTTTTATTTTAGCTTTCTGTGGTCTTTCATAAACACCCCCCCCCAAAAAAAAAAAAAGTGATACACTCTAAATGTTACCAGTTTAAAATTGCTTCTTTTTCACTTTCATAGTCACACTCTTCTTTCCCCGCCCACCCACGGCAAATGATTCAGCAAAACAGTACAACTTCACTGTCGCACGCACGACGCATGCGCGACATCAACCACAAGGCTGTACGCGCCACTAGCACTGTATTTCACTTCATTTACATCGTCGTTACAAAACAGATGACCTCTACGGAGATCTATGTTATGTATAAACACAGAGCGGATGGATATTAAAAGAAGTGGTTCCTTTTAGGAGTAGCATTTTCGCAGATTTGTGGGCCTGTGGAGTGACAATGTGCACAACAGACGGGACCGCCGTAGAGGTTGACTGTTAGACAAAAACGCCATTTGCAAATACATGCAGTATCGAAATGCTGCATTAATAATTCAAGATTATATTCAAATTTATACATTTTAAAGCGTCTTTTTAAGGTTTTTATATCATATTCTAATGGAAACCGTAAAAAAGAAGGAATAATGGATTGATAGTGTCCATAAAATCATCGAATGTTGATCGAAAAGTTGTTATTGATTCAAAAAATTGTTTTACAACATGCCTGTATAGTTTTGTCTAGACCAGTTCATTTCTATAAATTCTGTTCAGCACTACACATTCAGAAAACGAAAAAAAGGGATCTTTACACCGTAATATGTAAAATAAGAATTCTGACGCAAATGAGAAACCCCATGTGTTTTGGTAGGCTACTCCGAAAAAGACTACCGATAAATCCCACAAAAAAGAACGAAAAATCTGTGTAAGGTAACTTTTTTTTAGTTTTTTTTTTTTTTTGGTTGCGGAATATAAAAATATTTAAAAATTTAATTCACGGTTTTGGTTGTATTTTCACACAGCGGTAGTCCAGCGTTGAATAGCATAACCATGTTTGATTTTTAAAAACTTGTACTAGTTTTTCTTTCATGTTTCGTTTATTTTTTATTCCCGAGCCAAGACAAGAAAAATTAAATTGTTTACATAGTTTACAATCTAAAATATAAAATAATAAAAACAAACACTTCGATTTCTATTATATTCTATTTATAAATAGTTTATTCCAGAAGAGCACACCATTTCCTCTTTACTTCAGATTTTTTTTCAAATAATACATTGTGATTTTGTATTTATGGCTTTGCTATTTTTACAACAATGTATGGGTTGCCATTTTTTTCTATCACTAATGTGCGCTCACTTCGAAATGAGCATTCACTCACAAATATTCCACGCACTTATTTTTTTTTTTGGCAAAGTCGCAAATACAGTGCCAGAACTATAAATAAGAGTACAAATAAGACCACCATCCCAACCCCCTCCCCCCTCCATCCCCTCCCCCGCACAAAAAAGTAAAGAAAGAAACAAAGACAACACAAGATTACATAAAGATTGGCAAAACCTACAGATATCTGCTGCTCCCAGTCTGTTTTATCCTCCCGCATACAGAATGTAAAGGGTGTGCCCATTAAAGCAACGACGTTTCTGGCAGTGCATTTTTCCTGTTGTTCAATTGGTGTGTTGTCTCAAACGCCAGCAAACGAACTGGACTTGATCCCCCCCCCCCCCCACCCCTCCCCCTACACACGCCTAACTCTCCGTAACGAGACTACCTACAACGCCCCTCCTTTGCCTTTTATGCCTTTCATTTTGCACTGAAATTTTAAGAAATTTCGAAGTATCTGGGAGATATTTCCTGTAAAATGGCCACTCCACCGTTTAACAAGGTACCTTGAAAAAAAAAAGGTTTGTTCTAACTCCGGCACTACAGTCACAGTTTGGAACTTTCTATTGAAAAAAAAAAAGTTTCGTGCTGTTCCCATGGTGAAAGTCATAGGTGAAAGTAACTAACACGCACAAAAAGTCTGCTTCAAAAACATTCAAACAAGAGTTGTGCGTCGTTCAAAACCATTTGTTGAAATATGAGGGTTTATGGAAATCATCTAGTAATCTGCCCAAATCTGTGGGCATTTGCCAGCAACCGGCTGTATCAAAAGTTATCAATAAACAAAAGCGGAACTACATCGCATATGCAAAAATAAACCATCTCCATCAGCACATCCTTTCCAAAAGCATTACATAAACGTCACGGATCGTACGCAGTGCTCTGAGCGCGCCATACAACAGCAAGAATTTCGAATCTACGCCACCCCGCCACACGCAGACACACCACCCCGCCACAAGCAGACCACACGACTCCGCCACACGCTCACACACCACCCCGCCACACGCTCACACACCACCCACCACACGCAGACACACCACCCCGCCACAGGCAGACACACCACCCCGCCACAAGCACACACACCATCCCGCCACAAGCAGACCACACCACTCCGCCACAAGCAGACCACACCACTCCGCCACAAGCACACACACCATCCCGCCATAAGCAGACACACCACCCGCCACACGCAGACACACCACCCCGCCACACGCAGACACACCACCCGCCACACACGCACACACCACCCCGCCACAAGCAGACACACGCCCCGCCACACGCAGACACACCATCCCGCCACAAGCACACACCATCCCGCCACACGCAGACACACCATCCCGCCACAAGCACACACCATCCCGCCACACGCAGACACACCATCCCGCCACACGCAGACACACCACCCCGCCACCCACACACACCACCCCGCCACAAGCAGACACACTACCCCGCCACACACACACACCATCCCGCCACACGCAGACACACCATCCCGCCACAAGCACACACCATCCCGCCACACGCAGACACACAAACCCGCCACACGCGCACACACCATCCCACCACACGCACACACACCACCCCGCCACTAGCAGACACACGCCCCGCCACACGCAGACACACCACCCCGCCACAAGCAGACACACCGCTCCGCCACACACACACACCACCCCGCCACAAGCAGACACACCATCCCGCCACATGCAGACACACAA
This sequence comes from Protula sp. h YS-2021, assembly GCA_949752745.1. Classification (NCBI taxonomy): domain Eukaryota; kingdom Metazoa; phylum Annelida; class Polychaeta; order Sabellida; family Serpulidae; genus Protula; species Protula sp. h YS-2021. Next base: position 88,539,388 of record OX457026.1, read on the forward strand.
CTCTTTCTTTTATGATCCTACAGAAGTGAATGACCATTCAAAAACATTAATGCCACTGCGAAAGTGATCTTTTCAAAGGGGACAATTTGTGGAGAATTACGCAGTCCATCAAAGAAATTGATTCGCTAACAGCCACTGACGGGATGTCCCTGGAATTGTCACGCTCCATTCTCTGATGTGCGCAAGTGGATCAATAATATTTAAACCGTGAAACAAAATCAATCAATACTCTCGGCAAATTAACTCACTGCAAATGGATTAGAAGACTATTTTCCAGTCAGTACGTAATTGAATGCGGCCCACAGTGACTTAATCATCTCCATTAGGCAAAACACTTATTAAGTGCCCAAACTCCGAACGAGGCAGTTGGCCAACGCCCCGACGTACATCAGGTGGGGCCAGCTTCAGGACCCAGTTCAAGCTTCCACAGACCACGCCGTTCCACCGTATTAAATTTCGAAAAGCTCCCGACCCCCCCCCCCTCCCCTCCCACCCCCCCCCCCCAAAAAAAGCACTGTTTTGGGATTTTGTCGAGTTTCCAGCTGACATGTAGTGGACAACAACTGGCAATTTGTGACTGACTGGGTTATAAACATTATTAATTTCCACATCATGAATATAAACGGCTCATTTCAGTCACGCTGCTGCCAATTGCGGCCAATGCCATGATTTGTCATGACAACTACAGCACGCTTTTTGCTCATGACATAATTGGCTGTGCCCGCATTTCATAATTAAGTGTCAATTACGTCAATCATTCGCGTTTTTAGCAATTATCGTGTGTGTCAGTAGTCAAAAGCAAATAACAAATCCCCCCATTCTCATCCTGCCATTCAATAGCAGTCATTTCAACCATCCCAGTTTGATTGAAAAATTATCATTCTCACTTTATATTGGTTTTGTTTTTTCATTTTTGATACTCTTTGGTGTTGCATAATCCTTTAAAATTAAGCTATACCAAATATAACACAGAATGACGAGGAAGCAGTGCCCTAAATTGACGAGGCGCAAAGATCGTTCTGTATATTTGTGTAAATGTCATGAACAACGTGAAGTTTGAGCAATGAATACCGGCCTCATTATTGCACATCGCAATGATCTCGCTCGGAAAAGTTTCAACATAGCACGGTTTGGGTCAAGTTTATACAAAATGCGCTATTTTTTCGGCGTCGCCTTAACATCGCCAGTCTGATTGTCCTCAGCGATATTCGCAGGCGTAAAAAACCGGGGAACTAAAAGTCAACGTCATAATTTGAACTTTGAACAAGGCACACAACGTCATAATGGGAACTCTGAACGAGGCACACAACGTCATAATGGGAACTCTGAACGAGGCATACAACGTCATAATGGGAACTCTGAACGAGGCATACAACGTCATAACTGGAACTCTGAACAAGGCACACAACGTCATAATGGGAACTCTGAACAAGGCACACAACGTCATAATGTGAACTCTGAACAAGGCACACAACGTCATAACGGGAACTCTGAACAAGGCACACAACGTCATAACGGGAACTCTGAACAAGGCACACAATGTCATAATGGGAACTCTGAACAAGGCACACAATGTCATGATGGGAACTCTCAACGAGGCATACAACGTCATAACGGGAACTCTGAACAAGGCACACAACGTCATAACGGGAACTCTGAACAAGGCACACAACGTCATAACGGGAACTCTGAACAAGGCACAGAATGTCATGATGGGAACTCTGAACGAGGCATACAACGTCATAACGGGAACTCTGAACAAGGCACACAACGTCATAACGGGAACTCTGAACAAGGCACACAACGTCATAACGGGAATTCTGAACAAGGCACACAACGTCATAACGGGAACTCTGAACAAGGCACACAACGTCATAACGGGAACTTTGAACAAGGCACACAACGTCATAACGGGAACTCTGAACAAGGCACACAACGTCATAATGTGAACTCTGAACAAGGCACACAACGTCATAACGGGAACTCTGAACAAGGCACACAACGTCATAACGGGAACTCTGAACAAGGCACACAACGTCATAACGGGAACTCTGAACAAGGCACACAACGTCATAATGTGAACTCTGAACAAGGCACACAACGTCATAACGGGAACTCTGAACAAGGCACACAACGTCATAACGGGAACTCTGAGCAAGACACACAACGTCATAATGTGAACTCTGAACAAGGCACACAACGTCATAATGTGAACTCTGAATAAGGCACACAACGTCATAACGGGAACTCTGAACAAGGCACACAGCGTCATAACGGGAACTCTGAACAAGGCACACAACGTCATAACGGGAACTCTGAACAAGGCACACAACGTCATAACGGGAACTCTGAACAAGGCACACAACGTCATAACGGGAACTCTGAACAAGGCACACAACGTCATAATGTGAACTCTGAACAAGGCACACAACGTCATAACGGGAACTCTGAACAAGGCACACAACGTCATAACGGGAACTCTGAGCAAGGCACACAACGTCATAATGTGAACTCTGAACAAGGCACACAACGTCATAATGTGAACTCTGAATAAGGCACACAACGTCATAACGGGAACTCTGAACAAGGCACACAGCGTCATAACGGGAACTCTGAACAAGGCACACAACGTCATAACGGGAACTCTGAACAAGGCACACAACGTCATAACGGGAACTCTGAACAAGGCGCACAACGTCATAACGGGAACTCTGAACAAGGCACACAACGTCATAATGTGAACTCTGAACAAGGCACACGTCATAACGGGAACTCTGAACAAGGCACACAACGTCATAACGGGAACTCTGAACAAGGCACACAACGTCATAACGGGAACTCTGAACAAGGCACACAACGTCATAACGGGAACTCTGAACAAGGCACACAACGTCATAATGAGAACTCTGAACAAGGCACACAACGTCATAACGGGAACTCTGAACAAGGCACACAACGTCATAACGGGAACTCTGAACAAGGCACACAACGTCATAACGGGAACTCTGAACAAGGCACACAACGTCATAATGAGAACTCTGAACAAGGCACACAACGTCATAACGGGAACTCTGAACAAGGCACACAACGTCATAACGGGAACTCTGAACAAGGCACACAACGTCATAACGGGAACTCTGAACAAGGCACACAACGTCATAACGGGAACTCTGAACAAGGCACACAACGTCATAACGGGAACTCTGAACAAGGCACACAACGTCATAACGGGAACTCTGAACAAGGCACACAACGTCATAATGGGAACTCTGAACAAGGCACACAAAGTCATAACGGGAACTCTGAACAAGGCACACAACGTCATAACGGGAACTCTGAACAAGGCACACAACGTCATAACGGGAACTCTAAACAAGGCACACAACGTCATAACGTCAACTCTGAACAAGGCACACAACGTCATAATGGGAACTCTGAACAAGGCACACAGCGTCATAATGGGAACTCTGAACTAGGCACACAATGCCCCCAGCACTCTGGCATGATCACTGTATTATGCCCCAGGGTGCAAGTGCGGAAAAGCACGTTTGACCTTCAAACATAAACACGCTATTTTTTTTCTTTTTTGGCTTGCATATCTCTCTAGCTCGTGCAAAGATTTAATATATTTTTATTCAGCATCAAGACCTGGGTGATTGTGCAGTGTCAGTGCACACGCTATTTTTTTTTTTTTTTTGGCCTCTATCTTCTATATCTCCCCACTCGTTAAAAGATTTAGCATATTTTTATTCAGATTTATGAACAACGTGATCGTGCAGTGTCAATGCGAACTTTCATATCCGACGTCCCTAAAGTAAACCTAGAACAGGCTTCCATCTAGTTTGTCTCAAATACATACACACACAACGCTGTTTTTAACATAAAAAAGTTTGCATTTGAGAACTAGAACCTCACTTCGCTAGCGAAATGTTAAACACTTGACAAAAATTAAAACGCAAAAATACTTCCTTCAATGGGTTATTTCTTGAATAATATATTGCAAACAACACAGCTTGAATATGTCTTATAAGCCGAGTAGTGTTTGGTTTCTGTTGACTTAAGGTTTTATTGACTGATCTAACATATGCCGTGTTAGCTATTTACGCAGTGAGAGCTCGCACAAAGCTCACTGCAACTGTGTGTGATGTGGGTTAAATGCTACGCATTTACTTGCCAAAAATGCACTCTTTTCACATGGCGTTTTAACAAAGAAAACGAAATCAAAGACGAAAATAAAAAGTGACATGCACATGTTCAGATCAAGCTCTTCATAAGTCCCAAGTTTCATGGTCGTAGGGCCCATAGTGTCAGAGGAGAAGAAGACACAAAAAATCGGAAAAAGTGTCAAGAAGAAAAAAAAAAAGGACGAATTTTGCTCGCACAAATTCATATAACTCTTGCAAGCCAAAGGCTTGTCAAGTGTTAACAAGGCACACAACGCCTAGTCAGCTATTTTGTGACCAGTAGATGTGCAATTCTGTGACCAGTAGATGTGCTAGTCTGTGATCAGTCGATATGCTAGTCTGTGACCAGTAAATGTTCCAGTTCGTGACCCGATGTACTAGTCTGTGACCAGTACATGCACTAGTCCGTGACCCGTCGATGTGCTAATCTGTGACCAGTAGATGTGCTAATCTGTGACCATTAGATGAGCTAGTCTGTCACCAGTAGTTCCGCTAGTCTGTGATCAGTTAGATGTGCTAGTCTGTGACCAGTAGATGTGCTAGCCTGTGACCAGTAGATGAGCTAGTCTGTGACGTGCAGATGTGTTAGTCTGACCAGTAGATGTGCCAGTCTGTGACCAGTAGATGTGCCAGTATGTGACCAGTACATGTGCTTGTCTATGACCAGTAGATGTGTCGGTCTGTCTCAGCCTTATCAACAGTGTGAAACTTGCAACCAAATTGAACTCCAGCACATGGCATGAGAATTGTTGCCACCAGTTATTTCGACCTTCGTTTTGATTAGAATATTAGCACGCAAGTTTAAAGGTTACTTTTTTGTCATCACGTCCCTTGAATAAAAACATGCACCAGGCGGAACTTTTTCAACAGCCTTTTATTATAACTATCTAATATTTTTTAACATTCCATCAATTGTTACAGCCTTGAAATTCAAACTAATTAGTTGCAAATCAAAATACAATGTTATTTCAATCTACATTTTGTGACTTTACGAAGCGTGAATAAACTACTCGGACGTATCATGATTAACGTTGTCATGCGTAACCCCATCAACAACACTAGCAACAGGCACGCATGCTAACGCGGAATTTGGCTGGTCTGTCTGCCATCACAATTACATTATTTTCGGTTCGCCCAGGCACTTCCATGCGTTTTGAGAGACACTGGAATTTTAAGGATTAAAACAGGCATGTCCAAGGACATGACCCAGGCTGAAACAAGGAAAGAGAGAAAAACTCTGAAACGAATATTGTTAGGCCAAAAAAATAAGTATGTAAAATGCATTTAATTCGAATTTGGAAGCTACCCGAAAAGGGATGTTGGGGAGGTTGGGTTTTGACGATTCACGTATTTACCGACATGTACAAAATTTTACCAAATTTTTAAAATTCCACCATTTCGGAATTTTTTTTTTTTTTTTTTTTTTTGTCATTTACGAAAAAAGCAAAGTCCAAGTGAAGAAGCACCTAAGAAACTTTCCATTAAAATTTTATAACTATTTGAAAAAAGACTGAGAGAAATGAATGGTTTGACATTTCAGTCATTTGCTACCATATATTCCAGTTTTTGCCAAACTTCAAAGTGTCGCCATTTCGGCAGTTTTTGGCGAACCGCGGAAAAAATAATAGTCTGGTAGGCGAATCCCTGGGGAACATACCTCCGTAACATTTACACGATTGGTGTAAAACTGTAGGAGGAGTAGCATTTTAAAATTGGGTCAAAATGGGCACAAAAAGTGCTGCCATTTTGTCAGTTTTTCGTCAATCGTCAAAAAAAAAGTAATAGCCAGGTGGGGAACCACCCAGGAAACATTCCTGCGTAATATCAAAACGATTGGAGCAAAACTGTAGGAGGAGTAGCATTTTAAAGATTTTTTAACAGCTAACCATGAATTTTAATATGATAGGAAATGGAAACTCAAGAGCGTTATTTTTTTCAGGTTACAAAGTACTTCAATTCAACGACAGAAATAGATAAATCTATAAGGAACGACAACGGGGTGGTGTATGTGGTATCTTATTTGCTTTTGTTGTAGCTGTCAGGTCTTTAGGGTCATAGCGGGACCAAATGAAATTCAGTATGATCAAATCATTTCGAACTTCCGGTTAAATCCAAAGGTTTTTTCGAAGTCCCCACTGTCCCATTTGTTTTCAGCGTGTCATTGGTTTTCGTGGAATATCCTTGACCTTTGCTGTGTTCCATTCTCGACCCCAGTGACCCCATTCGGCCACTGCATATTATAGCCATGAGTGGCATAAATCCCTTCATGTCAGATACCCGGTGTCAGATACCCGGGGTATTCGATAACCGGAATCTTATCGGACTCACGCTAAGGGCTTGTGATATGCAATAGTCGAGTTACTGACCTACACGTGTTCACTATAGGTCGCGGGGCTGCGGACATGGTCTGCGTTGGAATTATCAAGGTTCGAGGTGTGAAAGAACACCATATTAACAAAAATCCTCAGAAATACTTTGTTCTAAAAGACGGCGGACAGTAGCCAAATGAGCCACTGCCTTTGTGCCATAAAATCGCGCGGGTACTGTCCGGAGCCACCATGTCGGTCTACACCACGATCGATACCCCGGGGGTAGACCTATCAACATTTGCCGCCCCATGACCCGTTGACGGCCATCTTAGTTAAGCTCGCATACTCGACCAGTAACACATGTATTTGCAATCTGCGTAAAACGCCATTACACCTGCATACAGATTCTCCCTACACATCGGGAATTACATTCTTAATTACAGAATAAAACCAAAAACCAAAATTCCCGACGTACAACAACAAGGCAACTACATCACATCTGGTCATACTTTACAGCTATATAAGACATCAAAATTCTATCAGTAATTGGCCTGCTACATCATTTTCCTGTAATGTTGGCCGCTGGTTCCTCCAGAGCCATGAATCTCGGGGAAGAAATGGTTTTTTTTTTCGGTGAGGTAAATTATGGCTGGTACGAGCCTTGCAGGTATGAAGCAGAACATACCGTAGAAAATATGACGACAACTTAGCAAACAGGTTGGCATAATTATTGGCGTAAACATTGCGAATACACGTTTTGAATTTGTATGTTTTGGTCTGAGGCTGAAGGGGAAACTCAATCAGTCAAGGGTCAATGTGCCTTTTCTCCTTTTCTTCTTTTTCTTGTTTCTTCTTCTTCTTCTTCTTTTTCATCATCATCATCATCATCATCATCATCATCATCATCATCATCATCATCATCATCATCATCATCATCATCATCATCAAAAACTACATTTTGCTTATAAGGTTTAAATAAAATTTCAGGGTGCGTCAAAGCTGAGAAAAGCCTTGTTGCATATACGATTATATCATACCGATATCGTATATAACAACATACAGCTTATAATGTCACAATGATTTTGGACTACTATAAGCTTCTCCCTGATTTAAAACTATCAGTTTTAACGGGATACCGGTTATAACGACACATTTCTTCGAATGCTCGGCAACGTTGTCAGGACCAAAAAACCCGCTATACAGTCAACATTCAATGGCGCTCGACAGCAATGAGAGTTACATCACATTCTGCCCGCTTCTCCCCAGCTGTCTCTTTCAAAATGAAGGCACTTCTCCCCGGCTCTGCTGTCCCTGAATTCCAGTCAACACTGCAGAGCGTGCGATTATTTGCAATGACACCGGCATTATGGTAAATAATCTAATTTTCGCCCAAATAGTGTTATCCACTGTGTTAGTCAGTTGCAGGCACAAAAGACCAATGTGTTGCCAACTGTATTACACCGACAATGAATAATCTGAGGCAGCCGAGTGGAATACACAATGACATCTTACTATAAATGCAGATTCCAAGCGGAAATGAAAAGCCAATTGTGAACTGAGTCAGGTAGTGGGCATAAAAAAACTCGTGCACTTCTAGAATTCAATCTCTTGTAGCAGAAACTACATTCGGAATCGAACTACAAAAAAAAAAAAGCTTGTAGCTGCTGAGTAGAATACGTGGCCAAGATAAAGCGATAGAATCCATCCCTGAGATTAAACGTCTATAAATAGGAGAAATCAAACAACACGTAAGCTGTTTTTGTTTACTCAGACACAAAACTAGAGCCTAAAATGGACAGCAGAGAAGAAAAAAATGAAATAAATCCCTAGTTCAACTTCTTGTAGAATAAGCTCATTTAATTGACGGCAGTTGGGAGTGATGCTTAAAAAGCTAGTGGAGATGAACTGACCCACCCCAGTTAACATGTCCCATCTGCATTCACCGCTACACAAATTACATGTCACTACCAATAAAGGCCCAACTCAATTACACTGAAAACGGCTTAAGCAAATCTCCACTGCAATTCTTTAGTGTCTATCTTCTTTTCAATAGTCGCCGTCAAACGAGATTACAAGCAGAATCCCAGGGATTAGAGATAAGCAAAGAAGCCCTTCCCAATTCCATACATGCCTAAGTAAGACAAAGTGTTCCGGGGACAGCCCTACAGTTTGTCACGTGACGTCACGTAAACATGGCGTTTCCTCCGACGGAGTGATATACAGATCAGGACCGAATATAATTTTTTCACAAGTGACGACGAAATTCAATTGCAAAAAAAATCCTAGCCAAGTTCAGAGGAGCTGTTAATGATTATAAAAGCTCTAACTTATCAGGGGCACAAGAAGTTAGAGGATTCGAGTAAAACAGCAGTAAAACAACTTAACCAAACCGGCGCAAGTCCCATAAATGCAAGCGGTATACATGTATGAGTACCCATTGCATTGCAAATGAAATGTACATTTTATAGCAATCTGCGCTAGAATTTTCCAAAACACTGACAATCCACAGCATGGGGATTTTGGCAACAGCCGGTGTGAGATCAAATCTTCACCCCCATAGAATATTCACCCCCCGGTGAAGATTTGATTATCAAATATTCACCCCCCTTATCAAATATGCACCCCCCCCCATTATCATCAGTGCGCACGTAATTTTATGTTGTTTTATGTTTTATGTGACGTTAGAAATAAACAACCATACAGAAAATTCAAAGTTTATTTTATAACATATTCTATATACATAACATAATACACCACTAAGCTAAACTTCTAATTCCTATACTTAACTGCCCCAAATAGCGAGTCCAGTGCGATTAATTACCAATGTTACTGTCAAATTGCACAAACAGGTTCGAAGTGGGCACATGTGTTCGATATAAACATACATTCGCCAATAACAGCCAGTTCTGTTACAGGTTTCAAGCCAGAGTGGGGGTTGTATCGCAGCCATTTAAACTGCGTGGCATCGCCTTTCTTACCACATGGCCCATAGACGTAAATAGGGGTTGCGAAAATCGAGGCAAATGCGATAATTTCAACTTCTGTACCCCACTGTCCGTTCGCATCCATATTGCTGGTAGTAGGATAGTCGGTGGTTTGCGAAATTTCACTGAATACCTCTGCGTTAGAAGTCATATATTCTACGACAATTTGTCGTATCAGACGATGATCTGCTTGTGCCCCAGTTAGAAAGTAACTAAATGTTCTGAAGAGGCAATTGCCATCGCCTCTGATAGGTATCGTTTTAGCCGGTGGAGCTGTGCAATTAATTTCGGCCTGTAATGCGGACTTTAGTTTGGACCGAACTATAATTGAAATTCATAAAGACGACCTGCTCCGGACGTTCTGTTTAACCAACTGGCTTGAAAATAGCATACTCCGGAAGTTTCTTCCAACCAGTCAGTGTTACAATTGTCTACTCCGGAAGCTTTAGCCAATGCTATTTTATTAAATTGTAATTTGCTAATGTCCGGAGTATGTATGTAATCCCGTGAGGAGCATGTATTTAACACTGATCCCGGATTACTGCCAGATGAAAAGGATTTTCGGCAATAATCTTCAAAGAAGCAATTAACCTTTCATTCACTTTAAAACAGAAAGGAAGTGCAATTTAAAAAGTTGAGAAGGGATCAATTCAATGTGTTATCAATTATCAATCAGGTAGCTTTCGGGGAGGGAGGGGGGTGAAGATTTGATCTTCAGAGAAGCAATTAAGCTTTCATTCACTTTAAGACAGAGATGAAATGCAATTTAAAAAGTTGAAAAGGGATCAAGTCAATGTGTTACTAATTATCAATCAATTATCTTTTTTGAAGGGGGTGAAGTTTTGATATCAAAAGTTCACCGGGGGGAGTGAAAATTTGATAAGGGGGGTGAATATTTGATGACCATATTTCTATCAAATATGCACCCCCCGGTGAAGATTTGATATCAAATCTTCACCGGGGGTGAGGTTTCTAGGGGGGTGAAAATTTGATGCCACACCGGCAACACTACGGTCTCTCAAAACCAGATAAATGCTTGCGTACTCATAGTGTACTCATATATGTCGTGTATTGTGCCCCCATTTTTATCAGCATGACACAGCGCGCCCATGAAGCGTCAGAATTATTCAATCCTACACGAGCACTTCATGCCTTGTGTTCACTTCGGCACCTTGCAAAAAGGTCTCTTTTTATGTAGGAAAAAAAACACGAAGACACACATTCACCATTAAGACTGGCCACCAGCCACTGTTGAATGTCAAAGATAATCTGAGCCCCTGAAAATTCATATACATACGGCTGAATAAATAAAACGACCCATGTTAAACATCCAGAACAGGCTCATTTGCACTATTTTTTCTTTCAGCCACCACGTAATACAAAACAGTACTAATTGAGTTTTGTATTTGGAACATACAGCAGACCACATAAATAGTTGTTTAACATACCCACGAGTATATTTGAGAACAAATCCGATACAGAGTAGTAGAGTACCTGCCAATACCTATACAAATCAAATTATTTTTTTTTAACCCGCCACCATCGATACACAAATGTACTCGGTTTTAAGACCTTCTCGGGTAATGGCGGAAAAGACAACGTCCATTTGGTTCACATGTCTTCGTATTTTTGTTTTAAATGGTTGATTTGTGGTGGCCCGAACATGTCTTCTAGTTCTAACAGTCATCGATTTTTTCGCATTGTAAAGATTAAAAGCAAACTACTAATTTAACTTAACCAAAATTCTTCTCAGACATCACTCAATTATATACCCATTTGAAAGCAGATCTGACTGTTTCGTTACATGCCCAGCGGACAACTGCTCGACTGCGGACATCTTCCAATACCGACACCACTTTGGAGAACAACCTGGTGTTCGAAATATTAACCATGTCATTTTTAAAATGTTTGGGGTAATGGCAATTACGAGAAGTCAAAGCATAAGTAATGGGCAAATGTGGGCACCTCAAGGACTTTATGGCTTAATCGCCTTGAGTGTGGTATGGCAAAGGAAAAATTAGAATATTGGAGACCTAATATTAACAATCCATCGTACAGAGCATAAGCCCAATCTCACGGGATGCTGATCACGGAGCGCCATACGGACTCGTAAATGAAAGCTGAGCTATGCCATGACTTGGGCATTATCTGTTATTTTAATAGATATATTTACATCTCGGGGCCCAAGTTACCAAGAAGGTTTTGGTCTTGCCATTTTTACACCAAACTGCGGATGAAATGCATATGGGGATTATTTCAACCGAAACCCACTGCTGTATGTGTGGGTCATATGCATCCTGTGAATGATTAAAGGAAAGCAAATTTTGATGGAACTCGATGTGAGTACTTATATTAATAATCTCTCACAGCGATTGATTTTGATGACATTTGGCTAACTGAAGGTCTCTACAAGACTTGGAATTTCAAATTCTAATAATGCTCTTTACTGTAGGTGTTATTTTAGTTACCACATCTATCAAGGTTACTACAACATTCTGCTGATTAATCCAGTTGTCATGGCACCAGTGTTACGACGATATTTCCTGTAAAAGTGAAACGCACACACACACACACAGGAAAGAAGAATGTACATTTAAAATACAGTGGTGTTTTTAGCGTTTTAATAATTATTAACACCACATTATTTAAAATAAGAATTCTGAAGCAAATAAGAAACCAGATATTTTTGGCAGGCTATTCCGGAACAGACTACCTATAATTCAAATATCACAGAATTCAATGCTTCCTTTTACTTACACCAAAAGGTGAAAATAAGTTGAACAATGTAAATTCTTATCTTTTGGCGAAAGAAAAGTAAAAATGAATTTATATTTGGCTGTTTATTAAAATGTCGGTAGTTCAGTATTGAATAACCTACTAAAAATTAAATCTTTTAAACATTTATTTATATTTTCAATTTTTTTTTCATATTTTCTATTTCTAAGGCAAGAGAATAAGTTGTTTATATAGTCTGCAACATAAAATAATGAAATGGTAAAAGTAATTCGATTTCTGTAACAATTGATTTATCGGTAGTCTATTCCGGAATAGCCTACCAGAAAATATCTGGTTTCCTATTTGCTTCAGTATTCTTATTTTAAATAATACCGTGTTTATTCATGTTTTTTTTTTACCTTTTTTATCTTCTTTTTTTTCATTTTCCAGGCCATCTCAAACTAGGTCAGTCCGTCTCAAGTTCGCTCGAGATGGCCCATATTTTGCTTAATTTCGCACAATTACTAAATATTTTAGGAAACGGATTTTCAGGGTGGGAGTAACAGCCGGCGATGAAAAAATGGACAGATACAACACACAAACCCAGAGTCCTCCGGCGAAGACTAACGCCTCGGTAGGGGCTAATAAAACACAACAAAATATGGGCTTGTGAGTAACAAAATATACATCATGTTGGTACAGTGCACAATAAAAAAATTTAGACTGGAAACACGTACATCACAACTTAAATGTTTTAATTGCGAGTGTACTACGGGTAGATCTATCTAGATTAATATAATCAGACCATCATACTTCTCGATTTTCACCTTCTTCACAGGCAGCTCTACGAGTGGGGAGTGGCTCTACCACTTAAGAGCTTACGTGATGTAATATGCCCATCAATGATGAAAATTAATAGCATTCTAAGCTCTGATTAACATTCACCATAGACATAAATTTGGTAAACTACTGCGACTTAACAGCATAGCAATAAAAGATAAACTGTTTCGAAAGGACTAGACAAAGACAAATGTATTGGTGCTTTCGACCAATAAAAACCGTTTACCAGCAACCCGAACTTCACAGCCAATACCGGTAGCCTCACCATATCCCGAAAGCAATATTTAACCCTGATATGACATTTTCTCCTATTTTCCTATCTGATTACAGATAGCCTGGAATCGCGACAGTACGTCATACTTCGTAAATGTGGCACGAAACGATAAAAATAATCTGCGATTGACATTTAATAAGCATTTTTCTACATATCTTTAAAAACACCACAACCTTTGCGCAATATTACTGTACCAAGACACTGATTTTCGGGATGACAAACTTTCGCCATGCAAGGCCACAATACACTCGTAGGAAAAACACTACAACCGGTGAACGTTTCTATGTTGCTGATACCTCCAAGATGCCCCTCACTACCCTTGCATCGGTTCACCGCTGATAAATATATAAGAACAATTGTCAACTGCTTATAGCTAGGTTAGATACAAGCGATAAACATTGCACTAGATATCGAAACAGGTAAAATTTCTTGTCAGTGAGCTGAATTGTAGCTCTACAACAAACAGCAAAAGAGAGGTCGTTTCCATGCGAGATAAGATAGCAGACATGAGATGATTTAATTTTAACCAATTAAGACCTTGTACTCAAGTGCATCTCGTTTCCCTGAGAGTACACTGACTGGGCGAATTCCAAGAAGCTGCTCCCCGTTTTAGAATATATAATTAAGCAGATTAGGAGGCAAACGACACTCAAATTGAACAACACATCGTAACTGGTTGAAGTACAAACTGGTCTACGAGCTGTGGAAGATTACCATGAGTGACAAGAAGGTTATGGTGAATCTACAGTTTGTAAACAAACCCGGGAATAACCGGTGTAAACGCTTTTTACACTTTAAAAGAACACATTTTATGTTTTGCCAATTACAATGTGTTGTTCAATTTCATCTTTCTCTCCTTGTAAGGAGCTGAATTGGAACGAGGGAGAGGAGAACAAATGGTTACAGTAGATCCAAATTGGTGAAATAAAAAAGAACATCTTCCGTGGTTCAAAACAAATTTATTTTGTCAAATATCACAAACCGATATGTATATTAAGTCTATAGGGTTGCAAAACTTGCAGCTGGCTTATTTAGTGGAGTTAGAATTTAGTATTTTGTTGTCACCAATTACGATCTACTTAGCTCCAAGAAGCGGTGCGCTAGAAAGTTTCCAGGTACCGCTTCAAAGCCTAGGTATATAACGATAAGCAAGTCAACTGCGCTCGCTTTGAGACACCCCTGTGGCTACTTTGTGCGAGATTCAACGACCCATAGGTTTTTATTGGCATATGCTAAAGGCCCTCAAAATACAACGGTAATCATATACAACTTCTGTGTTACGCTTTCTTTAAAAGAAAATAATACGGAAATAACCCCAATCTCCCGCAATAATTGGCATTTGTTTGCATACAGGGAGCATACTTTATTACGTGAAATAGTAACAATAATTTTTGCAATTATCCACCTAAAAACTTTTAAATTGATATTTCAAAAAGAACGTAAAAAGAAAAGGTCAAATATTGTGGGTATACAAGATGAATTTATACCTAACTCTGCATCTGTCAGCTATTTTAGTATGCATTTTAGAAATAAACTATGACCCCTTTATTTAAATTTTCGGTCCCTTGACTTTGGTCACGTGACATTTAAAGGCCAGAATGTAAACAAACATTTGGCAGGTGGGTGCGAAAGCTAACTTTTCTGCACTTTTATGAACAAATAAAAGATATACAGCTCACTAAAAACTGTGTCTGTTTTACAAAAAGGGCATATTGGGCATGAACTTTCTGTATATGTTTGAATGATAGGGGCTGGTATGCAGGATTCGTGCCTCAGAAAATATGAAATTGACCCCTATTAGTGGAACAATGGAAGGCTTCGTAGCTCTGACAGAGAGATATACAAGTCAGAGCTACTCGGAGCTAGAGTGCGCGCGTACGAGTACTCGTAGAAGCTTAAAAACTGGAGTAAATAAGATAGGGAACATGTGACAGTCATCTAGAAAGCACCTTCGCCTTTGGCTGTCATCTTTCCGACCATGCACCACCATTTGCTATTCTGCAATCATAACGTTTTAGGCTCAAACTTTTGCAGAAAAAACATCAAAACATCGTATCGCCATCTATTGGGAAGCGAATTGTAGCCAAAATGTAAACATTAGCACTGCCCACCAAGAAGAAGTCCTTTGAAAGGATGAACTCCCGCAATAAAAAATTAAAATTTATTATCACACACTGCGACAGCGTTTGGGTCCGATTTTTGCACATGTCAAGACTCTTTGTTATTTAACGCAAAATTTAATTTCTAAGTTTGCCCTTTTTGTGGAGAAGAAATTTGGGTCCAATGAGTAAGAACATTACAGCTCCAAGATGCTTATTACATTCTAAAAAATTTGCAGAAAGCGACATATATTGGGTCGATATGAAAATAAGCAATTAATTAATGATCTTTTTAGCAGTTTCATTAAAATAACAAGTAGAAAAACTAAAGGAAATACAAACTCATCACTGAACAACTCGATAATTTTACACACTATTTGCAGAATTATTGAATCATAAGAATAAAAGAACATTTTGATTTGTAGTTACATTACAGATCACGAAACCTAAAATGTTCTCTATCATGTTAGATAGATTTGTAAGATTTGTTTGCTCAACCCGCCCTCCAAAAAGTAAATAGTTTGGACAAGCGTGGTTTTGCAACGAAATTCGCCGTAAAACGCCACGCACGATTGACCTGGATCGATTGCTCTCCCTCCTGCAAGCAGTGAGAAACTGTCCTTTTTCGATGTCATGGTGGATGATTTTTTCGGGTTTGGGGAGAGGGGTTACTCGGACTTGAAGAAGATTAGCAGTGATGAATTTTAATTTGTTATCAGGGAGACATATAAGTCATAACCCCCACTACAAATCCTACTTTAAAACATACAACTGTTCTGATCTTAGTTTCCAAGGAAAAACCGAGACTGCTAAACGCGGCTTTTCTAGCGGACGTGAAACCCCAACCTCCAACGAAAATCCTGGATCCCCACCTGAGTCTCCTTTCGGATCAATTAAGATTTAATTATAGTGTGCAGTTGTGCCCCCCCCCCCCTCCCCAGGGGGAGAGGGGCACCATGTTTTTATGAAACCTTCATTGACCTTTTAATAAACGCTTTGGGGTGACTATTTGTTACAACGACCTTATATAATAAGCACGCTGCATATTCAATAGGCTTGAGTAAATATGTCGTCATCCTGATGTCATGTGTAACGGTTCATATTTAACTTTCTGTTCAAAGTCTGTTAATATTTTTAATGTTACTTTTGGTATATCTCAGATTATTAACACATATTACACGATATCGAAAGCTGGAAATCAAGGACGCAAATATTTAGCCCCATTTGAGCACAGCTTATATACATCATAGAGTGCTCTACATTTTACAGAGAAGCAAGCATAATATTTATCATTAAACATATAATAACGCTAACCCTTCAGCTTCGTACTCTTCCTGTTGTAGAGGGCAGTAAAACATGGTTTGTCCCCATGACATAAAATATTCTTAGGTTATGTTACACAAATATACTAACGAATTCAGAAATAACAAGAAAAGTATTTTAGAATTTTGTTTAAATTGACATTATTCACTTTGAGATCTTCAAAGGGCTGGATCGATGTAACTAAACTGCAACAACTTCTCAATTTACTTCCTTTTAAGTTGCTGCATAATTTCTAAACAATATTTTAACATTACGAGTGGAAGCTGGGGTCAATAAAATGATGAAATAAAGATGTTTTAAAAGGTGTGTCAAATAAATTTAATTCCAGTAAGTCTACTCGTGTATAAAACTATTGTATGCCGACATTTATTCTGCTTTCTGATATATGATTATTCTGCCAGCAGACTGTATTAATTTTGGTGGCAACCAACGATCTGTTCCTTAACATTTCCATGTCCCATGGCAGAACCCTGGTAACCAGCAAAAGATATAGATACTGATGAACAGACGAAGTAATGTTGTCATTTAACTAGCAAAATGATCTCTGAAATAGATTATTCCTAAAATTATGCTAGCGTACTGTGGAAAGCCACCTATTTTATTTCCAGAAAATTTTAGAAATAAATTCCTCATTAGAGGAACATATATGTTAAAGCAAATATTCATATTCTCATGAAGGACGAATGAAGAACTGTCTTTACTTAAAGTATTTAAAATTGAGAGAAAGTCAGATTGCTAAACTCTTGGGAAACAAAAAGATTTTAAATCATTCTTGACGAAATGACAAAAGCTAAAACAAATCTGTCAAAGCTATATTATGCAACTGCTTCATCTTTTCCGAAGCATTCGATCATTTATTAGCCAACGAAACTTGCACAAGAAATAGTTATGGTGATAACCTTGTTGTCCTTTGCCGTTTAGTATCATCACAGTAGCATTCGTATGATTTATGGTGGTTTATTTTCTTTGTGTTAATTCGCTGAATAAAAGTTAACTTCTCGCTGTAAGGAAGGCTCTATCACTATGTATTGTTTATTATGATATAAATTGTTTTGTACTTTTGGCTTCAGCCTGGATAAGAAGAAGATTTAACCATTTCTTTAAATTATTTTTGAAATATCCAGCTTTTGCTACATTATTAACAAGATTTGGTGGATTTTTGTATCTTACCTGTTTGAAATGAATAGTTCATTTTCTCTTGTACATGCGCTATTTCTGAAAATACCTTCAGCATGAAATGTTGAGTTTTATGTCTTTATTATTTACACAACTAGAGTTTATGATTTTCTTTGTAAAATTAGTCAATTTTTGAGGTTTCTGTCTAATATTTATTTCAAGCAGTTTTTTTCAATTGAATTGGTTTCATGTAAGAGCTTTATTTCTCTGAAGTTTGTCACTTTCATTAATTTGGTAAGTGTAAATTTCAAGGTTTTGAGGTTGCCAAATTTCGGATTTCAAAAACTTGTGAGAGAAGTTTTCCTTCATTGAATACATATTCTTTAATCATATTTTGTTAATAAAGGCTGTTAAAAGTTTAGGTGTGCGCAGATTTCATCGAAACGCATATGTTAAATCGATGTTTTTTACTGTAATAAAATTAGCTAAATCATTTATTTTTGTTAGGCATATGTTGACTTGCTTATATATATACAGACAAACAAAAAGAAAGTATACAAAATGTTTGAATTTTTATGACTACTGCTGTTACCTGTATTACGCTGAAATTTTTAACGAAAGTTAATTGCGTGTGAGAAAATGTTTTGATTGACTCTTCATTGTGGGAAATGCTGCCACTCTGTGGTTAACAATTGTTGAAGTTATGCGTGATTTCTCGGATGGTGTTTCTTTGGCGTTTTCTGTCCAGAAGATCCCAGAGGTGTTCCAACTGATTCATAGGCAGAAAATTTGGTGGCCATGACAACTTCTGATGTTATGGGCCGCCAGAAACTATCAACTGTTTCTAGCAACATAGGCTCACGTGTTATCTTGCATAAAAATGCATTATTGCTTTGCTGGATACAGGGAACAATCTATCTGTAAGTATGATGTGTATATACGGTCAGATATGCTGTCAGATTGCCATCAATGATTAATAGCCGCAGCTTCAAGCCGAACGTTATTGCACCCCAAACCATGACCGAGCCGCCGCCAAATCCTGGAAAAGGCATCATAGAACCTATCGGTCCCCTATCCTCCAAGAAACGCACTGCCTGCAGCCATGTCGATATAAATTGAACCGAGATTCATCGGAATACATTACTCGCAAACAGTTGCGATGGGACCACTGTGCGCCAATGTTATGTCGCGAATAATCCCTTCGTAGTCAGCGTTTTCGTGTGTTTCGTATTGATATTTTTGCATGATATTGCTGCGTAGTTATATTTTTTCTCAGAGTGGTTCATTGCTAAAATCCGCTTTAGGACCCGTGTAATTTTTTTTACAAGAAAACAACAATGTCTGATAAAACGCATAACATGAATTACTTTAAAAATGACCTTAGAAAATTCAGTTGTCACAATTAACCTATACAAAACGAACAAATTTATGGGGTTTAATATTTTGCGTTATTGATACGCAAAGTGTATCAAGGATTCAACTATGTTTTTCTTCATGTTCTAGAGACAGACTAAACTGTGGTTGTTTTTCTACTAAAGTTTATACTCTAACACTACGTCTTTTTGTGAGTAGCTTTTGAGTGAAAGATATGAAATTACGAGATATTCGTGAAAATGAAATAAAATAAAACAGTGTTCGCATTTAAATACTTTGTTAGTTTTGTCGCAGAGAATTTATAGAAGATATTAAATACACATATATATATATATACCAATAACCAAATTATTTATCAGCATTTATGGGTTAAAATGGACGTTGCTAGATCTGGATCTTTTCGAACTCTACTTGATCATAAATTATATTTTCTACTTTTGCAAATGCTTCTACTTTCACCTTATGGCAAAAATGAAATTTTTGTTCCTTTTATCAGTTTTATAGATTGTTTACCCTATACTTTGTAGCACAAGACCAGTGTTAACATTTCCAGATATCATTTTTGAAAATAAACAACCTCTGCCCTTTGAGGGTAAAGTTTTCACCAATATTAAAACCGAGCGATGAGGCAAGCTGTTTGGTTCATCAAGGAAAATTTCGTCTGAAATACCGAATTTGACAAAAAGAGTGTTGCGGAAAACTCACATCTACCACCGGACGCTTTGCATTAGACTTATTTGTAGAAACCGTTTTTTACGGCAAGCTAACTAGAGGTGTTGCAAAACTTTAGGTTGTACAAGGATCGGCAAAGGCATTGATCTGCACATCGGTAGCGAGAAGTTTATCTATTTGTTTATCAAACATGGTAGCTGAACGATAACTGTAATTAAAATGAGCACCAACTTGTGTGAAATTTCCTGTCAAATTTACAGGCCATCCACCCAAAATAAAAAAGTAGTGTATTGTGATAATGGCTTAAGTAGTATCTTCATACTATTACAGTAAGGTTGGTAGAAATGGTATGCGAGCTCAACAGAAACGTTGAACATTTGAAAGTACCACTTTTTCACCTATCTGGAAATGATCAGACAATGTTGGCTTTTAGGCCAATGTAGAAGGCCGCACAATAGCAAATCGATCTATTTCAAGAATTCTGCATTTAGCTGCGGCGACTGCAAGTTGTTTAACACTTCAGACAACGTTTAGAGGAATTTGCACAGTGTAGGTTGGTGTATTCCAGTAATAACAGCACTTCTGGGCGTAGTAGCCTATTAGGAACCAGTTTTTATGTATAATTTTATTTTCTATTCCTGGGCGTGGGAGCTGGACCAGGTTGGCGTGATTACCGAACGGCTGTACTGCTAATTATAAGTCGTCGAGGGAGGTCACACCTGATTTGCTTGGTTGTTATGCTCCAAAAACTCATCCTCACGCCTGTGAAGCTGGCGAAGGTCTTTGCAGGGTAGTGTCATATCTGAAGAGGGAGGGGTGGGCACTTGGTATCATATGTCCCACCATAAATGTCCGTAATGAATGCCAATTTCGTTAAGTGTCACTAAGTACTTCGCGTTTCCCACAAAAGGGGTGTTTTTAAGAATTGTGCACCGCTTTTGGTTATATTCTTTATCCAACCAATGTAGAAGTAACAGATACGGATTACATTTGCTATATGGCTGTCTAGTTGGAGGGTAGAGTCGATTGTTATACCTAGATTACGTGCAGTGGTAGTTGCTTGCATCTCCTCGTTGAGTAAGGAGAGTGTATCCATTTGATATTTCTCGTAGTTGTGCCTACTTGAAATGATAATGAATTTGATTTTTTTCAGGGTTTAGTTTAAGTTTATTATCGTGCAATTCCCGATTTTAGCGATACCTGCCGCAAGTTGTTGTAGCACTGGACCCAGCTCGGCAACCGATGATATTGATTTCATCAACTGGGTATCATCTGCGTATCCATGGAAGAGAAGGCGTAATCGACGTACTAATTGACCCATCGGCTATGTGTAGTCGCTGTAAAGGCGGGGTCCGAGCTGTGAATCCTGGGGCAGGGAAACATTGAGCGTAACCGGTTCAGAATACTCACCATTTACACACACTTGCATTGTGCGGCCTTTTAAGTAAGAACTGAACCATTGCAGTTCGCTGTCTGAAATTTCCTGTGAGGTATGGAGCCGCTCAAGTAGATTTTATGATCGACCGTGTCAAAAGCAGCCGATAGGTCAAGCAGCGTCAACAGCACAGCTTTATTGTCATTCAAACTGGTGAGAAGTTGATCAAAAATCCAAAGTATGGCTGTTTCTGTGCTATGATTGGCTTTATAATCCGATTGCAATGGTTCACCGATGTTATTTTTGCTCATAAATTTTGAAATTTGGACGCATTCCGCTTTCTCTGTTAATTTCCCAATGTAACTCGGTGGTCGCTGACACGTCTCCTACAGATATATCTTTAATGCTAAAAGCTCAGATTCTCTAGAGACAATATAGTCTAAAATGTGGCCTTTGCAGTGAGTACTTTGATTAGGCCGAAAAAATAAAATGCCTCTTGAAGTTTGCGCGTATCTAAAGCTTTAGCTTCCGAGTGCACATTGAGATCTCCGCAAATTACAAGGGGTTCACCAACAAGACCAATATCGTCCAAAAGGGAAGTAAATTCTTCACAGAAGCTTGATATAGAGCTGGAAGGAGGACGATAGATTGTAAATAACCGAAGGGATTGCGATCCAGACGTTAACCTCACAAAAGACGAAAACTTAGAAGTTTGTATCCGTTTTGGTTTAAAGCCATCTGCACAGATAACTGCTATTCCGCCTCCGCGTTGTTCTTGCCATTCGCATTTATAGCCGAGTAGCCTGGAGGACAGACTTCGTTGATGGTATACACATCCTCCTCTCGCAACCATGTTTCAGTCAGTGAAAATATATCTATGCAGATAAATCAATGCTTTTGTTATATCCAAATGTTTTCTCAAAGATCGCACGTTCAGGCTAGCGAAATGAAATTGAGTTAAATACGGATTTCTTGTTTTTATTTCAAACATATTCTTTATATGGCAAAAAGTTTTGCCTTTGATTTTTGCCGTCATAATTCCTACTGAAACTAAGTAAATATATTTCAATTGGGGATATTATTACCATATTTTGCTTGTTTATCCAACGGTTTTGTTTGTAAACATCAACACGTGTTCTCTCAATGACATGAATAGCACTGTTTTGTAACCCTGCTCACTCTCAACATTTGCAAAGAACACATGATTGTTTGTATTACGATATATTGTCTTAGAACCAGGTGCATAATTCCCGTATTGATTCTATACTATGTGATCTATTTATCCTCTGTGTGTACTTAAAATGTACTTCAGTTGTATTGAATATGCACTGAACTTTCGTTAAAAGTCGCTTTTTCTTTTAAATCTAAAAATTTTACTAAAGAATTAAATATAAACAATCCTAACATAAAATGCAAGAAATTGATATATTTATCCTTATGAAATATGCGCGA
The DNA here is from genome assembly GCA_949752745.1 of Protula sp. h YS-2021. Classification (NCBI taxonomy): domain Eukaryota; kingdom Metazoa; phylum Annelida; class Polychaeta; order Sabellida; family Serpulidae; genus Protula; species Protula sp. h YS-2021. The sequence goes on from OX457026.1 coordinate 88,562,105, forward strand.
TGTCCAACGTTATAATATAATATTTAACAGTTTATTTATTCGACGTGTACCACATAAGGTTTACATCACTGGTTAAAAAGGAGCTGTTATTTCAAAATTAGCACTCCGCCTTTAGGGTTCGTGGACAGGCAGTTGGCACTTAAGTTCTCGCCTCCATCCTCCACGGGCGTTGTTATGCTTCACATCCGGCGAAAATGCGTGGAGGAGGTGATCTGCTGAAACACTCTGATATTGCTCACTTAGCGGTGTACGTTAAAAAACCACAATAGTCAATAAATGGTCCAATGCTTTATCTAAGCTTTTACTTGGAGTGTTTCATTCACTTTAAAACAATGAACGATATACAAGGCAAATCACTTAATTGTTCTTATGAAAAATTTCACAGCATACATTTGGAATCAAGTTGTATAGTATATGAGATTTATGTTGGTTGAAACCAACGCATAAATTTGAACTGATTTATTACGGTGATAGTGAAATGAAAAAGTATTAAGAAAATACTAGGAGAAACGTTAACGAACTAGTTCATCTATTTTTTTATAGGTTTTATCAATACAGTAATACCTCAAAACTTGGCTTTCAGACAGAAAATAAATAGTATTTTACTGCAGTAAACTATCGTATTTAGTGCAATAACATCATCAAGGGACAGGAGGATGTTAACACAGGGATTTGTCAACTGTATTTGCGGGTTTCTCCGCTCTTTTTGCACTCGTATCTAACATTGCAAGGGGTTATATGCAGTTTTGATTAAATGCGACTTCTATTCAACTCTTGCATTAATGAGGCGGGTGAAATCGATGCTTTAGGAAAATCAATACTTTATTTCCTTGTAGGGTATGTGTTTGCACTTCAGAGAATAGAGCTGTACTGAACAAAATTTACGAATATATTCTTTGCACATGTATTTTATAATGAACTGGGAACTAGGCAAAAATTTATTTTGGACATACTTACACTACTTATACCACTTTATTTTTCACAAAATGTAAATTTTCCTCTGCTTTCGTTAATTATAAAAATTCTTTGCTGTATTACATTGTACTGTAAGTATTGCTTGCATGTGACATGTAGCAATGATACAGAGCTCTATAACTTCAAACAAAATGGATTTCATTGTTTATAACAGTTACAACAATTGTGGGTAAGTGGCATTTATGTTAATGGTATGGTCGAAGGGAACCACCTGCTTTTTTAGCTCCTTTAGAGACTAAATATTTTTTACTTTTAACTATGTGAGGTTAAGATTAGTGATTAGTGTCAGCTTACAGAGTGGTTACCAAAATGGATGTTGTCCCAAAAACTATATCATTGATGCATTTATTTTCAATGAGTGAAAGAATGGTTAAATTTTTTGTCGTATATATTTTAAGATATTTTACTTTATACAAGAGTCATCTTGAAACTGAAAGTAGAATGTAACGAATGCAACTCATTCTCTGTAATCACTCCGCCAGAACAGGAGGGGTATTCTAATTTCTAATCAAAATTTTTGGTGAAGCTTTTGTAAATATTTTCTGTACTACACCTCAAAACACAAAGGTAACATTGAGAAAACACTTTTCCCAATCAAGCAAACAAATTTAGTTTTGACAAAAACTACATGCAGTTGTATTTTTAGAAACACGAAAACGTTCAAAATTTAAGTAGGTTGAAGTAGTCTCAACTGCAATCCTAATATGCAACTTTTATAGTACTAAAAGTCACGTCACAATATCCCTGAGTATCCCGGGTTGGAATTTTTTCGAACAAACCAATGTATTTCCTTGAATAACATATTGTGGTTTTCTGAAGTAAGTATTTAGCTAAATTATGGGAAACTCCAACCAATGAACCACTGCAATCTAAATGTCTATGTAAGCTACCGCTTTGCCTCCTTGAACCACATATTTGGGATCCAAATAGCCATCTTCACTGGAGCCAAGGACTCTCCCTAAAATGAAAGCTGTAAATGAAAAGTTAATAGTTCAATAGCTCAAAGCAAATGGATCTGAGTAGAAATATCGACGACTTGAATTTCATCGGCTTCGATTGTAGAAGCTAGCTAGCAAAAGTTGAGCCATGTTGCACCAAATGCAATTATTTTTGTCTCACCATATGCTGAGCAGAGGTAGAGGTCAATTTATTTATTTGGCAGAATGGATAAACATTTGATTTCCGTGACAAAAACATTTTTACAACTGCCGATTTCAGTATTTATCCGTAATAACTTACGGAATCTTATCCATAAATCTTTGTCTAAATCCTCAAAAATATATCTGCTACTGAGAACATTGCAGCCATAACCTACACAATTTGAAACAAATTGACTTTGATTCAAAATGTGCTAAATTAAACTGGATCGAGAATTTAGAATTCACTTCCAAACTTTATTCTTAAAAAAATTGACATAAGAAATGTTATTCAGGAAGTCTATTATTTCAAACAGTAGATTTTTTCTACGTCATTAGTTGCATTATTTAATTAATTTACTATTTACCTTTTAGTGTTATATGACTAAAATTCGTCAGATTAAAAAAGTAGTTCGGATTGAGTTTAAGGTTTGTAAATGTTATTGTTTTATGTCAAATGCCAATGTGGTGGTTTTTTCAGATCCTGAAAGAAGTTACATATGGCCTATATAAAATGATCTATCTGTGGAACATAAATTGAAAACTATGTCTCATTATTCACAGAGCACGGATTCGAATAATAGTATTGAAATTGGCTATACTGTAAATAAATCAGAAATCTCAAGCGCATTTATTGATTCTTCTGAACATGGCAGCGTCAGCAGAACCAAACGTGACTGGCCAAAACATGATTTCGACAATCTTTTCAATGATAAGAAAGGAAAACTTTTGGTATATAACAGAGATTCACACGACCACGAGTTTAAAAGCAGAAGCAATAGTGTAACTTTAACAATTGCTATCTTGAAGGGGCATATCAAAACTGTTCAAGCATTGGTGAAAGACCCGAGGTGTCCATTAAACGTTGTAGAGCCAAGAATGCTTAACTTTACTCCACTAATGATAGCATGTGCAAAAAGCCGATTCAAAAAGAGTGTGCACTTTAATATTCTTAAACTTCTGTTAGCACACGCGAATGTTGATGTCAATTTCAAAAATAAAGAGTTAAATGATGCATCTTTGTTACACTGTGCGGCTTTAAACAGTTCAGTTGCTGCAACTGAAATTCTTCTAAACTGCAAACAGATAAACGTCAATATTCAAGATGTGCATCTAAATACTCCTCTTTACATAGCCTCAGAAAATAATTGTGTTTCAATAGTGAAAATAATGTTGAAAAGATTTGACATAGAGGTTAATTTGAAGTGTCAGAAAGGGAACACTGCACTCCATGTTGCTGCAAACAAAGGGCACACAGAAATAATAAAGCTTTTCCTTCGTCGAAAAGACTGTGCGCTTAACCAGGGCAATAACAAAAAAGAGACACCACTTCATCAAGCGGTAAATCGGGACCAAGTCAATGTGGTTAAAATATTACTTAACGATGAAAGATGCGACTTAAATTGCACAGATTGTTATAACGACACGCCTCTTATTTCAGCTGTCACTCTCAGTGATAGTGAAATTGTAAAGCTTCTCATGGAACACAAGTGCGATGTCAATCGAAGAAACAATGATGAGGTAACCGCACTGTATACAGCTGTTGAGTTGCGAGAAACAGAAATAATAGCATTATTGCTTGCAGATGAAATGTGTGATGTGAATTTGCAGAGCAGCGACAAAAACACACCCCTTCACAGAGCTTCAATATACGCGGCTTCGTTTGACAAACAATGTAATTATATTTTACAATTACTGATGGAGCGTCCAAACATTTCAAAAAGTCTTACATCAATCAATGATGAAGGAGAAAGTGTTATCACTGCGTTTCTCGAATCAGGATCGAAACGGTATATGTTCAAAGAACACAATTACTTAAAACAGTCAGCGGATATTCTTTTCACAGCGGAAGCTATTATGGCAGTACCGCACACATTAGCTATGGCAGTAGAAATCGGATCGTACGAGATATGCAGCAAAATGTTACAGAAAGCACCGCTCTGTGTCAACAGCTCATTCTCTGACAATGAAACAGCACTGCATTGTGCGATAAGAATAGAATCGTATCAAAAGTGCAAGCTTTTGGATGAATACGGGGCAGATTTAAACCTCACATGGAATGGTCAAACAGCACTTGATTATGCAATTTCATGCAACAGCAAACCACCAATTCTCGGTCTCCTATCAAAAGATGTCAACATATTAGAACTAAGAAAGAGCATTCTAAGGAACTGTTTTCAAAATGAAACACCACACGCATGTTCCAAGCGCCTTGGTATGGAGAATTGGGTTAGGTGTATTGCAAGAGAAGATGCGTACAAAAAGCAGCAAAATATTTCCAAGGTTGGTGGAGAGCAATATTTTAGCAAACGTCCAAAGGCACAGTCGTTTCCTGGAGCCGACAAAAGTCTGTGGTTAACAAGTAATAAAGCAAGCACATGGAACCTTGTGAAGAAACAAACCAGCCCAAATCTCCCTCTTAATTATGATGAGGTGAAGGCAGACATTTTCAATAAGCATTTTCTAACAACTGAACTCGTATTTACAAGTCAAACTCCCAATACGGTTAGAGAGAGCAGACAATTAACTGAAGCTGTACTGAATGTTTTGAAAAAAGTGTCTTTAAATATATCAAAATCTGAAGATGCACATTTTGCCTTCCGAACGCTTCTTTCTGGCAGGTTACACGAAGGTACTAAAACGTTCGCACCTAATGAAGTTGACATAGTGTGTGATTTTATTCACACCAAAACTCTGAAATGCATTTATCTGATTGATGAACCAGAAGAAGAACCCATTCGAGTGAAACTTCCATCACCATGGTCTGACGTATGTCATGAGATTGATGGAGAGCATTTCATTGCTCCTGGTAGGCTTCTCGTTCGTTTTTACCAGATTATTAATAGGGAGATTCAAAGACTAGCAGAAGAGAATGTGTCGTTTGGACGTATTTACCTTAATCCATACGCGCTAAGACTAACAAACAAGATCTCATGCCTTCAACTTTTATGGAAAGGAGTCTTGTACCCAGAGTTAATTGTATACGTCGACATTGTTCCATGTTTCTTCTACCAAACACTCCAAAGCAAATTGTTTGATTTTCTCAAAGAAGAAGTGCATGGTAGACACGCGATGGCGAAATGCTCACGCCGAAAAGTAAATGATAAAGTCAATTTTGATATTTCCACTTCAAGGTCGTACAGAAGTATCATGAATTCACTGCCACTACATCTGAAACAGGCATATATTGTAGCCAAAGCGCTTCGAATAGCAAACGTGTGTTATCCATCAAATATATCTACCTTGGAATTAAGCGAATCAATAAATTCCGAAGACTTCATTACGTCACATATATTGAAGATGGCTTTGTTTGAACTTCTGAATGACGAGTACAAAAAGAAAGGACAACTCCACGCAGAATTTTTTAACGGCGGTGTATATGACTGGGCGGACAAAATCTACGCCATGCTTGAAGACATGACAGAAACAGGGAGGTGGTTTAAGGGAAACAGTACAGCAGAAAATAGTGATATATGCAGGTGCCATCAGGAACGAGAATATGCATACGCTATTTGCTGTATGAAAAAACGGGTTATTCTTTGCCTCTGTGCAAGTATCAGAGAATGGCTCCATATACACAAAGATTACTTGGAGCATCTGTATTATGGGAAACACGTAGTTTTTTCCAGATCGAAAGAGCAACCCGAGGATGAATGCTTGAAATATAACTGTTTATTTCTGCGAAAATAAAATATATCTAATAAATTAACATTAAACAAAGTATAGTTGTGTTTCGATCTTTTAATTGCTTATATTATAGTATTTTAAACAAATATTGCTATTAAGTCCCTTTATTTACGTTGTTTAAGAAAAGAAACATCAGGTAAAAAACTCGTAAGAAAAAAAAAACTCATAAGAAACTGTTTGATTGAGTAATTGTCCTTACGAGCTTAAGGTATTTTCGTCTATTTACGTTATTTAAGAAAAAATCAGGTAAATGCCCATAAGATATTGTTTGAGTAATTGTCCTTAAGATTTTAAGGTATTTTCCTTAACTGCAAGAGGCATATGTCTTAAGATGATCAACTTGCTGCATCAGAGCAGAGCCTACATCATTGTGATAACCACAATGGGAACGAACAAAGGAATTTTCAACAACTGTAATTGATGTTTTCGAATAAAATCGAATGAGGCCAGGAGGTGTAACATTTGTTATTTCATATTGGTGCGCGCTAATAAAAACCACAAGTTAAGTTGCTTTATCGTAAAAAATATTCCTAAGCCAAGCATCTCACACATTTCAGGGGGTGAATATGCAATCTCTAAAGGAACGAAAAAGTGCTATCTAATGATGCAATATAGGGTTAGATCATGAGCTGGTTGATTTATATTGAATTCGGGCACTCGTGGAAAGCCTGTGCACAAATCAAACAGCGGTAAGTTCAATGGCCTTCCACAAGTGTGCGAATCTATTACAAACCACACTTGCATCATGGCATATCGATATTAGAACACAAACATACAAAATCGTACCTTAGACAGCCAGACCAGAAATAGATTCTTTTTGTCTGTCAGGTGCCCCCTCTACTGTGATGGCGCCTATGTGTTATATAGCAAATTTCCTTTAGGAAAACAAAAAAAGGGTTTCTTCACAAAACCTTTGTCAGCGTCACGTTGGCTTATACCGATGACGTTCTAATGAATATGACGAACGGTTAGATAACGCAAACCGTTCGTCATATTCATCAGAATATGACGATGTGGTATTTCCCCTACCAAATGAATTGCCATGGTTAAAGGTAAATACATTCTGTCGCAAACCAACTCAAGTTAGAAATGATTTTCCGTAAAATATATTGCGAGGTGTCTGAGGACCAGACATATTCAATGTGTGCCTCGTCTGTGTCCTTACCTATCGCTGTAGAATTGAGTACCTCCTCTCTCGTCCCTCTAACTAACAAAACAGATGTAAAAGCATACATTGTAAATAAAAAATTCAAACTTATTAAAATTTTTAGTTAAAAAATGGATACCTGTTTAATTATTTAGAATTAAAACATAAACAAGATAAATTTCTTTTGCAAAAATTGGAAACAATCCGTCAGGGTAGAAACACTTAAAATTGTTCTCATCTGCGGGATTGATCACCACTTCCATATGGTTCTCTTCACAGAAAATTCCGCACTTCTCCCAATCACAACCAGATAAAGAACAGTCAGTAGGAAAATTGGCTCACCACCAAAAGGTATTTTATAAGCCACAAAAATATTAATTACTAATGCAAATAAATGCATAAACTAGAGCGGCATTTGTATGCCAGTTATAACACCAATACGGTGACTTCACTCCCCCAATCCATCTTGCTCAAGTTAATGATCATTACATCAACTGTTACTGTTTGTTCTCTCAAAGCAGACTATGCCCTTAAGCTGTATGCGTATGACAGCTGTTAACTAGAGCGGCCAGTGCACACAAAACATAAGAGTACATACTAATATCACACTTTCAATCGACACCTATTATTTTTTTTGTTTTTGTAAACAAAAACAAATGTCTTCCCGACTAAACCCATCATTCACCAGTAACCATTTTCCATTTTTCTTCCGACAGTCCTTTCACAAAGTTCTATTTGAACAAGTGTATACTATTTTCAGAATAATAAGAAATTTCACCTTATATAAATGAATCCCATGTGTCCAGTAGTCCGGTTGTGTATCAGTCCTCGTTTTTAAACAAGTTTAGGCTCAGGTATTTTATCTTTGTTTATATGCATAGGTTTATTGTTCATGCTTACACCTTTGCACTACTACCGTATCACGTGATCAGATTTGAATGATTCGGGGAGTTCTGAATAAAGTCACCAAAGGAGCAAGACGTCTCGTTCTCTATCTGCCTTTACGAAGACATAACAATCTTGGTCTAGGAGATGGTCACTAAACAGGTTTTACTGTACATCTTTTTGTCCGATTCCAGATGGTGGTCGCTAAAACAGGTTTTACTGAACGTCCTTTTTATCCTGGTAGTGAAGTTGGTCATTAAGTAGTTTTACTGTACGTCCTTTGTTTATTCGGGTTGAAAGGTCCGATTCCAGATGGTGGTCGCTAAAACAGGTTTTACTAAACGTCCTTTTTATCCTGGTATTGAAGTTGGTCATTAAGTAGTTTTACCGTACGTCCTTTGTTTATTCGGGTCTGAAAGGTGGTCAAGAACGTAGGTTTTACCGTACGTCTTGTTATCCGAAACTGGAAGTTGGGCACTACAAACAGGTTTTACTTTACGTCTTTATATCCGGATCTTGAATGTAGCAGTTACAAATAGGTTTACCGAAAGTATTTTTGCTAGCTTAACCAATCCCCTCTCCCTAGCTATCTAATCTAGGTATGACTCTAAAGGCAACCTTAACCATTTTAGCCAACGTTACGGTAAGGGTTTGTACACTAAGTGTAGGTACAGCCAGGTATACCTTGTCTTCGTACATTCCCATCCGCCAAAAAGCACTAGAAAGACATTCTTCATAACTGTGCTACACAAAACTCACCTCGGTGGGAGAGAAGAAGGCATTTTGGTGTCAAAATATTGCGCTGTTTGCCATAACAGAATGTATTAGATGATCCACTTTAAAAGTGAAAGCTAGTCCCAGGTACTGCACAGACATTGCGAGCCGTTAAGTAATTACTCCCATATATGGAACAGCTTGGCAGCCAAATGAAAACACGCTAATAGCTGTAGATGCTAATGGCTAATAGCTGTTACGTACAAAAAGGCCAATCACTGGAAATCTAAGAAAAGATCGATAATTGTGCAGCCAATGTTTTCAAGTATATTTAAAGAATGCAGGAACATTGGAGAATCTTCTATAAAACGCTGAGATCACAGGCGTAGCTAATAACTATCCTTAATTAACAAAAGAGCCAGAAAAACGGGGAAACAGGGGGGGGGGGAGAGAGGGGGGAAGGGGGTGGAGCGTTAAGTCGATCCGAGTTTCCGCTATCGAGATATTTTTACCCGATGACGTCCGGGTACATTGGTCAGAATCTTTCGGACCTACCAAGCAACATTCCCACCACGTTTCAACTTTCTCCGATGTTCAGCGGCTGCGAAATGTACACCTTTCAACGTTATGACGTCATACCGCCTTTCTTCATTTCTACACCCTTCAAAAGTTGACAGAACTCTCCGTTTGATCCAAGTAACACCCATACAACATTTGAAGTCGATACGAGAGATTTTGCACAAAAGATTTTGTTCACAATTTATACTTATTTTACGTGATGACGTGATACGCCGCACCTACTCCTTGTACTCGCGATGGGGAAAAATTGACAAAATGGCGGAGTTTTGAAAATTGGCACTGTACTTAGCGCATATACGGCAGTTTCGCGCGCCTACAGGCCACATTAGTGCATGGATTCGTTTCAAATTTTGCACACGGCTTCTCTGGACCCTTCCGCAGTGCAGTGACCAAGAATTTTCCGGATCGGAAAAAAATTGACAAAATGGCGGAGTTTTGAAAATTGGCACTGGACTTAGCGTATATACGGCAGTCTCACGCGTCTACAGGTAACATTAATAGACAGATTCGTTTCAAATTTTGTACACGGCTTCTCTGGAGCCTGCCGCAGTGCAGTGATCAAGATCGGAAAAAATTGACAAAATGGCGAACTTTTGAAAATCGGCACTGGATTTAGCATATATATGGCAGTCTCACCCACCTACAGGCCACATTAATAGATGAATTCGTTTCATATTTTGTACACGGCTTCTCTAGACCCTTCCGCAGTGCAGTGACCAAGAATTTTCCGGATTGGGCATAAATTGACAAAATGGCGGAGTTTTGATAATTGGCACTGGATTTAGCGTATATACGGCCGTCTCACGCGCCTACAGGCCACAAAAAAGGATGGATTCGTTTGAAATTCTGCACACGGGTTCCCTGGGACCTTTCGCAGTGCAGTAATCAAGAATTTTACGGATGGGACTTGACAAAATGGCGGATTTTTCAAAATTGGCGCTGTACTTAGCGTACCTAGGACAGTCTCATGCGCCTACTGGTTAATGGATTGATTCGTCTAAATGTTAGACACTACGTCTACCTATCCTTCCACTTTTAAATTTTGCGTAGTCAACACGCAACAGCCTTACACAAACCATCCCCCCACGTGGGATAGACGTACTTCTCGAGACGTAGTCAAGGGTAACGTGCGCTAAAAGTTGAAAGAACCGTCCGACCTATCCATGGAATGAACAGCTCAAGTTTAATTGAAGTCGATCCGACATTTCTTTCTCGAGATATCTTGCACACAAGATCGTGTTCAAAATATACACATATTTTACGTGATGACTTCATACGCCGCACTAACCTGTTGTACTCGCGACAAAATTTGACACAATCTTTCGGACCTGCGAAGCAACAATCCCACCAAGTTTGAACTTTCTCCGATGTTTAGCGTCTGAGAAATTTCGCACACAAAATTTTTACGTAATGACGTCATACGTCTTCCATTATAACGTGCGTAAAAAGTTGATAGAACCGTCCGATCTACCCAAGGAATAAACAGATCAAGTTTGAAGTCGATCCGACTTTTCGTTCTCGAGATATCTTGCACAAAACATTTTGTTCACAACAGACTGACGCACATACACACACAGAACGTACAAACACTATATGTCTCCCCTTGGTCAGGAAGACATAATGAGTGAGTTTTGCTGTCAATTTCTTCCTGTAATTTTTAATTAATTTTTATTTCAAAGTATTTTTTTTCAGAAAGGTAGTTTAACAAAGTGGTGCTCTAGTGAAGCTAACGGAAGTGATTGCGAATTATCTAGATGGGTTTTTCTTAACACATAGCATTTGAAGCATTGCCTGTCATTTGAGCTATCGAAGCAAGTGGCCAGGCGACTGAAGGAACATCAGACAGTAGTACATTGTGATTTTTTTTTTTGCAATTTTACCTTTTTAGGACAATTTTGGCTGATTTTGGTCAAATCGCCAAACAAAATAAAAGCCCGGCGTGGGAGCTTGAGGGGAACATTCCTGTTAAATTTCCACGCAATCGGGCCGGATTTGTGGCAACTGTAGGATTTTTTTTAGTTTCCCGAAATTTTGCAATATTTTGGCCAAATTGCCAATAAAAAATACAAGCTTTGTGGAAGATTATCCAGGCAATATTCCTGCCAAATTTCACAACAATATAGAGCGTGGAATGTTATCTATAATGTAGCCATCTGTTGCTAGTAAAGTCCCAAAAATGAATTCAGATATCTCACTATTTCGAGATTGGTATTTTTAAAATCACGATTTTCAGCAATATTATGGTAACTTTCAAAGAGGAACCGAGCAGGGATGCTTTGTTCAGTAACGTGAGATGGAAACATGAACCCCACTCAGTCACACGGACGGTACCCTTGTGACATGGCAACATGAAGACCACTTAGCCAAACGGGCGGTACCCCTGTGACATGGAAACATGGAGCCAACTTAATCACACGGACGGCATCCCTGTGTCATGGAAACATGAACCCCACTCAGTCACACAGACGGTTCCCCTGTGACATGGAAACATGAAGACCACTTAGCCGAACGGACGGTACCCCTGTGACATGGAAACATGGAGCCAACTCAATCACACGGACGGTACCCCTGTGACATGGAAACATGGAGCCAACTTAATCACACGGACGGCATCCCTGTGTCATGGAAACATGAAGCCCACTCAGTCACACAGACGGTACCCCTGTGACATGGCAACATGAAGACCACTTAGCCGAACGGACGGTACCCCTGTGACATGGAAACATGGAGCCCACTCAATCACACGGACGGTACCCCTGTGACATGGAAACATGAACCTCACTCAGTCACACAGACGGTTCCCCTGTGACATGGCAACATGAAGACCACTTAGCCGAACGGACGGTACCCCTGTGACATGGAAACATGGAGCCCACTCAATCACACGGACGGTACCCCTGTGACATGGAAACATGAACCCCACTCAGTCACACAGACGGTTCCCCTGTGACATGGAAACATGAAGACCACTTAGCCAAACGGACGGTACCCCTGTGACATGGAGACAGGGAGCCCACTCAATCACACGGACGGTACCCCTGTGACATGGAAACATGAACCCCACTCAGTCACACAGACGGTTCCCCTGTGACATGGAAACACGAAGACCACTTAGCCAAACAGGCGGTACCCCTGTGACATGGAAACATGGAGCGCACTCAATCACACGGACGGTACCCCTGTGACATGGAAACATGGAGCCCACTCAATCACACGGACGGTACCCCTGTGACATGGAAACATGAACCCCACTCAGTCACACAGACGGTTCCCTTGTGACATGGAAACATGAAGCCCACTCAGTCACACAGACGGTTCCCCTGTGACATGGAAACATTAAGAGCACTTAGCCAAACGGACGGTACCCCTGTGACATGGAAACATGGAGCCCACTCAATCACACGGACGGTACCCCTGTGACATGGAAACATGAAGACCGCTTAGCCAAACGGACGGTACCCCTGTGACATGGAAAAAATGAACCCCACTCAGTCACACAGACGGTTCCCCTGTGACATGGAAACATTAAGAGCACTTAGCCAAACGGACGGTACCCCTGTGACATGGAAACATGGAGCAGAACTCAATCACACGGACGGTACCCCTGTGACATGGAAACATGAACCCCACTCAGTCACACAGACGGTATCCCTGTGACATGGAAACATGAACCCCACTCAGCCAAACTGACGGTACCCCTGTGACATGGAAACATGGAGCAGAACTCAATCACACGGACGGTACCCCTGTGACATGCAAACATGAACCCCACTCAGTCACACAGAAGGTTCCCCTGTGACATGGAAACATGAAGACCACTCAGCCACACGGACAGTACCCCTGTGACATGGAAACATGAACCCCACTCAGCCAAACGGACGGTACCCCTGTGACATGCAAACATGAACCCCACTCAGTCACACAGAAGGTTCCCCTGTGACATGGAAACATGAAGACCACCCAGCCACACGGACAGTACCCCTGTGACATGGAAACATGAACCCCACTCAGCCAAACGGACGGTACCCCTGTGACATGCAAACATGAACCCCACTCAGTCACACAGAAATTTCCCCTGTGACATGGAAACATGAAGACCACTCAGCCACACGGACAGTACCCCTGTGACATGGAAACATGAACCCCACTCAGCCAAACGGACGGTACCCCTGTGACATGGAAACATGGAGCCCACTCAATCACACGGACGGTACCCCTGTGACATGGAAACATGAACCCCACTCAGTCACACAGAAGGTTCCCCTGTGACATGGAAACATGAAGACCACTCAGCCACACGGACAGTACCCATGTGACATTGAACACAGTTAAACGCGGTACTGCTTTATTACGTTTTATGTTATATACTAAGTATCCTGCAACAACAGACTTAAAGATGGTATAAGCTCATACCGCATCCTCATTCATGACGTCATACTTATAACACGTTTCACACAATCAGAACTTAGTACTAACAGAGGAATTAGCCCGGCTCTGACAATCGCATCCCGGTCAGTGTGATTACGGAAAAATAAACAACCTACATTACACCCATAACACTCAAATAAATAGGCCTTTTCTCTGAAGTTTTAATTATGTTTTAATTATGTCAGCTGGGAGGACTAAGATGCAATATTAGTTGAAATATTTACACAAGCTCTCAACAGTGAGAAAAGTTACAAAAACCTTAATTTTCAGAACACTTTTTTATGTTTTGAAACGGGCTTTTTTCACAAACCAAAACAACTGGAGGACAACCGTCAGAATTGTTCGCGTGTGTCGCAGGGATAGGGGGTGAAGGGAAGGAGAGGGTTGTTTTGAATGTGATACAATCCATCCGAGGGCTGGGGGCGGATTTGAGGGAAAGCTTTGTTCTGACACAGATATTCCACCCACAGCCGAAGCTCAATGAGCAGACATAAAGAGAAATACACCGTCACACAGACACGCACGATTGCTGGATATGCTATTTCGACTCCGTGCGGCCTGTATGAGCTCGTAGTAAAATTCTCTCATAAACGGGTTATCGATTGTAAATCTGCACCGTCCAAATGCCAATACACGCGTCTGTGAAGAAAAACATGGCGGAAGAAAACAAAAATACTCACTTTTCGGGACAGGACTATAGCCTGATAAGAATACAATACAGATGAATCACAAACACTTAAGTTTAACAAAACAATACATAAATGTTACAGAACGAAGACAGCAAAGCCCCGACCGATCAGGAAAAGAAAATCCAAGATTGCGGCCACTGTGACCTTGAAATTGGGTCAAGGTCAAAATAACAACAATGTGCACCTACCCACCAATGTAGGTCATCTATTTAACAAATACCGTATCAATGCCAAGGGTTTTTCGTGTCAGGCCAAACGCGGTTGTGGTTTCTGATACAATTATATTCATGGAAACATTTTTTGCACTCCTTTGCGATGTTTTCTGTCGCATAGTTAACGTCGTTACGGTAATATCAAGTACACACTTTTGATAATGAGTAGCGTGACGACATCGAGTGGTGAGTAAGGCTGTGCGTCTTTATTAGTCATTTTTTTCTTTCTACGTGTAACTGCCATCATGAAATAAAATTGCGATACTGTGTGTTCTGCAGATAACAAGTTCAGGTCAAGAAGACTGATGAACATTAACCCCGCCGGTCGGCGATATTTTAAAAATTGTTTTTATCCAAAATATTAGATGCAGAACATTTCTTCATTCTGGTACACCTGGCATTGACTAGCATTCCTGTTTCGTTTACACCATCGGACACTCACGTTACCTCTTCACATATAGTGCCCATTCTGAAATGATTCGGAAGGAAAATACAAGGGCAAAAGAAGCTCGGACAACAAGACAATTTTCTCATATTTTGCCAAATAATTTCGTACGATTTCAAAAACCTAACGAAATACCATTTAAAGATGTTAGCCGCAAACTGAGCGGCCAGTGTAAACAAACACAGTACAGGCTTACGTAACACACTTTCAATCGACACTTATTTAGTTTTTTGTTTATTGTAAATAAAATCAAATGTCTCTCACCATCTAAACCCATAATTCCAACATAACCAGTTTTCCTTTTTTCTTATTACTGAAATAAGTATTCTTTTCTGCAAAGATAATCATAATTCATTGCAAAATCCGAAAATAAACACAACTAGATGGTGGTCACTAAAACAGATTTTACTGTACTCCTTTTTTATCCACGTCTAGAAGGTGGTCGCTAAAACGGGTTCTACTGTACGTCCTTTGTATCCGGGTTCGGAAGGTGGTCACCACATCAGTTTTACTGTGCGTTCCATTGTTACCGTACGCCTTTTTATCCGAATCTAGGAGGGGTCACGTCAAACAGGTTTTGCTTTACATTCTTTTATTCGGGTCTTGAAGGTGGTCGTTACAAGGTTTTACCGCAGTCCTTTCTATCCGGGTCTGGAGGTGCATCACCAATTCCCGGGGAAGAGAGTGGAGGGGTATTGGTGACATCATAACCTCTGTAAATTTTCCATTCGAGTTTAATATTTTATTAAAACGGTCCGACTTATCCAAGTAATAAATACACCAAGCTTGAAGTCGATCCGACTTTCCGCTCTCGAGATATTTTGCCTAACAACAGATAATTTTTTACGTAATGACGCCTTTCTTAATTTCACCACATGCTTCAAAAGTCCACACAGCAGTCCAACTGATACAAAATAAAAGAATGCCCATCTTGTTAAAATTATCTGCATGTTTTACGTGATGACGTCATGTGCCGTTTTCGTTCGTTCTACTCACAACAAAAATTGACAGAATCTTTTGGACTACCAAGCTAAAAGCCAACAAAGTTTGAACTTTCTCCGGTGTTCAGCGGCTGAAAAATCTTACATACAAGATTTTCACGTAATGACATCAAACGCCTTTCTTAACTTCGCCACCTCCGTTAAAAGTTGATACAGAGGCCCAAGCGACCCAGGAATACTCACGTAAGATTTGAAGTCGCTATGACCTTCCGTTTTGGAGATATTTGCACAGAAGACCTTTTTTAAAATATACACATATTGAGCGAATCTTTCGGATCTACCAAGCAACAATTCCACCAAGTTTTAACTTTCTTCGATGTTCAGGGTTGAGAAATCTTACATGTAAGATTTTACCGTAATGACGTCATACACTTTCCTTAATTTCGCTACATACCTTAAAAGTTGACAGAAGCGCCCGACTGACCCAAGGAATACCTATATAAAATTCGAAGTGGATACGACTTTCTGTTATCGAGATATTTCGCAAACAAGCTCTTGTTCAAAATATATAACGTCATTAGCCGCATTCCTTCGTTCTACTTGCGACAAAATGTGACAGAACCTTTCGGACCTACCAAGCAACAATCCCACCAAGTTTGGACTTTCTTTAATGTTCAGCGGCTGAGAAATTTCGCACCCAATTTTTTACGTAATGACGTCATACGCCTGATCTAATATTACAACATGCGTCAAAAGTTGAAAGAACCCACTGACCTAACCAAAGAATAACCAGATCAAGTTTGAAGTCTCGAGATATCTTGCACACAACATTTTGTTCACAATAGACTTGCACACATACATACACACACAGAACGTACAAACACTATGCCTCCCCTTGGTCAGGGAGATATAACCAGTACCTGCAGCTCCATTAAACTTAACCAATTTACAAATTTTTATTCACAACACATTTGGTAAAAAAAAACTGTTGCATGACTTCGCTACATCCTGCAATCTGATTGGCCGATTACGAACTCAACAATTTTTCATTTATGACAAGAACGCAGGAGTCAAGGAACACGATAACCAAAATGCCAGTTACGTAACAAAGCATATGTGGCTTTGTTTCAGGTCCACATGAAGATACTACCATTGGCCAGATACGAAAACGCTGACCCGCAGGTCAACCTTTCCCACTGCTCAATAATACTTCATGTTGACAGAAATAATAAGGCAATCTCTGTTAAATATGTATCTGGAAGATTGATGCGCCAGTTTGTCTTCTTTCTAGAGCACAGCCGTGCAGTATTTCACTGCAATAACTCCCCACAACAACACCCCAACCCCCCCCCCCCCCAACCCCCGGTCCCCAAGACAACAACAAGATACTAGTCTCCACTAACCACAAAAACGAATATTAGTCTGTATTATTCAATAAGCAGACTGCTTTAACTGTACAGGTTTTTTGACACCTTATCATTGATTACTCTTACGATGGTCACATCAAAGTTGATTAATAATTTCCATTTAAAAATACTGATTTCAACTTTCTTGACTGGTTTTTAAACGCACCCAACACAGATATAAGGACTTACTTATAATGAACAATAATTTTTCGGCCAGGCAACACTTACAGCCTACTGGTGAATAACTATGGGCTACACACAAGGGGGGAGGGGGGCAGGGGAGGGGGGAGATGGGTCAGTGATGGGCTTCCATTCTCACACCGAAGTTCTTATAGAGAAAAAAAATCAGTTTTACTATTACAGAGTAATAAGCGAAAAATTAAATCAACTGTGCTGGATTTTGAACAGGGGTGATTATAGATGTCAAATTCGAATGCAAGGAAGTCACTAAAGCACTTGATTCAGGAAATGTACACAAAAAAAAAATCAATACAACTGAAAAATTTATCAGGTATTATCCAATAGAAATTTGATCAGCAAAACTAGAAGTTGGCGGGACGATGTGGTGTGGAACTCCATATGAATGCCAAGCCAGAAATTGATAAGTGGGCTACATTATGCTTGGTCTTCGTGAATTTTAACTTCATTATCTATTACTTGTCACGTCCAGAACAAGGTCCAGAATCAAACTAAAATTCAGACCGAAGCACGGTCTTTATGGGTCAATTTATAGTCTAATATTACTCTGTGGTTGGCGTTTTGTTCTGCAGAAAACTGGACAATATGGGAAACAGTTTTGGCTATTGCTAAAATTTCTGAACAGGCAATGCATAAAATTAACCTTGTTGATAAAATTTAATGGACACCTGTCTCACTTTCGATAAAATCCGACCGACAATCTAAAATGGCTATCTTTTGGTATTAGCCTTAAGCACGAGCAAGCCAGGTATGAAAAAAAAAATACGTGTCAACTTTGGTGTTGTTTTATCACGTTTTTCTACAGTTGTGTCAACAAGCGAAATTTGACGGGCAAAAAGGCGATACCCCCTCCCACCCACTGCCCCATAGGCCTTTCGGCCATGAACTATCAACCTTATGTTTTAAATTTTGGTTTTGAAACGACAGATTTGAGGGATGATTTTTTATGTCCTGTAGCATTTTTCTTGCATATTTTTATACTAATACCACCGCTAGAATTTGGTATAGAGCTTGAGCAAAGCCTGCCAGTGTCATCTGCACTCCTCTCCCCTGTGCTATCATCGAACCTAGAATCGCCCGGCACTGTAGAATCACTCCGCCTTGCAGGACTATTTGACTCAGCGGAGTCATCAGAACCCTCAGCAGTGCGAACAGTTTCGTCCGGTTTTTCCTCTTCTTGTGAAGACCCATCCTGAGGAGTAACACCAGTTTGCTTTGAATCACTAACACTTGAATCACAACTCTGCTTCCCGTCCGAATCTGACTTCTCCGTCTCCATGGCCACGGCGTCCTTCACGACATGGGCTAGAAGTCCCGGCGGATTAAGGTGCGACTGCGGACTGTGTGAGTCATTACTAGATGCCTTGTCCGTACGATCCGGGGAACCAGTAGTGAGGGGTGCACCGACCCTTTCCCTGCCAGGCAAGTCCTCGCTTTGGGAAGAATTCAACGACATGGATGACTCATTTGCCACTGACGTATGAGCACTTGTTTCCGCATTCCTATGACAAGGACTCGTTTCTGAAGTCCTGTTGTGGGGACTTGTTTCAGCAGTGCTATGATGGGGACTTGTTTCTGAAGTATTGTTATGGGGACTTGTTTCCGCAGTGCTATGATGCGGACTTGTTTCTGAAGTCCTGTTATGGGGACTTGTTTCCGCAGTCCAATGATGCGGACTTGTTTCTGGAGTCCTATGATGGGGACTTGTTTCAGCAGTCCTGCTATGGCTACTTGTTTCCGCAATCCTATGATCCGGACTGCTATCCACAGCCCTGCGTTTTGATTTATGATCACGTGATTTATGTTTGTCTTTCTTGTGCTTTCTTTTCCTGTGTCGTGAGCCCTTTGGACTTTTCAAATCTCCAGAGCGTGACCTTGGCGATCGGTCACGTGATTGAGTTTTTGAGTCGGATATCCGATCACGGCATCTGGATCTACGCATGTACTCTGGCGACTTTGATGACCGGTGACCCCTCCATGACATTCGTTCTCTTGACGTTGACCTTGACTCTCGGCCATCCACGTGTGACCTTGACCTCTCACCACCAGCTTTCAGCACGTATTTTTCATGATGGTATAAAAGCTGGTAGTCAGGAATCGTTGGCGGTGATTGGCCGCTCAAATGACGCCCTTCGGAAATAGAATCCCTGGAATTTGACCTTCCATTTCGTGACCTTAACCTTTCATCAGGCTCCCATGACGTTCCACCCAGCCTGCGTCTATTCCCCGTTTTACCACGTTCTCTCCGCTTTTTGGACCGTGGGGTTTCTGGATCAGCATAATGACCTGACCCATCTGGATCAGACAGCATGGGAATGTCTTCCAGCCAGTTGTGCACTGCGCCATACAGGTCTGACCTCTCTCTGCTGCGCCCGGATTCCCTTGTAGGCATCTGTGCGATTCTATAAATAGCCATAACACATATCATTGTCAAAGCTTGGCGTATTTCGAGTGGTTCTAAGACGTATCCAAAGCAGAAAAAAGCTGATTTAATATTTTTTTTATCGTACTGCCACATTTATGAGCGTGAGAAATGTAAGCACCTTTGTTTATTAAATGATTTTTGTTGTTATTCGCTACGCGCTATACCTGCAGTACTTTTTAATAGATGTGTTAATGAACGGTTGGGATTAATACAGAATACACCGTGATGTAAGTGAAACAAAGTCAAGAGAATAGTGGAGCTGAAATAACATTAACCTCACAACGACAGTCACATTATTGAATTGAAAGTTACATGGAGTTACAGAAGTGCACAACACAAAAGGACCGATTTCGGAACAAAACTACTGACCACAGCCCAATTGAAACCAGCGAGAAGTCCCACAGAAACAGTAGATATTTACCTGTTTGAGGGTCTCCAGTCTGTGCCTGAAGCCGACTCAGGGGAGCTAATAGTGACCGTCCTGTTCCGCAGGCTCACTGTGGGCGGAGAGATGAGTGTGATGACGGGCGATGACGTAGCCGTGACGTCCACCGTCAGCGCCTCGTGACGGCGACGTCGCCTTTCTTTGCGCTCTTTTCTGCCACGTTTATTCTTGGATTTCTTCTCTCGGTGTTGTGACGTGAAGCCGGAATCAAGCCGGTCTCGTGACCTCTCGCGACCGTCGTGAGGTCTCGTTCCGTCGCGACTTTTCCTTTCCTTCCTTCCCGACGCTCCAGACTTGGAACTCCTTCTTTCTTGCTCATCATCCGAGGACAACGGGATTGGTGACCGTTCGTTCCAGGGCTTTTCGAACCCAGTGACCATCAAATCACTGCTGTGACTCGAAGCAACGGTTCCCACCGAAGCCGCCTCCGAATCAATGGTTTCTGCCGACGACCGGGACCGCTCTCTTCTGCGACCTCGTGCTGACCAATCCGTCGAGGGACCTGGGACAGGCTGTCCAAAATTGCTTTCCATGATGCTTCGAAATAGCGATGGGACATCCCACAGTGAGGAGGTGCTTGGGAGGGGGCTTTCCCAGCCAGATGTGGCTGTGCCGGCTACATTTACCACATAATCATCCACCATGCTAGCAAAAAGGCTATCATGCGAGGAACTGCGTGGCACTCTGGCTGGAGCCCGTGGCGGTGTTATGCTGGACCCACCGCCAGACGCCCCGCGCCCACCGCCAGACGCCCCGGGCCCCCCGCTCGAGTCTTGTGTCGGGTCAGAGGTGGCAGCTGAAGTCGACGGCCGCACCTCTTCATCGTCCGAATCGAGGACAATAACACCAGTATCTATGACAACGGGATCCATGGATATGGAATTGTTCACCAAATCTACCATCGTAGCGTACGGATTTTGGATGACGTCATCGCGGTCACTGTCACTACTCACTTCCTGAACGGGCGCACTGCGCGGGTCGGTGTACACTGCGTGCCTGTCATAAGCTATCATGTCATAAGGGGACCGCGCAAACGAATAGAACTCGTGCACAAAGTGATCAGTTCGGCGATCCAAGAACGAAGACACGTGTTGGCTGAATTCCTGGCTTTCTATGTCAAAGCGCTTAATTAGATCCAGTATCAACTCCAAGACAAATTGCACACGGTTCTCATTATTGCGTAACAGCACATTGAGTTCGCGATTCAGCCAGGGGACGAGTCGGTGGCAGCATGCTGGATTGCGGGTGAAGAACTGCGGCGTGACGTCACGATAGCGGAGCGCGCTGCCAGCCAGGCCCTGCACCTGCTCCACGCGCATGCCACGCTCGTAAACGCGCCTGCGGAAGGCCGAAGTGGCCGCCTGCCTCCCCTCGCGCCACAACGAGCGCGCCGTGGTGCGCGTGGGTCTCTGCAGCGAGTCGTCTCGCTGTCCCCGACCCTGCCTTCCTGCCCAATGCCCGACCATGGACGTCCGGTAGCGGAAGCGCCTGCCTGGATCCTCCGTGTGCCGCAGGTGGTACTGGTCGTAGTCCTCAATCGAGCGCACATTGTGGATGATGCTCTTGAAGGGCTGTTTACACAGCGGGCACACGGCCTTGACCTTTGACCACTCCAGCAGGCAGACAAAGCAGAACTGGTGGAAGCAGCTGTCGGTGAAGGACTTGTTTTCCAGCCCGCTCAGACAGATGGAGCAGTTAGCATCGGGCGTGGTGGCTCTCTCCGGAGACGCGTTGGAAGAACCTGCTTTATCGCCCGAGGTTTTCTCAGCAGCCGTCGAAGGAGATCCTTGTGCACTTGCTGTTTGTCCAAAATAATAATCAAATAAATAACTAGATTGGCCAGTGTTTTTTTTAAAACAAAAACGGATATGCCTCCCCCGCCCCCAATCAGTCACGTGGAAAAACTTCGCAGTAAACATTTCCACTACATATGGGTTCTTCTTGCCATGTTTCAGCCTAATCCAACAAACTGTTTCGGAGACATCGCAACAATTATGGCCAAAAAAGTTTACAATCAAAAATTGAAAAATTCACCAAAAATACATTTTCAACGGAAATGAAGAAAAACTTCGCAGTAAACATTTACACGTTTTGTGAGTTCTTCCTGCCAAGTTTCAGCCTAATCCGACAAACTGTTTCGGAGATATCGTAACAGTATGGCCCAAAAAGTCAAAATTCAAAAATAAAAAAAATCGCCAAAAATACATTTTCAACGGAAATGAAAAGAAACTTCGCAGTAAACATTTGCACTATATGTGTGTTATTCTTGCCACGTTTCAGCCTAATCCAACAAACTGTTTCGGAGATATTGCAACAATATGGTCAAAAAAGTTAAAAATCAAAAATTAAAAAATTCGCCAAAAATACATTTTCAACGGAAATGAAGAAAAACTTCGCAGAAAACATTTACACGTTTTGTGAGTTCTTTTTGCCAAGTTTGAGCCTAATCCAACAAACCGTTTCGGTGATATCGCAACAATATGGCCAAAAAAAGTTCAAAATCAAAAATTTAAAATTTCGCCAAAAAATACATTTTCAGCGGAAATGAAATAAAACTTCACAGTAAACATTTGCACTATATGTGTGTTGCTCTTGTCACGTTTCAGCGCAATCCAACACACCGTTTTAGAGAAATAGCCTGCAAAAGTGAAAAAAATGCACGAAAACCCCCCCCTATGTTCAAAAATTTGCCAAAAATAGATTTTTTGAGGAAACGAAAAAAAAAAATACCACGGGCATCACCTAGACGATGTACCCCAATATGTATGTATATTTTGAGAAAAATCGACTCATTAATTTGATAAGAACTCACTGCGGACAGACGGACGGACAGACGGACGGACGGACACACCAAATGCTATATATGTCTCCCTTAGGGGGAGACATATAAATAGAAATTATAGGCACTTCACATCCAATGAAAAGTCTATATATATGTTTCAAGAAATGTTAATGAGTAATCAGTAGAGGTGTGACGGTTCACCTCCGACTCGGTTCGATTCGGTTCGGTTCGTTTCAACAAAAATTTTCGGTTCGGTTCGGTTTTTTTCGGTTCGGTTCAGCAAAACCAACCGGTAGTTTTCTTTTCATATATATATATATATATACAATATATATATATATATATATATATATACAGTGAAACCCCGCTATTAGGGACAAAAAGTGACTGAATAATTTTGTCCCTAATGGCGGGGTGTCCCTAATTTCGAGGTCCTGTTCTATCTGAAAACTACAACTAAAATCTTTGGCTATATTTCTTACACTTTTCCCATCACTAGCTTTGATTATTTTAACTTTATCAGATAGCGCAAGTTCGTTCCGTTTTATTTTCACACCACCGATATTCAGACTTAACACCTTGTATAACACCTTAACTGAGTATAAAGACAATGAATTACTTGTTCTTTTATACGCATTTTAAAATACGGAGCACATGTCAATAGGGATTAGTCGTATAATGCTTCTCTCTTAAGCACACATCTTTTGTAATAAGCCCTACTGTCTTTACATGCACTGTGTTCAATATAATGTACTCAATACCCACAGTTAACAATAGAGAAAAAAACAAACACTGCCGATTAACAAGCTGATAGGGGTTGTTTACAGAACTTACAAAATATGTGGACCGCAATTTGACTGTCCACAATAGAGGGGTTGTTTTAAATGTATAACGGTACTTACGGTATAAAAAAGGTGTCCCTAATTCTGAATAGAGGGGTGTCCAAAATAGAGGGGTCTGGATATAACAGAACTCTATGGCGTTTTAAAACAGACTGAAAAATGCTGTCCATAATTCAGGGGTGTCCATAATAGAGGGGTGTCCATATCCGGGGTTTTACTGTATATATATATATATATATATATATATATATACATATATATATATATATATAACAAGCTATTATTTAAAATAAGAATATGTCAAGCAAATAAGAAACCCTGTTTTTTTTCAGAGCAATTGCTTATTGGCAATTATTAACTGACGTTATAGTAAATTATACGTAAAACCGTAAGCGAAAGTGATGTGTAAAATTTTTCTACTTTATTTAGTGGTCTTATATACACGGAATATACGATTTTCAATTTTCGGTAGTATATACACGGAATATACGACTTAACAACTTGATAATGTTCGGTCGTATATACATGGAATATACAACTCTCAATGTTCGGTCGTATATACACGGAATATACGACTTTTAATGTTCAGTCGTATATACACGGAATATACGACTTTCAATGTTCAGTCGTATATACACGGAATATACGACTTTCAATGTTCAGTCGTATATACACGGAATATACGACTTTCAATGTTCAGACGTATATACAAGGAATATACGACTTTCAATGTTCAGTCGTATATACACGGAATATACGACTTTCAGTGTTCAGTCGTATATACAAGGAATATACGACTTTCCAAATTGCGGTTGTGGTAAGGACGCAATATAATATGAATTTCGTCCAGGACTGAAATATTGATTTTTTACGTATATTACAATGACAGGTCTCAGTCGTATAACTGGTCCAGTGGCGTGGTTGATAGAGCGTGGGACTTCAAATCGTTTGGTCTGGGGTTCAAGTCCCATCGAGTCTTTTACTCGAACGTTAAAACTTTGCCATTTGACTGGGAAAGCCATGTTCAAAACTCATGAAACTCGTAGAAAACTATTTTAAAAATGATTTTGTTGATAATTCAGGCGCATCATGCTTTGTAGTTTTGGTATTTATTAAATTTTTAGGCATATAAATAGTATTTTTACGATTAAACGGATATTTAAAACGTGTGTTTTGGCGGTTCTGTGAAAACCAGAAGTAATTATAAACTATTTTAAATTCCATTTTAGATTTTTTAAATACGTTTTTTTTGTATTTCATATGCCGGGAATAACTAAAATGGGTATTGGAAAATATTACACGACATTTATTTTAGAAATTAAGACCGTTTTAAGGGGGAAATTTTAAGTTAAAATTATGGGTGATAATTCGTGATAGCTGGATTCGTGACCAGCTGAGGTTCTAATGTTTATCTTAATTTCTCGTTTAATTTACCAAATTACCTTTTCATGGTACGAATATAGTTACTAAATTTAATAATATTGTCGTTTTCAGCTGTGGGAGGTTTGAACAACGTCCCAAAACCTTTAAGAATCAAATGCATATTTAATGTTCGTATTTGAAAATGGCGGTTGTTTACATGTTGCCTTGGCAGATGAGTAGGAATTTATTCACAAAAATAGGGGAAAATGGCTAATTTTTAGCGTTTTGAATGTAGTTATTGGTGAAATATCAGAAAGTTGGTATTAAAATAATTGTTAAAGTTTTATATATTTCAAAGTAGTGTTTAGTGGTAAAAGTACTGGTAACGAAGTGAACTAGTTCGGGTCGTGGAGGGTTACGACTGTGTTGCTAGCGTTGTTTATGTTATTATTTATTATTATTATATTATTATACGTATTTATAATGCGCTTACAATGGATTTAACCCTAAGCGCAACAATAGCTAAAATACCAGTAATTACATACTTACTGAATAAAAGAATCATAACTTAAAAATATTGCATAACAGAAGAATCAGTGACTAGAAAAGTGTTTGTATACTGAATGAAATTTTGAACACTTTCACAAAAGTTGTTAAAACTGAAATGTCTCACATCAAATCCTTACAATTATAGTGACTAGATCGGCATATCACGGAACTAATTATAGTATGCTAGTCTAAAAAGATGAGTTTTTAATAATTTCTTGAACACTAAAATATCCTTTTCGATTCGCACTTCCAAAGGCAACGAGTTCCACAATCTCGGGGCTGCATTTTGAAATGCCCTGTCACCATAGCGCTGGTTAGTCCTATTCTCAACGAGTAGACTTTGGTCAGACGACCTGAGACGACGAGCTGGAACGTAAGGCGTAAGTATCTCTCTAATGTATGCTGGTGCTTGATTGTTAAGGGCTTTATACGTAATTAAGGCAACTTTAAACATGATACGTTGTACAATCGGCAACCAATGAAGAGCGATCAGTTTATCACGAGTGGACTCTTCATGCGACAGTTTTACCACACGAGCTGCATGATTGAGTATCCTTTGTAGCCGCCCAAGAAGACATTTCGGGACATTAATCAACAAACTGTTACAGTAATCCAAGCGGCTGATAATCAAAGCGTGGACTAGTGTCTTTGCAGCATGTTCCGTTAATCTGGGCCTGACGTCTCGAATCCATCGCAGGTAGTAATAGCATATGCGAATGACTGAGCTCACATGGGCCTCCAAAGTGAGAGATGAATCAATCATTACACCAAGTGCACGTGCAGTATCAGAGCGCGGAACACATTCGCTGTCCAAGTACAACTGATCGACCTCGATGAATTGCTCATTATACTTGCTTGCAATAATTAGAAACTCGGTTTTTTCTTTATTCAATTTAAGTTTATTAGCCTTCATCCAGGCTCCAATGTCGGTAATCACACCTTTAACCTCGGTAAGGTTTGCAAGCTGATCTGCTGACGAACGAGGATTGAAACCTCTCTCCAGTCCCGAATCATCTGCATAGAAATGATACACTATTTCTCGAGCCTTGATGAGCGGACCGAGTGGTTTGGTGTATTGAGAGTAACCTTTGGGGCCTATTTTGGATCCTTGTGGAAGTGCGCATTCTAAATAAATAGCGTCAGATCGAATACTACCAATCTTGACCCGCGCACTGCGATCGCATAAATAGGATGACATCCAGCCTAACGCAACGCCCTCGACACCGAAAGAGCGCTGTAACCGTTGAAGATAAATATCATGGTCTACTGTGTCGAAGGCGGCGGACAAGTCCAAAAATACCAGGTAGACTGCCTGTTTGTTATCAAGCTGGACCAGTAGGTTATTGAAAAGGCGAATTAGAGCTGTCTCTGTACTATGATACTTTCTGTAAGCAGATTGGAATTTCTCATCTAACTTGAAAATTTCTAAGTGGTGCACTAGTTGCTGGCAGATAACTTCTTCTATTATTTTGGAGACAAAGGCCAAATTTGACACAGGCCGATAATTTTTAGGAATTGTTTCGAGCCCGGGTTTTTTTAGAAGGGGTTGGACCAAAGCTTCTTTAAACTGAGTTGGAAATGTGGACGTAGATATTGACAGATTTACAATTCTTGTTATGATTGGGAGTAACTCATCTATACATTTCCTCAATAAACATGTAGGGATAGGGTCAGTGTCACATGACTTGGGGGCTGATTCCATTATAATTTTGTGTATGTCATCCATACTGAGTTCGCGGAAATGACATAAAGGGATTCCTTGAAAAGGACAGTCAAACGTGAAAGGATCAAGTTCGTCACACTCAAATGTGGCTCTGATATTGTCAATTTTGGATTTAAAGTATTCATTGAAATTGTTTGCTAGGGCAGCAGGAGAGTTTGTGTCGGGTAATGGATTTTGTCGTTCTTTATGCATAATTCCATGGACTGTTTTATACAGCTGCTTTTGGTCAGAACATTGTTCAATTAGGTCACAATAGTACAATGAACTAGTCGTATCAGCCAGTTTCCTGTAACTTTCTCGCAATGCAAAGTAGTTGGATCTATCCACATCATAATGCGTTTTGTTCAGTTTTCTTTCGGCTGCTCGCATCCGAGACAGCGGAGCACGAGTTTCATCATTTTGCCATGGCTCACTACGCGTCGTCTTTGACTTACGATGAACAAGTGGGGCGTGTTTGTCAAGCAAGGTACGTAGTTCATTGTTATAACTAGAAACCAATTAATCAAGGTCCATTTCTTCAAATTTCCGAAACATTTCAGTTTGCTTAATGTCCTCCCTAAAATTTTGCACATCAATTTTGTTTATACGGCGGTATGACGAAAGTGTTATTGGCTTTTGCTGATTTATAAGCTGGATGTCAAAGTAAACCAAACAATGATCAGTGACGAGATTCGCTACAACAGGGATTGTTGGCGAAAGATTATCTACTTGTCTTGTGAGGATGTGATCTAAAATATGACCACATTGATGAGTAGACTGTGCTACATGTTGTCTCAAGCCAAAAGCGTTTAAAATTTCACGGTAGTCACTCGTCAGTTTGTTCGACTGACAGTCCCAGTGAATATTTATGTCACCACAAACTACAATAGGACTACCACCAAGACACGAATTCTCAAGCAGTTTAGTAAATTCGGATAAGAAAACGCTTGGCGAAGATGATGGTGGTCTATAAACACATATGACACGTAAGGTCTTACTTTTGGTTGTCAAGGAAACTAAAATGTGTTCGAACGAACTGTATGTTTTACTACATAGTTGTTTCGGCTTAAGATTGTCTCTACAAAGTAGACCGACCCCACCACCTTGTGCACCATTACGATCTTTTCTAAGAAATGTGAAGCCGTTCGGGGTGAAATCACGAGGCACAAAGGTATCGTCATCATTAAGCCACGTTTCAGTTATACAAGAAAGGTCTATGTTATTGTTTATTATTAGGGGCTTGACTAGAGTTCTGTTAGCTCTTAAGGATCTTGCATTGACGGTTCCTATTCTAATATGTGGCACAATATGTGACATTTGTATGGGAACAATGTTGACACCAGCGCAAAAAAAAGTCCAGAAGGTATTAGGCGCTTACTTGTGCAATATCAAGATCATTTAAGTGTAGAATTATTTACTCCAGTGTTTGTGCAGTAATTTTTAAAAATTACACTTAACATCATTTTACACACCACAAACACGATAAACCGATTAGTATATAATGTTGTACCTATCAATTTGACTTTGTTTGCTAATAAAGTTTAGAAAAATTGATTTCTTCATATTTTTTAAAGGTTATAAGTCTTTTAACCTTTCTTATGTGTATACTCACTTCCTCAAATTAAAAAAAGTGATGTTATAAATTCGAAAAGTTGTATATTCCGTGTATAGACGACCGCAATTTGAAAAGTCGTATATTCCATGTATATATACTGCTGAACATTGAAAGTTGTATATTCCGTGTATATACTACCGAGCACTGAAAGTCGTATATTCCGTGTATATACGACGGCAATTTGAAAAGTCGTATATTCCGTGAATATACGACCGAACATTGAAATGTCGTATATTCCGTGTATATACGACTACAAAATTGGAGTAGGCTATTCTGACACATCACTTTCACTCAAGGTGTTACGTTTAAACAATTTATCATAACACAGCAAACAAGTAATTGCGCTAAAAATAATAATATTTCTTATTTGCTTTACATATTCTTATTTTAAATAATAGATTGTTATATATATATATATCTCAGGGCTGGTAGATTATATATCTCAGGGCTGGTAGATTTTTTTAAAAAGTCATGATTTTTGACTTTTTTTATTTAAATTGACTTTTTTATATAAATCACCAAAAAAGTCACAGAACATTTAAAAACATATAGAACTGATTTTTCACTATTTATTAGTCTAATGCCACTGCAGTTCTCAGCAATATCCTATCGAATAACTGAACATTTGCAATTAGCTTTTACGTTTCAACTATTTGTCGCATCTCTGTCGAAATATCTGCTGGGTTAATTACTCTTTGACTTTAAAATCAACAATGATAGTAACTCACAACGGGAGTACCTATATTGACAGGGCTTATTTGTATAAGACAATAGTCTTGGCGCTGTTATTTATTAAGCAGTCTTGCTACCAGCAAGCAACTGTTTGGAAATTAGTACGGGCACCACAATGGAGAAATACCGTTAACTCAGTGTGTACAAAAAGGCACAAAGGTGTGGGTTGTGGGTGACTGCGTCGCATGAGCAGCTTAAGTCGTTAATAACCTAACAATGCATCTTCACTGTGTACACTCAAGGGGCTTGTTCTAGCATTTTATTGAGAAATATTACTCTGGAACAAAAAAAGTCAAAATCGTGACTTTTTTTTTACTTTTTATAGTGATTTAAATCGCGAATTAAATCGATGATTTAACTCATACCAGCCCTGATATATATATGTGTGTTAATTTTTTTATTTATTTATAATTGCCTGCACTTAATCCGATAATCCGATATTTCTTTTTACCTTAGAACAGATACAAAACCTAACATATAACGGTAATCAGGGCTCGCGTTGGTGGGGTTTTTGTCCACTGTGGGCATTCTTAACGAAATTACTCACTTTTTCGGAACCCACTGAGTTTTTCTGGACCCAACTGAGTCACACTTTGCTTTTTTGACTCACTTTCCTGAGCACCCAGCGCGAACCCTGATGGTAATGTTTTATATTTATTACCTCAAAGCTTACTTACACAAGAATTTACATTGTTACTGACTGACAGACTCACATGTAGCCATAATATATGCATGGAATTCGTCATAGGTTTCAAAAAAAAGTGTGTGAAATATGTTTGTTGATTTGTCCGATGTGATATATATATATTAAAACTAAACTATACTAAAAGAACTAAAATAACATTACCAAATTAATGCATTCTCTTGTTATAAATAGCAAAAAACAAGCATGTCCAGGGACATGGTGACCAGCCGTGACCTACAGAATATATATCCAAGAATCACAGACAAAATCATGATCAAATTGGCAGACAGCGGTTACGAAAAAAGCCGTAACTGAATGGAGAAAATATTCGCTCACTTGCTCGGTGTAGTTGTGGCTGATGAGGAGTCATTCTTTCAATTCTTTCATAAGGGGACAAGAATACCAAGTGTGTGGTGAAAAGACCAAACACAGGGAATAATTTCGGGAAAAGCAGTGGTAGAAGAGGCAAATGCAAGATCTAATGTCGTGTTAAGAGTGTGTGGTGGAATTACATACAATCTGATTAGTTGAAGGAAAATACTCTAATGTGTAAACACTCAAAGAAAATTACTTTGAAAATTACTCTAATGTGTAAACACTCAAAGAGTGCAGTTGAAATGAACTACTTGGACAACACTTCATGTATGTTTTTTAGATCAAAAGCAAGGCCATGCGGAGGTCGTCGACATTTTGTTGAAACGAACTGGTCACATCTCAGTATGGGATGAAAGCCATCTATTAAAAATTTTTTGTTATCATCGTCGGCTGTTAAACGGCTTTCAGCGATAATTTTACACGCAAGATAGTTGTCATCACAGCGTACCAAATGAAAATGAGCGGTCATACTCAAAATTGTATGAGAAGAAGCAATTTGAAAATTAGACACAAAAAAATAAAAAAATGTCCCCCATTTGGTCAATTTTTTTCGGATCGCCAAAATGAGTAATTTTTCAAAAGAGGCCTACCTAGGGAGTATTCGTGAAAAATTTGAAGAAAATTTGATCAAAACTGTGGGAGAAGAAGCATTTTGAAAATTAGCAACCACAAAATTACAAATATCCCCCATTTGGCCAATTTTTGGCGGATCGCCAAAAAAAAAAAAAACAAAAACAATTTTTCAAGAGAGGTCTAACTTGAGAACAACTATCAAACATTGGAAAGGAATCCGATCAAAATTGTGGGAGATGAAGCAATTTGAAACTTTGACACTAAAAAATTAAAAAATGTCCCCCATTTGGCCAATTTTTGGCGGATCGCCAAAATAAGTAATTTTTCAAGAGAGATCTACCTTGAGAAAAACTATCAAAAATTGGAAAGGAATCCGATCAAAATTGTGCGAGAAGAAGCAATTTGAAAATTGTAGACCATAAAATTTGAAAATGTCCCCCATTTGGCCAATTTTTGGCGGATCGCCAAAATAAGTAATTGTTCAAAATAGGTCTACCTAGGGAATATGGGTGCAAAATTTGAAGAAAATCTGATTAAAATTGTGGGAGAAGAAGCATTTTGAAAATTGGCAACCACAAAATTACAAATGTCTCCCATTTGGCCAATTTTTGGCGGATCGCCAAAAAGAATAATTTTTCACGACAGGTCTACCTTGAGAACAACTATCCAAAATTGGAAAGGAATCCGATCAAAATTGTGGGAGAAGAAGCAATTTGAAAATTTGACACCAAAAAATTTTAAAATGTCCCCTATTTGGCCAATTTTTGGCGGATCGCCAAAATGAGTAATTTTTCAAAAGAGGTCTACCTAGGACATATTCGGGTAAAATTTGAGAGGAATCCGATCAAAACTGAAGGAGAAAAAGCATTTTGAAAATTGGCAACCGAAAAATTTGAAATGCCCCCCATTTGGTCAATTTTTTGCGGAGCGCCAAAAAAAAATAATTTTTAAAGAGAGGTATACCTAGAGAACATTCGTGTAAAAATTGGTGAAAATCTGATTAAAATTGTGGGAGAAGAAGCATTTTGAAAATTGGCAACCACAAAATTACAAATGTCCCCTATTTGGCCAATTTTTGGCGGATTGCCAAAAAAAGTAATTTTTCAAGAGAGATCTACCTTGAGAACAACTATCAAAAATTGGAAAGGAATCCGATCAAAATTGGGCGAGAAGAAGCAATTTGAAAATTGTAGACCAAAAAATTTGAAAATGTCCCCCATTTGGCCAATTTTTGGCGGATCACCAAAATAAGTAATTTTTCAAAATAGGTCTATCTTGGGGATATGGGTGCAAAATTTGAAGAAAATCTGATTAAAATTGTGGGAGAAGAAGCATTTTGAAAATTGGCAACCACAAAATTACAAATGTCCCCCATTTGGCCAATTTTTGCCGGATCGCCAAAAAGAGTAATTTTTCACGACAGGTCTACCTTGAGAACAACCATCCAAAATTGGAAAGGAATCGATCAAGATTGTGGGAGAAGAAGCAATTTGAAAATTTGACACCAAAAAATTAAAAAATGTCCCCCATTTGGCCAATTTTTGGCGGATCGCCAAAATGAGTAATATTTCAAAAGAGGTCTACCTAGGGCATATTCGTGTAAAATTTGAGAGGAATCCGATCAAAACTGAAGGAGAAGTAGCATTTTGAAAATCCGCAACCGAAAAATTTGAAATGCCCCCCATTTGGCCAATTATTGGCGAAGCGCCAAAAAAAAAAAATTTTTACAGAGAGGTATACCTAGAGAACATTCGTGTAAAATTTGAGAGGAATCCGATCAAAACTGAAGGAGAAGAAGCATTTTAAGTAAAAGTTTACACACGTACATACACACATACATACGGACGACGGATACCCCTCTATTGATAAGATAAGACCAGCCCGACATAGTCGGCTGGTCTAAAAAACCGAACCGAAACCGTGATCGGGCTTTTCGGTTTTCGGTTCGAACCGAACCGAAGCCTTTTCTCGGTTCTCGGTTTTCGGTACGAACCGTCACACCTCTAGTAATCAGATTGTCACACTGACTCAAAAGTGCTTGAGCCAGAATACAAGAGTCGAAATTTATATCATGATTCAAAATTATTGGCTATTCATATTTAAAAGAACTCCAGAGAAGAGTCAGATTTTAAAGTTTTTTTTAAATTTTAATTTGTCAAACAGCTACTTTTCAAACTCAGATAAAATAATCGTACTTCAAACGCCGACCTTTTTCTTCGTAAACGGGTACCTTGGGTACAAAATCTGGGATTTCAGCTTTTAAGTTTAATGAAGCTTTTCTGGGACACATATCATAAGAAAGTGGTCCAAATATTGTTGAATATCATAAATGTTACCAGTAAAAAAAAATTCATCATTAAAAACAATGTTAGTCATTCATGACCGCTTATGAGGGTAGCAGCCCTGATCGTTCCTGTCCAGGCGCATGGTTGACGCAATGCCTTACTAAACAAGTCGTCCTTTTTAATCTGAAAAGCTTCTTCAAACTTTACAATTTACTACTACAAGACTCTCGGTTCTTCCACGCTTCATTACTTTCATGCTTCGTTGCTTTCGCACTTCGTTACTTTCATACTTACAGCTGCTTGCTTCGGCCCCATTGTTTGGTTTGGTTAAACTCTCTTTCAGTTTTTCTCTAATTTTCTTTTCCCTCCTGCCCTCCGCCATATTAATTTTGCTTGACGGTTGTATGGTAAATTTCAAACACCATTGTCTCTGAAAACAAGAATACATCCTTTGTCTCATTTACAGGCTTGGAATTTGCTCTGTTGGAGGCCCCCGAGGGCCCCCAAATCAGTTAGACCTTAAATTTTTTCAATGCTCCCGGGCAGCTCAATTTTATGCTCAAAAACACTGATTACTGAGCGAGTGGTTATATGTCCCATAAAGTGGAGAAACCCCAAAATCTCCCTTTGGGCCCAAACACTGAAATAACAAGAATTTCTTCTTAAAAGCTCAAATGTAGTGTAAATAGCAAGGCCTGCTTTTTCAATTTGCACAACGTCGGTATTGATAACCTAGCTTGTTTTTTTATTCTAATCACAGCGGTCTGCATAAAAATTCTATTATTTAAACTGTTCTGTCAGTAACAAAATCAATTTTTTATCTAACCTTTTCAGTGGTGTTAATAACAACTTTATTTACACTAGCACCTCAAGCAAACATAACTATCATTCGTACCACGGTGGTACGAATAAACATGTGTAAATAAAGAAAACTAACCAGTCATGTTTACCAGAAATTTTGAAATTACGGCTTTGGAGTTTAAACCAAAGTGCAAATAGCTCTGCGTGCTTACAACTAGGAAAACACTGCGACTGACAGTTTTACTCGGTCTGCATAATTAAAGCTGGGTCCGGCAGCACATATTATGAAGTTGATTTGTCACTGACACCACTGTGTTGTTTATCGGCCATTTTATTATCTAATGTCTACGTTTTTGTTGAGTTTGGTTTCATTGGCAACTACGCCGATTATTCCAAATTTTAACTAATGTTAATTCTATTTTTATCTTTTTTTCTTCTCAAATCTACGAGCAAATTTCTTCCTTGTCAGAGGATTATTAACCAATATCTTGTTAATGATGGATTTCCTCAAATGACTCTTTTCAGAGCTACAAAGAAGTGTTCAAAATCTGCCCCAGTTGCAGCAGAAACCCAGGTATTTACAATGGTAACAAACAGCGAAAAATACTCCAATAACCCTTAATTTTGCCCGCAGTTTCGGTTTGGAAGATGACGAAGGTCAAGGATTTGGGTCAGACCATCCATTTAGCGGCAAAGAATTCCCCCACACTCTTCCTTTACGAATATAGCTGCAATTTCTTTTGTTATCTACGGATTAAAATCAAAATCTAGTATCAGATACTAAAATTACTCTCAATATCGCTAATTTTGTCCCTATCTCCGGGTTTGGGCCTGATCTGATAAAGGTCAAAGAAATTACGACAAAGACTACACTTTCTTCTACGAGCGGTAAATAACAGGATTCCAGTCGCTGGTGATAAGACATGAATGGCAGTAAATAAAGAACATATCTAAATCACCTTGCAGTACGTCATTATCAGCCATTATACTTAAAAGATCTAGTTTAGGCAATGAAGATCTAGTAACAGTAAGCACTACTATCCTCAGGTCTCTAGTCGAATATGCCGTTCAAGTCTGGCAACTGGGCCCGATCGATGCCCCCGAAGCCTTTGAGTCCATTCAAAAGAGACTTCTCAACATTGTGTTACCCGGACTGAGTTACCCAGATGCTTTATCGCGAGCAAACTTTGACTTGCTTTTTCGATAGAAGATTGTTGAAAACTTCCTTCTTAGTATGCAAAATCCTGTTGTTTTTATATTGTAACAATTCAACGTATATTCCATGTATATTGCAAATAGAGAAATTATAGAGTATTCACAGAGTTGCTCAGGAGTGAAAACCACTTCCAATCCGCACTTCCGGGATTTTCGGCTGTATCTTCACTACATGACACAAAAGTAACAAGGAAAAACAAGTCGAGCGTAATTTTCTTTCAATACTCGTATCTCAGCTTAAAAAATTATCGATTATTCTGTTGCTTTATGGCTTTCTTGTGAATTCATTTCTGGTTAAATACCAGTCGCAGGTGACTTTCCTCTCATAGAGGACTAGGATTAATCGGGACTAGCAAAAAAGGTTTTGCCACGAGAAATTAATAAATACAAAATACAGCCAATTTTTGACACAAGGGCCAAAAAAAAAAAAAATAAATAAAAAACTAAATGACGAAAAAAAAAAAAAAAAAAAAACAACAAAAAAAAAACAAAAAAAAAAACACATACACACACACACACAAAAGTGTAAACTGCGTTCTTAGTGTAGACAATACACAGGTTCGAAAACTAAAATGGCGGTCTATATGTGAATCAATCATCAAAAGCGACGCAAATAGCTGCTCAGCCTGCCAAAAAATCAAAATCGTATAACTTTGTCAAAACCTAAAATATGTCAAAACTTCCTTCATTAAAATACAAAAATGTTCCCTTGAAATCAGTTATAAAAGTTTCGTTTTTCAAGAAGACGGTAGTACGTGTAAAGTGAACGTCTAAACAAGAATGTCTACGGCTATTGTGCCCATCCCTAAAAGCGAGACATTACAAAGGTGAAAGAAGAAACCGATAAATTTTGACAAAAGATTTGCTGCAAGGCCTCACAGCTCTGTTTTCAAAAGCAAAGTTTGTGTTTCTCTTACAGCTTTGTGTTTTATCAGCCAGTTTTTGCCGAACCAATAAAAAATACTAGCAGGTCCACGCAAGATCTACCTGGGATCAGGGAAGGGAGTGAACGAAGAAAAGAAAGAAAAACAAAAAATAAATTGATGCAGTATGTGCC
This sequence comes from Protula sp. h YS-2021, assembly GCA_949752745.1. Taxonomy (NCBI): domain Eukaryota; kingdom Metazoa; phylum Annelida; class Polychaeta; order Sabellida; family Serpulidae; genus Protula; species Protula sp. h YS-2021. The sequence goes on from OX457026.1 coordinate 88,598,992, forward strand.
GTTATATGCTTCTGCGAGAGGCAGAACTATGAATATGGCCTGCAAACCTATGAAGAGAGACAATGAAAAAGACTTGAACTCACAACCTCTTACTTCACAGGCGACAACGGAACCTTTGATTCTATGGGAGGCACAATGATCAATGTTGCCTGTAAAACCGATAAATGGAGACAAAAAAAAAAAAATCCCCTAAAAATCCACTTTACCGGGGCTTGAACCTACGACCTCGTGATTATCAGCCCTATGCCTTACCACTTGCGCTATCGACCAAGTGGTTTGGCGACTGCTGAAGAACCACCAGCCAGGAGTGCGTTGCGATTCTTTTTTTTACATTTGACGGGTTTTGGCAAATACTTTGCTCGAATGGCCAAACAAAAATACAGACACCATACAGGAGCTTGATGGGAACATTTCTGTCAAATCGCAACACAATCGACCCGAATTTCTAGGAAGAGAAGCATTTTCAATGTTTTCCCACATTTGGCCAAACTGCAATCTATATAAGCTGCGTGCAGGATCACCCAGGGAACATTCCAAATCAACCTAACCGGAAATATAGGCAGAGTACCGTTTTGGAAAATTGTTTACACACGCATAACGGACGACGGATGCCCCACAAGTGACGAGTATAGCCCACTGACGATAGTCGGCAGGGCCAAAAACCGTCTCATTTCCATAGCGCTGGGCACCATATATCCCCTCGTACTGATTTCGGTTCGATTACTTGTAGAATTTCTTCATATATTTAGCACATGTTAAGGCCAAAACGTCAAAACTTTTCGGCACATTACATGAATATTTGTAATAAATTTCCCTCTATCTCCAGGAGTGGATTTGTACTTTAGGTATTTACCTTAAGCGGATTCGTACTTACAAGGAGAGAAACATGAAATTAAACATCACATTGTAATTATCAAAACTGAAAATATTTTCTTTTGACGTGAAAACAGCATATGCGCGCTTATTTATTTCCAAGCCACGTAATTCACCACGAGATTCTTGTTATAAATCGCGATATTCTCGCAGTTTCCTTAATAGAAATGGCAATAATCTACAACTGCAAAACCGCTCTTCACTCAAGTTTGGGAGTTTCGCCGATATCGACAATACTCAGTGTGCCTTCTAAGACAAGCAAGTATTTGTGAAACACAAGCAGGCCCCAACCGCCCCAAAATTCATAGGGGTATAAAGCGATGACGGACAGTAGGACGGACAGACACCCCAAACCTAACGGCCCCAATCCGAAGGGTTGGGGCCTAAAAAAGCCTGATAGTTCGAATCCTGGTGTCCTGGTACATGCGCCGAAAATTGATATCAATGAGCCAAATCACACTTTGGGCGTTTCGAATAAAATGCGCAAGAAGTTTGAATTTCGACTGCGAGGGAACCGCGTAAAAAATGAAAGAAATGATAGAAAAATATAGATGAAATATCGCAAAAACAGCTCATACTCGGAACATAAAAGAAATTGCATACGGGTTGTTAAAAATCCGAGTGCTCTATGGTGCAAGACCAGGGTTGGCAAAAAAGCGGCAAAATCTGGCAATTGCCGGGAAAGTCTGGCAAAATTTAAAATCATCAATTATCGCCAGGTTTTTTATAATTGCGGAAACGGAGTTTCTAACTTTGATATGTATAATAAAAAGGTATTCAGTTGAACTTCTGATTACTAAACATCAAAACACTGTATTCAACCAGAGATTAAGAATGCTCGAGGGGATTAATTTGTCGTGAAGCCACATACAAAGAGATTATCGCCAGGTTTTCATAATTAGGGAAACGGAGTTTCTAACTTTTATCGGTATAATAAAATGGTGCTTAGTTAATCTTATGATTATTAAACGTCAAAACACTGTATGAAACAGGAGATTAAGCAGGGCTGGTGTGAAACATTTCGAATGAAATATTTCTTGAAATACTTCACTGTAAAAATTTTAAAAATTTCACATGTTTTGAAATTTTTAAATAAGAAATAAGTTGGACATCAAGAATACCAAATACTGATGGATAACTATCAACAGACTTTCATCTTAAGTTGTCAGTTAACAGACTGCGTTGGCATAACTCTACCAGCAAACAATGCATCCACAGAAATCCAGCGTAGTCTATGACTTTTGAGTAACAAAGCTAGCAGTTGCTGGCCTATGGCATCATTGACACATCTACTCCGGGTATTTGAGCGGGTGTGTTTCTAAGAGGGGGGCAGAGAGGCGGGAGGGTTTATAGTAACTGCTGAAAGGGGGCTCAATGTTAACGGCACAGGGGAAAGAGGTCGGAAATATACACAATAGGTCAAAAATATAGCAGACAATATGTTAGCTAAACAAACAGGGGGTAACTCACGCCCGTGAGCGAGTTTTCTTCTAGTTTAGCACTGTTTTAATAGTCACCCACAATTCTGCAATTAAGCAGTGTTTCCCATTTCAATGAGAAAATCTTTGCCTTTATCCGGTTTTACGATAAAGCAGTATGCAATTATCCCGTTAAAAATACATAATTTTATGCAATCAACCTATCTATACGTTTAACTGTTATGCGATGCAGCCATTTTATCTGTCTATGCGTTTTTGACGGTGGTACATGTTAAATTAAACCAAAAGATATTACGCATCGCCTGGAAATGTCTTTTTTTTCTCCTGTGCTTTGAAAGATTTCAAAAATTTCAATTTTTCTGAAATATTTCAAAAATTTCTAATTTCACGACATTTTTAAAAATTTCCAAATTTTTACCAGCCCTGAGATTAAGAATGCTCGAGGGGATTACTTTGTCGTGAAGCCACATACAAAGAGATGTAATTACCGGAGATGCAAATATTCCAAATTACTACTCAAATTTATTACTCCGAACTACTACTCCAAAGTATTCATGAGTAAATCGACAGGGTAGTATATAACGTGCATCATCTGCAGAGACGTTCATTGTAGAATTGCGGATTAGACTTTTTAACCAAAAATTCCCCTTTTTATGTACTTAAATACTCTACTATGTGCTATTGAATTTATGGGAAAGTGCATTATTTATGTAAATAAACGCGTGCTTGGGTGAATAAAACAAGTTTTACTACATTTCAAGAAAACTAAATTTTAAAATTAAATGAACAAAAAAATTGTTTAAAAAAATTTGGCGAAAAAACCAGATTCTGCCAGATTGGGCCACTTTAAGAGATTTTGCCTTGCCGGCAATTGCCGGGCAAATCTGGCCGGGCAAATCTGGCTGGCCAAATCTTGTCAACCCTGTGCAAGACAAATTTGACATTTAGGCGAAATCTACAAGGACGAGACAGTAATTGGGATAAAATTATGGGTTTTTAATGATTTAGTGAAATATCCCTCAACTTACACGTGAACAAATATATACCACCGACAGAAGAGGTCTAACCAAACATTGCTAATACAAAACACAGCAACTTCCCAGTATACGGACATAAAAGTACACAAAAGTACAAACTGTGTTTCTAAGGTAAACAATAGACAAGTTTGGGACATAAAATGTCGGAATGAACATGAACCAATCACAAACAGTGTTACAACTGATGTCCCGGAACCAAGATGGCGACGTCAACAAAGAAACAGCTGATCAATATGGCTGGTTTTATTAACTTTTCTCGTGAACAACAAAAGATACTTTCAATTTTGTTACAATATAATGAGATACACTTTCCCAAGTATGTGGATCTAAAAATATCAAATAGTAAAATGAGCAGGGCTGGTATGATTTAAATCAGTTGATTTAAATCATGATTTAAATCGTGATTTAAATCAACGTAAAAAAATCATGATTTTTTATTTTTTTTATTTTTTTATTTTCTATTTAAAATGTGTGTCATTTAGACTGCGTTCACTGAAGGCACTTGGAGACGCCTTTGTTTAAACAAGGTATTTCATATGGTACGCTTATTAGTGCACATGAACCTCCGAGGTGGGGAGAAGGGGTTTAGCTAGGGGCAGCACGCTTTAAGCAAGTAACTGACTGTGGTGTTTGAAAAGAAATTGAGTCTCATAGTATTATGACTGTTTCAGTAAGTACTCTGGAGTGGATATGTAATCGCACAACTAATCTTCAGAAACTCCCGGTAGCATCGGTATCTGTAACGTACTCCGGCCTTTCTGTCAACCGCGTGTGCTTGTAAACAAAGTCTTGGTGTTATGCGTCGAGCGAGGTTATTTTAACCCCCCCCCCCCCCCCCATATCACTGCTTTTCCAGTTGTTAATTGAACAAACCTCGAAGTTGAAAAGGCTGAAAACTAGCGTTTTGCTACGGGTCGCTCAATAAATGAAGAATTGAGCTTGAAGACAGTTATCTAAACATTTGACAATTGAGGACAGTTGTCACAGATTTTGTGAAATGTAAAGGTTTTTGTATTACAAGATAGTGTTACGAGTCTTCAGTTAACTGTTAAAAGGTAGTGCTTTTGGATATTTTGTCGGTTTTTTCAGTTTGATTTAAATCAAAAACATCAAAAAAATCTGATTTTAATAAAAAAAATAAAAAATCATGATTTTTTTTTAAAAATCGGATTTTTTTACAGCCCTGAAAATGAGTAAAGCAGGTTTTAGCCTTTCTGCGCCAAATGTCTCATTCTACCCTCCGTCCCATTCTACGGTTTGGGCCTTGTTATCATTTCTTTCATTTTTTTACCCGTTTTTATTCGAAAGGCAGAATTTTTGCGCATTTTAGTGCGAACGCCCAAAGTGTGATTTGGCTTATTTAAAGACAAAAAGGACGAAATTGGCTCTTTAAAAAAAGTCTTTACAAAAAGGAAGATACGAACTCGTATGACAACATAGTCCTAGATGACTCTTGCTTCCCAGCAAGAGTCACAGTTCCTATAATATAACTTGTCATTGATCTCAATTTTTCAATCTCGGCGCACGACTGGGGCTAATGGCGTTATTTTAGAAAGGGTGCATCACATAAATAACCCAATTATAAATTATGGCGCACAATTATTATGGTCAAATAACAATTTTGTAATGAGAAAAATAGATGTTTTCTTCAGATCAGAATATAGAATCTCCCATTATCGCCCACAACAACAATGAATCTGCAGTTGTAAAACCATTCTTTACTCCACTTTGGTAGTTTGGACGAGGTCGAAAATGGTGCGCCAGGATACTTCTCAGTGTGCTTTTTAAGAAAAGGCATACCACTCTGAACCTCGGTGTCCTGGAACATGCGCCGAAAGATGTAGAGCCGCGAAAATTTAGATCAATAGTGATTTCTATTACAGGAACTGTGACCCTTTCTGACCTAGGAAGACAAAAAGGGTCCACTTGGACTAATGACAACACTGCGTATTGAAAGAAAATTAAAATTATGTTTTCCCCTTACAATCTCTTACAATTTAGCACAAAAGATTGCGGTGGAAACAACATCTCCATCGGTAAGAACCGAAAGCACGAACTGACTTACTTCACTGGATCTTTTTTTTTTGCGTTTTAATCAAATCCTTATTTATCGCTCACAATTTCAATTGTCAGGACAAATTTTGCAGCATACTGTAACAGGCTTACACAGTCTTATTTTTGTCGATGTGGACAACAATTAATTTATATTTCTGCTGTCAGAGACATTATGGGGAACTACAATTTCTATAAAGCAAAATTTCGGGCAAAATTCCCAGTACTGTAGAATGCACCTAATTTATATGCTGTGCTGTGTCTCCAGAGAAATTATTGTGATAACATCCGAATGGCATCCCGTTGTTATAAAATAGCTGACCTCTGAGAAGATCCATCGGTTATGTGTTAATACAGCGCGGATGGACACTTTGAAAACAAGTTCCCCTGTTTTATGTGTACTATTTTCGCGCAATCCCAAGTGGGTCTGCGGAGTGAAAAGGTATTATACACAACCAGCCGCCGTAGAGATTGGTTGCTGAACACATTTTAAAAAGACGTTCCTGTCTTTTATGAGTACTGCTGTGAAAATAACCAGCTTCACGACAGTACTGTTTTCGCGGAATCGCCAGTGGGTCTGCGAAATCAAAATAAAACAGACTGAACCGCCAAAGAGGTTGGCTATTGAACAACAACAAAAGCCACCATCGTTCCTTGATGATTAAAAATCACCTCGTTTTTCATTAATTTAAATCCTTGTCTGCGCATCAGCATGCTCGTGTGTAATTTCCTTTTTGTAATAACATATATTTCACGACTTTTTATACTATACTAGTTGCTTAACGAAAACACTTCCTTAAAAAGGAGACCCGGCACAGAAATTTGTTATTAACATGACAGGTTTTTACGTTTTCTTTTATATAAATTAGAAACCATGGGATTCTGACAATTAATAGAAAGAGTAAGCTTGTCGATTTATATCTATTGATGATCGTCGACTTCATATACTGCAAGGTATATTTTTGTGTCGAGCTATAAAGTGATTACCCAAGTTAAAGTCTATTCACATGGCTTAAGTCACAAGTCATAAGGCAAAGTCGGTTTTTTTGTGGCACAAATAAGTTTTTTTTTACTTGTGTCTTAAGCTTAGGTGGAGGGGGCGGAAGCACTCATGTACCAACTACTTACCATGCGTGTCGATCCTTTTCAAAACGACCCCTAAACGCGGAGCCCTAAGCTAGAAATAATAACCCTTTTTCAAATAAGCGCAGAGAACAGTTCTGAAAGATCGCCTTTTTTTGGGTAACGCGGAGTATAGAATAAAAATCTCCCTTTTAATGAAGTAAGCACTGCACGTAGACCACGTCTGACCTCAAAATAACCCATTTCTTTGCTTTTTATTTTTTATTTATCTTTTTTTTTGACCAGCATAGTAGCCCAAAAAATATCAAATGGCCCACTCGGGGCCTTAAGTTTCCAAGGCATAAGAAAAAAGGCACAAGACCTTCTTTTAGATATTGTGTATAAGGTTAAGCAAGCCGAATAAAGCGCTACCTTTACAATGATAAAAAATTAAAATTAAAAACTCTGGAAACCTCAAAGAAGAGTTCGGGGTATAGATTAATAATGTTCTTGTCAGTTTTCTAAGGTTAGGCGTTCTTGTCCAACACATAACCTCTACCGCAGTTTGGCCTTGTGTGTATAATATCTTTTTACTCTGCAGACCCACTGGGAATTCTGGGAAATAGTACTCAAAGAAGTGACAAACTACTTTTTAAAACATCCACCCGCTCTGTGTTTATACATAACAGACAGATCTCATCAGAGGCCAACTGATTTAAAACAACGAAGATCATGCGCTGACACAACTTGATAATTATTACTTTTGCTGAGTCATGCATGCTATTATCACTAGCAATATTGTTCCCGAGATGTAGAGTTCATAGATACCAGTATAATATAGATAATCATGACTTGTTAAATGACCTCATAAACTAATAACCAATGTGCGTGCACTGTTCGTGCTGTGTAAATTGGTTCTCACAGCCAAGTAGTGTAGAAATAAGAGTTTCACGCCACTAAGAGTTTCACGCCACTTGATGACGTCATACTGTCTGGAAGTGACGTCATAGCGTCTGTACCGGAAGTGTTGTCTGTACCGGAAGTGTTGTCTGGACCGGAAGTGCTGTCTGGACCGGAAGTGACGTCTGGACTGGAAGTGACGTCATGATAAGCGCAAGGATAGGCGCGGCCATCCATGACGTGATAATGACGTCATGATGACGTCATACTGTCTGGAGTGAAAGTGTGGAGCGAAAGTCTGGAGCGAAAGTTGCTTGATAGTGTTGGCCGAGTCAATCATCACGAAGGCAACGAACTCCACCTGTCAATCAGTGTAACCATGGCAACAGACCCTAAAAAGGTCGACCACCCCCCCCCCCCCCCTCGAAATTGTGATTTTTGCATATTTATCCGTTTCAGACGATTCTGAACATTTTTCATTTTTTCGGTCGACCACCCCCCCCCCGAAATTGTGATTTTTGCATATTTATCCGTTTCAGACGATTCTGAACATTTTTCATTTTTTCGGTCGACCACCCCCCCCCCGAAATTGTGATTTTTGCATATTTATCCGTTTCAGACGATTCGGAACATTTTTCATTTTTTCGGTCGACCACCCCCCCCCCCGAAATTGTGATTTTTGCATATTTATCCGTTTCAGACGATTCGGAACATTTTTTATTTTTTCGGTCGACCACCCCCCCCCCCCCTCGAAATTGTGATTTTTGCATATTTATCCGTTTCAGACGATTCTGAACATTTTTCATTTTTTCGGTCGACCACCCCCCCCCCCCTCGAAATTGTGATTTTTGCATATTTATCCGTTTCAGACGATTCTGAACATTTTTCATTTTTTCGGTCGACCACCCCCCCCCCCACCCCCGAAATTGTGATTTTTGCATATTTATCCGTTTCAGACGATTCGAAACATTTTTCATTTTTTCGGTCGACCACCCCCCCCCCCCCACGAAATTGTGATTTTTGCATATTTATCCGTTTCAGACGATTCTGAACATTTTTCATTTTTTCGGTCGACCACCCCCCCCCCGAAATTGTGATTTTTGCATATTTATCCGTTTCAGACGATTCTGAACATTTTTCATTTTTTCGGTCGACCACCCCCCCCCCCGAAATTGTGATTTTTGCATATTTATCCGTTTCAGACGATTCGGAACATTTTTCATTTTTTCGGTCGACCACCCCCCCCCCCGAAATTGTGATTTTTGCATATTTATCCGTTTCAGACGATTCGGAACATTTTTTATTTTTTCGGTCGACCACCCCCCCCCTCGAAATTGTGATTTTTGCATATTTATCCGTTTCAGACGATTCTGAACATTTTTCATTTTTTCGGTCGACCACCCCCCCCTCGAAATTGTGATTTTTGCATATTCATCCGTTTCAGACGATTCTGAACATTTTTCATTTTTTCGGTCGACCACCCCCCCCCCCGAAATTGTGATTTTTGCATATTTATCCGTTTCAGACGATTCGGAACATTTTTCATTTTTTCGGTCGACCACCCCCCCCCCCCCCGAAATTGTGATTTTTGCATATTTATCCGTTTCAGACGATTCGGAACATTTTTCATTTTTTCGGTCGACCACCCCCCCCCCCCTCCCTCGAAATTGTGATTTTTGCATATTTATCCGTTTCAGACGATTCTGAACATTTTTCATTTTTTGGGTCGACCACCCCCCCCCCACCAAATTATGATTTTTGCATATTTATCCGTTTCAGACGATTCTGAACTCAGCAGTACAACTGTAAGTGAGACATTCATATACATAAGTAAAATTCTGCTGAGTCAGCAATTTTTGAACAAAGTTACACACCATATTTTGATTACATGGAAGTAGTATAAAAGCATGAGTGAAACATGTCAACTAGTCAACTAGTAATACATTGTGTGACGAGAAAAGACTTCACAATGTCAGCATTACTTCTTGACAGATGTATGACTATGGACGACGTCTTCAAAGTGAATTATACTAACTATGTGTTTTCAAAGCTTCCTACTTTTGAATGGGATTGGATGCAGCAAGTGAAGAATTTACATCTGCATTGGGAAGCTGTCGGAAAGACTATTCCAAGTGATTTCATCGACTCGTTTCTACGTGACTGTGAAGATCTACATATACTATCAACTTATAACATTGATTTAACATTTATCATATCAACTTATGACATTGATTCAGCATTTATCAACGCGAATACAATTTGGGCAGTTGAGCTCATGTTAGTTGTAGCTGCAAGAATCATTTTACTTTATGATGATGATGTTCCATTGACGACGAATGTATCAGACCTTGTTCGATTCAACCATGGACGAGTTGAAGTGAATTCAAACGCTTGTAAGAAGTTTGAAAAGCTTGACTCAGCAACCAGTTGGGTATAAAAGGGAGTGAACTCAGCAGAGTGAAGTCATTTCTCTGATTACATGGAAGTAGCATAAAAGCATGAGTATTGAATAAGTTTGAACAAGTTACACACCAGATACCATCTAAGTTTTATAAAAGGAAGAGTCACGAGGAAATACTTCACAATGTCGGCATTACTTCTTGACAGATGTATGACTATGGATGACGTCTTCAAAGTGAACTATATTGACTATGTGTTTTCAAAGCTTCCTGCTTTTGAATCGGATTGGATGCTGCAAGTGAAGAATTTGCATATGCATTGGGAAGCTGTGGGAAAGGCTATTCCAAGAGATCGTTTCATCAGCTCGTTTCTACATGAATGTGAAGAACTGCATTTACTATCAACTTACAACATTGATTTAGCATTTATCAACGCGAATACAATTTGGGCAACTGACCTCATGTTAGTTGTAGCTACTAAGATTATTCTACATTATGATGATGATGTTCCAAATAATGTATCAGACCTTGTTCGGTTCAACCATGGACGAGTTGAAGTGAATTCAAACGTTTGCAAGTTCTTTGAAAAGGGAGCTGATTCAGCAGACAGTTGGGTATAAAAGGGAGTGAACTCAGCAGAGTGAAGTCATTTCTCAGCAGACAGTTGGAGGGAGTGGATCATCAATACATTGTTGCAGCCATGGAAAACAAGACAAGCAACGCAACGCAGCGCAGCAGCAGCTTTAAAATTAGTGCTAACTTAACCATTAATGTGGAGTATGGAGAATATGGGCCATTTCTACGCATCACACGTGGAGAGAGATGGTGTGCTTATTCACCATCTTTGTGGAAGATTGTGTGCCAGAGCTTGAAAAATTTACGCGACATTGGCTTCAAACTATACTTAACGCAAACGAAGTGGCTTGAAGTCATTTCATACTTGGATATGCGTTATGTGAGTTTTGTGCGCACGTCACGGTTTGAAGGGAAAGAATACACACATCACATCAACATGAATGATGGTGAATGGGAGACACTGCTTCAGGAGATGGACAACATCAACTCAGCCCTATCACCATGTGAGGAATGTCATGACAAGAAAACGATCATCAAGCTGCAAAAGGATGGTCGGATGAAGGTGTCAAAGCTATCCAAGAAAAGGCTGACTGAAGTTCAGTTGGAGAACATGAACGTACAAAATCAACTTGGACTTACCTGCGACTATTGTGGTGCTTGTGGATATGTGGAAGATTATCATTGCCACTGCCACAAGTATAATTGCAAGTTGTGTGAACCAAACAACTTCTGCGGCAAGTGTGGAGTACTTAAAGTCAGTGAAGCAAAGTAAAAAGCTCACAAGACACACTGAATCAAGATGGATGCATGTTTTAAAAATGCTTATATTGACTTGATGATTGCTAAACTTGCTTGCTGTGGCACTCCAGACTATCAACTTTATCATTTGGATGCTTTTTGGGATGTTGTACATCATAGTCTTGATGTGATTGAACTACATTCAAGATTTCTTGGAGAATGTCATAAAATTGGAATAGAAGAAGATCCTGACTTTGACTTTGATTCTGCACTTTATTCTGCTCGTACTGATGTTGAAGTATATTTCACCGTAGTGGATCATTTGAGAGATTGTTGTAAAGAAGAAGAGGAAACCGAGCAGCTTTATCAGGTAAGTTATATAAAAACCTTTTAAAACATGTTTATGACAACATAGTGAATTGATAACAATGTTTTTCTTACTAGCAAATTTAGTTTTATGTGAGTGTTTTCAACGTAAACAAAGAAAGAACATGATAGAAGAGGCAGCAACTATATTAAAAGATATTTTATTACAGGAAGAAACCGACATGTCAGAATAAAACAACAGAAACAAAGTCAACATGGAGAATCTTGTACTGTTCAGCGGTCATAAGGACGTTCTTTCAAACATGTTTCCAACACGACTTGAAAAGTATGGACATGTGTTCAACTCAAGTGAAGCTTTGTATCAATATGAGAAAGCAGTGTTTCATCACCGTCAAGATATTGCTTCAGCCATTGTGTCATCCAGAAATGGATATGAAGCAAAACGAATTGCTAAAGTGATAAAGCCATGTCCGTTATGGCATACAGTGAAGAGAAGCAAAATGCAAGATGTTTTACAAGTCAAATGGAATCAGTGTGTATTGTTTCGCAACAAGTTGAAAGAATGTAAAGACAAAACTTTAGTTGAAGCAACGTATGATCATTGGTGGGGAGCTGGTGTGAAACAAGTGTCATCTGGATATCCTGGTCAGAATATTATGGGAAAGTTGTTAGAACTGTTGTGTGAGACTTGATGTGCAGACGTGTGAACATGGAGAAGTGTGTTAAGTGAACAGCAACTGGAAAAAAAACTTGCTGAATTTGACAGACTTGCATTGCCGGAGCAGCATAACCTGACAGACTTGTGCTACATTGCCGGAGCAGCATAACTTGCTAAACCTGACAGACTTGTGCTGCAAGACCCACAAGACTGCATAATGGCGGACATGACACTGAGACAATATATTGTGCAAAAAGCTTATTGTGAAGAAATGTTATCCGCTGTAAAAAAGTTTGCTTATTTAGTCTGTCCTGCTTGCCAACTTGAAGAGTGTTCAGAACATACTTGTCATTTTGCATGTGTCTATACTTATTGGAATGAAGCTAAATATTACATTCATTTAGATAAAGTGTTAGATAATGCAAATCAACGTTGTGAGAAATATGGTGTAGATGCTATTACATTGGATGAACTCAGTCATTGGTTAATGTTCATTGAAGACCAATGGTCTCCAGTGATTCATACCATTGTATCCATACTTGATTTGTAAATACATGTTAGTTATAAATACATGTTAGTTATAAATACATGTTAGTTAAGTTACTATGTTAGTTAAGTGATGTTGGTTGAGTTATAAAATAAAAGCTGTTCTGTTGAGAAGGTGGTTTTCATTCATCATGTCGACGTGGAAAGACTACTTGACCAATATTTACTTCAAACCTGGACAGCCTGGAGCATTTGCTGGTCCTTACAAACTGTATCACATCTTACGAAAACATAATCAACCAGTCACACATTCACAAGTGAAGAAATGGCTACAGGATCAAGATGCTTTCAGTTTACTCCAACCTGTCAAATACAGGTTCAAAAGACAACGTGTGATTACACGTGGCATTGATGATATGTGGGATATTGACTTGGCTGATATGGGAAACATAGCTCCCTATAATGATGACATACGCTTTTTACTCATTGTCATTGATGTGTTTTCCAAATATGTTTGGGTACAGCCAATCCCTAATAAATCACATACCAGCGTCATACAAGCTTTCCAAAAGATTTTTCATGACACACGACGAAGACCGCGAACTCTAAGGTCTGATAAAGGAACAGAATTTAAAAACAGATGGGTAAAAGCATTTTTGAAGAAAGAAGGCATTCATGCTTATACCACAAAGAATGAAACCAAAGCCAACTTTGCTGAAAGAGTCATTCGTACTCTGAAGGGAATGATGTATCGGTATTTTCTACATAATCAAACTTACCGTTACTTAGACATTCTTCCAGACTTGGTGTACAATTACAACCATAGACCTCATGGTTCTCTTCCTAATAAATATGCTCCAGCCGAGATTCGTAAAGACAACGAATCAAAAGTGTGGAAGTATATGTATGTCGACAAACTGAAATTGAAACCGAAGAAGAAGAAGTATAAATTTAACATTGGCAATCATGTTCGCATTTCCCACATTAAATATGTGTTTCAACGCGATTATCACATCAAATGGACGCAAGAAGTCTTCATTGTCACACATCGTTGTAAGAAGCAAGGAATACATTTGTATCGTGTGAAAGACTTTTTAGACGAAGATATTGATGGCCATTTCTATGAAGAAGAACTACAGAAAGTGACCAAAGATATTGAATCTGTGTATAGAATTGAAAAAGTCTTGAAAACACGTAAAAGACGAGGAGGTGTGAAAGAATTATTTGTCAAGTGGTTAGGTTGGCCAAACAAGTTTAACAGTTGGGTGAAAGAAACAGACATTCAACAATGAAGCATCCATTTACATGTTTGGTCTCTGGACCTACAGGCAGTGGCAAAACGTCTCTGGTGAAGGAAATTCTAGAACAAAAGTTGATTCAACCCTCTCCGAAAAACATTTTATGGCTTTATGCAGCAGATCAGCCTTTGTACAAGGGAATGAAAGGCGTGGAATTTTACCAAGGCATTCCAGATGACATTGAAGAGCGTTTTAACCCGAAGAAACCAAACTTACTTATCATTGATGACTTAATGACGAAATGTCATAGTGATGAGCGTATGACACGTCTCTTTAGTGTTGGTAGCAGTCATCAAAATCTAAGCATTATCTTTATTGTACATAATTTATTTCATCATGGGAAAGAGATGCGAAATATTAGTTTGAATACACATTATATCATTCTGTTTAAAAATCCGAGAGACAGTCAACAAATTAGTACATTAGCACGACAAATGTATCCTGGAAGATCTCAATTTCTCATAGAAGCCTATCAAGATGCTACTAGCAAACCTCATGGTTATTTATTCATTGATTTAAAACCAAAGACAAATGATCAACTACGTATTCGTACAGGCATTTTACCAAAAGATACACATTATGTCTATATTGATAAAGCAGTGTATGAACAAGAACCAACTCATTTAACCATTCGCAGTCAAGATGTCTAAACGTATTCGAGCGAACCAGCCGTTTCTTCATTTGCTTGCACGCAGTGGGCCTAAACGACGTAAATCCTTGCTACAGCAAGCTACAAAAGAGGAATTAACAAGCTTGTTTGAAATTTGTTTGAATATATTGCAAGGACATTTACCCTTAAGCTCAAAACGGTATAAGGAATTTAAACGTGAACGTCATACGCTACGTACTCTAGCAGATAAGAAGATATCCCTTCGACGAAAAAAGAAGTTGATTAATCAGAAAGGAGGATTCATTGGAGTTATTGCTAGATTGGCATTGCCCTTGTTAGCCAAACTACTGCTAAAATGAAACATACGATGAAAATGGTCCTCATTCCTGAATATGAATATATAATGTTGCTAGAAAAGAAAAATGATATCAAAACGAAAGTGAATAAACTTTTACATGGGAAACGAACACGTGAAAAGGCTATAGAAATGTCTCAACTTCTTGGCCGTCATCTACGAACAAGTCAGTCTAGGCAGCAAAAGCCCTCATCATCATCATCACCACCTGAAAAGCCAGAAAAGTTATTTTTAAGTCATTTTCAACCTATCTATCATGGAAAAATAACACAACTTTTAGCCGAACTGAAGAAATATGGTACGACATGGTCAGAGAAGAATGAACTTGTGTTGAAAACGGGCGATATTATAGCAAATTCCAACATGGTTGATTTGATGAAAGAAGCATTGGTGGCGACAAGAAGAAAAGAACGAGCCATACCACCATATGGCTGGCATCCGTTTATCCAGGAAATTGTAGATGCGAATATTCCAAAAACAATGTTTAGTAAAAAGACCACTCGTGACGACATTACAACAGAAATGAAACAACGTCAACAAAGACAGTTTCCTGAAGGATGGGAAAATTTTTAACATGGCTGAAAGAGCTATGTTGTTGTTGCCAAGAAGATAAACCAACTATTCCTGTAAAAATAAGATGTACAAGCGCGTGTTGTGAAGGAGAAATAAAAGACCATGTGAATGAGGATGAGATTTGGCATACTTGGTCGAATGGCGCGCGCTATCGTGAAGTATATAGACAACGTCAACGCACCTATACCATTTAGTTCCCATCATGGAGTCGACAAGCTTTTACATTACTTTGCCTAGCAATGCGAGTATGAATTATTATCCCAACAACAAGGCTTCGAATTATCAAATTCGTATGCCTCGAACCATCTATCTGAATGGACGATATGAAGTGGCTTTAGCTGAAATTCAATATCCACATACATGGACAACGATGAGACATGACATGGACTATTCTATTCAGTATCGACAACAACCACTGACAGAGACACTTGAGACTATTAATATTCCTTATGGCTACCATAGATCCATACAAGAAATATGTCAGGCAGTGAATGAAGAAGCGACTAATTCTATGAAAGATGAACTTAAAGAAGCTATTCGGATAAAGTATGATAGGATTAGACGACGTGTTTTTCTATTTCTAAATTATGGCTTTGAAGTGTCCTTTTCCGCTGGATTAGCTGAGATTTTAGGATTTATCCCAGATCAATGGTATACTGAAACATGTACAGCTGACCATAAAGCGGATGTGAAACAGGGGTTTTATACACTGTATGTGTATTGTAGCATTTGTGAACCACAAGTTGTTGGTGATTATTATGTTCCCTTACTACGTTCTGTTGGCATACAAGGCCATGATGGCGATATTATCATGAAAACGTATGGCGAACCGCATTATGTTCCTGTAAACACGTCCAAATTTGACGTGATAGAAATGAATATTAAGGACGACACAGGCCATAATGTTCCATTTCAAACTGGAAAGGTGATCTGTAAACTTCATTTTCGACCAAAAGCAATATGAAAGCTTATACACACGATCCGTCTGCATATCGCAACCATTTTCTTCGTCAAGTGGGCGGGGAATTACCAGGATTCAAAGGAGCGCGAATCCAATATGGCGATGGTATTGGTTCAATACTGGGATCATTGGCTCGCAAAGCTATTCCACTACTTACGGCTGGGGCTAAGATCGTTGCGCCACATCTTAAGAAGGCTGCAAAGAATGTCGCGAAAGATGTGACGGGCCGAGTAGCAGAACGTGTGTTTGGTGAACGTGTGTTTGGAGAACAAAAGCGTGTGCAACCGACGAAAGGGGCCAGAAGACGAAAAACAGCCAGACGGATAACATCAAAATATCGCAAAGATATCTTTTGAAATCATGTCTCTCATTCATAATCATTCGTGTGAATGTAGTCTTTCTCCATTGGAATGGTTTCACGTACCACCAACGCAAACTGCTGTAGAGAAAAGTTATAATGTTGACTATCAACCACTTACAAGCATTAGAGAAGGCGCTCCAATAGAATTCTACATTCCTGCGAGTACAGAAGAATATCTAGATTTAAAGAACAGCAAACTTCATATTGTATGTCGCATTCTAAAGGCTGATGGAACAGAGTGTGGCGCAGATGATAATGTCTCTTGCATCAATGATGTGTTTAATGGGTTATGGTATAATATTGAATTGTTTCTGAATGATCGTTTGGTTTCGCATAGCAACAATACTCATGGTTATACCAGCATTATCTCTCATCTCATCCATGATTCGGAAGAGAGTCTGCATTCTGAGCGCTCTATGCGTCTCATGTACAAGGATACTGCTGGGTCAATGAATAGTCATGAGGTGAAAAGACCTAATCATGAACAATATGTATCCGGGTTTCATGTCAATGCCGACGGTGGTGACTTGGCTGAGCAAGGCAATAATGGCTTACATCATCGTTATTTGCATACTCGTCTTAGCCGTGATGTTATGCTCGCAGGTGGTTTAAGGATAGATTTGTTTGAGCAGGATCGTTATCTTCCGAATGGCATCAGTTTGAAATTGCGCTTCCATAGACAAAAAGATGACTATGTATTGATGGCTGCAAATAATACCTATAAGGTAGAAGTGAAAGAGGCATTTTTAACCATTCGCAAAGTGAGGGTGAGTCCAGGTATTCAGTTAGGACATACAGATGCATTGATGAAAAGTCCTGCCAAGATCATCATCACTAGAAAAGAATGTAAAGTCTTGGCCATTCCAGCAGGATTTCAGTCTTTTGTGAAAGATAACATCTTTTTGGGTCAATTACCAAATCGTATTGTTATTGGTCTGGTTCATAATGAAGCTTTTGGTGGATCAGTATTGAGGAATCCATATGATTTCAAACATTTTGATCTGGACTATATGCAACTGTACACGGATGGTGAACCAGTTCTATCCAAACCTCTCAAGCTTGACATTACACAGAACAAATACCTGAACGCTTTTGAAACGCTTTACAAATCGTTTGATCGGTTGAATGGTGAGAAAAGTTCCATTATAAAACGGGAAGATTGGCCTAGAGGTTATGCTTTATTTTCGTTTGACTTAACACCGGATTATGATGGTGATGATCATTTCCCCCTGATCAAGCATGGGAATTTGCGGCTAGAAATGAACTTTGCTACGGCTTTGCAACCTACAATCAATGTCATTGTCTATGCTGAATTTGACAACATTATTGAGATCAGTGCAAATCGCAGCATCCAATTCGACTACCAGTCATGAACACGAAGCAGATTGATGCCATATTGAGTCATGATGTCATGACCAAAGACTTGTTTCAAGGCGTGTTTGCCATGGACCAGTTACCATCTTTACAACGCGGCGCCTATGTCATCAACACAGACGATCAAGATGAACCAGGAGAACATTGGGTGGCAGTGTATTATGATAAAGACCCTGTGGAATATTTTGACTCTTATGGACTGTTCCCTCTCGATGATCGTTTAGACATGTTTTTAAGAAATGACTATATGTATAATTCTATCTCATTACAAACGCCAATATCATCGTCATGTGGTTTTTATTGTGTATATTATATATTACATAGAGCTCGAGGTCAGAGTATGTTTGATATTGTGAATATATTAAAAAGAAAGGATGGCGATTTTATTGTAAAGGACTTTGTATATAGACATTATAAACCATTGTTTTATTAATGTTGTTGTTTTATTAATGTTGTTGTTTTTATTAATGTTGTTGTTTTATTAATGTTGTTATTGTAGTAGTTAAGTTGTTATATTAGTTAAGTTGTTGTTATATTAGTTAAGTTGTTGTTGTTAAATAAAACAACCCAAGTTTCAAACAACTGTCTTGTTTATTGTGTTCTATTTACAAAGTTTACAAACACTATTTACAAACTCTTAATTACAAACGCTATTTACACTATTTACAAATTCTTAACTACAAAGTCTATTTACACTATTTACAAATTCTTAACTACAAATTCTATTTACACTATTTACAAATTCTTAACTACAAAGTCTATTTACACTATTTACAAAGTCTATTTACAATCACATTCATTTTTCAATACATTCATCAATGCATGCCATTCATTAGAATCTAAATTGATATAGGTATCATAGACATTACATCCGTGTTTGTAAATGCTATGAAAGCTCACATAACGCAGATCACCAAACTTTATCACTTTAGCAGTTTCATGTTCAGACAGTTTCAGTTCATATCCTTCTTCATTTATGTCCATCACACGTATCCATGTCCATATATGTTGTGTCAGCTCAATGGATTTGGTACCCCGCATAAGTTGTATTCCTTCCTCTTTAAATTCAAGCGTCAGGTTCTTTCCAATCCAATGCTTGCAACAGCGCGTTCCATTCCACGGTGCTGAGGGTGATGATGTCGCAGTCTTCTGTAAGCTCGTCATATTGACGAAATTGTACAAACACGTCAGAACCGTTCTCAGTCACACGCACTTCTAATTCATTTGAGACTGCTAGGAGAAAGCCGGGTATTCTCAACTTGTCTAGATGATCCTTCAACACGGATTGGTCATCAAGCGATAGGACGAGATACTGTCCAAAATGTCGTAGCACAATATCATCACATAAGTTTCTCATGTATGAGAATCCATATGTCATGGGTTCATAATCCAACACAAAGTCTTCCATCTCGTTCATGTATTTTATACTCGGATGATGTCGAACAGTGGATGTTGTATCGCTTCTAGGAATCGTAAGACTGCGCGCCAGTTCTTGATATCAAAGAAGATCAACTGTGCATAGGGTGTATCTGGCACAACTCCCTTATAATCCTTTGGATAATCCTGTAAAAGATTTCTACAGAATGTCACACGTATGTTAGAATCATATTCAGCCACCGTCACTTCCAGTTTATTTTCAAGTCTGCGTTTAAACCCAGCTTCAAGCGGTATGTTTTTAAAGTCTTTCCACACTTCAGGTTTAAACCGATAAGCAGAACATCTCCGAGAACCCATCATCACTTCATTCCTCTCATTAACTTTAAGGTAAACACCATCGTCCAACATGAGTGCATTCATGATTGTTACCTTGTTATGACTTGTCGTCTTGTCTGCGAAGCCTTTTATCCACTTCTTTCACCTGCTTCTTCAGCATTTTCCATTCAGGTATTGTCAGCAAAATTCTCTTTTTCGTTGGACGGTTTTTTCCAGTCCCCTCATCTCTGAGGTATTTGCGAATGTTCACCACACCTTCATTACTTTGTTTCATAATCTTGATATACTTTCCATTGCCTAGAGAAAGCATTCCATCCCACGACTGTGGTGTTGGTGCCGTCGCCGTCGCCGTCTCCACTTTTAATTTCTTGATGGTAGTATCAGGATGTTTCACATTCATGTCTTTCACTGTATCAGCAAGAGTATCCATATCCGTTGTTGCAGATCTTTTCATGTTGACGCTTCAGTGTTCACACCTCAACTGACTCTAAAGTTGAAGTGTCTCCCCCTTATATACTGTAATGTCCATGCGCCAAAGTGGAATAGCCATCACTCATCACATATCGCTTGTCATCAAAGGGAGAGAGAGCCACTTTCCTCAACTTCTCCGAGAAAATCTGGTGGTCATGACTTCGTATGATGTGTCCTGTGGTCATCGTTTGTGTTTGGTTGAACAAACTGTCTCTATACTGCTGATGTTTCATCTGTCTTTGACACGCGCGAGTGATGCCTTTGGCCGTACGTTTTTCTTTCCCACCATATATCATACTATACATTATCGGTCGAAGTCCAACAAACTCTTCAATGGGAATGCCCGCCGTCTCATCTTTCATTTTCCCAAGCACTTTCTTGTTCACGTTGGAATGCAGGAAATGATCTGGCGGATAGTCACTTGTGTCGAACAAGTCGGCATCTTCCTGCATGTCTTTGTAGATATCGCCCGTTTCTATGTCATAACATAGACTGTCGGTGTCGCTGAACAACAGCTTGGCGTCGGGATACTTGGTCATGATGTAGTTGTAATGAAAGTGAAACATGAGCACCTTGCTGAGGTCGAGAATGGTGAAACCAACTTGAATGGGTTTATCCAGAAGCAGATCCACTTTGCGCAAATGTACCGCGGTCAAATCTTCGTTGAAAATTCTAAATTTGTGGAAGGAAGGTTTGGCCACAAGTTTCTTGAACCGCTTTTCCTGGTGAACAAGTTCAACATTGATACGCTTTCTTACATTTTCCATGGTTTTGCCAAACACCGAGTTGTTCATCAATTTGAAGAAGTCTTTCTCAAACGGGTTCTTGGCCAACTTTCTCTTTTCCGTGTTCAAGGAGATGTATTTTGCCAACCATTTGCTCTGTGCAAACATGATGGCACGGTGCACCTTCGTGACTTTCAATCCCAGTGAGACATATTGCTGTAAATTTCTATAATGAAGCACATATTTCTTCTTGTCACACAAGTTGGGAATGAGCTTTTCACTAGGCTTGCTTTTCATGTCTAGATCTTTCCGTAGCTTCTGACTATGTTTTGACAATTCTCCCACTTTCACACATTTCCGTCCTGGAGCCACTGGGTAGTGATTATGACGATCATGAATTGAATATGGGTATTCCAAATCCACTTCTAAAATGTATCCAATCTCGTCATCTTCATCCACATCCATAAAGTCAATGGATTCTGGCTCGCTCACCCACATAAATCCACTTTCCGGCATGCTTTGCGACATAGCCCAGCCATACAAGTTGTTTGCATCCAGGTACGTCAAGTAGTTGGTCGGTTTCCTGGGATCGTAATCTGCTACGTAGGGGTTATTTGCTTTCGCATACTTGTGTGTGATGACAGATATTCCTCCACGTAGACCTTGTTCAACCATTTGGTACATGTCAATGTCGTTAATCAATTCCAATTTCACCTTTGTCGCTTTCAACATGGCATCCCAGGACAGTCCTGGCGCTGTATAGTAGTGAGCAGGATCTAATTCATACGTGTTGAGACATACGTGACGAAAGTTTTCAAACACGTCAGCCAGCAGCAACACATCTGATTTCAGGTACAAGTCATGGTATTCACCAAATGTAGTACAGTGGAATGTCTCCCACACCTTCTGCGCATGCGCATAATCCTCATCGCTAATGTCTTCTTCACTGAGCAGACTGTAAAACTTGTCCTTGGACGGCAGTTGTGTTTCAGCAAACTTGGATGGCTCATCCACGTAATCATAAGGGTATACTCCCTTTCTCAACAGTAACTCTTGTTGGTCACTATCGTGAATGTGTGACGTCATGTGATAAAAGTTGTCTTTCCCTTCTGCTGCCAGGTTGGAGACCAACTTCTGTAGAGAAGTACTCATGAACTGAAAGCTGTCTGTAAATTTCAGATTGCTCATGGTGAATGCAATATATTTCTCAACGGTGTTGGGAATGACTGTAATCCTTTCGTTTTTGAACTTTTCAATTTCTTCCATGATCAAATGACTGTCATAGCCTCGTAAATTGTGGAAAAAGACAGGAATGATGAAAGAATCTTCAACATCCTGCTGATCTTTTCGAAATCGAAATTGCAAATTGCATTGACTATGTGCAGCTCCACGGTATTTGCCATTGATATGGTCATGATCTCTCACACGATCTGCTCCTAGAGGCTCATGACAAATGTAGCAATCTGTGGCGTTCTTATAATGCTCTTCATCTTCATGAGTCATGACCATTTTCTTTTTCTGTTGTAGACCATGCACAATACGATCACGCTCATTCACCATATGGTCTAAAAAGACTTTCACAGCATTATCGCCTTGATATACGACTGGAGCACGTGTATCATACTGGCTGACAACCACATAGGCAAAGCTGTTTGGACGATGATGCTGATACCTAACTTCTTCATGCTTTTTCGTGAAACATTCAAAGTCTGCATAAATGACAAACGGCGCTCGCTGTTGTTTGGCTACATTCTTGAACTTGATGAAGGGTTCCTTGGGAAATGATAAACGTTGTGCTCCATGCTTGCCACACACTTCACGATGCTTGTCTAAAAGCTCTTGTCGTATAAACCCGTGAAGACAGTTGAAACAATAAAAAGTTGCACCATTATACTTTGATCGATAAGCCATCAGTCTGCTGAAATTCTTGATGAGGCAGTAATGTCTTGTCTTGTCATTGCTAATCAAAAGCAAGTTGATTTCTCTGGCGCTGTTGGCGCTGTTGGCGCTGGTGTTTCGGCTGAGTTGTATGGGAACAACGACATCATGTTCATATCCAAACACGTTAATGGACACATCATTCTCCTTTTCAAACTTTGGAATGTCTGTAATCGGTGTGGGAAATGTCATGCCTTCCACCTTCAATTCGTTCTCAAATGGTGTGTAATGACTCACACGATATGGGTGTTGATGATAATGGTGAGGGTGAAGGTGAGCTAGTACAGACCATAAGAAACATTTGTTGTCTTTATTCTGAATGTTTAACACACCTAATGTATTCTTTACTTTCTTCGGTAGTGGGATAAAACTGCTCGCTTCCAGTGGCGCTGACGTAGCTGTATGCACTTCAATGAATAATATGTTATCCAACACCCAGCCAGAACCTTGTCGCTCATGTTCATCAAACCTGGTGAACAATTCTTTATAGGCTTCTGGTAAGTCCTTCTCAATATCTGTTGGATTGTATGCTGCATATGTCGGACTGCTGATGAAGGCATTATCCACTTGTTCTACCATCACGCCTTCAACATTTGGTGTCATTTTCTTGAAGCGTGCATGTACCACAATGTACCATTTCATGCCACGGTTTAACGTCTCTAGCAAATGTCTCTTGATTCTATTCTCTTGTTGTCGCATTTCAAGTAGCAAATCCGATCCATCTTCAGGCTCAAACCGTCTTTCCTGTGCGTTTCCACCAAGACTCACTCTTCTGCCTCTACCTACTTGTCCTGTCTCTTTCTTTCTTTGTTCTTCATGAGACACATTTTCCATCTCAGCACATGCATGTGTCTCAAATGCATCCATAGATGGAAATATCTTAACACATCCATAGCAAAGGAATGGATCAGGTCTGATAATACTATCTTCCAGCGTCTTTTGTCTCTTGGCTTCAATCTGCTCAACAAGCTCTTCACGAGCACGTTTCAACCTAGCTGGTTTGCATGTATGTGCCACGAACACTTCCAGAGATGGAAATGTCACATCGCATTCATGACAGTAGACTGTTGCCATCGTTGTTGCTGTTGCTAGAACTGAAATGAAGTAAAATATACGTTTCACTCTTCCTTTTATACCACTTCAATGGTGTGTTAACTCAGCAGAATGTATCACTAGTTGACTAGTTGACATGTTTCACTCATGCTTTTATACTACTTCCATGTAATCAAAATATGGTGTGTAACTTGTTTCAAAAATTGTTCAAAAATGCTGACTCAGCAGAATTTTACTTGTGTATATGAATATCTCACTTACAGTTGTACAGCTGTACTGCTGCACAGCAGAGACATCTAGCGGTGAAGTTAACTGACGGTGAAGTTAAATAGTCTGCCAAATGGTATTCATCCGCGAAGAAGCACTGTAATGGTGAAATTTTCAGTCAACTATAACGAAAGTTATCACAATTTTAAGTTAAAATGGCGGTAAAAATGCATACAGCCAGCTGCGCAAATAGCCTATGACTACTTTATAACTTTACATAAAACTGAATCAAACAGTGAAATTTTCATATAAATCGACCAAGTATAACGAAAGGTATTGTTTTACAAAGTTTCAATTAAGCAAATAACCAAAGTTTGTTTACAAAGTTTGTTTACAAATTTTCAATTATGTAAATAAGTCAAGTTTGTTTATAAAGTTTGTTTACAAAGTTTGTTTACAAATTTTGTTTGCAAAGTTTGTTTACAAAGTTTGTTTATAAAGTTTGTTTACAAAGTTTGTTTACAAAGTTCACTTTTTATTTATAAAGTTTCAATAAACACTTACCGAAATAGTTGTCACTGGATCTGATGTGATCCAATTGCTGTCTGTAACTTTTGCTTCCTTGCTCCACTCACCGAAATGACTGTCACTGCTGGATGCTCATCCCTTATATACCCCTCTGATGGAACTGAAGCTGACTTGACAGAATGTTGCTCGCCTAGGGGGGGGGGGGGTCGGTACATAGTATGTCCTAGGGGGGGGGTGGTCGACCGAAAAAATGAAAAATGTTCAGAATCGTCTGAAACGGATAAATATGCAAAAATC
Organism: Protula sp. h YS-2021; assembly: GCA_949752745.1. Classification (NCBI taxonomy): domain Eukaryota; kingdom Metazoa; phylum Annelida; class Polychaeta; order Sabellida; family Serpulidae; genus Protula; species Protula sp. h YS-2021. Next base: position 88,624,003 of record OX457026.1, read on the forward strand.
ACAATTTCGGGGGGGGGGGGGTGGTCGACCGAAAAAATGAAAAATGTTCAGAATCGTCTGAAACGGATAAATATGCAAAAATCACAATTTCGAGGGGGGGGGGGGGGTGGTCGACCTTTTTAGGGTCTGTTGCCATGGTTACACTGATTGACAGGTGGAGTTCGTTGGCTTCGTGATGATTGACTCGGCCAACACTATCAAGCAACTTTCGCTCCAGACTTTCGCTCCACACTTTCACTCCAGACAGTATGACGTCATTATAACCTCATGGATGGCCGCGCCTATCCTAACGCTTATCGTGACTTCCGCTCCAGACAACACTTCCGCTCCAGACAACACTTCCGCTCCAGACAGCACTTTCGGTCCAGACAACACTTCCGGTCCAGACACGATGACGTCACTTCCAGACAGTATGACGTCATCAAGTGGCGTGAAACTCTTAGTGGCGTGAAACTCTTATTTCTACACTACTCAGCCATTCTATTATTTTATAGAATATAGTATTAACGAAGCTGGCCGGTCTAGGCGCTGTGTTGCTGGAAAGTAAAATATCTGTGGCCGTGTTTGTGTGATCGATTTTAAAAACTTAGAAGGTAATTTTCATCAATATTTTTTTTTCACAAAAAATATGTGGCATATTTCATTCTAGAAAATGCTTTCTGCTGAAATTTTATTTTCTTAGATTAAAATATGCTGAATCATCATTGCCATATAAAACAATCCAGGTGGCAGCATAGGAGACAAATTAAAAAATTTAATAGATCGAAACAAATAAATAATAATGGTTTGAAGTGTATTTGTATTTGATGACGAAAAAGTACTTGAATTCTTGTGTTCCAAATTTCAAATAAGTTTTTTGGTTTTAATTTTAATTTTTATTTGATTTTAGAGTTACTCTCTGTTTTTTTTTTGTAAAAGCTATTGTACGTCAAAGTCGAATACGATTGAAGAAGGGTTTAAAAAACGTACGTTTTAAAACTTGCATCTCAACAAATTTCGTTGTCAGGTTAAATGTAAATATTGAGATAATGTCAAACTATTTGGCCTTAAAAACATGTTCTGTAGCCAGTGCGAGACTTCCGGTTGTCAATTAAACATATGGCGGCAACTTATCGTCTGTTTAGTTTCATGAAGTGTTTCCCCGTAACCACCTCGCATACACAAAACATAAACATAAATTTTAACCAAATGTTTTTTTTGAGAAAAAATGTTATGCATGACCATGGAAATACAAGCCGTAGAAATTCTTTTGACTCACTGTGACACGATGTGCCCGATTCTGAGGACATTGAATCAAAACGTGCAACTTTGACGCAATTCGACTATAATTCGACTCAATTCGACTATAAAAACTTTGGCATGTAACGCTTTACTAAAGTTTTAAATTATAAACACTATGTTTTTAAAGACAAAAACACAAAAACGTATATCCAGCTTAAAAAAAAATCCCATTTAATTTTTAAATTTGTAAAAAAGTTTTGTGATTAAAGAAACCATTACAAAGTTGAAGTTTGTTAATTTCTTAAAACTTATTTATGAGCAAAATATTATGTAGATGTAGAAGCGATCAATATGGATAATCAGTGTCACATGCATAAAGATAATTTTCACGGATAAACCACTGCAAAAAATAAAGATCGGTGTTATTACTGTTTATCTCATTGTCAAAAACCAATCACCGTCTCTACATTATTGGCACGTGATCAGTATACCTAAAAGTTATCGCCGCCACGACCCACAGCTGGAAGAGAGTATTCTCTGGCTTCTACCTCTACAAGACATTATACCCATAAAAGTAGAATTTTAAGTTCGCAAACATCTTGTGGTAAACTTCGAGTCCATCACTATTATTTTAACGATTTTAACAGTCAACATACTTCTTGACCACAAATTGTACAAATTGACCACAAATTGTACAAGCCCTTGTTGTTGTTGTTGCATAGCAGTTTTAATAAGGTGGAATAGACCAAGCAAATAACAAGTACCCTTTTATTGACGGGTTCCATAGCGCAAAAACAACAATGACAAGAAAGAAGTGGGGCTTTACTTCAAACATGTAAAGTAATAGCAACAATAGCAAACACAGCAGCATGTCAACTCACAAATACTCACAAATGTGCATGTAATTATTTATTATAGTCATTAATCATGACATACATTCACTTATGATTCTCTTCAACAATACGGTTGTAGATTAATTTAGTAGTAATTTTTGATCGCATGTTCTAGCTTATTATGGCGTTTAGGGTTTATTGTCTCGCCAATAATAATAATAATAATAATAATAATAATAATAATAATAATAATAATAATAATAATAATAATAATAATAATAATAATAATAATAATAATAATAATAATAATAATAATAATAATAATAATAATAATAATAATAATAATAATAATAATAATAATAATAATAATAATAATAATAATAATAATAATAATAATAATAATAATAATAATAATAATAATAATAATGTTGAGACAGATTGCTCAGATAAGTCAGAACTATAACTGCACATGAAGGAAAAAAGTAGACTATATTCAAAACTGTCATGAGATGTTTTAGCCAGAGAATGAAGGTGCGTCGATGGAACCAGGTGACTTGCTATCCAGTAGGGAAGGGATGACAATTGTTTGAATATGTGCCCAGAGCGATTGGTTGATGTATCACAACTCGTTATATTGATTAACTGTATTCTGTAAGATGTGAATTTCTCGGCGGCGTACATCGTTATACATTTTAGGACGTACACTTAGTTCAATGACCTGACTAAATCGGAGAACACATCGCACGGCGCTTAATTACAATCCGGAGTTTTGAGAATGAACACCAGAGCTGAACGACAAGTCTTGATGGAACCGGCAGAATCTTTCGTTTCTCAGAAAGATACACCAAGATATCTAATAATGTGATAGACGTGGCAGTGACCGGACCGATGCCCCTACCACGTGCCAAATTTCAAACAAACGCCATTTGGAGATATATGTTATTGGTAGAATGTGTATGAACTGACTCCATGCGACGCAAAACGTTCTCAGAGAAGGCATTACCATTCAGAAAGGAAAAGTGATGTCCCTCAGTTGAAAATGAAGCAACTCCGGATGAGCGTAACATTGGATGTTTGTGACTGACAGACTCTTGGGAAAGAGGATGATTCTTCATCCACGGTAACCTCATCAACGAAGGACGGCATGGCGCTAGCAAGAGAAGACAAGAGGGAATTTGTTCTTGAATCTTCACAAGTACAGCCAGTATTGTGGCTGACGCAGGAAATACATCGGCACCACAGAGCATCGATTGCCATCGCATTTTTTTAATCTGAGCGCAGGGAGACGGCTGCTCAAGCGAATTGCAAGCAAATATGTCGATGGAGGACCGAAGCGCGTCTGAAGCGATATTCAGTGAAACGTGCAGTCCGAAAGAGCTTACCTCATGTTCACTACTGTTGGGAAAGCTAGATCTGTTAGGATACTGAGATGATCAGTTGTGTGCGACGACTGAACTTTTAAACCACTGTCATGGGCACAGCAAAGGGCCTTATAAGCCGACACAGCTTCGATGACTTGGTACTTCCTTGCTTCTATATATGTACGAGCTGTATGATTATCGGCAGAGAATTGAACCACAAGAACGAATCAAACGAATTAAACAACGAGAACGCTGATGTGCAAGGAGCAATCTTTGACCTCGACACACAAAACCTCAGGCGAAAAAGCGGAAAAGAAATAAATGTTAAAAGACTGCAATATAAGAATGCAACGACCAGTTTAAACATCTTTTTCGTTTATATAGTTTATATATATATATATATATATATATATATATATATATATATATATATATATATATATATATATATATATATATATATATATATATATATATATATCGAATACTAGAACATTAATCTACAATTGTGTTTGTGTTGTTTTCGTTTTAGGGGATGGAAAAGGGGTAAAGTACATATAAATAATTGCAATATGGTTCGAGGAAGAACAAAAATTTTTCTGGTTTATTAATTTTTACACAAATACCCTATCAATACAAAATATCTGTTACAGTGCTAATGTCGTGAAATTTTTGTGCAGTTATACGCCATTTTCTTGCAGTGTTCGATATATTGTTATAGAATACTGAAATCAGTTTTTTAGGGATTGGGGCGGCGCTATAAGCAAGATAATAAGTGCCTCCAAAGAGGCACACTTGCGACACACGGCTATAGTGAGTCTCGCCAGTTTGAAAATTCAGTGATACAACCTCTTATGGGCAGATGAAATATTGTTTAAATATGTAATTTACAAAAGGCTGTGATTCAATACACATGGAAAATTTACGGCAAAGAAAACCTACAAATTTTATGTATGCCTTTTTATGAGAAAAACACATAAATATATCAATAGGCATTTTAGATAAGAACAGAAGGCTGTACCACAATAAACTTGTGGGAAAATGGAAACTAACACACATGGCCTTACTCACAAACTATTTTTCGCAAAAAGGTTTTGTCCAGCTTTGCCAGAAGCAGGAACCTAGAAACATATCAATTTTTTAACGGCGCACACTGAGCATTTCAGAACATTTAATCGTAGATTTTGACATTGGCGATTTTAACATGGTTAACATCTTGACCCAAAGTGAGTGGAACATTTAAGTTACAGTTTCTTGTGTTCCAAAGTTATGGTAATAAACTACAAGACTGAAGCTTAATGGATACATAATGTGTACATAAAGTGTATAGAACGTGTACATAACATATATATAACGTGTACATGACGTATACATAGCGTGTATATAACGTGTACATAGCGTATACATTACATGTATATAACGCGCACATAACGTGTACAGAACGTGAATACAACGTATACTATACATAACGGTCCATAGCGTGAATATAACGTGTAAATAGTGTGTACATAGCCTGTACATAATGTGTACAAGGAGTGTACACAACGTATGCATAACGTATACATATCGTGTATATAGCGTGTACATAAGGTATACATAGCTTGTACATAACATGTACACAATGTCTATATAACGTGTACATAGCGTCTACATAAGGTGTACATATTAAACTTGCTACAGCGCATACATAACGAGTGCATAGAGTGTAAATAACGTGTACATTACAACACGACCTACTCTTCTATTTTCGCACACCTTCAATACAATACATAGAGGACGTTGTGTGTTTCATTATATACATGATAAACATGTATCCAAGCGACAATAACCACAGTCAACTCTATCACGATACGTGATAAAAGAATCCTTGGAGTGATTCCCCGATTCTGATGTGGCACTGGAATCCACTAGTTCCCACTTATGCACAAAATCAAAGCAATTAGCTCCGTTCTTCCTTTGATACACCAATATTGGTTGATGAAGTTCGTGTTTCAATTCTTCAACATTAAGATCAGTTGTTAAGAAATAATCTTTTTCGATATCTTTTGGGTCAAATATTTTCCGAGTTGTGTATCGGTTATACACAAGATGTTTGTCGCTAGTGGAGTCGTCATTTTTGTTACTGGAACTGCATTGGTGTTGCAGTTTGCTGAAAGTATTTGCGAGTGCTTCAACGCGCTTTAATTGTGACGATACGTCACTTTCCTCTAGTAGAAAGTCTTGAAAACATGAAAGTAGAAAGCGAATCCAAGCAGTTATCCTGAGAAGAAATTGACGCTCGAGACAGCAGCGCCGTGCTGCTATTTGCTCATTCTGTGCCTCGCTACAACGGAACAGTTGCAACTCGTAGTCAGTGAAAAAACAAGGGATTCTCCCATCTTGCAGAAATTCCTCCAGTCTTGCGTAAATAGCATCCGCCCATTGAACGTATGACAATGCGTGGTCAGCTATAGAATTTTCTGTGTTATTTTCTAAAACAAACATTAATGACGTCTTAAGCATGTAGCTTTTCAGGCAGTTGGATAGCTCTAAATCTCCCCTTAGACCAAAGGTTCTTTGTAATGATAAAGGGAACAACGCAGTGGATCGCATCAGCTTTGCCAGCCTATATCCTTTTTTGGTTTGTTCGTTAAGGGTCTGGAATATTTTTGATTCGGCATCTGAAAAAGCGATCTGCATTTCGTGTATTTCAAATTTCTGTACGGATACATGGTCCGGGTACCGAATTGGTTTAGTTATTAAGAAGTAAGCTGCATCTGGCGGAATAATCTTACGCTCAATGGGTGGAATGTACTCAGGAAAGGGAAAGGCAGGGACCAGGTCAATACTGACCGGTAAATTTTTAAAATATCTTCCTCTCCACTTCAGGTTTAAACAAGAAATTGTCTTATACTCTGTCGTGCAGCAAATTGCATTTTTAGGTATAACGATGTTTGACATTGGGGTGGAAAGTCGCACCTTTTCTGTAGCAATTTCCAAGCGCTTGTGGATATATTTGTGTAATTCGGATATTGTACGTTCACGTCCATCATGAAGAGCTTTTCTTAGGAGATGAGTTCTTTCATTTTCTTGTATTCTGTAATGAGCTGTACTCTCTCTTTCATCGATGTCCCTTTGCATTTTTTTAACTTCATAGAAGTCTCTACATTTGAAAAAGATGCAAAGGAAATCAAACTCATCGGGATAAATGGCCCGCGTTTGGCTCGCAGAGCTCCCTACTAAATACGGCTGGAATTGAAGCTCAGGCGTGTCTTCTTGCACTTTTCTGGCAATGTCATCAAGCAGGCTACGCAATACTTTTTCGATTTTGATGCGCTCTTCCTTCTCTTCCCTCGTCATGTCATGGTGTAGTGTGGCATGTAGTTTTCGTAAAAGAAGGTATGGATGCATTCGACTGGAATTTGTTTCTCTACAATTCTGAAATTCTATGAATGTACTCAAGCGCTTTAACCTTAGTGCATCTCTGCGAATATAGGCTAACTCCAGAATTTCTTTCGTCAGCAGCTTGCAATTATGTATGTAGCTGCAATGGAGTATTTGAGGATCATTCATTGCAACTGCCAATGCGCTAAAGCCATGTCTATCCTTCTTATGTTTATTTCCACCGTAATCAAGAAATGTGTTTATGTGAGGAATAATTCCAAGTTCCGTCGCTATGTGTAAGGGGCTATGGCCGTACATGTTTGATTTTTCCATAAGCTGGTGCAAGCATGGTTGGGTTGGCACATCAAGCAGATAGCTATACAACTGCACTATTTGTTTGCTGCGGTCTTTCATGGTTACCATAGACACCAGATGTGTGAGCAATTGTCCAGGATGTTGCATAGCAATTGCCCTTAGTAAGAGAGCAGTTATCACACAGCTATCGATACATTCAGTCCTCAGTATTTCTCCTCTTAGCACTTGTATTTTCTGAAATAAAGCATTACTCTGAATTTCAATAAAATCAAAAATAAACTACACCGTTTTCGCTATGGAGTAGCAAAAATTAGAAGTGGGGACACCAAAAATATTATGCTGAAATCTTAAATTCTGAAATTCGGAATTATTAAAAATATTTGTTCAAAGTCATGTTATTGATTTTTGACGCTGACCATGACCGAGGAGGTTACAGTCACCGAATTATCCCTTATATAACGTATCTTAGGCCCTAAAGGTCAAAACTAAGCTCTAAATCACTCCAAATCTCCAAATCAGCTCCAAATCTCTAACCGTTTGCGAACAAATGGTCAACATCCATTTATTTGACCATGACTGTAGAGGTCAATGTTGCCGAGATACCTCGTGCTTAACGTCTTTTAGGGCCTAGGGTGGAAAATCAGCTCAAAATCGCTCTGTCTCTAACCGTTTTCAAGATAATGGTCAATCTTGCTCTTATCCTTTTCGAGATACAAAGGCGACTGGGCCTATGGCCTTGACCCTGAATGTTGTGATTGAGCTCGCGAGGTTACTCCGTACTGAACCGTAAAGGTGTTCAAACGAAGATCTGAGCGCTTTTTCTAGCCAATTTAAGTAAAATAAGGGTTTAAAAATATTTTGATCTCAATTTGACCCTAACCTTTGAGTCGCGGTAAAACATTGCGGATTTCACAAGGGCTCATTACCCTCTATATTTTTTCCAATATCGTCTTCATACGTCAAACCTTGTCGGAACAGTTTTCTTAAAACCAGTTTGAGGTTAAAAATGAAATGATCTCAGACTGACCTTGACCTTAAGTTGAATAAATTTCAGAAAATTGACAATTTACACAGACGTCGAAAAGGAGACGTCGCAAAGATATTTAGGCAACTACATAAGAAATACCCCCATTTTTGCCATATCCAGATATTTTACTTCCAAATTCAACGAAAACCCACAGTTGGTGAAAAGTCAAAATGCTTAAATCATAGCAAAGTCATAAACATTAATGATACGTCATAATGATACGTCAATCTTCGCGCTTATGAAAGCTTATTTTATTTGGGCATTTAAGGAAATCTGAAATGGCAAATGAAAGAAACAAAAGAAGTATAGAATTTGCATATAGAAACACATTTAACTTCTTTTGAAAATAATAATAATAATAATAATAATAATAATAATAATAATAATAATAATAATAATAATAATAATAATAATAATAATAATAATAATAATAATAATAATAATAATAATAATAATAATAATAATAATAAATAAATAAATAAATAAATAAATAAATAAATAAATAAACGACAAAAAGGAGATATTTGACAAACCAAATATTGATAACCTTCTGCCATTTATAATGTGAATACAACTAAATAGCAAGTTTGGAGCTGAGCATCCCCCGAACATTATAGATAAGCATCCCCGCTGAGATATTTGCTATTTAGCGTAACGGCATGATACAGTACAAAGAATACACACGCAATATTTGTTCACTTGGAGAGGTCAATAAACTGTACTTGTAGCTAGAATAGCCTTATATATGAGCTTCAGTGGCAAATTTTCAATATCCGTTCTGGTATATGAAATGTTAAACTAATCTTTTTAAAAATTGAGGCGGACCATCTAAGCATGCTACAGTATGCCTCTGCCAAAGTAGATCATCTTAGCACTAACTGTCTCAGGAATTTCGCGTGACAGGGTTAAAAACAGGGTGGCGGAAAAACAAAAGGAATCATACGGAAAGCCTTTACCGAATCGTATGAATTCAATAAACTATGGGGCTTAAAATCCACAAATGTAATAAACGACAAAAGGGATATGGCTGACAACTCAAATATTCACAACTTCCACTCATTTATAATTTTTACATCAATAACTTAATAGCAACTGTGGAGCTGAGTATCCCAATTGAAGTATTTGCTGTTCAGCCTAACAGCGTAGTCTAACATGTAGGCTTCAATGGCAAAATTTCAATACTTCAATGCTTCAGTGCTACACTTTGTCTCATTATGTCGTCCTAGCTCCTCGCGAGAGTTCGTGTGACAAGCTCATGGCGGAAAAATAAAAAAGAATCATACGGAAACCATTTACCGAATCGTACGAATTTAATAAACTATGGCTGTTTAATATCAGAAAGTATAATAATAAAATTAGATAGCACACTGTTATATAATTCAAATTCTGTAACTCAAACGGAGGAAACTACAGGTTCTTACTGAAATCTAAGGATCTGTAAACAATGCGTAGATGAAAGCGTTTCAGAACGGGCTCAGTAAGCATGTTACGTTTTAGAGACGTCGCGACCAGGCATGGTGTATATTCTACATACATATATTGTTCTGGGATTACGGCATTGCATTTTAGTTATTTTACTTATTATCTGAGTAGAAGGTGTTCCGTATAAATCATCTTCAATAAGTGAAAAATGCTTCGTCAAACGATTTTTATTTTATACAGATATATAGACCCTTAAATGTGCGTAGCTTCCGGCTATTCATTCTTTGCACCACGAAACGGAACGGCACAAACTGTGGTTTTATATGCAGATGACATATCGCATGAAACTTTCACATTTAAAGCTTTAAAACCCTGTCTAAATTCTGCAAGGATTTAAAAGTTATATGATTTGTTTAGCGACACAACCGATCCTTAACCGGTTGTGTCAAAATATGTCAATAATCAGTGACAAGAAGATAATATTACAAGTTAAAATTTAGGTGAGTTAAAACCGTGTATATTCTCAAATCATAAAATAAAAACAGCGAAAAGAAATACTGATACAGGATGATTTCTTTTAAAAATTGTATAATTTTGCTAGGTTCTACTTCATCAAAGAGCTGTCTCAAAGAGTTAACTCTGAAATGACGTGAGCAGGCGTCTTGGAAATTGGCGCAGTCTACTGAAATATGTTTCACTATGTAAGGTGTCTGACACCTGACGCAGTCGGATGCCGGCTCGCCTCTTAAAAGATGTTTATGACTTACATATGCATGTCCTATTCTTGCTCTATGTATAAGCATATCATCTCGAACATTGCTAAGGGAAGGCAGTTTATGCCCAACAATAGTATTAATTTCAAACTTTATGCCGTTGTCTGGCCCAAAGTCGTTGAGATATGGTATTCTTGAGATCTTGAGATATGGTATTTGAAGTCTGAGTATGGGATAAGAAAATCGGAACAGTTCTCGTTTAGCGACTCCTTGGCCGCCCTATCAACTCTCTCGTTGCCGCAAATTCCTACAGGACTTGGAACCCAACAAAAATTATTTCCTTACCGGCCTTGATGGTGTCATCGTATTTTTCAAAGAGTTCTATGATTAAATGCCTGTAGTACCGACATACAGTCAACGCGAATCATGGACTTCTTGTAACGGCTAATCTTGATGATTTCAGTGGCCAGCAGTAGCGCTCTAATTTCTGTGGAGAATATTGATGACCAATCTGGCAGTCTTGTTTTCAAAACATTATGCTCTGTGACTACTGAAGCTGCTGATTTTTCGTCAAGTTTGGAGAGATCTGCACCAAAAATGTGATAATCGCTGTACTGTTCTTTAAGTTCTGCGAAGTTCGCTAGAAATACACAAGGGTTTGTGGTCTCTTTTGGAAAGTATGAAAGGGTTTTAAAAACTAAAGGCTTGTCCAGTGTCCATTTAGGGCGAATAGGAACCCTATAGTTTGTAAAAGATTCTAGGATGATACCAGCTTCCTCTAGGTGAGGTAAAATTCTGGCGCCAAACGGTGGGATAGCATTAGGTTTTCTATCTCTAAGACCTGGGAAATCCAAAGACTACTTCATGTATAGGGTTTCTTCTGTTTGCATATAGTTTTACTGCATACTGCATGGCAAGTTTCAACATTTGAACCCCGAGCTTTGCTCACCTGCTGTCAGATGGTGAAGTTCGAAAAGCATTTAGGCATAGCCGTAGACCTTGGTTTTGTATGGGTTCCAGAATTTTCAGGTAGGATGGTCTCGCGGATCCATAGACAATACTACCATAGTCTAGCCTAGATCTTATGAGCATTCTATACACCATAAGTGTCCCTGTCTGCTTCCCAATCGTGGGCAGAAATTACTCTTATTAGGTTGGATGCCCTTTTAGCATTTTCTTTTCAGCTCTCCTAAAAATTTGACTTCTTTCAAAACAGGTATTTCGATATTAGAAATCTATCTTTAAAATAGGATCATGATGGTGTATTCGTTTGTTGCAAAAGTGCATACAAACTGTTTTGGTTTGAGAAAATTTAAAACCGTTTTCATTTGCCCAAGCTCGAAAGGAGTGTATATTTTGCTGGGGACATAAAAAAGTCGTCTACGAAGAGAGATCCTGTTTAAGGGTATCTTTAATGCTATTGATTTTAATCAGAAAAAGAAGAATTTAAAAAATACAACCCTGTAGGAAACCTTTTGGTTTAAAGTAGTTCAAAAAAGTTGCACCAAGTCGCACTCGGAATCGACGTTCATTTATAAATTCTTTGATTCGGATAGGTGATCTCTCAGCCTCGGGTTGAACAGGTCTTTGAGCACACCGTGGTTTCATGCCGTAACGTGTGTTTTCTCATAATCAAAGAATACGGTGACGACCTGCTTATTATTGATGAAAGCTTCTCTCACAAATGATTCTAGCCTTAAAAGGTGATCAGTAGTGCTTCTTTCTTTTCTGAAGCCATTCTGGATATCAACAAGTAGTAGATTTTTTAAATACCAAATTAATCTTTCGGCTATGATTCTTTCGAATATTTTACACAGGAAGCTGGTATGTGAGATTGGTTTGATGGTTTTGTGGATTTGTAGGATCTTTATCTGGTTTTGGTATAGGGATTATTGTGGCCTCTATCCATAATTCAGCAAAGGCACCAGTCTTCCATATATAGTTTAAGAGATCGAGCAGGATGTTGAGGCTGTGGTCTGGTAGATGCTTTAGCATTTGGTAATGTATTTCATCAGGACCCGCCGCCGAATTGTGGGAATCATTAATAGATATTTTTAGTACCTCAATCAAAAATTGCTATTATAAGCTTCTTTGTTGTTGGAAACGGAATTGCGTTATTGTATCTAAAGTCAAGGCTATAATTTTGAGAAGATAAATTGTGTTCGAATGCTTTCGCGAGAGTATTAGACACATCTTTAGGTTCTGTGATAACACTGTGTTTTTGGTATGGATTTTTCGGCAATGCTATGAATGAGTGCAGTGACTTAGCATAACTGGGGCGTCGTCTTCAGCAAAGCTCTCTCTTTTAATACTACAAAGGCACAATTCATGGAACAATGACCAGTTGGCTTTACTGAATTTTCACTTTAGTACCCTTTCCTCCCTAACGGAAACGGTCTGCCTGAGTAAAATGAGAAAATGGTCGCTCCCGTAAAGATCATCTAAAACCTTCCAAGCAAAATCTAAAAACAGGTTTGCAGAAGCAATAGACAGGTCAATAGTGGTTTGTGAACCAATGCCAGGGTGAATGTACGTTGGGGATTTGTCATTGAATAAAAATAGGTCATAATGGGTTAAAAGATTTTCGACAAGTTCCCCTTTGAAATCGGCGCTATTGTTGCCCCTATGGGCATTGAAATCGCCCAAAGCAATACCAGTTTGGAAATTGGTCTAATAAATCGTTTATTTCGTTTGGTTGAGGTATGACAGGTGGAGGGAGGTATATGCTGCAAATTATAAACGTTTTCCTATTGTAACGCGAGTTGCCTGAGCCTGAAAGAATGTATTTATTGGAATTTTTCTTTGGGGAATATCTGTTCGTATAAATGTAGATACTTCACCGATAACTCGGTCATTTGTAAATATGCTATTGTAACTAACGTAGCCTGTAGCTTCTTAGGTTGGGTGGGTTGTTTTCTGTACCGTAAGTTTCTTCGATACATAAAAGAACTGGACTATAGACATGTGTTAAAGTTAGCACATCAATATAGTTGATCCAAAAACCTCTAATGTTCCACTGAATTACAGCTATGTTATTTGTTATTAGCTCGTGACCGATGTACCAACACCCCAGGTGATTTTGGAAGCACCGGGAGTGAAGTGAGAAATGTCGTTCTTTGGCCTTGCAGCTGAACTGGTTGCAGTAGCTGCGGTGGCAACTGTCACTCCTCAGGTCACTCAACCTCCATCAACGGGTGGAATTTGTTGGAGGCCTGCTGCCACGTTCTCTGGCAAGGCGGGCCTTGTCCTTAAGTTTTGAGCTATTCTGTTTGTACAGGGTGTTTACTTTAACCTCGGTGACGGACCAGGTGACGGTTTACTGGATGACGAGCGGAGTGCATGGACGAGCGGATGCCAACTGTATCCCCAGCTCAGGCTTAATCGCTGTGGTATTGCAATTTCCAATTCCGTATTCGTGCGAGTCGAAACTTTCGACTTTTGGGAGAAATTTTAACACGATATATTATTTGAGTTGTGACCCAGGTAATATCCGTTTGGCAAGAAGCTTCCCGGGTGTCAATCTTTGCAGCGACAGCGTATGAACGATTTGATGATTCTCATTTGTAGACTAGTTTTTGTGCCTCTGGGTACGGGATGGACTTTTCATGCTTTAGCTTTTGCACTTCCTTCTCAGCCAGTCCTTTGCGGACGGTAGGTGGTTTCCCTTGCAGTTAATGCATTTGGTATCACCAGTGCAAGATATGTAGTCATGACCGTTCTCACCGCAGTTTACACATGTCACTTCCAATCTTTTACACTTGCTGCTACTATGCCCAATCGCTGACAGTTGTAGCACCGCACAGGGTTGGGGATATGGGGCCTGATGCCTGATTTCAGGTGACCAACTCTCATGTCTGATGGCAACGATGACCTCCGGAATGTAATCATATGGGTTCCGCGAAAGCCGAGTCTACGGCATCCTGTCACTCCGTACTTGTCGAGCACGTGTACAAATTCCTCCTCTGTACAGAAATTTAGTTTAGGGTGGCTGATGACTCCTTTGAACTTTATTGTGGCGAAACAACAATGTATTCATGACAGAGGGTAGGAAACTCCATGTCTAAGTGCGGACACTTGTTTGCACCGTGTGGTGTTTTTTAATCTTTGTGTTTTTATTCTCCTTATGTGTTTCTTTTAATTTCTCCTAAGTCTGCCGGCCCCTGCCTTACTCTGACCACCTTATTTGGCAGCGGGGGTTTACTTAAATCAGTATGAAATAACACTTTCCAGTCAATGTCATCTCATTTTATTTCTCATTCCGCAAATTATAATTTTCGGGCGGGTCTGTTATATTTTGAGGAACGGAATGGAATTATTCTAAAATATCTAGATCTCGCTAACCGTCAGCCGCATATTTAAAATTTGCAGATTGTGGTAAGTATTTTAAGAATCAAATGATGAACTGCGATAAAGTATTTGATAGAAAACACATAGCTCTTTGAGTATTTACGTACTAAATTGGTTCAGTGTCTAATTATATGAAATAAACTTGGGGATATTTTTCGGATATGAAATATTGGATATAAAGTAATGTTTAGTGTAGTTCAAACGTGGGAATAAGTTTGTAGCTATTCTGGAGTCTTCACTCTTTCCCCCGATTTTCTTCTCTGTTCTTCATTTGGATCTCTTCCAGAAAACTCGTCGTACACTATGTAATGCAGGAATGCGAGATCTGGTACACATAGAGGTTGAAAGGGCCAAGATCAAATTCAGTAATTTTTCTTTAAAATGTTTTCTGGCAAACTCCTCCTAGATTTTCAATCAGAGTAGCTTCAAATTTGGTACACTTATCGACGATAATAAGTCTTCGCTGAAACCGCAATTTCTTTCATTTTGATCTAAAGGTCAGGTAAAAAATGAAGTCAAGATATTTTCAAAAGGCCTTTCTACAGCTAAAAATGCCAAGAAACCTGCTCAAATCCAGTTAAAATGCATATACGCTTCGAATAGAGAGTAGTCTGAATCTTTGCCTTGATGGTCAAGTTCACAGGTCACGTGAAGTCGTACACCGTCAACCATAGGAAGACTTATTTCGAAAACGCACCGAGAGTTGGGGCTCAAATGACATTACATAAGAGGTAGCTCAGTGACCTTAACATTCTTGGTCAGGTCAAGGTTAAAAGTCGGAAAATGACCAGTATCTTTACAGGTAGAACGATTTTGAGCTATTCTTCGATATTTGGGCCTGAACGGTTTAAATGAAAGGTACCTCGGTGACCTTCCCAGTCAAGGTCAAGGTCGAAAACAGTTGACCATTTTCTCGGATAAGCGATTCTGAGCTATTTTTGACCCTTTGGCCTTACATAACAGGAACTCTGTGACCTAATCGATCACGTTTGAGGTCGAAAACCAAACGTTAAGCATTTTATTGAAAAATGCGGACCTAAAGCGCTTTACATGAGAAGTACCTCAGTGACCAAGTCCTTTTTGGTTATAATGTAACAAAAGCAATTTCTCTTGCGTGTTATCCAAGTGGGTCATTATAAGGGGAGAGAGGACCGACAGTTTCTATTGTCTTTGGCGTGTACAGCACAACATATACCATCAAATTATGTCAAAACGTGTTGTGACCACTTGACTTTGTTAACATGATAACTCTTGAGTGAAGCGTCGGACCAGCTTCAAACTTGGTGGAATTATGTGTTGGGTGAACCCTCCGGTTGTGTTGCATTTAACTTAGATTGGACTTCACGTGACGCCAGCTGAGTTCAAAACGGAAACCCGCATCCTCCTCCAATTTGGTGAGATAATACCCTGGGCAGCTGGACTAATATTTGGAATTTTTAAGCTGGTACCTACATTAGTTACGTCACAGGACACTATAACGTCTTAAGCTATAAAATTTTAGTGCTTATAATCGAGGTCATAAACCCACCTCACTTGTCCCACTTACGTTTTAGTCCTATGTTTTCGGAACGAGAAAGGAGAGATACGAATCTCGAAAAAATATGCTTATTATTATTAGTATACTGGTTTTTTCACCGTCAATGATTTAATCTTACGTTTGAAAAAGTATTTTTTTGTATCGTCTTCACAGCCATCACCATTCAGTTTTCAGTTCAAGCTGCAGGAAGGAAACATTTCCCTGAGGCATTTTCTTGAACTTTTGCCACTTACACCCAACTCTTGACCCAAGGTAAAGTAACTTGCCACGAACGATTAAAATGCAATGAGTGAGAACCGCTTAATTTTTCTCACAATTCTCTCATGCTGCTTATGTTGACTATCCAGTGAAAGTGTTTTGGAAAGCTGATAGTCGTCTTCTCAAAAATGATATAACAACAGGAACAGCCGGTTTCTTGTGCATTTTATATAAACGCGGCCCTTGCTTTGAACCCTGTCGAACGGAGTAATGTGGCACCCTTTTCTCAGAAACACTCCCCAGTAATGAGACGCACTGCCATCTATCCGTTAGATAATACTCAGACCATTTTAATGCACTACCAGTAATTCCAAAATATTGTTCGGGTCTCCGTAAGAGAATTGAATGATCTACAGTATCGAATGCAGCAGTGAGATCCAAAAGAGAAAGAGAGTAAGGCCGCATCTCGTTGATCAACGATCTGTAAAGGATCATTTGCAACTCGTACGCTCAGTGCTGTATCTCTTGCGTTAGGCTGCCTGGAAGGGTTCTTCTAACTCGGTACTGTCAATGTGACATGTAAGTTGTTTGCTAACTGCTTCTTCAACCAACTTATGTATTAGGGGCAGGTATCGAGACTGGCCTGTACTTCTTGCACTCTTTATCCAATGAAGGCTTCTTTAACAGAGGTGTTATCGTTGGATTTTTCAATAAACGTGGAACATATCCTGTTGCTTGGGATAAGTTGATAATGTGACATATTACTGGGGTAAGAAAGTCCGATGCGGGTATAGGGTGTGATGCAGATGATTTATTGGCTGCCGATGATATAAGCATTGTTACTTGTACAACGGACAATGGGCGAAAACCGTCAAGGGGCTCCGATTCGTACTGAGTGTCACAAACGAAAGGATCTCCTGAGTCTGTGAAATTCTTTCTAATATTTTCAATTTTTGAAAGAAAAAAATCCAAAAATTGTTCACATAACTCCTGTTGATGAGAAGATATCTGAAATGTTGTTGGATTTCAACACTGTAATGTTTGCATTTAGCTTTGTTACTTGTAAGAGCATTTCTAGCCACATAAACAGCTAGCTTGTCAGAGTCAAATCCGGTTCTTCTGTTCTTCTGCTCAATTCTCCAGAACTCCTGCCGTACAGGTTTGATTTCTGCTGTATGCCAAGGTGGTCTTGGTTTAGCATCTTCTGTACGACAGGTGCGTGTTTATTCAAAAGTTTAGATAGGCACTCGTTTTAACATGTAACGACAGTGTCGAGATCAGACAGTGTCAGACATAAGTCACAATCTTTGTCTGAGCAAGGTCTGTTCAAAAAGCTTCATTATCTATATCCTTTAGCTTACGATAGCTTTTGGATTTTTTTGTCGTCACTGTACGTACCATTGATGCATCAAAAACAACCGTGAAATGATCTGAGATTAATCCCTCAACAGTCAGACTGGATATGTGTAGCTTATTCTGGGAGCGGGTAATAACTATATAGATCCAAAGTGTGCCTTTTTACATGCGTCGGAGATATACCTGCTGTGTTAAGCCGTATTCATCCAACACCATTAGCCTCGAACGCATCTCAATTACATTCAGAGCCAAGCAAGAGAGAAGATGAGGCAGGCGACTCATACCGTCCACTATCGCTGAAGGAGGCGAAGTTGTGTACCAGGCCGATATCGTGCACCTACCCATGGGACAGTGACACGGAACACACAGCATGACTGAGGGCAACGAAGAAGTAACTAGAACCAAGGAGTCCCTGGCGCCCAGCGAGCTACTAGGAGCAAGTGGCACGGGCACACCTCAAGTACCTTTTCCATGACGCGCCCTCATCACAAGCGTTGGGGGGGGGGGCGTAGAGCACCTCGTACGTCGACCACGGGCAATTCAGGGCATGAATCGCCCGTGCCCCCTGATCTAGGCATGGGGAGACAAACATGGGAAGCTGCGTTGCGTTTTCAGGTCAAATGACGGGCCGAGATCTGGATCTAGTGATCTTATGAGACTTGATCTGAAAAGTCAGCTGAGAACTGGGTCGACTTGGTGCCTGTCCAGATACACCACGGCCTTAGAGTTGTCTAGTAGTACTAGAGCACTCTTGCCATTTAGTTATCGGACTAGCTTGTTTGTAGCTTTCCATACCCCTAGAAGTTCCCCCTGTGGATTAGGGGGAATTTTAAGAATACACCCAGTGCTTTCTCTTTCGTGGATGACGTATGACCCGACGAATGGGAATTTCTTTGTTTCTTACTCTTCTTTTACTATTTCTTCACTCTTCCTTCTTTTTCCCCACTTGTTCTTTTAATGAGTGCGTCTCAATATACCCATCATTAGTGAACAGGACGTTAAACGCCAAACAAACAGACAAACAAAGCACTCGAAGCTCCAGCCAATTGGTATAACAACCCTGAAGGGCAGGTGACCAGTTGCTTCTCCCCAGATGACCTTAAAAACGTATTCTCTACCTCGAAACTGATACATCTGTTTGAATTTCCATTTTCTGGAGGACTGGGTACCGATGAGTCAACGGCCTGCTGTTGCCCGATATTTTCAGAGGCCTGAACCAGATGAACGTACGCAGTCCAATGCTCACAAAGGCACCTGAAAGTGTGAGGAGGTGGGCAATTCCTCTGTTTCAGCGTCCTTCTCATCTCTCTCTCTCTTTCTCTCTCTCTCTCTCTCTCTCTCTCTCTATCTCTCTCTCTCTGTCTCGGGTCCTTTGTCTTCCAAGACTCCTCACTATCAGGTTGCTCAGCGTCTTGATTGGTGGGTACAACAGAGGAATGGTGAGGGAATGGCGAACAGAGGCGAGTTCGGGCCTGAATCTCTGTCACTAGAGTAAGTTCATCACTTGAAGGGATGGCAACTGCTATGCACTCATGCGAGTTCTACCTGTATCAGGATGCCAAGCTGACCTACTGGGGCTGTAAAAGAAGTCCTTGTGCGTCATTAACACATGATCACTAGGGTGTTACTTAGCCGATCATAGACCATAGGCCATAGTACATACGATACGAATGCGGTGAGTTCCATGATGGCCAGCAAACGGTCCGCAAGAGGTTCAAAAAGGGGCCTGTGGCACGTCTTTGGTCACATTCCCGTAATCAAACCATTCTTGGACCGTATGCAAGCGGTCTGCAGATCTCCCACAGCATAGACGGTGTACGGGCAGTGGTTGCTATGGTCGAGGGTCTGACGCGCCATGGTTGCTTTTCCACACGCCCATTCTCGGCACGTCCTGACGTCCATAACAGGACGTAACGCTATATTAAGCCTAATGGCCTCTCTTTTCGTCTACGAATCTTCTAAATTTGCTGCTGAAACAATTAAGATGTGCTTTTATTGAACAAAGCTTGAAGTAATGATGGAAGTGTTTAATATGAGTTAACTATGTATACGGTTATTTTATGAACTCTTTTCTGCTTGTTTTTCAGACAAGCACGACAGAGGTCAGCCTACGATCGCCGCCTTAGGAATTACAGTGCACGCACTCTCCCTCCTCACACAACTCGAATTCAGTGTGCGACCGTTGCAAGAGGATTAGTGGTATTTTACTCTGGAAGGCTCTCGGGCTTGCCCAGAGTGGCGAAGTCTGACTGATGGAGACTGACAGGCTATACCAAAATCATGCCAAGACCAAGACAGACAAACGACTCTCTCCTCCTCGTTTATTTCAAAAAAAAATTGTGGAAGATACCGTGAGGAAAGCGAGCTCAGTCATTCTCGGTCAGGTTTCGACACCGGCCCGATTGCAGTCGAATGCGGCAGTAACCCACAAGAAGTCCAAGAAAGCTGCGTCAACAAAAGCTTTTTTAGAGATGACGCGCAACTGCATTTCCATGGAGGGGGAACATCGATCTGCCCTCCACAATGCAACGGCTACTGTTAGTCAGATTCCATCAAGTCGTTGTCCAAATCAGACAGTAAGCTTCAGTCCCCTACTGAACAGGTGATATTTACCCATACGGCGGCGGGGTCAGGTTTCGTTACAAGAGTGGGCAGCTGGGCATCCCTACTCAGGAAGAACTGTCTCCATCGCTTGGAGTGACATAGTTACCAACCTTATCTAGTCACGCTATGAATCTGTCTGCCTTTCTGTCGTTGCAATTCCAGACACAGCGGCAACTGCAACAGTAAGTTCACGGCCAGGAGTCGGATATTCAACCCAAGAAGAAGGGCAAGCCGTCCGCTACGGTTTGGCATCCACCCCCTTGCCACCAGTCACACCTCGATCTCAACTCCGGGCTCCCCTACCTTGCTCCAGCGCTTGGAGTGCCAGAGACTAGCGGTTAACTGAGTGCCAGGATGCTGATGACGACTTTATCCAGACTCATGCCTCTCTCCTGGCGTCCATTTCGTCCAATAAGGAGCGTGAGATTTACAAACCATCGAGAGAAGTAGTCGCACATCAAGACACTGAGCTTTGCCAAGAAGCAGAAGAGCCGGGGGAGGAAGAAGAGGCCGAGAAAGAAAAGGAAAAGTCCTTCAATCCTTCATATTTTTGATTGCTTCTGCGGGATGTAGACTTCATGCACTCACTAGCCGGGGCCACCGTCTGTGGAGAGACATGGTGGCAGAGGGGACAACTCAAATCTGGATTCCTTCCCCATCGGACCTCACACCACCAGGAGAAGACACTACCCCCTCCGTATTTTTCCACTATTGCACCGGAGGATGTATTTTTTGCAGACGCTCTCCAAGGAATAGCCCGGATCGTTAACGTCTCGTGCGACACTCCTTATCTGGATAGAGATGATTCCCACCCCGATCTGGATGATATCTCGGACTATGCTTCTCCATAAGGATTCGTGTGTCGCATTTTTACGAGTGAGGACCTTGCGAATGCAATGAATCTGCGCTCTAATGAATTCTAGAAGATGGATGCATGCTATTTTGATTTCATCCATCAAAGCACTATTTTGTCTGTCCCGGGCCATATCGCTCATCCGATCAGATCCCACTGGAGGCGCTGGAACAGCCAGTAAAGTGGACATTGTGGATGCCAGCAGTGCGCAGCGATTCAGATATTGCCTTAATGGAAAAAGATGTGACGGGCATTCAGGCTTCTTCCCGTCATGTCTTTCCAGGAGCACCTGTTAAAACGTCTCCAAACTAATGGAATGTCTGGCGCTTGCAACGCCGGATGTTATCAAGTGTTCGACCTTCATGGTGGCATCCTTCTGTAACACTGCTAGTTTAGTGTCAAAGTAATGTTGGATTTTGCGGGTTATAGTGCAATTCGCGACGGTTTTTGTGCAGTTCAGAATGACAAACACTCCTGCTCTAAACTTAAGTCCCATCTAAAAGTAGAACTAAGCGAATTGGAACCCTTTTTGTGAAGTAAAAAATCGTTTTATTTCGTGAAACGAGCTTTTACGAGTAAAAGCGTAATTCGCGTTCTCGTCTTTCAGTCTGGCCTCCCACCCATCCTTCTGTAACAAGCGTGGGCGAATTTTTAACCATTTGGGGGCTTCAAAGGAATATCCTATGTCATCAGTGAACGTACTAAAAATTTCCTCACTATGATTGGTTAATGGATGGATAGCGGGATAGGACTGTACGAACAGCGACAAAAAGTTTTTATTGCATGGAAAGTTTTATTGCATGGAAAGTATATTCTGGAAGGAAACCCATCTAAAAATATAGAGCGCAAATTACGCTTTTATTCGTAAAAGCTCGTTTTACGAAACAAAATATATTATTAATATAAGACATAAAAGTAGAAAATGTATTTTTTCAACTCGAAAAAATTGAGGAGCACAAAGAATGAAGTGTGTTTCCAAATTCACGTCGTATTACACCAGTGACATCATACCCACTCCTGATTGGTTTTTCAGTAGATAGGACTGCTCCAACTGCTACTGAAATAGTGTCACCACCGGGTCTTCAGTGCCACCACCGGGTCCTCACTACCACTTCTCACTACCACTACCGGTGTCCTTGGTACCACCAACTGGACCTCATGACCACCAACGGGTCATCGGTGCCAATGCTTGGATTTTTTCGAAAAGTATTTTTTTTGTTTTTGTTATAATGGTTTATTTTCATTTTCAAAAATGACAAATCTAAAATGAAAATGAAAATGAAAAGAAATCCGGTCAAAATTGTGAAAGAAGAAGCATTTTAAAACTGGCTACTAAATATTTTTAAATGCCCCATTTAGTCAATTTTTGGTGGATCGGCGCAAAAATAATTTTTCAAAGTGGATCCTAGTGAACATTTATGCAAAAATTTGAAGACAATTTGATCCAAATTGTGAGGAGAAAAACCTTTGAAAAATTGGCAGTTAAAAATTTTTAAATTTGGCCAATTTTTCGTGGTCCAGATTGCGGGATACAGGCGTTTTCAAAAAATTAACCTCAAAAATTGAGAATGCTTCTCCCCCCATTTGACCAATTTTCTTTTGGGTCAGCAAAATGGTAGCTTTTCAAGAGATGAAAGCCTGATGACCATTTATGTCAAATTAGAAGGTAATTCGATCTTACCTGTAGAAGAAAAAACTTTTGCAAAAACGATTGCGAAAAAATTAAAAATTCCTCGAAACTAGATTTTCAGTGAGATAGGATTCCCCGTGTAAGATACATCCTTCAATACTGAAGACCTGCAAATGGTGAACACCTTCTATAATGGACGAGTTATCTCGGTCCCAAATTCCCCCAATTACTTTTTCGCCGGTTTCAAGAATAATACAACGATGCGCATCTACGACGATCTACAATATATGTATTTTCACCGTGCAAGGTTTCATATCCTTGCGAAAATTGTTATGTGTAAAGTGGTGCGGACAACACAATTACTAGGTCCAATATATTTTTTGGCAATTTTGACAATTTGACATTTTCAAGTTGAATTTTGCCTTCAAAGCATGTGAAAAATATAGTAAAGCTTTATAAAGCGTTCATATAGTTTTTTGGCTTTGGGGACGTTTTGATCCTAAATTCATTGGAGGACGTTATTCCCGGGGACAGTATGGCCGGGGACGTTTTGCCCTGGATTCAACTACGATAAATGGTTATATGCAAAGTGGTGCGGACAAAACATCGCACAATTGCTAAGTCCAAGCCCAATTTTTGCCAATTTTAACCAATTTTACATTTTGTCAATTTTCAATTTTTCACGGAATTCAAAACCAATACGACGATGCACATCTACTCTCTCTCTCTCTCTCTCTCTCTCTCTCTCTCTCTCTCTCTCTCTCTCTCTCTATATATATATATATATATATATATATATATATATATATATATATATATATATATATAGCATTTTCTAAATTGGCTACAAAAAATTTAAAAATGCCCTTCATTTGGTCAATTTTTAATTGATCGCCAAAAAAGAGCTTTTCAACTAGAGGCCTACCTAGTAAACATCTATGCAAAATTTGAAGACAATCTGATCAAAATAGTGGGAGCAAAAGCAGAAGCAGAAGAAGAAAAATTAGCTACCGAAAAATTAAAATTATTTGGCCTTTTTTCGGCGAATCTAATTTTCAAGAGAGATTCAAGAGAACAATCGTACAAAATTGGAAACAAATTGTGTTAGAAGAAGCATATTTATGTGCAGAATCTGTTTCTTTGCACAACTTCAGTGGTGCCTCCGAGGACGAGGTTGAGCGCGCAATCTTCTTCGACATCAGAACGCGATCCCTTACCTACAAAGCTAGTAAAGCAATGTAAATCGAGTTTCATTCAACCACTTACGCAAATTGTTAGCATTTCCCTTAGATCCGGGAAAGTACCGGAAAACCTGAAAGTGGCCATGGTAAAACCATTGATTCGAAAAGCTAATTTGGATAAAAATAACTTAAAAAATTATAGGCCTGTTTCAAATATTGCGTTTGTGTCAAAACTGGTTGAAAAGATCGCCAACAGAATCAATCATCACATAGAGCTTTACAACCTTGCCGAAAAGTTCCAGTCAGCTTACCGGAAATATCACTCTACTGAAACGGCGCTGCTACGTGTTCAAAATGATATATACGCAGCTCTACAAAAGAAGAAACTGTGTGCACTAGTCCTTTTGGATCTTAGCTCTGCGTTCGATACCATAAACCTCGCAAAACTGCTGTCCCGCCTATCAACACGTTACGGGGTCTCTGGTACAGCACTGCAATGGATAGAGTCGTACCTCACCAATCGCTCCCAGAGGGTGCTGATCGATGGAGTGTTCTCCGATCCGACACCCCTTATTACGGGAGTACCCCAGGGGAGTGTCCTAGGACCACTACTGCTCACCTTGTATATGGCCCCTGTTGGCGATATCATGCGAAAACACGGTTTATCATATCATTTTTATGCTGACGATACGCAATTATTTGTATTTTTTAATGTTAATGACTTTGGTAATGCATGTAGTCTATTAGAAGCATGTATTTGTGACGTTAAGACGTGGATGACTTTTAATCATTTAAAGCTTAATGATGAAAAAACTGAGGTTATTTTGATTGGAACAAAGCATTTCAGGTCTAAGTTGTCTAACATAAATTTGCAGGTTGGTGATCAAAATATTTTTAGTGTATCGAATGTCAAGAACCTTGGTGTCATATTTGATCAATCTTTGTCCATGGAACAGTTTGTTGTGAGAAAGTGCCAAATTGCAATGTCTAATCTTCGCTCTATCTCGAACATGAGAAAGTATATGGATATAGATGTTACGCGTACTCTCGTTCAGGCAATGGTTATATCACAATCAGATTACGGAAATGGCCTCTTATATGGCGTTAATAAAGCCCTGATTAAGAAGTTACAGCTTGTCCTAAATTCTGCCGCTAGGCTCATTGCAAAGGTAGACAGACGGGGTCATATAACACCTATACTTAGGGAGCTGCATTGGCTGCCAATTGACGCTAGAGTCATTTTTAAAATTTTAGTACTCTGTTTCAAATGTTTAACAGGAAATGGCCCTGCTTATCTAGTTGATTTGTTAGTTCCTTATCAACCAGATCGTACCCTGAGATCGTCTAGTCATTTGCAACTAGTCATTCCAAGATCTAGTTCTAAAATGGGAGACAAATCATTCGAAGTGTTTGCGCCGAAGCTGTGGAATGATCTTGCGATCATATTAAAAGTTCTACTTCTATTTTATGTTTCAGAGGACTTTTAAAAACCTATTTATTCAGTCAGTATTATTAGTTGCTATTTACTGATGTTGTTTTTATAAGTATTTTTTTAATCTTTTTTTAGACTATGTGTATTCATGCTTATGTATCTATGTTTGTAAGCGCTTAGAGATTTAATAATATAAAGCGCGTTATAAGAATTACGTATAATATAATAATAATAATATTTAAAATTGGCTACCAGTAAATTAAAAATTTCTACATTTGGTCAATTTTTGGAGGATCGCCAAAACAATTAACTTTTCAACAGAGAAACATAAAGAGAACAATTGTACAAAACTGCAAAGGAATCTAATCCAAATTGTGCGAGATAAAGTATTTTGAAAAGTGGCCTTCATTTTAATTAAAAAATGCCCCTTTAAATCATTTTTTAGCGAATTGCTAAAAAAGTAACTTTTCAACAGATACGTATCTAGAGAACAATCGTGCACATTTGGAAAGGAATCCAATCAAAATAGTGGGAGAAGAAGCATTTTGAAAATTTGACGCCAAAAAAGTGCAGAAAATGCCCCTAATTGAGCCAGAGAAACAGCAATTTCTCAAAAGAGGCCTATCTTAGGAATATTCGTACAAAGTTTGAGAAAATCTGATCAAAATTGTGGGAGAGGAATCATTTTGAAAATTGGCAACCGAAAATTTCCAAATGCCCCCATTTAGCCATTTTCTGGCAGGTCGCCGAAAAAAGCATTTTTTCAAGAGAAGCCTATCTAGAGAACAATTGTTCAAAGTCGGAAAGAAATCCATTCAAAAATTGCGGGAGAAGAAGCATTTTAAAAATTTCACGCTCAAAATTTAAAACATGCCCTCATTTGGCCAATATTTGGCGAATTTTTAAAAGAAGCAATTTTTAAGAGGGGCCAATTTAAAACTATTCGTACAAAATTTAAAGAAAATATCATAAATATTGTGAAATATTGAAAACTGGCAACGGAAAATTTTTAATGCCCCCCATTTGACCAATTTTTGGCTGATCACCGAAAAGTAATTTTTTAAGAGAGGCCTATCTAAAACACATTTGTAAACAATGTGACAGATATCCGATCAAGACTGAAGGAGAAGAGGCATTTTAAGATAAAGTTTACATGCGTACACACGCAAACACGTACATATGTACATATTTACGACGGATCCCCTCTACTGATGTGATAAGACCAGCCCGACAAAGTCGGCTGGTCTGAAAAACGGCTCCTCTGTGCATCAGCCCGGGTCTAGCCAATTTTTTTAGTGTTGAAACTATGCTTTTTGCGAATGTGTAAAAATTATACACAAGAAAAAACAAAATTGTGCCTCCTGTGTCCTCCTCTATATATATCGTATGTACGTGTTTTTCAATCGTGGCCGAAAGCAAATGGCACTTACTCGAAAATGAACGCTTCAGTGCATCAACACAGAAAGGTGGAATGCATAAAAGGAGTGAACAAAAACATGCCGTGTAAAAACGTCAGTGCCGCTCACATTGCTGCTTTGATCAAGCCGCTTCAAGGACTTTAACTACAAAGCAGATGCAAAAGGCAAAAAAAAAAGGAAAAAAAGAAAAAAGAAAAAAATGCAATTTTAGCGTGGGAGGAGAGAGTGGGAGCTATATATATATATATATATATATATATATATATATATATATATATATATATATATATATATATATATATATATATATATATATATATATATATGGGTTATGGTCAACTCATCCAAATACCAACTCCTCCAAATACCAGCTCATCCAAATTTGGTCAACTCATCCAAAAACCAACTCATCCAAATATGGTCAACTCATCCAAATTAAATTGCTCAGCTTTTCTCTCTTTTCGAGACTTGAATAAAATCTTCAAAGAAGCTTTTCATCACTCAACTTTTAATACTGTCGCTTCTGTCAGATTAAATTGAATTGGATTATATGGGATTGGAATTGTGAAATCGCGTGAGTACAGCCAGCTGTGTATTTATTCTGAGTGGATTACCACTTCAAATGAAAGCGTAAAATCTTTTTATGTATGGATTGCATTTACATTAATGTAGTCGACTGCAACTGAATTACATAGATTGCAATCTTGCTCCAAACTCATTGTAAAGTTTTGAATTCAGAACGAAAAGACTGAATAATTAAATTAACTGTAATGATTTCTTATAAAAAATGTCGAAAATTTGATGTGGAAAAATAGATTAGCACAGAAGTAAGTATGTTTACTGCACTTTAAGTATTAAGTGTGTAATTTGTAAGATAAACTGTGTTAGGGAATGCCAGTAGATATTTTGTAAACGACATGCATCCTTCAGACGAAACAGACAGGCAATAAAATAGCAGTTGTTAAATAAGAAAAAAAAACGATTTTAAATTCACTTTGTCCAGTCCCTTTTCCCAGTTTATAGATAAAACAGTTAAAACGTACGATAAAGAAAATAATTGCAATTCACTTGACACAAATCACCTGACGTAAGCCCTGCCAAATCCCGTATCTTGTACAGTTACAATTGACTGTTTCATAAAATGTGATGAAAAGGTCGGATTAGCTTGCTTAAGCCCCGCGAAATCCTGTATAAGCTGACTATCTCCCGTTACAATTAAATCTTTGATAAAATCAGAGAAAAAGTTGATTAAAGCATTTTTACTTTCAAAAGAAATGCCATCGAAGTGTGTCTCGAAAATCTGAAAGAAACTCTTTTTCTAATACATGTCGAATAAAAGACGATTTTTATTTTTAAAAGAAAAGAAAGAAAAGTCGTTAATTTGGATGAGTTGGCGAAAAAATTTGGATGAGATGACCAAAGAATTTGGATGAGTTGGTATTTGGATGAGTTGACCAGCCCCCTATATATATATATATATATATATATATATATATATATATATATATATATATATATATATATATATATATATATATATATATATATATATATATCCCAGCAAACATTAAGACGTCAGAATGACGTCGGGTTGACGTCGTGACCCAACGTTTCCGACGTCGGACTGACGTGCCGGGTTTGTTTGTGTATGAAATGGAACCGACCTCGGGTTTTCAACGTCAGAATGACGTCGGGTTCCGACCTCAATCCGACATCGGAATTAAGTCGGTTTTAGGTTGTATATGAAATTGGAACCGACGTCGGATTCCAACCTGAAACTGACTAGAGTTATATAATTAATAGATAATTAATCATTCAACTGCTGTTGTGAAATACATACGAAAGCATTTTCCATGTACATTTTTACAATCTGGGAAGAAAAATAACGACGCGCCATCAAAATTCTAAAATTTTCATGTAAAAATTACGTTTTTTCTTCCTCTTTTTCAAAATGACTCCCATTTCCGGTGAGCGATAATAATGTTCATCGCTTTTTGGTCGTTTTTGCAACGTCGGAATGACGTCAGAAAACCGACGTCGCCTCGACGTCGGAATAAAGTCGAGTTTTGGGGTAATAGGTCAGAATATGGTTGTGAAGTTGTCGCGACCAAAATCCAACCTTTTTTCAACCAAAAAAGACGTCGGTTGTTTGCTGGGATATATATACTGACGCAAAGTAAAACGAAAAGGTAAATGTAAATTGCTATATTTGAGAAGGTATTTGACGTAGATTTTGACATGGTATTTCGTTACTAATCTTTCACCGATGCCCCAAAATTCGCCTATATCAAACGTCTTTAGCTATTCTTAATTATCTACAGTTTTTTGATATCACAGTTTTCAAGATTCAGCATCTTGTGTGCCCTCCTCGAGCCTCAGTCAACGTATTAACATGACGCGGCATAGACGTTATGAGTCTGTTTATCCTCCATTGTGGTATCCTATGGCATTCCTCGATGAGGGCTTCTCTGAGTTCGACATGGCTCTGAGGGGGCGGCGTATGGGCTCGAATTC
This sequence comes from Protula sp. h YS-2021, assembly GCA_949752745.1. Lineage (NCBI taxonomy): Eukaryota > Metazoa > Annelida > Polychaeta > Sabellida > Serpulidae > Protula > Protula sp. h YS-2021. Next base: position 88,653,328 of record OX457026.1, read on the forward strand.
TTCGGTCAAGCGTATCCGTCAGATGCTCTATTGGATTCATGTCGGATGAATATGGAGGCCACTCTAGAGTCTGCACATTGTTATCCCGAACCAGATTCATGCATATTTCTGCTACATGCGGACTCGAATTGTCCTGCATGAATATGAATTTCCAGTCGTTCGTGCGGCACGGTACAATCTGACCCTCTACGATGATGTCGGCGTAACGTGTGGCGGCTAGATTGCCTTCGTAAGTAGCCAAGGTGATCTGCAGCCAAATATGATAGCGCCCCAAACAATAACGTTTCCTCCACCAAATCTATCCATCTGGCGAACACAAGGTCTCGCAAATCGCTCTCCCGTTCGCCGGTACACTCGATTACGACCATCGTGTCGAAACATTTGAAATCGGGATTCATCAGAGAACAGTACTCTTCTCCACAATGCTCTTGGTCATCGGTTTCCCGAATGATTGGCCGCCAATTCCTTCGCATACGCCGCCGACGTTCCTTTAAAACTGGTCCAACGTGTGCTTTAGGAGCTCGTATCCCATGATCGCGCAATCGATTTAACACTGTCTGTCGACTGATGCGGTGGTTGTGTCTCCCTGGAGTCGCATTCGTGATGGCCGTTGCGGTTCGAAACCGATCTCGAAGATGCGCCGTTCGTATAGATCGATCTTGCGCTGGGGTCGTAACTCTTGGTTGACCAGGTCGTGGGCGGTCCTGTACAGAGCCGGTCTGCAGGAGACGCTGTTGCAGTTTGCATATGGTTGATACCGCAACTCCAAACCTCCTTGCGATTGCTGATTGTGTCAGGCCAGACTCTAGCATACCGATCGCTTGCCACCTCTCATTTTCGGTAAGTCGTGGCATTTTAGTTTTGGGAATTTTTGCATTTTTTCATTTTGCAAACTTTTCAATTTTTCTTTAGCTCTCCTTTCACGTGGTTTTAAAATGTTTGATTCAATTGACCAACGCGCCATTTTACAATATGTGTTAGACACCAAGATGTTACTTTTTTCGCAATCGATAAAGTGTATTGGTGTGAAAAAAATAGAATCTATTTTAATAGTGTTAAACATTTGACGCTTGTTTCATTTCAATAACCCAAAAGGAACAGAATAAAACCAATTTAAAGCCCTTGCGTTTTTACTTTGCGTCACTATATACACACACACACAAACACACACACACACACACAAACACACACACACACATATATATATATCAGTGTTGCCACGGAGTCGTCAAGAAAAAAAGGATAAAAAAGGATAAATTTGAGAAAAAAGTATGAAAAAAGAATAATTCATATTTTGCTGAAGATCGAGAAAACATTAATCTTAATCATATTGTATCATTTTTTGTAATTTCAAGGTTCGCGCTGGGTTCTGAGGAAAGTGAGTCAAAAAGGGAAATTGTGACTCAGTTAGGTCCAGAAAAACTCGGTGGGTTCCGAAAAAGTGAGTCATTTCGTAAACAAGTTTGTCCAAGGACAAAGTTCCAGCTTACGAAAAGCAATAAAACCAATTCAAGCGTGCATGAGCAAGGGAACTTCCCTGAAAAATTGGGCTTAAGATGAGCTAGCTAGCTCAATAATTAATTTAGCATCGGACCACAACATAGACCGATAAATGCATACAAAGATTTCCTTCCCAGAAAAATGGGAAACAGATTTTTTGTATCTCTGGTAGACTGGATACTCTGCCATAGATACCTTCAAACAACGCTCGCATTTCGGACCAGTGCGCATATTTATGTAACTTGCCTTGATGCGAGGTTCTTATTCAGACAAGTGCACATGTTTATTTAATTTGCGTTGATGCGCGGCTCTCATTTTGGAACAGTGCACATGTTTATTTAACTTGCGTTGATGTGCGGTTCGCATTTCGGACCAGCGCCCATGTTTTTTTACCTTGTGTTGATGTGCGGTTCTTATTTCGGATCAGTGCGCATGTTTATTTACCTTGTGTTGATGTGCGGTTCTTATTTCGGATCAATGCGCATGTTTATTTATATTGTGTTGATGTGCGGTTCGCAATTCGGACCAGTGTGCATGTTTATTTAATTTGCGGTGATATCCGGTTGGCATTTCGGACGAGTGTACCTGTTTCTTTAGGTTGCGTTGATGCGCGGTTCGCATTTCGGACCAGTGCGCAGGTTTATTTTGCTTGCGTTGATGAGCGGTAATTAATTTGGACAAATGCACAAGTTTCCTTAGGTTGCCTTGATGCGCGGTTCGCATTTCGGACCAGTTTGCATGTTTATTTAAGTTGCCTTGATGCACGAGTTTATTGGACATGTGCATATGCTTATTTAACTTGCTCTGGTGCGCGGTTTGCATTTTGGACCAGTGCGCATGTTTATTCAACTTGCGTTGATGAGCAGTTCGAATTTCGGACCATTTCGCATGTTTATTTAAGTTGCGTTGATGCGCGGTGATTATTTTGGACAAACTCGCATGCTTATTTATCTTCCGTCGATGCGCGGTTCGCAATTCCGGCCATTGCTCATGTTTATTCCCACTTGCAAACATAGTTTGCAAATGGGTATGCTTTGCAAAGAATTCTGGTCGTTTATTCCTACCTTTTTTTGTTTTTTTTTCTTTTTCCGTCAAGAAGGTTTCCAGATAACTCCTCCTACGCTATTTGACGTAGGATAATGAAATTTGGCACAGAGATAGAGGGTAATGAGATGTCATGAAATCAGCAAATTTTTTTGACCTTGACATTCAAGGTCAAGGTCAAATTGAGGTCAAAGTTTTTTTTACCTCAAAGTGGTTTCCAGAAAACTCCTCCTACACGGTTTGTAGTAGAAAAAGACGGCATTTGGCAGAGACATAGAGGGTAATGAGTTGTCGTGAAATCCGCAAAATTGTTTTACCTTGACCTTCAAGGTCACGGTCAAATTGAGATCAAAATATTTTTTCAAAAACCTATTCCATCACGACAAATTGCTGGAAATAGAGCTCAAATCCTTGTTTCAACACGTGTACGGTGTAAGTAGGCAGTAACATCAGGATGGAATCTCGGCATTCAGTGTCAAGGTCAAGGTCATATGACTTTTGTATTTTGAAATCCGTTAGAGAAACATTGGCCATTATCTGGAAAACGGTTAGAGATAGAGCGATTTTGAGCTTATTTTCGACCCTTTGTGCCTAAAAGACGTTATATAAGAGGTACCTCGGTGACCTTGACCTCCTCCGTCATGGTCAAGGTAAAAAAATGGAAGTTGACCATTATCTCAAAAACGGTTAGAAAACTGAATTTGGTTATTTGAGATTACATTATATTTACTTCGATGTCCTTGCTCATAATAATTCGAAAGCTGACAATTATGTGGAAAGATTGAAAAATGTGTCTTTGACCAGATAGATTGTACCATTGCAAGTGGGTGTCATCTCGCTACGTGTAGCGAAATTCGGTCTAGTTTAACTTCTGTTGATGCGTGGTTCTCATTTCAGACCAGTGCGAATGTTTCTTTGGGTTGCTTTGATGCTCGGTTCTTTTTTTCAGACCACTGCGCATGTTTATTCAACTTGCCTCGATGCACGGTTCGCATTTCGGACCAGTGCGCATGTTTCTTTCAACCCCTTAGGGATGCATCAAACCAAAAAAAAAAAAACAAACAAAAAAAAAAAAAAAAAGAAATGGAGGAAATGTATTTGAAGTTTTTTTTTTTAAAGAACTCCCTAAAAATACAAAAAATTCTCCGATCGACTATAAAGCACAAGCCGTATGCACGACCCTTTAGGGTGCCTCATACCCAAAAAAAAAAAAATGACATCGGATCAAAAATGTAGGAGGAGATACATTTTAAATTTTTTTCTTCAAAAATTCTCCAAAAATTCTAAAATCACCCGATCAACTTAAAAAAGCACAAGCCGTATGCACGACTCCTTAGGGATGCCTCACACCAAGAATAAATGACATCGAATCAAAATTGTAGGAGTAGATGCATTTTGAATTATTTTCGAAATTTTTGCTTAAAAAATTCCCCAAAAATACAAAGATTGTCCGATCGACTAAAAATGCACAAGCCTTTATGGGTGCCTCATACTAAAAATAAATGACATCGGGTCAAAAATGTAGGAGATACATTTTAAATTTTTTTCTTTAAAAATTCTAAAAGAATTCAAAAATCACCCGATCCACTAGAAAAGCACAAGCTGTATGTACGATCCCCTTAGGGATGCCTCACACCAAAAATAAATGACATCGGATCAAAATTATAGGAGGAGATGCATTTTGAAACAAAGTTTACTAAATAAACAACTAACTATCTAACTAACAGACGAGTAGGGAAGAAACGAGAGTTCAAGCACAGGAAGTGACGTCATCATGACGTCACGAGGTGTGCTAGAACTCTCATGAGAGTTCAAGCACAGTGACGTCATAATGACGTCATAGGGTGTTCTGGAACAGATATTAAAGCGCGCGCCCGTGTCAATGACGTCATCATGACGTCATTCGTCACGTGACCTGTCAATCATGTGTCACATGACCTGTCAATCATGTGTCACATGACCTGTCAATCATGTATATGAGGAAAATTTTCCCGATCATAAACCTTCTGGCCTGAATGGCTCAGTTGGTAGAGCGCAGGGCCCGTAAGCGGACCCATCATCTGAAGGTCAATGGATCGAACCCGCCCTCGGGCATCACTTTCATATCATGGGGACCCCCCCCCCCTGGTGAAGAATCATATACCATGGGGACCCCCCCTGGTCAAGAATCATATAGCATGGGGACCCCCCTGGTGAACAATCATATACCATGGGACCCCCCCTGGTGAAGAAGCATATCATATCATGGGACCCCCCCCCCCCAGGACCAAGACATGACATGTATCGGACACAGTCATATAGCTATATGACTATGTAATTGCTATGTGAACATAATTAGTCTAACGTATGTATGTCGTTATCAGATCGTTCAACAGTCAAGCCGCGATAGCTCACTTGGCAGAGCAAACGGCTAGCAACCTGAGAGTCCCGGGATCGATGCCACATCGGGGCAAACTTTTTTTTGGTTTTTTGTTCACTGTTATGACTCTGTGACATTATGTGACAACATGTGACTGTGACATCATGTGACTCTGTGACATTATGTGACTGTGACTGTTTTTTTTTTTTTTTTCTTTTTAACATAATAGCTATATTTCTATGTCTATTTTCACTATTATTATGATAATATTTAATTAGTCACATTTCAATGGTTCTAACCACACATCATAGGAATAAGTACATGTGTACAGAGTGTGGGGAAACCGATCAATAATTTTTAGAGTGCGCTCGTTCAGAGTGTGGAGGAAACCGATCGATAAAATTTCAGAGTGCACTCGTTCAGACCGTGGGAACGATCGATAAATTTGAAAACATCAAAGGCCTAGACCGTGGGAACGATCAATAAAAATCAGAGTGCACTCGTTCCAGAGCGTGGGAATGGGATTTTCCCTACGTTAAGTCCAATGTTATGTTTTAAGTTATAGTAGTTGGAAAATGACACTTCTAAAACACATTTAACAAATGTAGTTTTTTGATAACATATAATATATAAAATAAGTTTGAACATTTTAGCATTCTACTTATTTGAATGTTCTAAAGTTATAGTAGTGGAAAAGTGGTGGTTCTAGACCAACTTTAACAAATTTAGTTTTTAACACCATATGATATATAAAATAAGTTTGAACATTTTAGCACGCTACTTATTTGAATATTCTAAAGTCATAGTAGTGGAAAAATGGTGGTTCTAGACCAATTTTAACAAATTTTGTTTTTTGACAAAATATGATGTATAAAATAAGTTTAAACATTATACAATGGTGTAGTAGAGTAAAAATGAGGGTTCTAGACCAACTTTAACAAATTTAGTTTTTAACACCATATGATATATAAAATAAGTTTGAACATTTTAGCATGCTACTTATTTGAATGTTCTAAAGTCATAGTAGTGGAAAAATGGTGGTTCTAGACCAATTTTAACAAATTTTGTTTTTTGACAAAATATGATGTATAAAATAAGTTGGAACATTTTACCATGGTGTAGTAGGGTAAAAATAAGGGTTCTAGAGCAACTTTAACAAATTTTTGTTTTTTTGACAACATATGATGTATAAAATAAGTTTGAACATTTTACCATGGTGTAGTAAGGTCAAAATCAGGGTTCTAAACCAACTTTAACAAATTTAGTTATTTACACGTTTCAGACGATTCTACCACTTGGTTGGTTGGTTGATTGTTGGAAAATGGGAAGTGAAAATGTGGATAGTTATGTAGGAAAACTGCGCCCATTCAAAAGACGTGTTCGAATGGCAAGCCCATTTTAAAGACGTGTTCGAATGGCAAGCCCATTTTAAAGACGTGTTCGAATGGCAAGCCCATTCAAAACACGTGTTCGAATAATTTTTGAAAGATATTACGTCGTGGTATTGTTCAACAAATTGTTCAACATGTTCAACACGTTCAACATGTTCAACATGTTCAACACGTTCAACATGTTCAACAACTTCAACATGTTCAACATGTTCAACAAGTTGTTCAACATGTTCAACATGTTCAACAAGTTCAACATGTTCAACATGTTCAACATGTTCAACAAGTTCAACAAGTTCAACATGTTCAACTTGTTTAACATGTTCATCAAGTTGTTCAACATGTTCAACATGTTGTTGTTCAACATGTTGTTCAACATGTTCAACAAGTTGTATATAGAGCTATGTTTAAAGACTTTCTCATCATTTGAATAGTGTAGGTTGAACCGAAAGGATGTATACATGCAACATTTGTTCGAAATCTTACAATTGGCTGCAAAGTCGCATATGGTAAAATTATTTCGAAACATTTTAGGACATAGTGTGTCCAACCTCGAGTGTGGCAGCTCCCTATAGAGCATAAAAGGTACCTACCCTCAGACATAACGCACATTCTGTATCAAGATACTGAAGAGTGAACATGTCTGCAGTGAGTGAACAACAACTACCATCTATGGCAATGCCTGCAGAAAATTTTATAGCAAAGCCTGAGACAATACCTACAGCAAAGTCTAAGGCAATGCCCATCTTAAAGTCTAAGGCGAAGTCACGTCAGCAGCGTCAAAAGCGACCACATCTAAGAAAGATAAAAAGAGATGAGTTACCAGCTATGACGCCGCCGTGTAAAATGCGAAAAAATACGACAGAGCCTAATGTGAAGCGAGAACCGGAGCGTAAAGCTGATACCACTATGAAGAAGATGCGTGTAGACGATTCACCGGTTATGATACCCATTAATGGAGAAACATATATTAAATTGGTGAATTATCAACAGAAAGTGATGGTTAACATTCGTAAATATATTACGAATCATGCATCTGGGAGATTATATCCTACCAAGAAGGGAATTTTGTTGTCATTGAAAGACTGGCACATGTTGAAGAAGCAAATGACGTCAGTGGATCTCATGCTTCATAAATTGGATCTGTATAAATGCAGTGACTGTCAGAAGATGGTTGAGTAGACAGCGAGATGACTGTATACAGTTTTAACAGCATGACGAGCTTAGTGGATGCTGTGATTTCATCACAGTGCAGAAGATTGGACCGACGGTTTTGAAGCTTGACAAGAACTTAGCTTTGACTCATATGGACATGTACATTTGATATGTAGTTCAAATTAGTTCAAAGTTCAAAGTTCTTCTGCACATGTATTAACATAATATGTATTTGAAATAGTTTTGTTTTTATCATAATTGTACATATTTGTAATGTTCAATAAAAACACATATGATGCTTTTCAACTTTTTAGTTTTCTCATACAATACTTGGATATAATACATAATAAAACAATACTTAGATAGAATACATAATAAAACAATACTTGAATATAATACGTAATAATACAATTCTTGAATATAAAACATAATAATACAAAATTAACTATAATACCCAATATATGATATATGGTTTACGGGCAAATTAAAACCGTGTCAGGAACCTTACGACTTTATATGTTGCAAAGCAAGACATATATTACACAACGCTTAAGTTAATAAAATATTACAACATTTATAAAGTCTTTATTATAAAGTTTAGTCAAATAAGTCTATTTTTCTGCATCTGTTTCACTCTGTTCACTGTCCATGCCACTTTTGTTGTCACTGCTACCATCCTCCTCCTCCTCCATATCTAGTAGCTCTTCAAAGAATGCATTGTTTTTCCTTATAGCCGCCTTTAATGCCTTTGAATACTTATAATGTTTTTCATCAACAAAGTAATTAAAGTTCTCTAAAATCTTTTGATAATGTTTGCTTTGTTGTAGACGCTGGGTATAGTTGAACAGTGTCATAAACAGTTGTTGTAGTCCATGCTTATAAATGGGTCGAAGGTCATAACTTGCTATTTCACGCGCATCTTCAAGTCCTTGTTCTTCATATTCTGAAACCTTTTCTTGAAATATGTTATCATAGTCATCGTAGACGTCTTGAACCATATCAAGCCAAACAGAGTCTATTTCTGACTCACTTTCAGAGTCTGTTTCTGACTCACTTTCAGAACTCCTGTCATCAGCATCCTCACCACACTGCTCCATATGTTTGAGCAAAGCTTCTTCGCTGTTGTACAATGCACCACATTCTGTACAAGCATGTGCATTCTTTTCAGCTATGTTGACGCTTTGACTTTCCATAGAAGACTCATCTAAAGTTTCCGTGAAAGGTAGTTTTACAGGGTTTTCCATATCCGATTCTTCATCCACTTCTGAAGCGTGAGCAACCTTTAAGGGTCTTTTAAGACTTTGCGGCCAATTGTAAGATTTCGAACAAATGTTGCATGTATACATCCTTTCGGTTCAACCTACACTATTCAAATGATGAGAAAGTCTTTAAACATAGCTTTATATACAACATGTTGAACATGTTGAACAATATGTTGAACAACAACATGTTGAACATGTTGAACAACTTGTTGAACATGTTGAACAAGTTGAACATGTTGAACTTGTTGAACTTGTTGAACATGTTGAACATGTTGAACTTGTTGAACATGTTGAACATGTTGAACAACTTGTTGAACATGTTGAACATGTTGAAGTTGTTGAACATGTTGAAGTTGTTGAACATGTTGAACGTGTTGAACATGTTGAACAATTTGTTGAACAATACCACGACGTAATATCTTTCAAAAATTATTCGAACACGTGTTTTGAATGGGCTTGCCATTCGAACACGTCTTTAAAATGGGCTTGCCATTCGAACACGTCTTTAAAATGGGCTTGCCATTCGAACACGTCTTTTGAATGGGCGCAGTTTTCCTACATAACTATCCACATTTTCACTTCCCATTTTCCAACAATCAACCAACCAACCAAGTGGTAGAATCGTCTGAAACGTGTAAAAAACTAAATTTGTTAAAGTTGGTTTAGAACCCTGATTTTGACCTTACTACACCATGGTAAAATGTTCAAACTTATTTTATACATCATATGTTGTCAAAAAAACAAAAATTTGTTAAAGTTGCTCTAGAACCCTTATTTTTACCCTACTACACCATGGTAAAATGTTCCAACTTATTTTATACATCATATTTTGTCAAAAAACAAAATTTGTTAAAATTGGTCTAGAACCACCATTTTTCCACTACTATGACTTTAGAACATTCAAATAAGTAGCATGCTAAAATGTTCAAACTTATTTTATATATCATATGGTGTTAAAAACTAAATTTGTTAAAGTTGGTCTAGAACCCTCATTTTTACTCTACTACACCATTGTATAATGTTTAAACTTATTTTATACATCATATTTTGTCAAAAAACAAAATTTGTTAAAATTGGTCTAGAACCACCATTTTTCCACTACTATGACTTTAGAATATTCAAATAAGTAGCGTGCTAAAATGTTCAAACTTATTTTATATATCATATGGTGTTAAAAACTAAATTTGTTAAAGTTGGTCTAGAACCACCACTTTTCCACTACTATAACTTTAGAACATTCAAATAAGTAGAATGCTAAAATGTTCAAACTTATTTTATATATTATATGTTATAAAAAAACTACATTTGTTAAATGTGTTTTAGAAGTGTCATTTTCCAACTACTATAACTTAAAACATAACATTGGACTTAACGTAGGGAAAATCCCATTCCCACGCTCTGGAACGAGTGCACTCTGATTTTTATTGATCGTTCCCACCGTCTAGGCCTTTGATGTTTTCAAATTTATCGATCGTTCCCACGGTCTGAACGAGTGCACTCTGAAATTTTATCGATCGGTTTCCTCCACACTCTGAACGAGCGCACTCTAAAAATTATTGATCGGTTTCCCCACACTCTGTACACATGTACTTATTCCTATGCTGTGTGGTTAGAACCATTGAAATGTGACTAATTAAATATTATCATAATAATAGTGAAAATAGACATAGAAATATAGCTATTATGTTAAAAAAAAAAAAAAAAAAAAAAAAAAACAGTCACAGTCACATAATGTCACAGAGTCACATGATGTCACAGTCACATGTTGTCACATAATGTCACAGAGTCATAACAGTGAACAAAAAACCAAAAAAAAGTTTGCCCCGATGTGGCATCGATCCCGGGACTCTCAGGTTGCTAGCCGTTTGCTCTGCCAAGTGAGCTATCGCGGCTTGACTGTTGAACGATCTGATAACGACATACATACGTTAGACTAATTATGTTCACATAGCAATTACATAGTCATATAGCTATATGACTGTGTCCGATACATGTCATGTCTTGGTCCTGGGGGGGGGGTCCCATGATATGATATGCTTCTTCACCAGGGGGGGTCCCATGGTATATGATTGTTCACCAGGGGGGGGGGGTCCCCATGCTATATGATTCTTGACCAGGGGGGGGTCCCCATGGTATATGATTCTTCACCAGGGGGGGGGGGTCCCCATGATATGAAAGTGATGCCCGAGGGCGGGTTCGATCCATTGACCTTCAGATGATGGGTCCGCTTACGGGCCCTGCGCTCTACCAACTGAGCCATTCAGGCCAGAAGGTTTATGATCGGGAAAATTTTCCTCATATACATGATTGACAGGTCATGTGACACATGATTGACAGGTCATGTGACACATGATTGACAGGTCACGTGACGAATGACGTCATGATGACGTCATTGACACGGGCGCGCGCTTTAATATCTGTTCCAGAACACCCTATGACGTCATTATGACGTCACTGTGCTTGAACTCTCATGAGAGTTCTAGCACACCTCGTGACGTCATGATGACGTCACTTCCTGTGCTTGAACTCTCGTTTCTTCCCTACTCAGACGCCATCCGCAGACCGATAGGAATACCCCAGCTTACGTGAAAAGTAAGCTGGGCTAAAAATGCCCAAAAAGTGGCCAAAAACCCTGCCAACGCGAACTGTGAATTTATAATGCTCGTTTTCACAGCGATTAAAAAATATTTGCATACCTGATTGTACTTTACAAATTTATAAAGGAATCCGGTCAAATTGTGCCAAAAGAAGAGTTTTGAAAATTGGTACTAAATATTTTTAAATGCCCCCATTTAGCCAATTTTTTTAGCGGATCGACAAACAAAAATTCTTTTTCAACACAGGCCTACCTAGAGAATAAATTTTCAAAATTGGAAAGGAATCCGATCAAAATTGTGGGAGAAGAACCGTTTTGAAAATTGGCAACCGAAAAATTTTAAATGCCCCCCATTTAGCCAATTTTTGGCGGATCGCTAACAAAAAATTTTTTAATGAGGCCTACCTGGAGAACATTCGTTTAAAATTTGAGAGGAATCCGATCAAAACTGAGGGAGAAGAAGCATTTTAATTTAAGTAAAAGTTTACACACGTACATACAGACGACGGATACCCCTCTATTGATGTGATAAGACCAACCCCGACATGGTCGGCTGGTCTAAAAAAAGGTGCGTACGTACTTTATCGATGGTCCCTAGGGACATGCAACTCAAACTTACAGAATGGAGTTATTGAAAATCATTCAAGAAAGAAAACTACTCAACATCGTTTAGAATACTGGATATTTTACAGTGTGATAAGACATTGAATACGTTTACAGAATATATGTTTCAATTCCATGAAAAAAAACCCTTTCTCTACGGATGTATTGATTTGAACAATAGACGCTGCAAAAAAGTTGGAAATTACATACATATACAGTGTAAGAGCGGTTAATATTATGGCCTAATCATGGGTTGTGACTAGGGTGAGAAAAAATTATAGCAGAAAAAAAAACATATAACTAATTAGGAAAAAATGATATTTTGAACGAAAAAAGAAAATGAAAAAAAGTATCAAAATAAAAAAAGGATGAAAAGCGAAAAAAAGTATAAAAAAAGGATGAAAATTTTAAAAAAGTATAAAAAAAAGTATTTAAGGATAAAAAAAGGATAAAATCGGGCTTTTAAAAAAAAAGGATAATCCTTTTAAAAAAGGATGATGTGGCAACACTGATATATATATATATATATGCCCCCCTCTCACGCCAAAAATACGAAGGGCATTTTAGTTCCCACTTCTCTTCCCCCTCCGATGACAAAAAGAGAAATTTCGCATCTTTTTTTTGAAAGTTTTATGAATAGGCATGTGTATTTGTATATATTTTATGGAAAAAAAAACGGTAAGACATTAAGATAAACATATTGGTTGGGGGAGGCCGGACGGGAGGTGGTGGGGATACAAGAAGATAAAAGATCCCATACTACTCCCCCGGCGTCGTCTAACGGGGTGGTAGGAGAGTAAAAGTGACAACACACCTGTCTCGTTGTGTGTGAGCTATGGCGGTATATTTGAACAAAAAATCAAACGCACATGTTGTTTATATTATTTCTCTCACCTTCATTTGAATGGCCTCGCGGCAATTTTTTCAGCCGCGCAACATTTACATTTCATATGTAATTGACTATTTATTTCGCGCTCTTTAATTTCGCCATAATTGTATCCCGCACCATAAACGTCTTGTGTTTTAAAGAACGTTTTTCTGACCATGCGTTTTATCACGTAATTTAATTTCTTAATTTTGGAACGCGAAAAGTTAATTATAGGGTGCGATAAATCGAATTCATTCTATCATTTATTTTTTAAATAATAAAAACCACGTGCAGAAGTTAACAGTGACTTGAATAACATAAACAGTGGTTCGCGAAAGAATTAAATATTCTCTCATCTATTAACTGCACATAAATACCATTGTAATCAAAAATAAATGTTGGAGCGCGAACGCCATGAAATTTTTGCACGAATATACCGCCATAAAAATGACACGTCGCTAATTACGCAATTTTCAAGGACTTTCTTTGACGGTGATTGTCCGCCGAATGCACTGAGTTTCGACGCCTTCGGTAATTCAACATCGAATGTGCCACACATCAAAACCTTTCATAATACGTGAAAAAGTGAGATGTAAAAAAAAAATAAAACAACAGCATGCGATCTGCAATAGGTTGAGGTTCTACTGGTCAATGTTTCGCAAAAAACAAACTACTCTGAAAAAAATTCAGTTTTTTAGATGTAAACTTTCTTTTGCCTTTTAAAATATATTAAACATTGCACATGCACACATATGCACAAATATGGCAACTATTATTTTAGTCGAATAGAAATCTGAGATACGCAATGAATTTTTGTGGATGTCAGACGGCAGTTTCCCTAACGTGACACTTATTTCGGCAGCAGTTGTCCAAGAGTCCGTGTGACTGGATGAACAGGTCAAGCCAAGGCATGTGAAAACGGCCACTGTTGTACGAGTAGTATGATAATGGGGATTCCAGCACAGCCCCCCTCCCCCCCCCCAGGATTTTTTTTTGGTGGCAGGTGGCATTCCACGATAGTGACGTCAAACCCCCCTCCCCCCTCTCCCGGACATACTATGTACCGACCCCCCAGGACATACTATGTACCGACCCCCCCCCAGGACATACTATGTACCGACCCCCCCCCCCCCACTAAGCCACGAGTAAGGACCCCTCCCGGTAGCCTGCATATACTGTGATAACACCTGCTTGTATGTCGTAGTATATAAATGGGGGTTCAAGACTACATTTCTCAAACAAGCAGCAAAATGTCTACAAGTCGTACAGTTACAGTGATGAGGAACGGAAGGGCAGTGGAGTGGTATATAAGGGATGAGCACACCTCACTCCCCAACAACAACAGTGACGACCATATCGGTAAGTGGTTATTTGCATAAGTGGTTGTAAGCATTATTGGAAACTTCGTAAACAAAAAGTGGGAAACTTAGATAACTTTCGTTATACTTGACCGATTTGTATGGAAATTTCACTGTGTGATTCAGTTTTATGTAAACTTTTGTTATAAAGTGATCATGGGCTAGGTGCGCAGCTAGCTGTATGCATTTTTGCAACAAGCCGCCATTTTAACTTTAAATTGCGATAACTTTCGTTATACTTGACCAATTTGTATGGAAATTTCACTGTTTGATTAAGTTTTATGTAAAGTTTTAGCATAGTCATGAACTACTTGCACCAACGGCTGTTAACATTTGACCGCCATTTTAAATTTAAATTGCGATAACTTTCGTTATAGTTGACCGATTTCCATATAAATTTCACCATTTGATTCAGTTTTATGTAAACTTTTGTTATTTCGCGGATGAATACCATTTGGCGGATGAATACCATTTGATTTCACCGCTAGATGTCTCTGCTGTGCAGCAGTGCAGCTGTACAACTCTACAACTATAGGTGAGACATTCACATCAAGCAGTGATACATTTTGCTGAGTCAGCAAGTTTAAGTTTTGAAAAGTTACACACCATATTTTGATTACATGTAAGTAGCATAAAAGCATGAGTGAAACATGCATGTCAAACAGTGATAAATTCTGCTAAGTCAACAAGTTACACACCATTGAAGTGGTATAAAAGGAAGAGTGAAACGTGTATTTCGTCTCATTTCAGTTCTAGCAACAACAACAACAACAACAATGGCATCTAATTCAGACACATCAGTCTTCTGCCATGATTGCAATGCAACATTTCCATCTCTGGAATTGTTCGTAGCACATACATGCAAACCAGCTAGGATGAAACGTGCTCACGAAGAGCTTGTTGAGCAGATTGAAGTCAAGAGACGAAAGACGTTGCAGGATGGTGTTGACCGACCTGATCCAGTCCTCTGCTGTAAATGCACCAAAATATTTGCATCTTTGGATGCGTTTGAGACAAATGCATGTGTTGATATGGAAAATATGTCTCATGAAGAACAAAGAAAGAAAGAGACAGGACATGTAGGCAGAGGCAGAAGAGTGAGTCTTGGTGAAAACGCGCAGGAAAGGTTTGAGTCTGAGGATGGATCGGATTTACTACTTGAAATGCGACAACAAGAGAACCGAATCAAGAGACATTTGCTAGAAACGTTAAACCGCGGCATGAAATGGTATATTGTGGTGCATGCACGCTTCAAGAAAATGACGGCGAATGCTGAAGGCGTTATGACAGAACAAGTGGATAATGCCTTTATCAGCAGTCCGACATATACAGCATACAATCCAGCGGATATTGAGCAGGACTTGCCAGAAGCCTATAAAGAATTGTTTACAAACATGAGCGACAAGGTTCTGGCTGGGTGTTGGATAACATTCTATATATTGAAGTACATACAGCTACGTCAGCGCCACTGGAAGCGAGTAGTTTTATTCCACTACCGATGAAAGTAAAGAATACAGGACGTGTGCTAAACATTCAGAATGATGACAACAAATGCTTCTTATGGTCCGTATTGGCTCATCTTCACCCTCATGACAGAAACCCACAACGCGTGAATCACTACGCGCCATTTGAGAATGAATTGAAGGTGGAAGGCATGACATTTCCCACACCCATTACGAACATTCCAAAGTTTGAAAAGGAGAATGATGTGTCTATCAATGTGTTTGGATATGAACATGATGTAGTTGTTCCGATACAACTGAGTCGAAACACCAGTGCGAGAGAAATCAACTTACTTTTGATTAGCAATGACAAGAAAAGGCATTATTGCCTCATCAAGAATTTCAGCAGACTTATGGCTTATCGATCAAAGCATAAGGCTGCAGCATTTTATTGTTTCAACTGTCTTCACGGGTTTATGCGACAAGATCTTTTAGACAAGCATCGTGAAGTGTGTTGCAAGCATGGAGCGCAATGTTTATCATTCCCCAAGAAACCTCTCATAAAGTTCAAGAATGTAGCTAAACAACAGCGAGCACCTTTTGTGATTTATGCAGACTTTGAATGTTTCACGAAAAAGCAGGAAGGAGACAAGTATCAACATCATCGTCCAAACAGCTGCCTATGTGGTTGTCAGCCAATATAATATACGTGCCCCAGTCCTGTATCGAGGAGATAATGCCGTGAAAGTCTTTTTAGACCATATGGTGAATGAGCGTGATCGTATTGTGCATGGCTTGCTGCAGCCAAAGGAAATGGTCATGACTCGTGAAGACAAAGAGGATTTCAAGAACGCTGTTGATTGCTACATTATAGAAATTTACAACAGTATGTCTCACTGGGATTGAAAGTCACTAAGGTGCACGGTGCCATCATGTTTGAACAGAGCAAATGGTTGGAGAAATACATCTCCTTGAACACAGAAAAGAGAAAGTTGGCCAAGAACCCGTTTGAGAAAGACTTCTTCAAATTGATGAACAACTCTGTGTTTGGCAAAACCATGGAAAATGTGAGAAAGCGAATCAATGTGGAACTCGTTCACAAAGAAAAACGGTTTAAAAAACTTGTAGCCAAACCTTCATTCCACAAATTTAGAATTTTCAACGAAGATTTGACCGCGGTACATTTACGCAAAGTGGATTTGCTTCTGGATAAAAGATGAAAGATGAGACGGCGGGTATTCCCATTGAAGAATTTGTTGGACTTCGACCGAAAATGCACAGTATGATGTATGGTGGGAAAGAAAAACGTACGGCCAAAGGCATTACTAGAGCGTGTCAAAGACGTATGAAACATAAGCAGTATAAAGACAGTTTGTTCAACCAAACGCAAACGCTGACTACAGGACACATCATTCGCAGTCATGACCATCAGATTTTCTAGGAGAAGATGAGGAAAGTGGCTCTCTCCCTCTATGACGACAAGCGATATGTGTTGAATGATGGCTATTCCACTTTGGCACATGGACATTACAGTATATAAGGGGGAGACACTTCAACTTGAGAGTTAGTTGAGGTGTGAACACTGAAGCGTGAACATGAATCGGAAAAGATCAGCAACGGATATGGATACTCTTGCAGATACAGTCAAAGACTTAAAAGTGAGCAATCCTACCACTACCATCAAGAAATTGACCACCACAGTCGTGGGATGGAATGCTTTCTCTAGGAAATGGAAAGTATATCAAGATTATGAAACAAAGCAATGAAGGAGTGGTAAACATTCGCAAGTACCTCAGAGATGAGGGGACTGGAAGAAACCGTCCTACGAAAAGGGTATTTTGATGACAATACCTGAATGGAAAGTGCTGAAGAAGCAAGCGAAAGAAGTGGATAAAAGGCTTCGCAGACAAGAAGACGGCGCATAACCAGGTAAAATCATGAATGCACTCATGTTGAACGGTGGTGTTTACCTTATTGTAAATGAGAGGAATGAAGTGATACTAGGTTCTCGAATAAGTTATCATCGGTTTAAACCTGAAATGTGGAAAGACTTTAAAAACATACCGCTTGAACATGGGTTTAAACACAGACTTGAAAATAAAGTTGAAGTGACGGTGGCTGAATATGATTCTAACATACGTGTGACATTCTGTAGAAATCGTTTACAGGATTATCCAGAGGATTATAAGGAAGTTGTGCCAGATACTTCACATATAGATTTGATTTACTTTGATATCAAGAACTGGCGCGTAGTCTTACGATTCCTAGAAGCTGTCCGCTGTTCGCCATCATCCGAGCATAAAGATGGAAGACTATTTGTTGGATTATAATCCCATTACATATGGATTCTCATATATGAGAAACTTATGTGATGACATTGTGCTAAAACATTTTGGAAAGTATATCATTCTATCACCTGACGGACAATCTGTGTTGAAAGAACATCTAGAGAAGTTGAGGATACCTGGCTTTCTCCTAATACTCTCAAATGATATAGAAGTGCGTGTGACTGAGAACTGTCTAGACGTGTTTGTACAATTTCGAGCTTACAGAATGCTACGACTACATCACCCTCAACACAGTGGAATGGTACGCTCTGCTACAAGCATTGCATTGGAAAGAACCTGACGCTTGAATTCAAAGAGGAAGGAGTGCAACTCATGCGCGGCACCAAGCCCATTGAGCTGACACATCCCATGTGTGTTATGGTGATGGACATTGACATAAATGAAGATGAATATGAACTGAAACTGTCTGAACACGAAGATGTGAAAATAATAAAGTTTGGTAATGGACAGTGTTATGTGAGCTTTCATAGCATTTACAAACGTGAATGTAATGTCTATGATACATATATTAATTTAGATTGGTATGAATGGCATGTGTTTATCGATGTATTGAATGTATTTGTAAAAGTGTAATGTTAAATAATTGTAAAAATGTAAATAATGTATAACACAATAAACAAAGAATGTCGTATACAACTGTCTTGTTTATTTACAATATTCATAATACAATTCACAATTACCAACTACTTCACTAATACAAGTAATATAACACCAATAAAAGAATGGTTTATAATGCCTATATACAAAATCCCTTACAATATCTTTAATACAATTCACAATTACCAACTACTTCACTAATACAACATCAATAAAATAATGGCTTATAATGCCTATATACAAAATCCTTTACAACAAAATCACCATCACTTCTTCTTAATACATCAATGACTTCAAAAGGACTATGTCCTCGAGCTCTTTGAATTATATAATACACACAATAAAATCCACATGTAGATGATATCGGTGTTTGTAATGGAACTGAATTATAAATGAAATTAAACTTTAAAAACTTATTCAAACGACTGTCTATAGGTAAAAGTCCATAAGAGTCAAAATATTCAGCAGGGTCTTTGTCATAATATCCTGCCACCCAATGCTCTCCTGGCTCATCATGATCGTCTGTGTTGATGACATAGGCACCACGTTGTAAAGATGGTAACTGGTCCATGGAAAACACACCCTGAAACAAGTCTTTTGTCGTGGAATAATGGGATAGGATGGCTTCTATCTGCTTCGTGTTCATGACTGGTAGTCGAATTGAATGCTACGATTTGCACTTATTTCAACAATGTTATCAAATTCAGCATACACTATAACATTGACTGTATTTTGCAAAGCACCAGCAAAATTCATTTCTAGTCGCAAATTCCCATGTTTGACAAGGGTATAATGATCATCACCATCATAATCAGGTGTTAAGTCAAACGAAAATAAAGCATAACCTCTAGGCTAATCTTCCCGTTTTATAATGGAACTTATCTCACCATTCAATTTATCAAAAGATTTGTAAAGCGTTTCAAAAGCATCAAGATATTTGCCTCGATTTATATCAAGTTTGAGAGGTTTGGATAGGACTGGTTCACCATCCGTGTAAAGTTGCATAAAGTTTAGAAGAAAATGATAAAAATTGTATGGATTTCTCATTACTGTTCCAGCAAAGACTTCATTATGAACCAGTCCAATCACAATACGTTTTGGTAATTGGCCTAAAAAGATGTTATCTTTCACAAAAGATTGAAATCCAGCTGGAATAGCTAACACTACACACTCTTTTCTAGTAATAATAAACTTAGCAGGACTTTTCATCAATGTATCTGCATGTCCTAACTGAATACTAACCCTCACTTTGCGAATGGTTAAAACGCATCTCTCACTTCTACTTTATAACCATTATTTGCAGCCATTAATACATATTCATCTTTTGTCTATGTAAACGTAATTTCATACTAATGCCATTTGGAAGATAGCGATCTTGCTCAAACAAATCTACCCTTAAACTGCCTGTAAGCGTAAACTCACGCCCTAGACGTGTATACAAATAACGATTATGTAAACCATTATTTCCCTGCAGAGCTACATCACCACCCTCAACATTTACATGAAAACCTGCTACATATCTTTCATGATTAGCTCTTATCACCTCGTGACTATTCATTGACCCAGCAGTATCTTTATAGATGAGACGCAGAGAGCGCTCAGAATGGAGACTTTCTTCCGAGTCATGAATGAGATGAGATATGATGCTGGTATAACCATGGGTATTGTTACTATGTGATACAAAACGATCATTTAGAAACAATTCAATATTAGACCATAACCCATTAAACAAATCATTGATACATGATACATTATCATCTACATCACATGGTGTTCCATCAGCCTTTACAATGCGACATACAATATGAAGTCTACTGTTCTTTAAATCTAGATATTCTTCTGTACTCGCAGGAATGTAGAATTCTATTGGAGTGCCCTCTCTAATGGTAGTGAGTGCTTTTTTCTACAGCAGTTTGCGTTGGTGGTATGTGAAACCATTCTAATGGAGAAAGACTACATTCACAAGAATGATTGTGAATTAAAGACATGATTAAAAAATATCTTTCTTATATTTTGTTGATGTTATCCGTTTAGCTGCCTTTGCAGGTATTGCTCTCTTTTGTCCTCCTAACACATCACCAATGACACGTTGTGCTACTCGGCCTGTAACATCTTCGCGACATCTTTTGCAGCCTTTTAAAGATGTGGTGCAACAATTTTAGCCCCTGCCTTAAGCAGTGGAATAGCTTTGCGAGCCAATGATCCCAATATTGAACCAATACCATCTCCATACTGTATTCGTGCTCCTTTAAATCCTGGTAATTCCCCGCCCACTTGACGAAGAAAATGGTTACGATATGCAGACGGATCGTGTGCATATGCTTTCATAATGCTTTTGGTCGAAAATTAAGTTTACATATCACTTTCCCAGTTTGAAATGACACATTATGGCCTGTGTCATCCTTAATATTCATTTCTATTGTGTCAAATTTGGATGTGTTTACAGTGACGTAATGAGGTTCTTCATTAGTTTTCATAATAATATCACCATCATACCCTTCAATGGGAACAGAACGTAAAGGAACATAATAATCTCCAACTACTTGTGGCTCACAAATACTACAGTACACATAAAGTGTATAAAATCCATGTTTCACATCGGATTGATGTTCAGCAGGACCGGATTCTTTATACCATTTATCTGGTTTAAATCCTATAATCTCAGCTAATCCAGTAGAAAAGACAATATCATAATCATCTCTTAAAATAAGAGAAACTTTTCGACTAATTTTATCATACTTTAACCTAATAGGGTTTGCATTAATAGATTTTTGTAATTCTGCATTTATTGCAGTACATATTTTAGGTATGGATCTGTAGTAACCATATGGAATATAAACTGGATAAAATACACCTGATGATGATCGCTAATGAAGAGTATAGTCTATTCCTGGCCTCATTGTCGTCCGTGTGTGTGTGGGTATTGAATTTCAGCTAAGGCTACTTCATATTTTCCGTTCAAATATATTATTAGTAGGATAATAGTTCAAACTAGCATTGCTAGGTAAAGTTATATAAAAACTTGTTGGCTCCATGATGACTAAATCGTTTATGTGATGTAGATTAACTAGATGTGTCTATACATTACTTCACGTTTAACACTCGTCATCTCCATTGCTGTCTACATTGTCGTCTAAATTGCTATCTACATTGGTATCTACTACTTCTCCTTGACAACAAGCACTGACACACCTAATTTTTACAGGAATAGTATTTCCATTTTCTTTACAACAACACCATAACTCTTTAATCCGTGTTAAAACGTTTCCCATCCTTCTGGAAAAACCTTTGTTGACGTTGTCGTATCTCTTTTGTAATATCTTCACGAGTTGTCTTTTTACCAAAAACAGTTTTGGGAATATTAGCGTCTACAATTTCCTCAATAAACTGCTTCCATCTCGTCGTTCTGTTCTTCTTGTAGAAACCAATGCTTCTTTCAACAAATCAATAATGTTGGAATTTGTAATGACAGTACCCGCTTTTAAAACAAATTCATTTTTATCTGTCCATCTCGTACCATATTTCTTCAGTTCTTTCAGAAGTTGTGTTAGTTTTACATGATAAATAGGTTGAAAATGGTTTAGAAACTGTTGGAACTTTTCTGATTTTTCTGCTTTGGATGATGTAACAGACTTTTGTTGTGATTGAGTTGTTCGTAAATGACGTCCAAGAACTTGAGACATTTCTATTGGATTTTCACGAGTGTGTTTCCCACGTAAAAGTTAATTCACTTTCGATTTGATTTCACCATCTTTTCCCTTCTTTTCTAACAACATTTTATATTCATATTCAGGAATGAGGACCATTTTCATAGTATGTTTCATTTTAACAGCAACTGAGCTAACAAAGGTAATGCAAATTTAGCAATAGCTCCAATGAATCCTCCTTTCTGATCAACCAACTTCTTTTTTCTTTGAAGTGATATCTTCTTATCTGCCAGTGTGCGTAGGGTATGACGTTCACGCTTGAATTTCTTATACCTTTTTGAGCTTAAGGGTAAATGTCCTCGCAATATATATTCAAACAAATTTCAAACAAGCTAGTTAATTCCTCCTTAGTAGCTTGTTGTAACAAGGATTTACGTCGTTTAGGCCCGCTGCCTGCGAGTAAGTGAAGAAAAGGTTGATTCGCTTGAATACGTTTAGACATCTTGGCTGCGAATGGTCAAGTGACTTGTTTCTTGTTCATACGCTACTTTATCAACACATACGTAATGTGTATCTTTTGGTAAAATGCCTGTACGAATACGTAGTTGATCATTCGTCTTCGGCTTCAGGTCAATGAATAAATAGCCATGAGGTTTGCTCGTAGCATCTTGATAGGCTTCTATGAGAAATTTAGATTTTCCAGGATACATTTGTCGCGCTAATGTACTTATTTGTTGACTGTCTCAAGGTTTTTGAAACAGAATGATGTAATGTGTATTCAAACTAATATTTCGCATTTTTCTACCATGATGGAACAAATTATGTACAATAAAAATAATGCTTAGATTTTGATGACTGCTGCCAACACTAAAAAGGTGTGTCATACGCTCATCACTATGACATTTGGTCATTAAGTCATCAATGATGAGTAAGTTTGAATTTTTCGGGTTAAAACGCTCTTCAATGTCATCTGGAATGCCTTGGTAAAATTCCACACCCTTCATTCCCTTGTATAAAGGCTGATCTGCTGCATAGAGCCATAAATTGGTTTTTGGAGAGGGTTTAATTAACTTTTGTTCTAGAATTTCTCTAACTAGAGACGTTTTACCACTATCTGTAGGTTCAGAGACCAAACATGTGAATGGATGCTTCATTTTCGAATATCCGTTTTTTTTTCACCCAACTGTTACACTTCTTTGGTCAACCTAACCACTTCACAAATAATTCTTTAACAGCTCGTCTTCTTCGTGTTTTCAACACCTTTTCAATTCTGTAGACAGATTCAATCTCTTTTGTTACTTTCTGCAGTTCTTTTTCGTAGAAATACCCATCAATATCCTCGTCTAAAAAGTCTTTCACACGATATAAGTGTATTCCTTGCTTCTTACAACGATGTGTGATAATGAAGACTTCTTGAGTCCACTTTATATGATAATCTCGTTGAAATACATATTTCATGTGGGAAATGCGCACCTGATCACCAATTTTAAATTTGTAAGGCTTTTTTTCTTTGGTTTCAATTTCAATTTGTCTACATACATATACTTCCACACTTTCGATTCGATGTCTTTACGAATATCTGCTGGAGCATACTTATTAGGGAGGGAGCCATGAGGTCTATGATTGTAATTATACACTAAGTCTGGAAGGATGTCCATATAGCGATACGTTTGATTATGTAGGAAATATTGATACATCATTCCCTTTAGAGTACAAATGACTCTCTCAGCAAAGTTGGCTTTCGTTTCATTCTTTGTTGTATAGGCATGTATTCCCTCCTTCTTCAAAAATGCTTTTACCCATCTGTTTTTAAATTCAGTTCCTTTATCTGACCTTAGAGTTCGTGGTCTTCGTTGTGTTTCATGAAAAATCTTTTGAAAGGCTTCTATGACACCTGTATGTGATTTATTAGGTATTGGTTGCACCCATAAATATTTGGAAAATACATCGATGACAACCAATAAAAAGCGGGTGTCATCATTATAGGGAGCTATGTTTCCCATGTCAGCTAAATCAATATCCCACATGTCATCAATTCCACGTGTAATGACACGTTGCCTTTTAAACCTGTATTTTACAGGTTGTAGTAAACTGAAGGCATCTTGATCCTGTAACCATTTCTTCACTTGCGGATGTGTAACTAGTTGATCATGTTTTTTTAAGATGTGATAAAGTTTGGAAGGGCCAGCAAATGCCCCAGGTTGTCCAGGTTTAAAGTAAATATTGGTTAAGTAGTCTTTCCACGTCGACATGATGAATGAAAAAGCACTTCTCAACAGAATACTTTTTATTTTATAACTCAATCAACATATTTTACAAATCAAGTATTGATACAATGGTGTGAATAACTGGAGACCATTTGTCTTCAATGAACACTAGCCAACTACTGAGTTCATCTAATGTAATAGCATCTAAACGATATTTTTCACAACGTTGATTTGCATTCTCTAACATATTATCTAAATGAATATAATATTTAGCTTCATTCCAGTATGAATAGACACATGCAGAATGACAAGTATGTTCTGAACACTCTTCATCTTGACAAGCAGGACATACTAAACATGCAAACTTTTTTACAGCTAATAACATTTCTTCACAATACGTTTTTTGTACAATATATTGTCTCAATGTAATGTCTGTCATTATGCGGCAGTATAGATTAACCACTCTTTCACTTCATCAAACAGTCTTGGATCAAATCGAGCAAAGTGATATGCTGCTTCCACATCAAACTCCTCAGCTCCCGCAATGTTTGACTCTTTGATGAAATCCTTACGCAAGTTTGACAAGTTCAGCATGGAATGAGCAAGATCCCAATAGATGTCAAAGTGTTCCAGTTGTTGTTCAACAGTTCCAAAACGTACCAGTTCACTTATCATATAGTCCACAAACTTGTTCTTGAAACATGTTTCTACATCCATCCATCCATCCATATATTTGCTAAAAACATGTCTGCACACCATGACGTTTGGTAACATAATGAAAAGTCTCACCACAATATTTCTAACAACTTTCCCCTAATATTCTGACCAGGATATGAAGGAGATGACAATTGTTTCACACCAGCTCCCCACCAATGATCATACGTTGCTTCAACTAAAGTTTTGTCTTTACATTCTTTTAACTTGTTGCGAAACAATACACACTGATTCCATTTGACTTGTAAAACATCTTGCATTTTGCTTCTCTTTACTGTATGCCATAACGGACATGGCTTTATCACTTTAGCAATACGTTTTGCTTCATATCCATTTCTAGATGAAGCAATGGCTGAAGCAATATCTTGGCGGTGATGAAAAACTGCTTTCTCATATTGATACAAAGCTTCACTTGAGTTGAACACATGACCATACTTTTCAAGTCGTGTTGGAAACTTGTTTGAAAGAACGTCCTTGTGACCGCTAAATAGTACAAGATTCTCCATGTTGACTTTGTTTATTCTGACATGTCGGTTTCCTCTTTTTTGCAGCAATCTCTCAAATAATGAACCACGGTGAAATATACTTCCACATCAGTGCGGGCAGAATAAAGCGCAGAATCAAAGTCAAAGTCAGAATCTTCTATTCCACGTTTATGACATTCTCCAAGAAATCTTGAATGTAGTTCAATCACGTCAAGACTATGATGCAAAACATCCCAAAAAGCGTCTAAATGATAAAGTTGATAGTCTGGAGTGCCACAGCAGGCAAGTTTAGCAATCATCAAGTCAACATAAGCCTTTTTAAAACATACGTCCATCTTGTTTCAGTGTCTTATGATTTTTACTTTGCTTCACAGACTTTAAGTACTCCACACTTGCTCCAGAAGTTGTTTGGTTCGCACATCTTGCAATTGTACTTGTGACAGTGGCAATCATAATCCTCCACATATCCGCAAGCACCACAATAGTCACAGGTAAGTCCAAGTTGATTTTGCACATTCATGTTCTCCAATTAAACTTCAGCTAGCCTTTTCTTGGATAGTTTTGACACCAGCATTCGACCATCCTTTTGCAGCCGGATAGGGGTGATGACATGACATTCCGTACATAGGGCTGAGTTAATGTTATCCATCTCCTGAAGCAATGTCTCCCATACACCATCATTCATGTTGATGTGATATGTGTATTCTTTCCCTTCAAACCGTGATGTATGCACAAAACTCACATAACGCATATCCAAGTATGAATTGACTTCAAGCCACTTCGTTTCTGTTAAGTACAGTTTGAAGCCAATGTCACGTAGATTTTTCAAGCTTTGGCATATAATCTTCCACAAAGATGGTGAATAAGCACACCATCTCTCTCCACGTGTGATGCGAAGAAATGGTCCAAATTCTCCATGCTCCACAGTGATGGTTAAGTTAGCACTAATTTTAAAGCTGCTTGTCTTGTTCTCCATGGCTGCACAATGAACTGATGCTTGTGAGTCCACTCCCTTTTATACCCAACTATACCCAGCAAACATCTTGCAAAGTTTTGAATTCACTTCAACTCGTCCATGGTTGAATCGAACAAGTTCTGATACTTTCGTCGTCAATGGAATGTCATCATCATAATGTAAAATGATTCTTGCAGCCACATCTAGCATGAGCTCAACTGCCCAAATTGTATTCGCGTTGATAAATGCTGAATCAATGTCGTACGTTAATGGCAAATGCAGTTCTTCACATTTGCGTAGAAATGAGTGGATGAAACGATCTCTTGGAATGGTCCTTCCAACCGCTTCCCAATGCTGATGCAACTTCTTCACTTGTAACATTAAATCCGATTCAAAAGCAGGAAGCTTTGAAAACACCCAGTCAGCATAATTCACTTTGAAGACGTCATCCATGGTCCCTACACATCGATGAAGAAGCAATGTTGACATTGTGAATGAGGTTTTTCTCGTCACACATGTATTTATACCACTTTGATGTAATCAAAATATGATGTGTAACTTGTTCAAGCTTGTTAAAATTGTTGACTTAGCAGAATTTAAACTAAACTGAATCAAACAGTGAAATTTTCATACAAATTGGTTAAGTATAACGAAATTTAGGTCACATTTAGGTTAAAATGGTGGCATGCGACAAAAAATGCATACAGCCGTTGGTGTAAGTAGCCCATGACTATGTTAAAACTTCGTCTGTCCCGACTGCCGGCTAGGGGGGGGGGGGGGCTGTCCCGACTGCCGGCTGGAATCCTCATTACCATACTACTGCTAGCAATGTTGATTTTTACCACATAGCAACGTCGACTTTGCCGCCTCTGTGTTTATACATTGCAGGCAGAACAGCAGCTGTGTGTTTTAGCGTAGCACAATGGACTTAGTACTTTTAAGCTATTTGAGAAAAGAATTACCCTTAGAGAAAATGCTGTTAGAGAACAGGCGAGAACTTTTACATATTGAAAGAGCATTCTAAAAAATATGTGCTAACGTCTTTCTTTTAATACGGATGCTAACTCTTTTAGGATAGCATTGTAAATGGTTTGTAACATATTAATTTAGATTAGTAAGAGATAATATATTTAGGTGAGTTTTTTTCTGTTGTTTTGTGTTTGGACCTTTTTAAGTAAAAAAATCCTACAATGCCGTAAAATGTTGCAAAACAGACTGACCAGTCGAAATACACAATTCATAAACCAGTACTGGAGTACAGGGTTAAAAACAACTAGTAAACGAGAGCAATTTTTTTCACTTTAAAGTAGATATAAAGCGGCAGTCTAGCAACAACTTCCTATATATTTTTTTTATTTTCAAAACCAGCTGCACAGTCAAATCAAATGAGAATTACGACGCAATGCTGGTCTGTCCCGACTGCCACCTTCCACCCAAAAAAAAAAAAAAAAATTCTCGACTGCCGCCTATGGGGGGGGAGGGGGGTCTGACGTCACTGAGCTGGAATCGGCGGCACAACCAGGTGAGCTGGAATCGACGTCCACACTTTATGGTCTGACCTGACTGCCGCCTAGGGGGGGGGGTCTGACGTCACTGAGGTGGAATCGGCGGCACAACCAAGTGAGCTGGAATCGGCGTCCACACTTTATGGTCTGACCTGACTGCCGCCTGGGGGGGGGGGGGGGGGTCTGACGTCACTGAGGTGGAATGGGCGGCACAACCAAGTGAGCTGGAATCGGCGTCCACCCTTTATGGTCTGACCTGACTGGTCTGACGTCACTGTGGTGGAATGCCACCTGCCACCCAAAAAAAAAAACTCCTAGGCTGGGGGGGGGGGTGGGAGTGGGGTCTGACGTCACTGTCGTGGAATGCCACCTGCCACCAAAAAAAAATCCTAGGGGGGAGGGGAGGGGGGCTGTGCTGGAATCCCAATTATCATACTACTTGTACGGCGTATGCGCTCCCAAAACTGATATATTCTCGTAAACTTTTTGCATATTTTTGTCATGATTTGTTGCGGTTATAATGAACTGAATAATACAGAGGAACAGCAAACAATCGTCCAAGCATAGAATTTAAGCATTACCTTGTGCTGATCTGCCGTTGTCAAAATAGGACTGAATCCGTTTTGAGCGTTGAGGTACAAGTCGATGAGAGGTTTTGCTGTATATTTTGCATTGGGCATATTTTTGTTAAGTATTTCTAATTCTGTTATTCTGTTATTTTTTAAATGCGAACACACTAACTCCACTTTGCCATGACTTCCGGATTCCTCAGCACCCACCATCGCCAATGTAACTACTGGTGACAATAAAGACACCCTTTCCAATAAAAACAGTTTGCAAGCAGACATGTTGCCTTTTGCAAATAGATAAAATGCTAAGTTACACATATCAAGGTAGGGAGCACATATAGAAGAAAGCATGATGTTGAACAGCCTGATTTCCTGAATGCCACTGAACTGTGACAACATCTGTGTGCTTGCAACGACCAACGCCCTGCTTATGTCGTATGGTTCGGAAAATGACATCAAAAATTGGCATATTGAGATGTGACAAAACTGAGCAGCAGTTACAAGATATGGGATTCTATTACCCCATTCCTGCATGCACTGATAAACCTTAGGTATTTTAAAAAGAGCTTTCACTATTTTAAGATTTCCACGTTTAATAGCGATATAAAATGCACTGTCATATTGGGGTGTTTTCTTCAGAGGATCTAGAATAGGGCTTTGCAGTAACAAATTCACATGTTCCTCACTGTTACGGGTCACTTGTATCTGAAGAGTTGTCTTTCCCGAAGAATCAGGAATATTGGGGTCGGCACCATGCCTTAACAGCACATTTATTACTTCTATATATCTTTCCCGTGATGCCAGGACTGACGTCAGCTCTGGCTTTGTGCATGTCTTCGGAAATGTCGACAGCATGGCAAAGGCAGTGTGTAAAGCCGTCAATGCGTCACCAAACGTTTGTTTGTTTACATCAGTGTTTTTATGACGACACAGTTTAGATACTAATTCTACATTTCCGGTAGTTGTTGCATAATGCAAAGGGGTTTGGCCATTAAAAGTTTCTAAATTGCAATCAATATCCGAAAAGGCCAATAGTGCATCAACAACGGATGGCCCATGTACTACAGCAATCATGACCGCCGTTCGGCCTCGAGTATCCCGGATGTTCGGATTGGCGCCATATTTCCTTAAAACATTGATTGCGCCTATATGGCCTTTTCCCGATGCCAAGTGCAAACTTGTTACTCCACTGATGTCCACTGTCTGTTTATTAATTTCAATTTTGTCATGATTACAAAGAGTCTCCAAAATGATCACGTTTCCGTTTTTTGATGCTATATGTATTGGACTTAGTCCGGATTGATCCGGAATGTTACAGTCGATACCTCGAAATTTTAAGAGAGCAACAACGGCGTCATTTTGGTTTTCCCTTGTCGCTAACATAACTGGGCTAAATTCGAAAGTGCTAAGAATGTTTGGATTGGCTCCCTGATTTTTAAGAGCATCGATGACATTTGTGTGTCCAATTAGCGCTGCTATATGTAAAGCAGTGAGCTCATCATCACCTGTTTTCTTATTTATTTCAGCATTGGTTTTGCGACAGAGTTTAATAACAATGTTCGCGTTTCCGATCTGAGATGCTACATGCAAAGGGCTCCAGCCTTGTCTGTTTCGTGAATTGCAATCAATGTTTGAAAATCGTAAAATGGCGTCTACCGTAGTGGAATTTCCCTTCATTATCGCCACAGAGAAGGGCGTCTGCCCATAGTAATTTTCGCTGTTCGGATCTGCATTAAATTGCTCCAGTACATTGAATACATCGATGTGTCCTCCTGACGAAGCAAGAAGTAAGGCCGATGATCCATCAATAAGCATCCGCATATTAACATCAGTACCCGGATGTCTACATATCTTAGCTACAATATCTGCGGCTCCCAATCTGGACGCACTTTGTAACGGGCTTTCACCGAACCAAGTTAGTAAGTTGCTATTAATATTGGGAAATCGTAAAAGTGCATCTAATGCCGCTTCCCTCTTAAGCTCAATTGCAATCATAAGTGGAGTTAATCCTGCATTATCTCGAATGTTGGGATCAGCTTTGTTCTTTCTCAGAATATCGACAACATTATTATGCCCTTCGGCTGACGCAAAATGCAAGGCCGTGGCTTTAGATCTGTAAGTCTGTTTGTCTAAATCAATGCCAAGCCTTGCGCATAACTTGTCCACAACCTCAGCATTTCCATTTTGTGAGGCAAGGTGTAGCGGCGTCAAACCGTTAATGGTTTGACAATTACAGTCAGTAATTGCAATCCGTAACAACGCATCTATCGCGATGGTACAGTTTTGTTTCACAGCTCGATGCAGCGGTGTTATACCGTTATTATCCGTGATATTTGGATTTATAAATGGTATCTTTAATATTTTCTTAAGCATTTTTGATTCTCCTCCCAGAACTGCGAATTGCAGGGAGGAGTAAACGAGAACCTTTCTGTTTTGGCACAGCATTTTATTTCTGATAAGAAATGTTTTTGCGTACAATTCCGTAAACAAAATAAGCAAAACTCCTATTTCAAGTTTCCGTATATGTTGCACTTCAGCCTTTTTGCATATTTCACTGTTGTACTTCCACATTCTCACATCCTACTGTCTGCGGTCTCGTGACGTCAGCGACATTTGAAAGGATAGTATAAAAGCGAAACATGTAGAGATACAGATGATAATGTTCTTGTCAAAAAACAAAAGAAAAGAAAAAAAAGAACAACGCAAATGATGATCACGCAGTAGCTTGTTATCTGTCAAACATGGGAGGCTTATCTTCCGATAACATACGTTATCCAGGAGTCGTATTCTGCTCTGTCCTTATTTTAAGGATGTCCTTATTTTTAAAAATAAGGATAAAAAAGCTATTCTATTCTATCCTCAAACTTAACAAAGTCTTTTAAAAATAAGGATGAAAATTAAGGATGAGCCATCTAAACTCAAGAATAAGGACGTCCTTAAATATAAGGACAGAGCAGAATACCACTCCAGAGCTCTGTTTTCCTGTTATTTTCCGGGGAAGTCTTAAGTTTTAGTTTAAATTTTATCTAAGGGGCAGAAAGAAGAGTGAAGCTCATTTTCCTTAATTCTATGCGATAAATCTCGTCATTTCGTTTCTCAGCAGCCGATAAAGCGGCCAGTGTTTCACAAAACGAAGATTTTCCGCCATTTTGTATCTCAGCCCCTGGCACTGGAATTAAAAAAAAAAATCGATTTTTTTAAACATAGACACGAGTGAACATTGGTGTTCCTGTCAGTCAAAATGTAATTTATAAGAGGTGTAAGCATGATAATTATTATAATAACAAATAATAATACTAATAAATAATATTATTATATGTTTCCGAGATTTTATGCTGTGCTAGAGGGAAGACGGGACGTGAATCTCGGCATTTTATTTAGTGTGGTGTCCGGGAGGTGTGTCGGAGTGTGGTGTCCGGGAGGTGTGTACGTGTGTAAGAGTGTGGTGTCTGGGAGGTGTGTGCGTGTGTGGGAGTGTGGTGTCCGGGAGGTGTGTACGTGTGTAAGAGTGTGGTGTCTGGGAGGTGTGTGCGTGTGTGGGATTATGGTGTCCGGGAGGTGTGTGCCTGTGTGGGGTGTGGTGTCCGGGAGGTGTGTGGGAGTGTGGTGTCCGGGAGGTGTGTGCGTGTGTGGGAGTGTGATGTCCGGGAGGTGTGTGCGTGTGTGTGAGTGTGATGTCCGGGATGTGTGTGGGAGTGTGGTGTCCGGGAGGTGTGTGCGTGTGTGGGAGTGTGGTGTCCGGGAGGTGTGTGCGTGTGTGGGAGTGTGGTGTCCGGGAGGTGTGTGCGTGTGTGGGAGTGTGGTGTTCGGGAGGTGCGTGCGTGTGTGGGAGTGTGGTGTCCGGGAGGTGTGGCGTGTGTGGGAGCGTGGTGTCAGGGAGGTTTGTGGGAGTGTGGTGTCCGGGAGGTGTGTGCGTGTGTGGGAGTGTGATGTCCGGGAGGTGTGTGCGTGTGTGTGAGTGTGATGTCCGGGATGTGTGTGGGAGTGTGGTGTCCGGGAGGTGTGTGCGTGTGTGGGAGTGTGGTGTCCGGGAGGTGTGTGCGTGTGTGGGAGTGTGGTGTCCGGGAGGTGTGTGCGTGTGTGGGAGTGTGGTGTTCGGGAGGTGCGTGCGTGTGTGGGAGTGTGGTGTCCGGGAGGTGTGGCGTGTGTGGGAGTGTGGTGTCAGGGAGGTTTGTGGGAGTGTGGTGTCCGGGAGGTGTGTACGTGTGTGGGAGTGTGGTGTCCGGGAGGTGTGTACGTGTGTGGGAGTGTGTAGGAGTGTGGTGTCCGGGAGGTGTGTGCGTGTGTGGGAGTGTGGTGCCCGGGAGGTGTGTGGGAGTGTGGTGTTCGGGAGGTGTTTGCCTATGTTGCAGTGTGGTGTCCACGAGGTGTGTACGTGAGTGGGAGTGTGGTGTCCGGGAGGTGTGTGCGTTTGTAGGAGTGTGGTGTCCGGGAGGTGTGTGCGTGTGTGCGAGTGCGGTGTCCGGGAGGTGTGTGCGTGTGTGGGAGTGTGGTGTCTTTGAGGTGTGTGCGTGTGTTGGAGTGTGGTGTCCGGGAGGTGTGTGCGTGTGTGGGAGTGTTGTGTTCGGGAGGTGTGTGCGTGTGTGAGAGTGTGGTCTTCGGGAGGTGTGTGTGTGTGTGGGAGTGTGGTGTCCGGGGGGTGTGTGCGTGTGTGGGAGTGTGGTGTCCGGGAGGTGTGTGCGTGTGTGGGAGTGTGGTGTTCGGGAGGTGTGTGTGTGTGGGAGTGTGGTGTTCGGGATGTGTGTGCGTGTGTGGGAGTGTGGTGTCCGGGAGGTGTGTGGGAGTTTTGTGTCCGGGAGGTGTGTGCGTGTGTGGGAGTGTGGTGTCCGAGAGGTGTTTGCCTATGTTGCAGTGTGGTGTCCGGGAAGTGTGTGCGTGTGTGGGAGTGTGGTGTCCATGAGGTGTGTGCGTGTGTGGGAGTGTGGTGTCCGGGAGGTGTGTGCGTGTGTGGGAGTGTGGTGTCCGAGAGGTGTGTGCGTGTGTGGGAGTGTGGTGTTCGGGAGGTGTTTGCCTATGTTGCAGTGTGGTGCCCGGGAGGTGTGTGCGTGTGTGGGAGTGTGGTGTCCAAGAGGTGTGTGCGTGTGTGGGAGTGTGATGTCCCGGACGTGTGTGGGAGTTTTGTGTCCGGGAGGTGTGTGCGTGTGTGGGGGTGTGGTGTCCGGGAAGTGTGTGATGTTTGATTGGTGTATGCATCTGCGACAGAGGCTTAACTTTGTGAGCATGTGTTAACAATTATTCATAAATTATTCTCCTTGTGTGTCGAAATGAAACGATATAATCGGGAGTGGTTTTCTTCTAAAGGTGCAAATCTCCTAGTTTCGACTGCTGGACGTGTAGAGAATGAAATACTCATAATGTAGAACAAAGTCTTAATTACAGTTGTTTATTTCTGATCTTGTTTGGAAAACGAGTTGCTGTTCACTCTCCATTATCCATCACACAGAGAGATGCATTCAGATATGGCTAGGGTGGTTAAAACCGTGACCTGGCTGGCCACGTATCCCCCCCCCCCCCCAAGTGTGTGATCCAGGTCTAGATGTAAAAAAAAAAACTTTGAGTAAATGTGCTAACCGTGTCTCAAAGAGTCTTAAGTCTTAAGGAGAAAGATATATGACATGAAAGGGTATTCATATGACAGGGAAGGCTGCATGACATAAAAAAGGTATGTGACACGGGCGTGTATGTGACAGGAAAGAGTATGTGACAGGGATATGTGTGTGACAGGGAAGGGTATGTGACAGGGTGTATATGACAAAAAAGTGTATATGACAGGGTGTATATGACAAGGAAGGGTATGTGACAGGGAAGGGTATGTAACAGGGTGTATATGACAAGGAAGGGTATGTGACAGGGTGTATATGACAAGGAAGGGTATGTGACAGGGTGTATATGACAAGGAAGGGCATGTGACAGGGAAGGGTATGTGACAGGGTGTATATGACAAGGAAGGGTATGTGACAGGGAAGCGTATGTGACAGGGTGTATATGACAAGGAAGGGCATGTCACAGGGAAGGGTATGTGACAGGGTGTATATGACAAGGAAGGGTATGTGACAGGGAAGCGTATGTGACAGGGTGTATATGACAGGGAAGGGTATGTGACAGGGAAGCGTATGTGACAGGGTGTATATGACAAGGAAGGGTATGTGACAGGGAAGCGTATGTGACAGGGTGTATATGACAGGGAAGGGTATGTGACAGGGTGTATATGACAAGGAAGGGTATGTGACAGGGTGTATATGACAAGGAAGGGTATGTGACAGGGAAGCGTATGTGACAGGGTGTATATGACAAGGAAGGGCATGTCACAGGGAAGGGTATGTGACAGGGTGTATATGACAAGGAAGGGTATGTGACAGGGAAGCGTATGTGACAGGGTGTATATGACAGGGAAGGGTATGTGACAGGGTGTATATGACAAGGAAGGGTATGTGACAGGGTGTATATGACAAGGAAGAGTATGTGACAGGGAAGCGTATGTGACAGGGTGTATATGACAAGGAAGGGTATGTAACAGGGAAGCGTATGTGACAGGGTGTATTTGACAGGGAAGAGTATGTGACAGGGAAGCGTATGTGACAGGGTGTATATGACAGGGAAGAGTATGTGACAGGGAAGGGTATGTAACAGGGTGTATGTGACAAGGAAGGGTATGTGACAGGGAAGCGTATGTGACAGGGTGTATATAACAAGGAAGGGTATGTGACAAGGAAGGGTATGTGACAGGGAAGGGTACGAGGCACGGAAAGGTTTGTGACAAGAAAGAGTTTTATTAGTATTATTATTATTATTATTATTTTTATTATTATTAGTGTAACATAAAAAAGCCACACAATTGCAATTGATCGACTGACTCTGTAAAGCTGACTTCAGATCGATTTCGGGTCAACGCTAGAATGTCTCTTTAGCTGTATTAATACACATGTTAGTCAAATAACCAAACAGCAATAACAGTGTGAGGATTTACTAAAGCTTTTACTGCCCCAAGCAAAATCCAGATTAAGAAGGAACTATATAATGCTAATGCACAATGCGAATACCTTGAATGGTATTCATAAAAAAGTCCTCTGTTTTGGGTGCCGAAGCGTAGTGAAGGAACACAGTGTGCTTTGTCCCCAGTGCACCTCTGTTGTCACAAATCTGGGTCCTGTTTTCGTTGATACGCAATATCAATAATGTCATCAATAATGGAGCAGTTTGTGTTAGTTATTGCCTGTTCTACGCTTGTCTTCTCTTTAGTACCCTTCCGTTTATATATTAACGAAGCTATATAAACTTTGGACTTATTTTACAGTTCGTTTTTTTTTATATTCGATAAAATAAACTCAGTATTAACCTGATGAAGGCATGTTTTCTTCATGTGGTTGAATGAAAATCGACCTGTTATTTTGTTATTAATTTTCGTGAATCCTTCTAGAACAAAATATATTTCCTGTTGATATATAAGGAAAAATTGTTGTGAATAGTGAACAAGGAGAAACGATATGGCTGGATACTAAATAAGACCGACAGAATTTTACAACATTTTATTGGATAGGAAGACTTGATTCGGCCAACATGGAAAATAAAAGACAACTTATAAGCGGGTTGTTGGTTTGGGTCGCGATTTTGTCAAACCAAATCGTCACTGTGAATTTAATGCCGTGTAAGTATAAATACAGTAAAATCCAACAACCAAAAGCTCACGTGATAAAATCAGGTCCTTCAGGAAAGTTTAAAAAAGGTTAACTTTTATAGCTGTGTGACGCAAGAGGTCTTTTACAAGTGGAATTTCTACAAGTCGGAATTGTTGGTTGGAGCGCCATACTGATACTTCACTAATGCTAGGGGCTTTCTTCACTTCATTCGACAAGATCATTAATGTGGTCAAATTCGGGGATCATATAATGTGACCCTTCCCCTCCGTTCTAGACCAATGGATGTGGGAGGAATCACTGCGTTAATATAACGTTAATAGTTGACTGCGGGGTGGGGTGGAGGCTGGTTTTTATATTGAGGATTGGCAAAAAGGCACTTTAATGTACTGAAGAGACCCGCTTTACAGCATGTTGTATATTTCTATTTATTCATATTATTTTTATGGGGAGGGGTGACAATGATTGGTTATACGAGAAGACTGTCAATACGGACGCGAAGAAGAGGCTTAACAATAAAAAACTGCAGGTCAAAAGGAAAAAAATTAGATGTGTCCCACGAAAAGCGGAGTATAATTCTACTGATTGGAAATTACCCCCCCCCCCCTCACCTTTCTAGCAAAATTAGAACTCCGCGTCTGGCATCAAATTACCCCCTTTTCTCCGAGTTTTTCGGACACGCATGGTAGCACATATGATACCAAGTGTGCTGAATATGTTTTCCAACTGAACGGAAGCAGAAGTTTAAAAAAATGCTTCAAAACTGATCTTTTCAGTCAACCGTTTGAGCAGTCTGATACGTCATTATGAACCCGTCCATTACGACAAGGAGGCCTTCCACGCCAACCACCAGATTGTCAAGCGATCGCTCACAGAGAGCAACAACTTACAGATCAACGCATTTGGCAGGTGACATCATCATCATCATCATCATCATCATCATCATCATCATCATCATCATCATCATCATCATCATCATCATCATCATCATCATCATCATCATCATCATCATTATCATCATAATCATCATAATCACTATAATAATAATCACTATAATAATAATAATAATGATAATAATAATAATTATTATTATTATCATAATCATCATCATCATCATTATCATAATCATAATCATCATCATCATCATTATTATCATTACCATAATCATCATTATCACAATCATAATAATCATCATCAATATTATTATCATTATCATAATCATCATAATCATCACCACCATCATCATTATCATAATCATTGTCATCTTCTTCTCCTCCCACTAAAGAAACTTGTTTTGAAGAATAACAGCTACTCTCACTGTTTATCAACGCAACTGGCAAACAATACAATGTTTATTTTTAAAGGAATAATAAACGGGGATGGTTTAATTTTCGAATTTACCCCTCGTTGCATCGATCCCCTGCAAACCCCGACACAAGGACGACTCTTTTCCTTTCTGTAAACTCTGGGTGGTGAAGACTGAAGCCCCCCCCCCCCCGCCGCCCCATGCCCGCCACCCCTCCCCCCCCCCCCCGAAAAAAGAAAAGCTTTGAAAGCTAGTGGAGTGTTTTAACGTTGCGGCATGCCAATCCTTCCACGACATTTCCTTGAGTTTTTATCTGCATAAGCTTCACTCTGTGGAGCAATCACTTCATGAAATTATTGAACCAATATATCGTCGACTTATAAAAAAAACGTCCCACAATGTCCTGGCCTTGTGCATTTGTTACAGCGTAGTCATGCATTTCCGCCTCCCTGACATTTACCGCACTATACTCAAGCTTTCATTTAATCGGCACGTCTGCAGTGTACACTATGCTTAGAAATAGCTCTTGAAATAAAGATACCCCCCCCCCCCACATATATATATATATATATATATATATATATATATATATATATATATATATATATATATATATATATATATATATATATATATATATATATATATATATATATATATATATATATATATATATATATATATATATATATACTCGTTTATATATGTACATAATTGCAGGCAGCTGGATCTGGTCATGTGGCGAGACTATGACGCCATCGCGCATGACGTTGTCATAACGTCAGGCAACGGACCAGTGGAATACGACGGGGAGAGGGCGTACAAAGGATACGTCGACGGTAAGTGACGTCTTCTGCTTTTTGACGTCGGAACAACGTCACATCAAAGTCATATTAACGTTATAAGCACGCCTAAAACTAACCAGTCTTCTGCTAGAGTGATTTCAATGTCAAATGGTAGTGTATTAGGTTCGAATGTTACCAGCTGTTCCTTTCCCCGTGTAGTGTATTAGGCTCGGGTGTTACCAGCTGTTCCTTTCCCCGTGTAGTGTATTAGGCTCGGGTATTACCAACTGTTCCTTTCCCCGTGTAGTGCATTAGGCTCGGGTGTTACCAGCTGTTCCTTTCCCCGTGTAGTGCATTAGGCTCAGGTGTTACCAGCTGTTCCTTTGGCCGTGTAGTGTATTAGGCTCGGGTGTTACCAGCTTTTCCTTTCCCCGTGTAGTGTATTAGGCTATGGGGTCACCAGCTGTTCCTTTCCCCGTGTAGTGCATTAGGCTCGGGTGTTACCAGCTGATCCTTTCCCCGTGTAGTGCATTAGGCTCGGGTGTTACCAGCTGTTCCTTTCCCCGTGTAGTGTAGTAGGCTCGGGTGTTACCAACTGTTCCTTTCCCCGTGTAGTGTATTAGGCTCGGGTGTTACCAGCTGTTCCTTTCCCCGTGTAATGCATTAGGCTCGGGTGTTACCAACTGTTCCTTTGGCCGTGTAGTGTATTAGGCTCGGGTGTTACCAGCTTTTCCTTTCCCCGTGTAGTGTATTAGGCTCGGGTGTTACCAGCTGTTCCTTTTCCCGTGAGTGGTGTATTAGACTAGGGTGTTACCAACTGTTCCTTTTCCCGTGAGTGGTGTATTAGGCTCGGGTGTTACCAACTGTTCCTTTCCCCGTATAGTGTATTAGGCTCGGGTGTTTCCAGCTGTTCCTTTCCCGGTGTAGTGTATTAGGCTCGGCTGTTTCCAGCTGTTCCTTTCCCCGTGTAGTGTATTAGGCTCGGGTGTTTCCAGCTGTTCCTTTCACCGTGTAGTGCATTAGGCTCGGGTGTTACCAGCTGTTCCTTTTCCCGTGAGTGGTGTATTAGACTAGGGTGTTACCAACTGTTCCTTTCCCCGTGTAGTGTAGTAGGCTCGGGTGTTTCCAGCTGTTCCTTTCCCCGTGTAGTGTATTAGGCTCGGGTGTTACCAGCTGTTCCTTTCCCCGTGTAGTGCAATAGGCTCGGGTGTTACCAGCTGTTCCTTTCCCCGTGTAGTGTATTAGGTTCGTGTGTTACCAGCTGTTCCTTTCTTCGTGAGTGGTGTATTAGACTAGGGTGTTACCAACTGTTCCTTTCTCCGTGTAGTGTATTAGGCTCGGGTGTTACCAGCTGTTCCTTTCTCCGTATGCTATTCTCACGTTTTGCATCATCCTGTTTTACTCAGTCGATAATTTCATGCAGAATTTATGAAATTCTCGTTCCCGCAGCAAGAAAAGGTTATTAAATAATCTCCATTATGACAGAAGCTTCCTCTTAATCATTTCCTCAAAGTTATAACGCTCAAAACGTTGTGTTTTTGTTGGGTTGTATTATATAGTTTTACTTCGCAAAAGCTTAGAATTCGCTTATCTCCACTTTTAGATGGGTTTCCCTTCAGGATTTATCCTTTCACGCAAATAAATACAAACTTTTTGTGTCTGCAGAATAGCCTATCCCGCCATCCACCCATCAACCAATCAAAATGAGGGAATCCTCTGGTATTTCGTCATGATTGACAATGGGCATTCCCCTTAAGCGTGTGTTTGAAAACACACGCCATTCTGTGTGCTCCGCGAATTTTTTCGTTGGGGAACTAGTGGAAAGGTGCGGTTTTGCCTTTTATTTAGTTTATTTAACTAATAATGGACTTCTTTATCATTCTGTGAAAGTTGGATAAATTTGGTTCAGTTTCGAGGCAAATATAGCACTTGTACTTCGGTCCGGCAGAATTTGAGTTTGCACGCAGCGGCGACACGTCGATAGTCCCGAGAAGTGCGCCTCTTTTCTCCACTAGAAAACTGTAGGATCGAGTGGCTACGTTCACTGGTTCGAACATACACCCTCAGGAGTTGTTTCGAGTCTTTGCAGT
This sequence comes from Protula sp. h YS-2021, assembly GCA_949752745.1. Taxonomy (NCBI): domain Eukaryota; kingdom Metazoa; phylum Annelida; class Polychaeta; order Sabellida; family Serpulidae; genus Protula; species Protula sp. h YS-2021. The sequence goes on from OX457026.1 coordinate 88,693,745, forward strand.
CCTCATTGCCTGCTTAGACTCTAAGCGTTTACGGCTGACCGTGCCATAGCAGAAATGGCCGGCTTTTGCCATTGCTTACACTCCAACAGGACTCGTTCTTTCTTGTATCTGCAAGCTCTGCAAGATAGAATCTTGTCCGGGCGAAAAAAGCTGTTTTGAGACGTCTTTCTGAGCGTGTGGCACCCCTGGGACCACACGTCCGTTAGGGGTCTAAAACAGGCATAGTCCCTCCGTAGGCCCCGTGTAGGGTCCTTAGCTACGGCCCTTGTGACCGCAGGGACCGTAGTTCCATGTATTCCCAGACTGGTGATTACAGGCTTACGGGACGTCCCATGCCTTTGCATGGGACCATGTCCCCATGGGTCACATGGAGCTATGGGTCTCACGGGAACATGGGCCCGTAAGGTACCTTGGGACTATGGGTCATGATCCCATAGGGGCACAGGGCTCTTATGGGAACATGGTCTCATATGGGAACATGGGACTTTGGGGTCCATATGGGCCAATAGCGTCACATGTCCCAGAAATATGGGTTTTTCGCCCTTATTCATCTTAACTTTAAACATTTCGTTTATTTTAGATGATACATTTCAATAGGAGGTACTGCATATCACTGAGAACGATAGCCTAAACGTTATTCTATCGGTTGCCTTGTGTTTTCTGATGCAGTCTCTTATGGTCTCTTCGTTCTGCTTACTTTTCAGACATGACAGAGGCCACCCTACGGTCACACAAGAAGGAGTTGCCGTGTTTACACCCGCCTACCTTACTCAATCCCCATACAGTGTGCGATCGCTGCAGGCGAGATCGGGGCCTGGCGTTGTGTGTGGAAACGAATACCTGCCCTGAGTGTGAACAGTTAACCCACAGAGAGTGGCGGGCAATTTACAGAAACAGGGCAAAGAACGATCGTAGAAGGAGCAGACGCAAAGCCCCCTCTCTGTTTCTCTCACCGGACTATACCTCCAGCCCAATGGAAAAGGCGAGTTCAGTAATCCTTCAACAGGTATCGACGCCCATCCGTTTGGATACCGGTGCAGAGTCGGATACAGCGGGCACTAAGCGCAAGCGTAAAAAGTCAAAGACGTCCAGAGCCTTTTCGGAAACAGTGGCGGAACTGGATATATCAGGCGGCGATGAACGCGCGGCTTTACGTAACGCCTGGTCCGCTGACCGACAAGATTCGGGGAAGGTAGGATCCGAGAAAAAACTTTACCCTGCGGAAGGACAAGTAACGGTTGTGCATACTGCCACAGGCTCTGCTTTCACGTCTACTCCGGGTCAACTGGGCATACCAGCACCAGAGGATTTGTTCCCCCAGCTAGATCCACCAACTGTACCCCCCTCCACGGGTGACTCTATGGGCTTGTCGGCGATACTGGCTTTACAGACTCAACTTCAACGCCAGATCTAGGACTTGCAATCCTCAATTAAAGAGCAAGAGGCAAAGGGGACCCCCAGCGGGAAGCGTACACCTTCGGCCACGGTCTCTCGGCCTCCACCGGAATTACTTCCCTTAACGTCCACGTCCCACGTAACCCCCGCCATGGGTACAGTCAGGGACCGTGAGACGGAGGACCCCAGTGAGGAGGACTCTTCGGGCATTCCACCGTCGGGGCAGGCTTCCAATCTGGTGGGAGAAGAGGACGACGACCTACTTCAAGCTCACACCTCCCCCATTACATCTATTCCCTCTAACAGTGAGGGAGATCTATACACCCTCGGGGGAAGTACTCACCCAACATCCCATGAACGTTCTGCGGCAGGGTGAAGAGGAGCAGGAAGGGGAAGAGTCCGAAGAGGAAGAGACCGGGGAGGTGCCCCAAGAGCTCTCAGCACCGACTCAATTCCACTTACCCCTACGGGAAATGGACTCTGTACGTTTCCCAGGTCGCGGTCAACGTCTATGGCACGACCCAGCGGCAGCAGGCCGTCGCCCGATCAGGACCCCGTCTCCTCCCGATCTCTCATCGCCAGCGGAAGAGGGAGCTCCCTCTGTGACGTCATCGTCCCTAGCTCCGGAAGATGTCCCGTTTAGAGATGCCATACAGGAAATAGCCCGCCTTGCTAACGTTACCTGTGGCACCCCATGTCTGGAAAGGGATGACCCCCCCATTAGGATGACATCCCAGATGTCTCTGCCCCACCACGATTCATTCATTGCCTTATCCACGAGTGAGGGCATCGCGAACGCAGTGGTAGTACGGTCGAACGAGTTCAAAAAGATGGATGCCAGTGAGGGCCGCACATTATCGCGATTTCATGCCTCAAAGCACTGCTCCGTGCGTCCCGGCCCATACCGTACCTCGGACGATCAGATACCGATGGAGTCACTGGATCAACCATCCAAGAGAACAGTGTGGATGCCATCAGTTCGTGCGGATTCAGACATTCCGTTAGTAGAAAAAGACGCCAGGAACATTGAGTCGTCGGCCCGTCAAGTTTTAAACATTATGCCCTTTCAGGACCACACTCTGAAAGCACTACGGGCGAGATGGGATGATCTGCGGCTCAATGACCCAGTGTCTTCTAAACTTTTGGAATGCCTGTCTCTGGCCACCCGTGACGTCGTTAAAATCTCTACCTTCCTAATGACGTCAATGGTATTTTTAAGACGGGACGCCTTCCTCCAGCACTGCTGGTCAAGCGTCAAAGGACTTCGTGACCTAAGACATACTCCCATCCTGGGCGAGAAAGAACTGTTCCCCCCAGGAGAGGTGGAGAGAGTAAACCAAGAGAGCCGTTCGTCCCCCCAGGAGAGGTGGAGAGAGTAAACCAAGAGAGCCGTTCGTTGTCGCAAGACTTCGCCTTGATGTCAAGGATGTCGCGTGCCTCGTTCCGCCAACCAGCAAAGCGCAAGAAGCAACGACAGTCTTCTACGGATCACCCCCGACCCAACTCCCAGGTGCAGTCCCCTCCGCCGAAGAGGCCCAAGCATTCGGGAGACAACAAGCCAGAGGGTCAGCATACCCAGCAGCACAGGTAGCAGCCAACCAAAGTACCGCTCAGAGACGAGGGTCTCGTCTCTTGGCGATACTTTTTCTGGCTTAAACGATCTAAAAGAACTACTGTCTTGCAACACATCCTTGCCCGTAAGCGGAAGACTAGGCAAGTTCTGGCATGCTTGGGCAGAGTTAGGGGCTTCCCGGAGAATAGTCCGGTGGCTCAAGAACGGCTATCCCCTCCCCTTCAAGAAGGGCCCGAGGGGACTCAAGCCAACTATTCCCCTAACACTCCAAGCTCCCGGCAACCTGGCCGCCGCTTATCAGCAGGGATCAGAAAAAGACTTAGCCCTAAAAGAAATGCTAAAAGACTTACAAGCAAAACAGGCTATAGAGGAAATGCCAGAAAACCAGGTAGGCTTCTTCAGTCGAGTTTTTCTGGTACCCAAGAAGTCGGGGGGATGGCGACTAGTGATAGATCTATCTTCCCTCAACCAGTTCCTGCAAATAACCTCCTTCCAGATGGACACGGCACAGGTTATAAAAGCAATGTTACGGGAAGGGATGTGGGGCACATCGATAGATCTATCCGACGCCTACCTACATGTTCCCCTACACCACTCGGCCAAGAAGTACCTATGTTTCCAAGTAAATCGAAAGCGTTTCTGTTTTCTGGCACTCCCTTTCGGCCTCTCCTCGGCCCCGTACGTGTTTTCAAAGATCATGCGGGTCCTAAAAGCATGGGCACGTCTCCAAGGAATGCTAGTGTTCCAATACTTAGACGATTGGTTCCTAGCACATACTCAACGAGACATAGCCCATCACCAGACAACCCACCTGGTCAAAAAGGCGATACAGGTAGGTCTTATGGTAAATCTGGCCAAATCAGAATTGACCCCAAAACAAGACGTCATCTTCTTGGGGGAACGATGGGACTTATCAGCAGCCCGAGCATTCCCAATAACAGACAGGCAGCAGAGAATTTCTCGGTCTATCCGGAACATTTCTGCCAACCGAAAGGTAAGGGTACAGGCTATGGAGTCACTGCTAGGTCTATTAGTAGCGACCGAAAAGACGGTTCCGTTAGGCCGCTTACATTACAGACGATTCCAGGCACAGGTAAGACAAGCCCTAACGAAGGGACGGTCCCCCAAAGCCACTATGACAGTGTCCCCTTCCGCACTCTCCCTTCTCCAATGGTGGTGCGACCCGGGTACCATGAACGAAGGAGTCCCCTTTCAGGCCCCTCCCATGGATATAGAGCTCCAAACGGACGCTTCCAGGGAAGGGTGGGGAATTCACTGTCAGGGTCAAATGTGGCGAGGAAAATGGCCAGCAACGTTTTGCAGATACCATATCAACTGGCTGGAACTCCGAGTGGTATGGATAGCTCTGAACAAGCTATCGAACCATCTCGAGGGCAAGAGTGTCAGAGTTCTTCTAGACAACTCTACAGCAGTGGCGTATCTGAACAAACAAGGTGGAACCAAATCCTCTCAACTATCGACCCTGACTTCTCACATCCTTCTTCTGGCACGGGAACACAAAATATCCATTGTAGCACGTCATCTATCAGGGAAGCTGAACGTACTGGCCGATCTGGCGTCCAGGGCGGGCCAAGTCATCCACACAGAGTGGTGCCTAGCCCAGTCATCCTTCCGTTGGGTGATACGGGAATCCCCATGGGGCCCCCCGACGTTAGATCTATTCGCCAATGCGTTGACAACCCAGCTACCCAGGTTCGTATCCCCATGCCCGGATCAAGCAGCCTGGGCAGTAGATGCATTTAAGTGCCAATGGCCTCTGCAGGAAGTACTCTATGCCTTCCCTCCCCAGGCCATTCTGCTACAAGTCTTGCAAAGGATAATAGAACTCAGACCTCCAGCTCTGTTACTAATAGCCCCGTTGTCCCCAGAGGCTCCGTGGTTCACCCTTCTTCTACGGTGCAAGGTGATCAAGTCCGTCCCGATACCTTGTCACAGGGAACTATTATCCCAACCCCATTGGCGGCACTTCCACCCATCCCCACAGCTAATGAACCTACACCTGTGGTGTCTAACCAATCCTTCCTAGAGAAAAAAGGTTTTTACAAGCAGGTAGTGGAAAAGATGGTAAACAATCATAAGCAATCCACAGCGAAAGTTTATAGGTCACAGTGGAACAAGTTTTCCTCTTGGTGCGCTGCCTCTAAGCTAGATCCCTTCCAGGCGACACCAGCAGTGGTAGCGGATTTTTTGGACCATCTTTTCACACAAGGTCAACTGAAGGTGGGTTCAATAGAAGGTTATCGAGCCGCTATCGGTTCTAGACTTAAGGCATCTACTGGCTATGATCCGGGCGAGGATACGGCCTTGTCACAATTAATTAGACATTTCAAGGTGAATTCCCCTCCCCTACAGTCCAATGTGGCCCAATGGGATTTGTCTCTGGTATTACGTTATTTACAGTGCCCAGAGAATTTCGCGGAACAAAACGTTTCCGCAAAAGATGCCACGGTAAGATTCACTTTCCTGTTAGCCTTAGCGTCCGGTAAGAGGAGAGGCGAAATCCATGCGTTAGACAGGGAGATAATAAAGGAAAACGGGGAGTGGAATAGAGTGTTCCTTACTCCCAGAGTCGGTTTCATGGGTAAGACACATATCATTTCCCAGGGACGGGGCACCTTTGACCATATTGCGCTCCCGGCCCTTCAGGGGGAACAACTGTCTGAGGATCGCGTTTCTTTGTGCCCGGTCAAAGCACTACGTCAATACCTTTCGATTTCAGAAACCTATCGCTCAGAAAATCAAAAAGCCCTCATTATCTCTTTCATGCCGAAATTTAACAAAGACCTTTCTAAACAGACCATCTCTAACTACATTAAAAAGGTCATTTTGGCAGCTTATGAACGGGCACAGTCCGATACGGGCCTACAAGACGAATGTAAAGTTAAAGCCCATCATGTCCGCCAGATAGGAAATTCCCTCAGAGCTCTTCGTAATGTGTCTTTGGTAGATATACTTAGAACAGGTTGTTGGTCCTCTCCCAACTCATTCGTTAAGTATTACCTGAAAGACTTTTCGCAAAACGAGTTGTCGGGTCTTTACTCTTTAGGCCCCTTCATTGCTGCGGAAACCATCATTACGAATCCTTCTACTCTGATTTCAGGCAACCCGCTCCAAAGCTGAAAGGCAAGGGCAAACAGAAAGGGGGATTCCCCAAGGGACACAGCAATGGGTTCAAGGGCAAGAAACAGTGATGCTCTCAGACTTTGTTATCGTACCTCGAGTACAGTTAAGCAAGTGTTTTTAATTCACCACGGAACTGATATTTTCACTTGCATGGACGTTAGTTTTAAGCTCTAGATTGTTTCCAGGGTAAAGGTAATTTTATCTTGTGCGGGCAGGGTCATCGTGGTCCTAACACCCAGCTACCTGCCATCATCCTCTTTTCGGACCCTAAGGTCAGAAAAGAGGGGGGGGCGTACATGGTACTTACGGTTCCCGTAGTCCCGTGTCACCTCCGGTAACTAGGGGATCGGTCCATGATGACCATGCCCATTGTTCCCATGGGCCCGTAATTGGCCCAAGACACGGGAATCCATATAACAGTGAATGTTTTTCACTTTTTAAGTTTAAATTCTATCAGTATTAGAATCTAAAAGAATATCTAGTCGTATTTTGTAGGTTTTGCGGGAAAAACCTTCAATTTATATTGTGTTCTTTGCTTCGGTCATTTGGACCTTATCATTTGCTTTAATCTAACGTCAGTTCAGCATGTTATTTAATTGTAAATACTGCAGGCGCACTCCCTAGCAGTATTAAGTTTATTTACGTAAATCTCCGGGATTTACGATCGTATTGTCAAAGTATCGACGGTTTGAAGTTATTACTGGTAACCTCGATGTTGAGAGTGTGTGGTTGGGACCCATCCAGTGGGCGGAAGGAGGGGGATGGCAGTAACCACTCTTATGTATGTGATGTACTTGACTTACATGTGTCAAATCTCTATATTCTGTTCCCATGGGGTCATATCCCATGATGATTGTTATGGGACTGGGAGTGTTCCCCCCCATCCCAAACCTTTGGAAAACATTAAAAGAAGTGGAACGTAGTTAGCATTTTTATTCAGTCTTCAACTACGTTTCATCTTTACATCTTCCGATGAGTTTTTACGTATCTAGCACAATTCGCAACCTTTTTGTGAAGCAGTACAGAATGGCAGGCTCCCCTGCTCCGGACTTAAGTCCCATCTAAAAGTGGAGATAAGCGAATTCTAAGCTTTTGCGAAGTAAAACTAACGTTTTATTTCGTAAAACGTGCTTTTACGAGTAAAAGCGCAATTCGCGTTCTCCACTTTTAGCCTACTCTCCCTCCCATCCACCCTCAACAAGCCTGGGTGCGTTTTTCAACCACCGAGTGGGGCTTAAAGGGAATGCCCATTGTCAATCATGACGAAATACCAGAGGATTCCCTCATTTTGATTGGTTGATGGGTGGATGGCGGGATAGGCTATTATGCAGACACAAAAAGTTTGTATTTATTTGCGTGAAAGGATAAATCCTGAAGGGAAACCCATCTAAAAGTGGAGAACGCGAATTGCGCTTTTACTCGTAAAAGCACGTTTTACGAAATAAAACGTTAGGTTAAACATGGAGTCGAATATGACCATTCTACCTAGCAGCAAATATAAGATCTGACAATACACGTGGTCATCTTTCTGTATCCACAAGTGTATGACCGAACTGTCACTCATTCTTTCAGATAAGCAGAAAAAGCTTTTTAAATCGCTTCCTCCCTTCACGTAGATTTTAAAAACTTTTCAATCCTGAGTTTGGTTTGCTTTTCCTTTTTTTCTCATTCCGAAACCTTTCAACGAAACTTTTTTGCCAGTTTTAGATCGTTCTAGAAGAAAGCACATATAGTTTGCTGCTTACTCTATGAAACGGCATCCCCCAACCTCCCCCCTCCTCCCCCCCCCCCCCGCCCCAACCTTACCTAGAAAAGTGCGTAACTGAAGCTCACATGGACATTCAATATGTTTAAGATTTCCCATCCACATCGTTCTTATAAAACCAACACAGGCATTTCACTATCTGTGCTAAGGGAAAACAAAACGCGAGGTGCACAACTTCAGATGAAGTACCACGTATATGCAAAATTTGGGAATCCTGGGCCAGTATGGTCAGAGGAGTGGTCAAGACAACGTGAAGGAGCAGTAAAGGGAGGAGAGAGATCCGAAATACTAGTCCCGTACAACTCCAGTATTCCCTCTGCAAGTCTACGACTTGCCATATGTCAACGAAAGGGCGCAATTATACTTCTGATAAGGAAGTTTAGGTTACTAACACCGAGGCTTTTTCAATATTTAGAAAGTGTTATTCACTTTTTGAGTAACCAATGAATGGGGGGAAACACAGTGTGGAGTGTATGGGAGAGCAAGAGTAAGGAAAGACGGGATTGATATAAGGCCATAAACAGAGAGGGAGCTAATATTTACGAACAGATCTTTGTAAGTGTATTTTATTAAAAACTGTACAAGTCTGGCTGAAGGAAGCTCAAGAAGATTTTACATTTTATGAAGTCGGTTCTGTAAGAAATCTGACGTCGCTCTAACGTCGTAATGACGTCATTGCGGTGTCGTTCTTTGGTTGTAATGGTGTCGGTGGTCTTTAAAGACGCTCAAGCAACCAACTGTCGACTTCACATTAAAACATGGTCCGTGATTCAATGTCAACTGCTGCATAAATATGTACGAGTGCACTATCCACGAGTGCACTATCCACGAGTGCAATATCCACGCACAACGTGCTCATTGAGGAGGAAAAATACAATGTTTTTGCAAAGCAGAATTTACATTTCTTCTACACTTAAAAAATGCTTGGATTTCGGTGAACAATAAGAAATGCTCATTGCGTCTGAGACCTCAGAATGACCCAAAACGACGCCGCACAGTGACGCAGTTGCGACGTCTCTTTTCATTACTTCTGAGGTCACGTAGTTGCGACGTCTCTTTTCATTACTTCTGAGGTCACCGAGTTGGCTCGTCTTTAGGCCCTGATTTTCTCATTCCTATTTTCGATCAGGAAATGACGTGATGCAGTCTTTTCGATCTTTACCTCAATACTCCTTCAGTTTCGGTTCGCTTGAGTTTTCTCACTTAAACAACGCAGTTTCATCCTGACGTCGCTTTAAAACGCTTCGTCCATATTTCTTTTGCAACGCTGCAAGTAGTGTGGAAACAAGAGTTCTGGCTCACTTTGTGACGTCATACTGTCTGGACCGGAAGTGTGGAACAAAGAGTTCTGGCTCACTTTGTGACGTCATACTGTCTGGACCGGAAGTGACGTCATGTCTGGAAGTGACGTCATCATGTCTGGACCGGAAGTGACGTCATAGTGTCTGTTTGTTTTTATCTGCTTTAGTTTTTGGATGGAGCGCGCGCGCGTGTTGGGATGACGTCATGATGAAGGGTAAACGTCACAGCAGAGTGTGCGTAAACGACACGTCATTTTGTTTTCGTAATTTGAAATAACGGACTTCCGTTGAAGTGTGGAACTTATATTTGTAACATGTCGCCATTTTAACTGTGTAAAAAGTGAAAAAGTGGGATAACTTTCGTTATAGTTGACCGATTTACATGAAACTTTCACTGTTTGATTCAGTTTTATATCTAGTTTTTTGTTATAATGTAGTCATGGGCTATTTGCGCAGTTGGCTGTATGCATTTTTGTAACATGCCGCTATTTTAACTTTGTAAAAAGTGAAAATTTGGGATAACTTTCGCTATACTTGGTCGATTTACATGAAAATTTCACTGTTTGATTCAGTTTTATATCTAGTTTTGTTATAAAGTGGTCACAGGCTATTTACGCAGCTGGCTGTATGCATTTTTGTAACATGCCGCTATTTTAACTTTGTAAAAAGTGAAAAATTGAGATAACTTTCGTTATACTTGGTCGATTTACATGAAAATTTCACTGTTTGGTTCAGTTTTATATCTAGTTTTTGTTATAATGTAGTCATGGGCTATTTACGCAGCTGGCTGTATGCATAATGTGACATGCCGCCATTTTAACTTTGTAAAAAGTGAAAAAATGAGATAACTTTCGCTATACTTGGTCGATTTACATGAAAATTTCACTGTTTGATTCAGTTTTATGTAACGTTTTAACATTAAGTGGTTATAGGCTATTTACACCGATGGCTGTATGCATAATGTGACATGCCGCCATTTTATCTTTGTAAAAAGTGAAAAAATGAGATAACTTTCGCTATAGTTGGTCGATTTGCATGAAACTTTCACTGTTTGGTTCAGTTTTATATCTAGTTTTTGTTATAATGTAGTCATGGGCTATTTGCGCAGCTGGCTGTATGCATAATTTGATATTCGCCATTTTAACTTTTTAAAAAGTGGAAAAGTGTAATAACTTTCGTTATGGTTAACCGATTTGAATGAAAATTTCACCATTGAATTCAGTTTGATGTCTTAGTTTACAGTAGTTTGCATAGGTGGGTTATTGGAATGGCGCGCGCCCCCACCATTCAAACATGTGTTTGAATTATTTTTACGTCAAACTATTGTTCAACAAGTTGTTTAGCAATTGCACAACAATTGTTCAACAAGCTGTTGTTCAACATGTTTAGCATGTTGTTGAACATGTTCAATATGTTCAACAACATGTTCAACAAGTTGAACATGTTCAACGTGTTCAACATGTTCAACATGTTCAACAACATGTTCAACAAGTTGAACATGTTCAACATGTTCAACATGTTGTGGCACAAGTTGAACATGTTCAACATGTTCAACATGTTGAATATGTTCAACTTGTTCAACAACATGCTGTTTAGCAAGTTGTTCAACAAGTTGTAGTTCAAGCAAAGAAAAAACAAGACATATGTTGAATAGGTTTTAATCGATGTAATCAAAATATGGTGTGTAACTTGCTCAAAAATGCCAAACTTGTTAAAATTGCTTATCGAAGTAACATAAAAGGAAGAGTGAGACATGCATTTCATACCTATCAAACAGAAACAAATTCTGCTGAGTCAGTTTTTTTTTTGGTAAAGCGCGCGCCTGTTCGAATGACGTTATTATGACGTTATAATGATGACGTGATGACGTCATAATGATGTCATGATAACGTCATAAAGACGTCATGACGTTAGACTCCCCTAAACGGCATAACCCTAACCCTACGCGTAGACAACATGTTCAACAACATGTTGAACATGTTGAACTTGTTGAACATGTTCTTCAACATGTTCTTCAACATGTTGTTCAACAAGTTGAACATGTTCAACATGTTGTTCAACAAGTTGTATATAAGGCTATGTTTAAAGGCTTTTTCATCATTTGAAAAGTGCATGTTGAACCGAAAGGATGTATAAATGCAACATTTGTTTGAAATCTTACAATTGGCCACAGAGTCTTAAAAGGCACTTAAAGAATGCTCACACTTTAGAAGAAGAAGAATTGGAGATAGATATGGAAAACCCTGTAAAACCACCCATCACTGAAACTTTAGATGAGTCTTCTATGGAAAGTCAAAGCGTCAACATGACTGAAAAGAATGCACATGCTTGTACAGAATGTGGTGCGTTATACAACAGTCAAGAAGCTTTGTTCAAACATATGGAACATTGTGTTGAGGGTGATGATGACGGCAGCTCTGAAAGTGAGTCAGAAACAGACTCTGAAAGTGAGTCAGAAACAGACTCTGAAAGTGAGTCAGAAACAGATTCTGTTTGGTATGATATGGTTCAAGAAGTCTACGATGAATATGATAAGAAATTTCAAGAAAAGGTTTCAGAATATGAAGAACAAGGACTTGAAGATGCGCGTGAAATAGCAAGTGATGACTTTCGACCCATTTATAAGCGTCGACTTAAACAACTGTTTATGAGACTATTCAAATATGCCCAACGTCTACAACAAAACGAACATTATGAAACCATTTTAGAAGACTTCAATTACTTTGTTGATGAAAAACATTACGAGTATTCAAAGGCACTAAAGGCGGCTATAAGAAGAAACGATGCATTCTTTGAAGAGCTTCTAGATGAGGAGGAGGAAGATGAAAGCAGTGACGAAGAAAGTGATATGGATGCCAGTGAACAGAGTGAAGCAGATGAAGAAAAATAGACTTATTTGACTAAACATTATAATAAAGACTTTGTAAATCAATAAATGTTATAATATTGTTATAGATTTAAGCTGTATATATTTAAGTGTATTTAAGTGTATTTAAGTGTATTTAAATGTATTACTAAACCTATTCAACATATGTTTTTTTCTTTGCTTAAACTACAACTTGTTGAACAACTTGTTAAACAGCATGTTGTTGAACATGTTGAACATGTTGTTGAACATGTTGAACATGTTCAACATGTTGAACATGTTGTTGAACATGTTGAACATGTTCAACAACATGTTCAACATGTTGAACAACAGCTTGTTGAACAATTGTTGTGCAATTGCTAAACAACTTGTTGAACAATAGTTTGACGTAAAAATAATTCAAACACATGTTTGAATGGTGGGGGCGCGCGCCATTCCAATAACCCACCTATGCAAACTACTGTAAACTAAGACATCAAACTGAATTCAATGGTGAAATTTTCATTCAAATCGGTTAACCATAACGAAAGTTATTACACTTTTCCACTTTTTAAAAAGTTAAAATGGCGAATGTCAAATTATGCATACAGCCAGCTGCGCAAATAGCCCATGACTACATTATAACAAAAACTAGATATAAAACTGAACCAAACAGTGAAAGTTTCATGCAAATCGACCAACTATAGCGAAAGTTATCTCATTTTTTCACTTTTTACAAAGATAAAATGGCGGCATGTCACATTATGCATACAGCCATCGGTGTAAATAGCCTATAACCACTTAATGTTAAAACGTTACATAAAACTGAATCAAACAGTGAAATTTTCATGTAAATCGACCAAGTATAACGAAATTTATCCCAAATTTTCACTTTTTAAAAAATTAAAATGGCGAATGTCAAATTATGCATACAGCCAGCTGCGCAAATAGCCCATGACTACATTATAACAAAAACTAGATATAAAACTGAACCAAACAGTGAAAGTTTCATGCAAATCGACCAACTATAGCGAAAGTTATCTCATTTTTTCACTTTTTACAAAGTTAAAATGGCGGCATGTACCATTATGCATACAGCCAGCTGCGTAAATAGCCTGTGACCACTTTATAACAAAACTAGATATAAAACTGAATCAAACAGTGAAATTTTCATGTAAATCGACCAAGTATAACGAAAGTTATCTCAATTTTTCACTTTTTACAAAGTTAAAATGGCGGTATGTTACAAAAATGCATACAGCCAGCTGCGTAAATAGCCTGTGACCACTTTATAACAAAACTAGATATAAAACTGAATCAAACAGTGAAATTTTCATGTAAATCGACCAAGTATAACGAAAGTTATCTCAATTTTTCACTTTTTACAAAGTTAAAATGGCGGTATGTTACAAAAATGCATACAGCCAGCTGCGTAAATAGCCTGTGACCACTTTATAACAAAACTAGATATAAAACTGAATCAAACAGTGAAATTTTCATGTAAATCGACCAAGTATAGCGAAAGTTATCCCAAATTTTCACTTTTTACAAAGTTAAAATAGCGGCATGTTACAAAAGTGCATACAGCCAACTGCGCAAATAGCCCATGACTACATTATAACAAAAAACTAGATATAATCAAACAGTAAAAGTTTCATGTAAATCGGTCAACTATAACGAAAGTTATCCCACTTTTTCACTTTTTACACAGTTAAAATGGCGACACGTTACAAATATAAGTTCCACACTTCAACGGAAGTCCGTTATTTCAAATTACGAAAACAAAATGACGTGTCGTTTACGCACACTCTGCTGTGACGTTTACCCTTCATCATGACGTCATCCCAACACGCGCGCGCGCTCCATCCAAAAACTAAAGCAGATAAAAACAAACAGACACTATGACGTCACTTCCGGTCCAGACATGATGACGTCACTTCCAGACATGACGTCACTTCCGGTCCAGACAGTATGACGTCACAAAGTGAGCCAGAACTCTTTGTTCCACACTTCCGGTCCAGACAGTATGACGTCACAAAGTGAGCCAGAACTCTTGTTTCCACACTACTGCTGCAGCAACGTCACAAGGATACCGCTTTTACGCTGATCAAGCGATTTTGCAACGAAGACGGTACTACATATCTAGCCGACCAAAATGTCTGCTGGGATTACTTAAGATTCACTCGTATTATTAATAATATTAAAAGCTCTAGTTATTTTAAGTTATTCTACATTACACAGGTATCGAAGGCTCGTCTGTCCATGGTATAATAACCCCGGAAAAGACATTCGAAGGGCACATTCATTTAGAGGACGATATTTTCCACGTGGAACGGGCTTCGAAGTACTTCAAAGACAAGAAGACTGACTTCCATTCTCTCGTTTATCGCAGTTCGGATGTTGAATTCCATAAAATCCAAGGAGAATCCACCTGCCCATCCGAAAAGCTGCATGCAAAACAAAAACAAATGTTCTCAAAAGACAAAGTAGAACGTAAACCTAAAGTGGAGATCTTCACTAAAAACGGGCAGAAAGTTCCTCTCAAAGCTGAGGAGTCTGGAGAGAGTGGGGAGGCGTACAGCACACCGGAAAAATCACAGCGAAAGAAGCGGGCGATTGACGACACGAAGCAGCAGTGTACACTGTACATAGAGGCGGATGTGACGTATTACGAACATTTAGGCTCGGACGAGATTGAAGTGATTGACGAGTTCCTTCAGCATGTGCAGGGCGTCAATGAAATCTATGAGCTCGTAGGTGAGTGAACTGACCCATGTCCGCGTATAGTTTAGGTAAATTAATCGCCACGAGGTAGGAGGGTGTGTGTGTGGGGGGGGGGGGGGGGGGGGGGAGGGGGGTCAGGGAGGTAGAAATTGTGATTTTCCTACTCATAGTTTTCGTTAGTTTTTTTAAGTTATGGAATTAAAGCATTTTTGGATCCTGCATAGTTTAGTCGTTTAAAACCAAAGAAAATGACATTACGACACCAGTATACGATAAACTGAAAAATAGATCCCTATATCTGAAACATCTGAAATAAAAACATATTGGGATTAACCTGCCCTTTAATCTAGTGAACTGCGATCTCAGACTGATTTTCGGTTATTGATCACAGATTTTGACGAAGATGCGGCCTCGGCTGCCGATGGGATTAACTTTATCATCAAGAGGATTCACATATGGACGAGCGAAAACAACAACGGCTACAAGTTTCCCGGCAGCTGGAGGTAGTGTCGTTCAAGCCGTGTAATTAGATAAATTAATACATTAAATAAATAAACACTGTGTAATTAAATAAATTAATAAATAAACACTGTGTAATTAAATACATTAATAAATAAACACTGTGTAATTAAATAAATTAATAAATAAACACTGTGTAGTTGAATAAATAGTTAAATTTATGTTATAAATAATTAAATGAAGATACGCAAAAAGAAAATAAAAGAAAGCGAAAGAAAGAACGATTGAACCATAAATGCTATTTAGGTATATAAAAAGGTGCTTATCATTAAAAAAGAACCGATTTCATTTGCTTACATGCTATACTTTATTTCACATACAGCATAGTTGCTCTTTGGTAATACAATGAAAAAAAAACCACACGAACGGGTGGACCAACCCGACCACTCCCCCCCCCCCCCCCCCTTCGCAGCCTTTAGCACTGGTAGCACGGGCCTGAACTACACGAGGGGGTGGACTGACCAGAAAAACCCCTACGAGGAACACCTGGTATCTAATTTGTTACCAAGGTTGTCAAAAAAAAAAAAAACCGGAGAAAGGGAGGTAATTTTGAGGCAAGATGCGGTCCACGTTGAGTGCCAATTTCGTTAAAACAGGGGTTATTTTTCATTCAGTACTCCTACAGAAAGGGTTTTTTTTTCGAAATTCCACTTCGTGCATGTCAAAATTAGACTCCGCGTTTCGTGGTTGTTTTAAGAAGTCATGGACACGCATAGTAACCATTTGGCACGTGAGTGCGCCCTCTCTCCCCCCCCCCCCCCCCCTCCTTGGCAAAGACCATTAACTCAAAAGGTACCAGTGCATCCACTCCGCTTAGCTGAGATCATTTTATGGCCAGTTTTGAAAACAGGTCTGCGTAACACAATACCAATTTTTGTTCAGCTTCCATTTTAAAGTTTTGAAATTGTGACACAAGCATTGCTTGAAATATCGTCGGGGATGGGGGTTGGGCTGGTTATCCAAATGTTTTTTTTTTTTTTTTTTTGTGAAATAACAATTTATTTTGCAGCGTGGAGCCATTCCTGACCGAGTTCTCGACTGATGTGGAGTGGGATGATTATTGTCTGGTTTATATTTTCAACTATCGTGACTTTGACGGAGGCACCCTGGGACTTGCGTGGACTGGCGATCCAGACGCTGATGGCGGAGTCTGCGAGGACTCCGGGGTAATTCAGTACCTGGTGCATCTGTAATCTACACTCTATGTGTGTCTTGTTGTGGAGGAAGTTCCTTCACCAGTTGTTTTTTTAAATTTAATGTTTAAAATGTTGACACACACCGCGAATTTAACAGGAAAAAGTTCAATGTTTTCGTCCTGACATAAAGCACTGTGTCTGATATATCCCCGCCTGCATCGATTTCCTGTCTGTGTGTTGGGTGGCAGCGGGAAAAGACTCGGAGACTGGTCGTACTTGTTGAGTAGCGCACATTTAAATTATTCTTCCGTTCCATTGTAAACGAATCATCAGCCAGCCGACCATCCCTTAAAATGTTTGGCCTTTTCGGTGGACTGGGGATGGGGGTGGAGGTGGCGGGTACACAAAGCATCGTACGCAGAGGCCACCATTCCCACCCCTACAAGAGCATCACTTGGTCTGTCCATGCGAATTTTGCAACCATTTTATCGCTTGATAATGTGTATTTCCAGCGATACAACGAAGTTGACATGAGTCTGAATGCTGGCTTGGTGACAGTATTGAACTACGGCAACGACGTACCGCGGGCTCTCTCTATCCTCACGTTTGCCCATGAGCTGGGCCACAACATGGGCTCACCGGTGAGTTGAAATTGCCATTGTAACACTTGGCTATCTTTAGGTATTCCACCTTAAGTGCATATTATCGCGAATAGATACTTCAGTAATTTTTAGCCCCCGAGCGGCGCTTTTAAGTCCCGAAAGGGAACCCTAGGTCTGGATGTTGTCTGTCTGTCTGTCCATCGGTCCTTCGCTCGCTGTTACTGCCACCTTCTGTCCATCGGTCCTTCGCTCGCTGTTACTGCCACCTTCTGTCCATCGGTCCTTCGCTCGCTGTTACTGCCACCTTCTGTCCATCGGTCCTTCGCTCGCTGTTACTGCCACCTTCTGTCCATCGGTCCTTCGCTCGCTGTTACTGCCACCTTCTGTCCATCGGTCCTTCGCTCGCTGTTACTCACACCATCATACTCCGTTTCCTACGAAATTTGGTATATAGATGACCTATAATAGTGCGTAGGTGCGTGTCTGTTTATATTGACCTTGACCGAATTTCAAGGTGACCATTTTGGATTTTCATTTCTGGTTGGGGCTGTACTCTCAAAAATGGCTTGTTATCAATGTTCTCTGCACACTAACCTGTTGATGTGTATGTTGTGTGCTACTGGTCTATAAAGAAAGATTATACCTTCTTCTCTATGCTCCGTCAGCATGACAGTGACAGCTCAAACCGCTGCGCCCCTGGTGGAAGTGATGGGAACTACATTATGTATGCACACGCTACAGACGGCGATAAGCCTAATAATGACAAATTCTCACCATGTAGCATCGACTCCATGCATTCTGTGATGCGAAGGGACGCGAGAGATGAAGACGATGGCTGTTTCCAAGGTGACTGTTTCAACCTATTTCCATTTATATTTAGCTCAGTTCAAATATCTACACCGTTAGTTACTTGCAATTTCTGGACTTTGATTTTTCATTTAAATTTTAAGAACCTTTCATTATTTTGAAAAATTAAAATTGAAAATTTATCATTTGATTTTTTAAAGTTAAAACCCAGTTTTATAGGAAAGTAAATAACACAATAATAACGTTTGTGTTTAAGATTCTTATTCTTATTAAAATGAGAACTAAAACATGATTTATTATGGTGATATTTTCGTGAAAATTGTTAATACCGAGAATAAAGTATTTAAGACTTTAAAAAAAAACCAGAGCATTATGTGAGGCAGTGCATGGCATTATATAAACGGCATTTTGGTGCGTGCTTGTTGCAACTGAGCGCAGTTCTACATCTAAATTATTCGCCATTTTGTCCTCAAATTTTTCTCAAAATAGTTTTGGATGAAATGTCGCTTTCCAACTTATTTTTGGACGAAAGATCTTGGGATGAAATGTCACCGGATTTTGCTGTCAAAGTGAAATATTTGCTCTTGGCAGCACTAATGATTTAGACTGCGTTCTCCTTAAACTCTTTTTTTAACGATTTTCAACAGCCAATGTCGCTGCTATTTGCGGGAATCGGGTCATAGAAGACGGTGAAGAATGTGACTGCGGACAACCAGACCAGTGTGACGACGACTGCTGTGACGCATCCAGCTGCCAGCTGGTGGCAGGTGCTGACTGCAGGTAGGCTGTTTCATACTTGCTTCCAATGCCCGCACGTTTTGGTGTGTGTTCCCAAAATCGTTACTTTTTTATAGTAGGCAGTCGCCTAAATGATGGCTGCGGCTGAAAATGGGGTCTTCTCCGTCGCACATATAAAATCACCCAACGTATGGGACGCAACCCCCACCCCCGCCCCCCCGAATCCCATCCGGGACGCCGGAGAAAGCTTTCAAAGAAAGTCGGGAACACATGCGAGGTGTAGGTTAGGGGACCCATTTTTCTTACAAGACGAGCCGGTTCACAGTTTCGTCTGCGAGCTTTGAGGTCTCTCTCTCTCTATTTATGTAATAGAGTACCAGTTTTAGGAGGTAAATATGCATGCATAGGAGTCAGTGAATACAGTCATTAAAATCACTTTGAAATTGATATAGAACTGTTTTTTTTTGTCAGAAACCCATTTTGATAATGGCATGAATTAGCCTTTCTGCATCCATATTTGAAAGACAGTTATTTAAGTTCTTTAAATTATTTTTTGAAGATTTCACATGTTTTTATTGCAAGAAAAATGTTTTAAATATTTACAAACCAATTTTAGCCAAATTCTATTGTACATAAATATGATTTTGGTTACAACAAATCCAGGTTCCCCAAACTACACCTTTACCCCAAAATGGAGGTCATTATGGTCATGGTCATGTTCATTATGGTGTTACAAATACGACGTATAAGCCGCGTCGGAAATATTCCCAAGTCCCATGTCCCATGTCCCATATTTAAAAAAACGACGTTAAAATGTTAACATTACCGTTTTATGTTACAACTGCCCAAAGAGATGCCAGAATGAACGACCTTTTCAGTCAGCCACGTCGGATGGGTATTTAACCTGCCATTTTTCTTCTGTGATACAATGCTGTGGTTTTATTTCTTTCAGTCCGGCGTCGCATCCGTGTTGTGAAGCGGATTGTTCATTCACCCCGGCGGCGGACAATCACGTGTGCCGTGATGCCACCGGTTGCAAAGCCCGCGCTCTCTGCAAATATCCTTTTCCATTCTATGCCGTTGAATGTTAATGTCAGAGAAACCCGACTAATCCAGACATTGTCTGGACTGACAGCTTTAGTCTGGATTACTTATGGGTTAACTTAGGGAGTACTTAGGGGACCGTTTTGCCCATATATTTTTTGGAAGTGAATGTTTCCCGATATTTTTCTTGCCGTCCATATGATTAAGAAATAGTCAATAGTTTTACAAAACATAAAACTAAAAATAGAAAGAAAAAACATAACGAATGCTTTCCTGCATGTTGGGAGGGGAGGGGGATGGGCAGGCTCATATCAGATAGAAATCATTGAATCGAAATTTTGAAAGGTTTTAGGTCGGAGTAGGTATCAGGTTTGTTGTCAGGAATGGTTTAACAAAAACAAAAAGCAAACCATTATACACAAACAGTTTCTATTTCGTTTTCGTTCTATTGCTGCATTTCTGATGCTAATCACATAAGTTTTGAGAACAGTAAATGCACTAAACGAATGGCAGCTTTAGCGTTGAAATGTCCTTGACGCTCTTCTACTGGTGTGAGCGGGGAATGTCCAGACTCTGCGAATGCCCCGAATGGTACATACTGCTACGACGGTCAGTTGGTCTGTGTGAATGGGGTGAGCCGTCACTTTATTTTCCTCACTTTTCGTCTCTCCGTCTGCTCTTAAATCTTACAATGTATCATTTGCGGAAGATTTGTGTCTCTTCAGATAATGATGTTATCAAAATGAAGCGGTGTAACTAGAAGTTTTCTTTAAATTTGATTTGCATTTAGCATGTTGACTTCGGGATGACCTTCGGTGTTGTGCCTTTAATTGTTTCCAGGAATGTACTGGTTCTCTGTGTCTTCGCGTAAATATGGAACAATGCCAGTGTAAACAAGGAGACTGGGGTAAAAAGAAAGCCTGTGAGCTGTGCTGCTCTCCCGACGGCGAGCAGCAAGGCTGCGAGTAAGTACACAAGTACATAAGTACACAAGTACATAAGTACATAAATACATCAGTAGTCATAAACAGTCAGTAGACACAGGTAAGTACCCTGAAAAAGTCGATGAATGCAGATAAGGTCAGCCCGGAGGTCAGCTTAACATACCCAGTTAACAGAGCGACATTCCATCAACGTCAGGTTTTGGATGTCGAAACAACGTCTGTCTGCCGATTATCGATAGACCTCGATTATTAATCAACGTTGTATAGAACCTCGGGAGAGCGGCGCTGGATAGACATCGAGAAAATATTACTCGAATGGTTATCTGTACAGTGACAATGATAAGGTGTAGTGGTCACCGCTACATCAAAGTAACCCCACCCTTGGGTCATCTGGTGATGCGGGATATGTGTGAAGTCAATTTTCATGAATAGTTAGTTTTCAAGTGTAAATGGAAGTAGCTTGCGTGCTCCAAAAATTCCCATATTCTGCGTCCTCATTTTGGTTTATTTTCAAAGTGACCTGTCAATAAACTTGACCATAACCGAGGTCAAAGTCGCCAAGGTATTTCTCATGTCACCTCTTTTAGACCCAAAGGGTAAAAAATATACTCATTTCTAACCGTTTTCGAGATAATGGTCAACTTGCGGTTTTTGGTCAGCGAGTTTCCTGTTACATAGCATCTTTAGGCCCAAAGGTCAAAATTAGCTCAGAATCGCTCATAATCTCTAACAGTCTCGAGAGAATGGTCCACTTCTAGTTTTTTACCTTGACCATGACCAAGTAAGTCAGGGTCGTCGAGGTACCTTTAATATAACGTCTGTTAGGTCCAAAGGGTTGAAATAAGCTTACAATCGTTCTATCTCTATCCACTTTCGAGATAATGGCCAACATTTGGGTTTTGACCTTGACCATGACCGAGGAGGCCACAGTCACTGAGAGCTAAACAAACCTTGCGAAACAAATAAGACACAACTTGTGGACAAAATTAGATACAGCAGAACACACGTAGTAGACACAAGTAAGTACACGTAATTAAGGAAAACATTATTTGGACACCGTTAAGTAAATCCCTCAAATACATCCAAAACACAATGGCTGGCTCAGAAAACACAGCCAACACAAGCTTTCAAGCGCAGGTAAATACAGTCAAAGACAGCATTCAGGCGCAGTTTAATACATCCAAATAGAGTTTTAAAGCACAGGTAGGCACAGCCAAACAAGCTCAAGGGCATTGGTTAGTAGAGCCAAACAAAATTTTCAGAGCAGGTAAGTACAGCAAAGCACGGTTTTAGGCATAGGCAAGTACAGTAAAACCTGTGTATTAAGGACCTAACTGCCTGAACCCTGTTGTCCCCGGGAGGGAGATGTCCCCAGCAGAGAGATAGAGGGTTTGTTTGAAGATCAAAAGCAGAAATAACCAACCATAAGAAAAGCTTTATTTCTTTGTTTGTTTCTCACGTCTCTTCATACAATAAGGAGAAGATACACAATAAAGCTAAAAACTGAAATAAACAAGCCGTCATATCAACAGCAAATTTCTTTTCTTTAAAACAGTAAGTAAAGCGTTCATGGCTGCAACTCTCTAAGACCGGAGATGACGTTTAAGCTCGGGTGCACCATAAATTCAAAGAGCAAAAGATGTAACGTTTTCTGGGAAGACTAACCCCAAAATTACAATTAAACCGGTCTCCTTCCTCTGCCTACTGTCTAAATACATCCCGCAAAACCCCTTTAGTATAGCTTGATACGATGTACTCTTGAAGGGGTAAGCTCGGAGTGCTTTTCGGCATAGGTGAGCACAGCCAAACACACCTTCCAGGGCAAGTAAGTGCAGCTAAACACAGCTTTAAGTCATGGGCTGGTACACTCAAACACACCTTCCAGGGCAAGTAAGTACAGCTAAACACAGCTTTAAGGCATGTGCTGGTACACTCAAACACACCTTCCAGGGCAAGTAAGTGCAGCTAAACACAGCTTTAAGTCATGGGCTGGTACACTCAAACACACCTTCCAAGGCAAGTAAGTACAGCTAAACACAGCTTTAAGGCATGTGCTGGTACACTCAAACACACCTTCCAGGGCAAGTAAGTACAGCTAAACACAGCTTTAAGTCATGTGCTGGTACACTCAAACACACCTTCCAGGGCAAGTAAGTACAGCTAAACACAGCTTTAAGACATGTGCTGGTACACTCAAACACACCTTCCAGGGCAAGTAAGTACAGCTAAACACAGCTTTAAGGCATGTGCTGGTACACTCAAACACAGCTTCCAGGGCAAGTAAGTACAGCTAAACACAGCTTTAAGGCATGTGCTGGTACACTCAAACACAGCTTTCAGGGCAGGTAAGTATAGCAAAACACAACTTTTATGCAAGTAGGCACAAATCCCATAGTAAGTGCGCTTTTAATGTAGAATCTGCGCATGATTTCTTTACTTTTAACAGGTCGTCTTTCGATCTTGATACCATGAATGGGACATACGCGTTGGCAGGGAAACCATGCAAGAACTACAAGGGTTACTGTGATGCGCTAAAGAAATGTAGGAAGGTGGGATTCAATGCTTTCTTGTTCTCCTAGCTGACGTTCTTCAAAGTAAAATTATTGCAATACCATTAGAATTCCTTTAGAAATCGGTGTAAAATGACAAAAGAGATTGAGACTTCTAAAGTCTTGGAATAGAAAGCCTAAATCTGCTTTATCTTACAGAAGAAACAGTGCTATATATACTTTTAATTTGATATGCGTTTCAGTAAATCTAGTTTGAAAACTTAAAAATTTAAGCTTAAAGTAATTTCTGTTTTTTTTAAATATTTTTATATTGTATTGGTATGATATTGTATAGCAATTGGTTTGAAATATGGACTTGCTGTAGTCAATAAATGTAATATCTCTATTAAAAGGCAAGGCTGTTATATTTTTAAGGTTCCCTATGTTTAGAATACAATTTATGTTGTGTTTCCTTAACTTGGCACCCATGCAGTTTTATACAAAATAAATGTTGAGCTCATGTACTTTCCTGTTTACAGTATGACCCAGATAGCTCCTTCCGCGCACTGGCCAACCTCTTCTCTAAGGAGGGCCTGAAAAGTCTTCAGAAGTGGTTCAAGAAGAATTGGTACATCCCTGTGTCCGCTACTGTGGGCTTCATCATTCTCATGGTAAATGTTAATTGCTGTCATTTTCTTCAACTTATTTTATATTCCTATCACCTTCAATTTATTGTGCGTAAAATATATCTTTAAATGACACAACTGCAAATGCTCCACACTTTGTGATAAATCACTTGAGCAACATGAAAAATATGCAAATATTGAAAGACTAAACAGGAAAGAAATAAAGAAAAAGGGAGACAATTCTTTAAATACACCCGTCTGTGAAATAGAGAAGGAACCACAGGTGCTACGGAATGTTTGTAGGGTGTTGCATATCGAATATGTCTTATATGTGTTATCACCTTACGGGGATTATGTCTCCTTGGAACACAGAAATATTTTATAAACAACAGCACGATTTATGCTGGTTGATGCTATGGAAGGAGGCTCAGTCTTCTGGAAGGACAAAGTGATATTTCAACCAATTTCAACCGCTCTTTATAGGAAGCTCCAATCTATTCATCTGGCACACTCAGACTAGTAAAATAGTTCACACTTGGGTTTGAAGGTCTTGAAACTTCGATGAGTTTAATTTGGTTTGTATATTTTATTACACCACGGTATTTTCCTCGCTGTAAATTAAATTCAGTCGTTCTGAACACACAGCACACAAGATCTTTACAAAGATTTAGCATCTGGTTTGTATGTGTCCATTATACCGCAGTAGCGTGTGCTTGCCATAATCATTTAGTAATCTATTATTAAAACAGACAAAATTTATCCCAACAGGTGCCATAAAACCGTTCTAAGGATTTCTCCCTGAACTAATAATTAAACCTGATCGAATTCCACTATGTAGCAGGAATGGCCCATTTGGAGAAGCCACGAAAGAAAATTATGTGTTATATTATGTGACTATCAAGGTCACCGAGGCATCTCTTATGCAAGGTTTTTTTAGGCCCAATAGATGGAAAATTAGCTCAAAATCTGTTTTGCCTTTGACCTTCAAGGTCAAGATTAAAGTTGTGAGATTATTCCCTGCTCAAACCATAGATATATTTGAACAGCCATTTTACGTGATATGTGGAGGTTCTAACAATATTTTGACCTCGATTTCACTGTAAAGGTGAAAGTAAAAAAATTGCGATTTCAGTGAGATCTTAACAGTCTATACGTGAACCAAATTTCAGCTTTGTAGACCAAACGCTCTAGAGAGAGCTGTCTGGAAACCACCCAAAAGAAAAAAATTGAAAAAGCAAAATAAAAATAATAATAATAGTAGTAATAATAGTAAAAACTTTCGGAATAACTACAAACTTATTAACGCTTGACAAGCTTTTGGCTTGCATGGTGTTTCTGAATTTATTATATATATTATATATATTATTCAACAAATAACCAATTGAAGGAAGTATTTTTTCGTATTAATTTTTGTCAAGTGTTTAACATTTCACTGAGGTTCTAGTTCTCATTTGGAAACGAAGTTTTATAGGGGGAAATGTCAACTCAGTAATGCTAAAGTGTTAGCCGTTGTACGCTGCAGTTTGATAACAGATAAAAACACACAAACACACACAAGCCGTGTTTTCTCGGGGTTCATATGTCTCCGACATAATGGCATAAAATTGCATTACAATATAGTCCTGACTACATGAACTCGGTCAGTCCATGGCTATCGATATCATTGTTCTCCCTGGGTTCTGTTCTATAGTAAAATATGCATTCAAAAACACATATCCTAACAAACGACGTTTTTGTATATAAACTATTCATTTTTCTGATATTTAAAGATTGGAATGGAAGACAGATATTTAATAGATATGCACATATAACTTTACGTCAAATTCACTCAGGTACAAAATGATGATCTCCACCCGCCGACAATATTTGAAATTTCCTTTGAAAGCTTTTCACTTTACGACAGTATGACGACTTCGAGAGTTGGGCCAGTCTATTCATGCTCTGTGGTTGACTCATAAGACAACTGGTACTTTCGAACCTTTCCGATGGCGGTGGCATTTCTGCTGCACATTTATTGGGGGTAAATTATAAAGAACTGACATAGAATTTCATGTATTTTGTTCTAACCGTTGTGAATGTGTTGCAGCAAAAAATCAAGGTTTGTTGAATATTGCTTTTTTTGTCATTTCTTTATAGCTTTATCCCAACCTAATTCGATCAAAACGCCAAAGCTTTTTGGCAAAATTCTTTGAATTACAATAATTCTACGAAGTAGAAATCCCCTTATTAGTTTCCTAGCTGTAGTACTTTTTGTAATAGGACTCCTTGGGTGCCTAGTCCATGTTTTATGACATGCGTATGCTAGTCCAATTACTATAGTTTCGTCCTGCCAAGACGGCGCGAACTGCCAGTTTGTTCCTGCTTGTTACTTGAGCCGTGCCTGTTTGTTTGAGTATAGTAGAGCCATGGACTACAACTCATTCCTTCAAATAAATGTTGTTATGCAGCTGTGATGATGCGATCCTTATTCTTATGGCCATACGAGATATAATCGGGACTGGTTAATGCCTTTTGGGGGTTTTTATGTTGTATGTTAGTTTCACTTTTCAAATCCTACTGGACAAAAAAAAATTTCAGTGCATTATTAGTATTTATTGTAAAGAGACTAAGTTTTAATCCACCACGCACGTACAGTATTTGAGCGGTTGGGCATTTTCTTAAATCTAAAAGATCCTGTCATTGCAGTGTGGATGTGTCATGTATGGAAGCCGTAATTATTTGCGGAATTTCCTTTGATTTTTGTCTTTGATTACCCATAGAAGCGACTGCTTAAACTGATTTTTCAAGACTTTTATTTGATCGTTTGTTTACTTTTTACCCAATTTGCTTCCGATAAATTTATGCTTGAATATCACTTCTTTGGTTCTTTTCGTAAGATGCTGGTCGTATTTATTGTACAAGTTTCAGCGTAGTGAAAAATGAAATACATAAAAAAATATTCTTTTTAGTTGTGTTGACAGAGGGCCAAGATATTCTAGGATAACTCCGCTTCCATAGGGGATAGACCAAGTTATTCTAGAATGGTGGGCAATGTATCCTGTTATAACTCCACTTCCAATGGGGTGGGCCAGGTTATCTTGAGCTTTCACAGAGGGTGGGCCAGGTTATCCTAGAGGGAGGGGGTGGGGCAAGATACCTTATGATATCTTTTCGTGGGGTCGAGATATTCGGGGGCCAAGATATCCTGCTACATTTTGTTCAGTGTTTAAAAAAGGTTATTTATTTATTTATGTATTTGTTGAGTCTTCCTGCAATCGTCTAACGTACTTTTATATTGAAAGGTTCTTCTGATAAAGTTTGGAGTACCAAAGAAGAAGTCAGATAAGAAGAAAAAGAAGAAGGAAGATGAAAAGAAAAAGGAAGCTGCAAATAAAGTAGGACCTGCGCCTAATAAGCGAGGCCCGCCACCGCGCAAGCAGGCGTTTTCTCCACCCAAGAAACATTAAACTGTATTTCAAAGCTCTTTTCTCGTTGGTTTTAATATGTGTGAAACATGAGACTGACTGCTGGGAAGAACATATATATGTGGTATATAAAGCCGTTGCTAACATACTTCTTAACAAGCGAGTTTTGTAAGGTACCCTTTACATGCATTATCTCTATTAATATCAATATGCTGTCAAGATAATAAGCTCAAAACTTCAAACTGGGGAAGACTAATTCAATGTATGTACCATACAAAATAGGCAACAGTGTTTTTTGTTTCACATAATAACAAAAACAATCCATGCGATCTATTCCTTATGGTTTGATGTATATACGATAGTCAGCCGACCGGTCCCTCAATCATGGCTGCCGCTTTTATAATATAAGGCTGGGCATGGAAAGCGAACATTAGGGTGCTTGACAAATCATTCATGGCTCAATTACGTTTTGTCTTGATGTATGTGAGCCAGACGAAGGCTGTGATAAGCTTTAGCTTGTGTAGTGGTTCATTTTATGTGTAAGTGTCATGACAGCTTAAAGGTGGTCTGAATAGAAAATTTAGCTACTACATTGGTGAGGATCGGAATTTAAGCATTCAAGGGTCAGCATGTGTTCTCCGGTGCTAACCTGAACTAGAATGGAGGTACCCCCATAGCAATGACCTTTGCTTTTGTGTGATTTTGTATATGACTTTTTTGTGACCCGTCACATGACCGTTTGAGGGCAGGCTTGCACAAGCCAACGGGCGCAAAAATATTCCTTTAAGTTGTTACCTATAAGCGACTGCCGCTTACATAGACTGAAGAAAATTGTAACCATGTGATATACGGTGTCCATACTAGCTGGTCATCGGACAAATGGCCACTTGACTACTGCCCATCGGGCAGCCGGCAGGACGTAAATGAACAACCTGGACAATTGAATTCCACTTCCATGGTGGCCACTATGAATGGTGGCCATTTTGTTTGACTGGTGACCACTTCTCCGGTGGCCACTTGTCTGGTGTCCACCATGACTGGTGGTCACTAGTCTGTTGGCCATTATGATTGGTGGCCACTTGTCCGGTGGCCAGTATGACTGATTGTCACTTGTCTTGTGTCCACCTTGACTTGTGGTCACTTGTCCGTTGGCGGCTATGACTGATGGTCACTTGTCCAGTGGCCGCTATGATTGGTGGCCACTTGTCCTTTGGCCAGTTGCCCTACACCCATGATATAAACTCATAATCATATTGTGCCTTATAGTTTTAAATAATAAAGTAATTATTGTACTTCAGTATTAGTGGAAGAGAAACGCTGTGATAAGTATCCTGTCTTAATTAGCAACAATTAAAAGACCTGATTTTTTTTCAAAATATTTCAAATTGAATCGAACCTATAATTTCATAGTATGAACTATTAGATATTTACTGGAATCTCACAGAGCAGTTTTTTCGTCATGTGTTTTTTTTTGTCATTTCGTGTGTCGTAATCGAATCAGGTGCAGTAATTTCTGCTTTGCTTGACTGCATTTGCTCAATACAAACATGTGCTATGCAGTTATCACTTAGACGGGTCTTAACGTATTTACATCTATTTAATGCTATTTTAGTTAACTAGAGCTACTTGATTAGCAATCTTTGGGAGTATTTTAATTGCAGTTTCAGAACTCTATATAATTTCTGTGTAATGGAGTGCGCGTAGCTACTCGTTCGTGTCGTAAGATTACTTACCGACGTGGTTAAATATTTTCAGTCTTCAGGATACACACATTCAACATTATTCTAACACATATTCAATATTTTTGCAAAATTTTGTTGAGTTTTTCATGTCGATAAACGAGTTGAAAATATATTGTGTGATAAGCTTTCAGACGGGTTGTTTCCAGGCTGAGAAACTATGAGTGCCAAACTTGTTAATTGATTCTAACAATAATCTCGCTTGTTACATGACTGATAAATGCTACAATCTGATTGCTCGATTCCCAAGCCAGTAATTTTTCATTGTTGACCAGAATTTGAAAAAATCGATATATGTTGCAGTTATTTGTACTCAAAACGTCAATTAAGTCATGTAACAAAGCATATATTGGCTTATTTCGAGTCAATGTGAAGATGCTATTGACCAGCTACAAAAATACTGACCTAAAGGAACTAAAAGTACTTCATATTGACTCAAATGAAGTCAACATCTGATAAATGTTGAGTGAACTGTTATGCTGCGCACCAGTGATTGTCTGAATTTCAAACTGAATGCCAAAATGCATGGGAATCTAATGCCAAAAAGCTGGGATCTTACTCGGAGTCTCGCATTTAATTCTTTCGGATCTTATGAAATATTGGCTGTGATTGATCCGTGACTTTTTTTAATCAATAACTTGTGCCGAATGTAATCTGGAGTGTTCTTTCTTCCACAGACACCACTTTTTTCTCCTGAATTAAGGAGATTTTGAGGTAAAAAAGGGTCATCCTTGAGATCGAAACAAATTCCATGAGATCTAGAAACATCACTTTTAGGGGGGAGGAGAGAAATATTTTTCTGGCTGTCTCAATAGAATGTTAAAAAAATTAAGTACATTTTGCACTCATATAGGATAAATGTGCTTTGCAGATTTAAATGGTTAACTTAGGTATTTAGTTTGCAGGAGGAACAGCCCCCAAACCACCCCCCCCCCCGCCCTGTAACATATTATGTCTCCTTCACATTTTCCGGTTTTTCCCGATCGCGCCCGAAATCGTATCTCTACGCTAGCTGGTTATATTAAAATATCTAAGATTCATATCTGAATAATGAACGAATATTTACCAAAGCCACGAGACTGATCTCTTGTGTTATCCTGGTGAACTGGTGAACTGAGCTTTAATATTATCACCACGGCACAATGTTTGACTATATTCTCAGGTGTTTGCATTTGGTAAGCAATATTAACATATGATGCAAAAATGTTTCCCAAATCCAAAGTCACTATTTTCATATCATATAATTAGCAAAAGAATTTCAAGTAGTTTTTTTTTCTTATTTTACAGAGGAGCTTGACACTGTTTCAGTACCAGTATTCAGACGGATGCTTTCCTTGCCAGAACTATTCCGTAGTGTACGACGGACCTTGGGGGCATCTTGCAAGTAAGAATTCTCACCAGTAATTCTTAGTAATCCTGTTAGTGATGAATAGGCGTTCTTCTCATTTGAACTGGTAAGAACTTTGGATTTATATGTAGAATTCCTGGGAATTTACAGAGAGAACTACAGGAAAGAACTCCTGTTTTTACCAGTAATTACTAGAAATTATTAGATAATCAGACTGCATACCTGAACACTTTTCTCCAAATTGTTCAGTCGACATTTCTTTTCTACTCGCATTTATTTGGCATTTTGGTTTTTTTCATGGAAAATAC
Organism: Protula sp. h YS-2021; assembly: GCA_949752745.1. Lineage (NCBI taxonomy): Eukaryota > Metazoa > Annelida > Polychaeta > Sabellida > Serpulidae > Protula > Protula sp. h YS-2021. Next base: position 88,724,196 of record OX457026.1, read on the forward strand.
TGCGCGGTCTTTGAGAAAAATTTTAGGTATACACGAGAATTCTATATGAAAATCGACAGTTCAGTTGAGATGGACACCTAGTACCAGGAATTATTGGTGAGAATTCTTATCAGTAAGATGTCACCCCCAGGTCCGTCGTAGCTTTGAGTCTGTTGTTGATATTCTTCTCTTGCATTTATTACATTTAGTCTCATTTTTTATAGTGCTTAAATGCTTAAACTGAATACAAAACTAAACAAAACCGCTGAATCGCGGAGCACTCGTGATCTTTCGTTCAATTTGAAGCCTCTGTTTGATAATGATAGTTGATTGGAAGATGGCGAAAATGCTGCGATTACGTGGCGTTAATCTGCTTATTGGACTGGCGTTGTATAAATTCTGAATTTCAAATAGATATATATATAATGTTGTGTAAAACAAAGTAATGTATAGAAAAGGGAAAAGTGTGACACTTTAAGTCTTGTTTTAAGCTGTAAGGAATAATAACAGTCTATAAATCACACCTATACACAGAAATGCCTTCATGCAACGCAGTAACCGGACTAAAGTGATCTAAGTTAGAAAGGAATTGATATATATATATAGAAATGAAGGTTTTCTTAATTATTACATTGCTTGAAAAAAAAAAACATATTTTGGGCAAAGCATTTTATTTATACTGCAAGCCACAGATGCACAAAATGGTTTACTGGCTGTTCCATGAAAGAAAACAAGTTTATTTTTGAAAGCCAGTTTATTAAATTGCTTTGCGAGACTATGTATTTGTTTGTTGTGAATAAAGAACATTAGAAACACCATGACGAGCTTTATTTCTAGTCATTCGAAACATCTCAGTGACAGCTCTTAATGATTTAGGAGTTTGTATATAGACATCGGTCATTTTAGGTACATTTTTCAACTTGGATCCACACCTGGTTTCCGCAGGCTAAATTATTGAAAGGCCATGTCTAGAAATTCAACCTTTATGCTTCCGGTTGCTCAGCTAATTAGCCTTAAACAAAAATCTTACAGGTGACTAAAAACACAACTAAGTAGAAACAGACTTGTGTTCTTAGCTATACTGAAGCAGTGGCGGATACAAGTTGTGGTCGGGGGATGGGGTGGGAGGGGGGATAAGAAGAACTTTAAAAAAATCACCCGTAGTAGTGAGTCTTTCGTAAGAAACATGAAAGCTAACAGTCTCTTTTTCTTTTTCTAATTTGAGGGGCGGATGGGGGGAGGGGGTTGCAATACAAAATTTAACAGTCTATTTTTCGAACTGGGTCGTAGGAGGTTGCAATCCCTGACCCCGATCCCTCCCTCCTCCTGGATTCGCCACTGATGAGAATAAAAAAAGCAAATATCACGGCTTGGCTCAGACCTCTTTACTGCCTTGCAGAGCATATTCATAAATGTACTTTAAGGGTTCGGAGCTGTTATCAGGTCTGTTTCGCGCTTGATGCGCAATGCGTTCAGTTTGATCCGACTGCGCATGCGTACGGATACTCTGCGCACATATGTCTGGTTTATTCACGACTGGGTCCCGCTTTGCTTCGCTAACATTATGAGCCTGGCCATGTGATGCTAACGTCACGTGACCATGTGCAGGGCAGGGGCGCAGTGATTGGCTGATTTCGTGGTCGTGGGTATCCGTTACGAGTCCATAATACAACCGAGTGTCTGTCTGTTTGTCAGAAGGCAGCGTGGAATCTTTCATAGTGTAAGTTTCGTACAAATCATCATGATAAACAGGAATCCTCTTCCTATTATTTCTGAAAAAAATAACATCTCTATATAAGTGTGAGATATCCTTCAAAAAGACTAGTTGATTTTTTATGTGGTTAATAATTTCGAGAAACTGCAGTAAACTTTTAACTCATTTGGACATTCGCCCACGAGAACTGCAAATGTGTCTTCTACACACCCTCAGAAGAAACCTGAATGCAGGTGCTCGTATAGGCACAGTCCCTAACACATGAAGCCCCCCTTTCCACTTTCGATCCGCCATTGCATGTTGATGTAGTGCCGTGCCCCCTCCCCCCTCCCCCACCCCCTCCCCCCGCTTACCGCTTCATATGATACGCCACTGCTGTGAGGAGAACGCCACCGAGAAACACGCCCAAGGCCACGCCTATAGAGACTATCAACAGCACCCCTAGGATGACATAACATAGTAAGTGCGGCTGGCTTAATTGCAATTAATTATGTTCTTTTTGTTCTTATATTAATTGCAATCAATAACAGGAGATAATGATAGCAACGACTAGGGAGTGTCAATTTTAAATTAAGAACGTCTAAAATAAATTGAAATAAGATCTTGAAATACACTTAAATAGCTATTTTCTATTTATTTTTAAATGCCATTTTTATAAGAATTAGCATAGAGTATTCGGCTTGACTTTTGGTAATGACTGTACCTAATGGGAAGTCTGAATAATCCAAGTCAGACTGTGACGCTTCTTCTACTTTTGCGGCTTCTAAACACAATGAAAAGTAATAATATACTTTAATAGCCTGTGTGAATGAGGTACTGAACTACTAAAGCTTTAATAGCCTGTGTGAATGAGGTACTGGACAACTCAAGCTTTAATAGCCTGTGTGAATGAGGTACTGAACAACTCAAGCTTTAATAGCCTGTGTGAATGAGGTACTGAACAACTCAAGCTTTAATAGCCTGTGTGAATGAGGTACTGGACAACTCAAGCTTTAATAGCCTGTGTGAATGAGGTACTGGACAACTCAAGCTTTAATAGCCTGTGTGAATGAGGTACTGAACAACTAAAGCTTTAGTAGCCTGTGTGAATGAGGTACTGGACAACTCAAGCTTTAATAGCCTGTATAAATGAGGTACTGGACAACTCAAGCTTTAATAGCCTGTGTGAATGAGGTACTGGACAACTCAAGCTTTAATAGCCTGTGTGAATGAGGTACTGAACAACTAAAGCTTTAATAGGCTGTATGAATGAGGTACTGGACAACTCAAGCTTTAATAGCCTGTGTGAGTGAGGTACTGGACAACTCAAGCTTTAGTAGCCTGTGTGAATGAGATACTGGACAACTAAAGCTTTAATAGCCTGTGTGAGTGAGGTACTGAACAACTCAAGCTTTAATAGCCTGTGTGAATGAGGTACTGAACAACTAAAGCTTTAATATCCTGTGTGAATGAGCTACTGGACAACTCAAGCTTTAATAGCCTGTGTGAATGAGATACTGAACAACTCAAGCTTTAATAGCCTGTGTTAATGAGGTACTGGACAACTCAAGCTTTAATAGCCTGTGTGAATGAGGTACTGGACAACTCAAGCTTTAAAAGCCTGTGTGAATGAGGTACTGGACAACTCAAGCTTTAATAGCCTGTGTGAATGAGTTACTGGACAACTCAAGCTTTAAAAGCCTGTGTGAATGAGGTACTGGACAACTCAAGCTTTAATAGCCTGTGTGAGTGAGGTACTGGACAACTCAAGCTTTAATAGCCTGTGTGAATGAGATACTGGACAACTAAAGCTTCAATAGCCTGTGTGAGTGAGGTACTGAACAACTCAAGCTTTAATAGCCTGTGTGAATGAGGTACTGAACAACTAAAGCTTTAATATCCTGTGTGAATGAGGTACTGGACAACTCAAGCTTTAATAGCCTGTGTGAATGAGGTACTGAACAACTCAAGCTTTAATAGCCTGTGTTAATGAGGTACTGGACAACTCAAGCTTTAATAGCCTGTGTGAATGAGGTACTGAACAACTCAAGCTTTAATAGCCTGTGTTAATGAGGTACTGGACAACTCAAGCTTTAATAGCCTGTGTGAATGAGGTACTGGACAACTCAAGCTTTAATAGCCTGTGTGAATGAGGTACTGGACAACTCAAGCTTTAATAGGCTGTGTGAATGAGTTACTGAACAACTAAAGCGGACATTTAGATGCAGTAGGATCCCGAAACCAGGGGGCATATGTCTTAAAAAAAGAAAAAGCATGGAAAAGGTGGGTTATTTTGGGACTGGGCGCATGTTTTATCCGCGTCTGTACTCTAAATATAGAGCTTGGTGAAAAGAGGTATTTTTATGGTAAATTCAACACTAAATGTTTACGGGGTAAACATTTGTAGGGTCTCCGCGTTTGATTAACAAAGGAGTGTTTTTCAAACTTGGGGCTCCACTTTTGGGTACGTATTGTATCCAATTTGAAGGTTAGTGCCCTTCTTCACCCTGGCGCCGAGAACAGGACTGCTAGTGGTATCGAACTAAATAGGTTTGGCCTTCTGGATCGATGGAAATATGAATGGATGGATGGATGGATGGATGGATGGATGGATGGATGGATGGATGGATGGATGGATGGATGGATGGATGGATGGATGGATAGATAGATAGATAGATAGAAAAACGGATAGATCTGGAATCGACCTAACATGAAAAAAAAAATAAATAAAACAGGAAAATTCATTTACCCGCAGTGCAGTTAGCGTCGTTTCCCAGCCACTTATTATCCACACAGGTGAGATACCACGTGTTCTTCGTCCGGTTACATTTAATAACAGTAGTTGACCCAGTCCTTTCCACCACCCCACCCTCTGGTACTTCGAGATCAGCGCAGCCAACAGCTAAAATTAGAATAATACCGTTATTTTTTAGTATTTTTCAGAGAAATCCGCTCAGAAAACATTCAGTTAAATTCCACACTTTAACTATATAAATGTGTTTAAAGATAAACTTAATCATATATATAATTATATAAATAATTACACAAAACGCAGGGTGAATGCTTAAATTGCAGATCTTTCGCTCTGGTAAGGCCGCTGTTCAATGTTTATTTTTGAGCCTTGACATGTTTAACAGCACAATTCATTTTTACAGGCCAGAAATACTTAAACTGTAACCCCAGTGACATGTTGTCTCCTCCTCAGTACAATCCTATTGCTCTTGATCAGAGGATATTGATCTTGTATTTTTAACCAATTAAATTTGTCTAATGTGCTGAGTTGTTCGGGGGTACAATTCCACGGGTTGGGGGGTTGGGGGGTGGGGGGTGGAGGGGGCACTTGGCCTCATATGTGTTATCGAGCGTGCACAAAGTGTACAAAAATGGTGAGATGGGGATAGGGGGAGGGGGTGTAATTTTGGGGCCAGATGCAGTCCACAGGAAGTGCTAATTTCGTTAAAAAGAGGACCCATGTTCATTTAGTACTCCGCGTTTTCCACAAAAAATGGGGTTCTTTCAGAATTGCACTCCGCGTTTGGTAAAAAGGGGGTATTTTTCCTAACTTAGCACTCCGTGTTTAGGGGCCGTTTTAAAAAGTCATGGACACGCATGGTAATCAGTTGGTACGTGACTGGCCCCCAGTGGTACAATGCCTATGTTTATGCCCCAGCGAGAGGGAAGGGGGGGGGGGGGGCAAACGCTACTAAAACAATTACATTGCTTGTGTTATTTGAATCCCCGAGGTAAGTTTTTTTACTAATTATTTCACGCCTGTGATTGCTTTTTTTGTATTGTTTATGTTTCTCGAAAATCATACCGGATTTGCAGATATTTCTGACCGAAACAGGTACACATTTGACATCGAGTGCTCCCCTCCCCCCTGGTTAATCAGTTGAGACGTTACTGACAAAGAATATTAAAACAAAACAGTTTACCTTGATATTTAATAAGAAAAGGCCACAGGTTCTGTAACGAAGCTCCGAGTGAAAAACTAACCCTCACTTGATTAGTCTCCGACTCGTAAATTTCTACTTCTCTTGCATTTGCAGAAAAACAAGAAGAAATGACCATATCTTTGGCTCCCTCTCGAATGACTCCCAGTTCGTAGCATGCTTGAGATGAGGCCAATAATGGCACGCTCCCTTGGGTGTCGTCATCTGTGACTCGACCTAAAAGTAATGAATCAAATCTTCTGATATTCCAGTTCTTGTTGGAAACTGGAGTCGTGAGTTGTCCTTAAGCAGGATATAAAGTTGGAGTTGTGTCGTAATTAGAGGTGTCAGTAGGTTTTAATTGCGAGTCTAGGGAATATTAATACCCATGTTATGCTCCTCAGTGGATATTCGTGACCCAGTTAATGGGTGCCTTGAGCAATGCCCTACTGCATGGCTGACGAGCACGCTTCCCCTCCCCCCCCCCCCCCCTAGAAATTGTTATTATTCGTTATATGGGCCAGTATTCATGATATCTTAGATTTAAGCCAAAAACAGAGGTATTTCGGAAACAGAACTGATTTCATAGTGCCTCTATCTACGAGTGGTCCTATTTATTAGAATCTTAGGTATCTTGAATGGAAGGTATCTTGTACATATTTCTTAATGAAAAGTGGTCATGTTTGTCAGGATGGCATTTACAGGTGGTTCTGTCCCAAAGCTCCCCTCCTCTACTTGCTATGTTCCGTTAAACTTCGCCCCTCCGTAATAAAAAGTGATCAAGTTCACGAGTTTACAGTTAGAAATTGTTTGTGCCCGAATCGAGTACCACTGGCTTGTTCAGTACTTGTCCGGTAAACCCTTCAAAGCCAGTCACAGGTAAGCTAGGTCTTGTTCAGGACCTGTCCGGTAAACCCTTCAAAGCCAGTCACTGATAAGCTAGGTCTTGTTTAGGACTTGTCCGGTTAACCTTTCAAAGAGAATCACAGGTAAGCTAGGTCTTGTTTTGAGATTTATCCTATACACCCTTCCAAACCAACTATAGGCAAGCTTGGTCTTATGTTCTTATTGTTCATTGGTTCTTAATTCTCTGGCGCGTAGTTGTATTCAGCAGATCCGATGTGTAGAGCATTTGCTATGACAAAGAAATGAGGATGGGGGGGGGGGGAGGGGGTGGGGGTGGTAGGAAATAGTCCCTCATTCCTCATTCGCTTCTTAAATACAGAGATATGAGCCAAACCGGTAAGTATACCAACGTCGATTCAACGTCGAATTGAGGTTGCGACGTCGATTCCAACAAACCGCAACATTAACTCTGGTTGTGAGTCAGATAAGCAATTCTGTTTAGATGTTACTTTTGGTTGCAATGAAAACGCACCTTTCTGTGAAGAATCAGCGTTAGGCAAAAGTAAAAAATGTTGACATTTTATACACTTTGGTCTCACATAAAAAAAAGCTTCCTCGTGTTATCGTTCACCGGAAATAGTGCCCTTGACAGGACACTTCGACAACACACGAAGACGTAAAAAAACGCGAAAATTTCAAGAGCCGCAAGTTTTTCTTTCATGGAAATCATCTTAATACATATCCTGCGTGAAATACTGTGATGGAGATGTGACCACACTATGATTGTGACTGCCAAGACATCGATTCTAGATTCATATTTTCCCGACTTCTGTACAACTTCGCTGTTCCGACAACAACACAACGTTTTTTCCTCTTCCATTTGCATTCTTGACTCAACGCTAATCAGCCGCAGGATAGCTGATGTCTGTCCAACGTCAGAAGATAGACGTTGCTTCGACTCCCATAAGCAACCAAAAATCCGACACTGATTCAACGTCTCGTGCGACCTCTATCCATCGTTGTTCCTACGTTGCAATGTTTACCGGGTTCATGCCAGAAAAAACTTAGAAGGCAAGTGAATATTGTGGTTAGTGTTGCCCTTCGGGCATCTATACAATTTGTATCTCCCGGCGTGATTCCTACACGTCACTCCCCCACCCCCTTCCCCCGATCCCTGCCCAACATTCGTTCTCAACAACATCATGAAATTGATTTGACATCGGTTTGCGATGTCTGTTCCATATCTGAACAATATTACTCGTGCACTCGAAACTAAAAGAATGCTATGACTGGGTTATGCAAATACCTCCTATAATTGTAATATTTCAGCTTTCGAGAAGAAAAACAGAGCATGAAATGGAGCAGATACGGGCAAAGAAATCATTAGAAAATATATCGGGCTTGATGCATATTTTGAAACAGCAAAGCAAAAAGCCATGTCTTCTACAAGCTGAACTTATTCCATTGAGTTGCATAAAAATGAAATACATTGTAAAATATGATTCATACACCAGAGATCCTTTTGTGGCACAGCAGCATCCAACCAAAACATTTCCGAAACACTGTGCTTCAAAAAACTTCCAGTTTTTTAAATGATAAATTCAAATTAGTAAGATACCATTTGATCTTGGCTAGAAACTTTTACAACTGTTTTTGCGCGATATTGTTTTTGACCAGCTTGTGACATAGTCGCGACAGTCTTAATGTGGGATTAGGTAGAAGCTGTTTGACTATTCCGCACCAACATTTCTCGGGGAACAAGAATAAGTAGGGACAAGATGGAAAATGCGCGGATCTTCAAGACAGAATCGCTTTAAAATCTGCCCCAGAGTGTAATTACTTAGATTTTCAACCAGAAGCTTGCTGTTTTTTTTAACAAGCTACAGACGGGTGCTGCATTTCTGCATGGAGTCTGAATAATACATGAGGTTCAAGTTTTACTTGAGAGGAATTACTTTTAAGTGGCGTTTCTCATGTTTTGCGTTGATTGCCCAAATGAAAATGCATGCTAAACGTAAAGAGAAGCGACACTAATGGATGAATAATCATGCGATTCACAGACACATTTTACTCATGCGTTAAATATTTGGCTATTGCTATCGCTCCCAGAGAGAAATGTAAGACCCATGATGCAACGGAAATCGTGTTCGGTCGGAAGCGGGGTGGGGTGGGGGGTGGGGGTGGGTGGGCCTATCAAGCAGGTTTGTGAGCAGCGTCTTGGATCCATTATCGTATTCCCGTTTTCTCAAAACACTGGCGTTCCGATGAATTTTTTTCTCTGTGTATGTGTATGTCCAGCAGGGGGGGGGGGGGGGGGGCGGGACAGTGGTATTGCTACCTGGGCTCAGATGTTTCTTTTTATGAACAATCGTTGCCAAATATACTCAACTTTCCTCCTAGTTACCCCTTAATGTAATTTGTTTTCTTAAAAAAGGTTATACATTATAGCTGTGTTTTTTTTTAAACTATTAAATTACATATGATATTGACAAGAACGACAACTATGACGTCATTTACCTTACTACTATGACGTCACACCCATCGTGTCCCTGCCCACCCAAAGTAAGAAATTTTCGAAGTGGCTCTGAACGTTATAAGACTTTTTCGGAATCATCTATTTTTCAACGTTGCTGCTCAATCTATACAGATGCCGTGTGCTTGATCTGTTGGGAGCTCGTTATAAACAATTATAAAAGGGCACCCCAAGGACTCAAAATCTTAAGTCTGCTTCATTGAGCTAGAAATAGCAAGAAATGCGTCGCTGTGAAACCCGCTGTAGCTTTCAAATATGTGCATTTTAAGAAAACAAATCTCCTTAAGGAACAGGATTCCTCATTTTTTGCTAGCGAATTCAACAACATCGTTTTCCGAGATAGTCCTCCCTCGTTATCTCGAAGTCGACGGGACCGACCGATTTACTTCGAGATAACCGGGAGTTCGAGATAACGAGGGAGAACTATATCCGCTTCTTATCTAGCTGCATCTGTCAATACTAAGGAGCAACCTTATTTTTAAATTTGCCAGAATTTGCAAGCCGGTGCCGACACAGTGAGCTGTTACACTGATGTGTTGCTCATATTTGCCTCGGCTCCATTTGCTCTGTTTAGTGGCATTTGATCAAAAAATAGATACCCCAAAGCACAGCTCGTCAGATGCTCTACAGTTCTGGTTTCTGAGTCTCACTTCAGCAATCCGGTAGCATGTTTTTTTCAGAAAAAAATTATTCCCTTTTATTTTCTGCCATAATACAAGTTAACCTACTGTTGAAATACTCTACCTACTGCTGAACCTACTGCTGAAATGCTCTACCTACTACTGGACCTACTGCTGAAATGCTCTACCTACTACTGGACCTACTGCTGAAATGCTCTACCTACTACTCTAATAGAATTTATTCCAATATGGTTAGTAAATAATTATCCGACTTCTGGCAACTTAACTTCAGTGGCAATGTTTATATAAGTACAAGACATGTATTTTAGTTCATGGTGAACATGCCATTCCTAAATGCATTTCAACACATTTTCTCAAAATTAAGTTTACATTAAAAACTATAATACCTTCTTTGAAGGCGTATAACGTGAGTTGGACGGTTTGCCCGGCTGGCACGGTTATCACCCACGGGCACTGGTCCGTGCCCACCAGCCCGGTCTGCGTGGTGACGCTGCTGGCGAGATATCCTCCAGCCTCCCCGCCCTGCAGCCATATGTCTCCCGTGCACTCCTCCACCGGCACGTGTGCCACTGGAATACAAGCAGAGGTCTGACTGGAATATATTGAGACTGAAAACACGGCGTGTGTCTAATGTCTATGGAACAACACATCGCTGCTATCTTTTTCTATTTGCTGTAGTTTTGTTTGAAGAGAAGAGACGAGGAACAAGAGGGATTGTTGTAGCTGCTGTTATTCAGTTGGTTGTTCTGACCCTGGCGACTTTTGTGACCCTGCCACTGTTGTGATTCTGACGACTGCTATGACTCTAGTGACTGTTGTGACCTGGCGACTGTTGTGAGTGGTGTGAATGCTGCGACTGTTTTTACTGATCTGACCGTTGTGCAATGCTGAGCGATTTCACAAATAGCGCACCAGTGCTGCACAAAGACAGTTGTGCTGCTGACGGAGGAATGACAGGCAGGCAGACGGATATAATGGCAAATCCCATTTCAAGGAATAAAGCATTAGTTGAAACAGAAAGAGGAAGTTAAAAGTTAACATTAAAACACACACACAAACACACACCCACACACACATCAGCACATAGACATACACACACGCATTTTTGTCATCGTTCGCCTTTCTGATCACATCTGTCTAACCCGGAAGTACAAAAGATTTTGTGTGCTAAAAATAACAAGACAGATCGAGTTTGGTACAAATCTTTACATGTTTTCATTGGAATCAAACATGCAACTTTCTTTTTAGCCACTGCGTGGGAATTAATAAGTTGTGGAGTTGAATAACTGTGATAATAGTTTCAGCACCACTATTTAGTACCGGAAATCACCACCCCCTCCCTTCTCCTCCCCTCCCTTTCCCCTATTTCCGCCCTTCCAAAAATTTATAATACGATCCTCATTGCACTCGGATCTAATCTTAAAAGAGCAAGTTTTAAACTACTGCTAACCACGAAATCATCATGTAGCCTGCCCAAGTACTACTCTAAAATTGTCACGAACAGTGGCGCTCTCTTTGCAAGACTGGTTTGTTTTATCTGATTTGTGTATTTAGAATTGGGGCTGAATTGACATCATGATATTTATCGAGATATTTCTCTGCATTTCGGATTTTTTTTAACTGTTGACTATGTCTCCCTCGGATGGCGGGGGACAATATTTTAACTTGTTATGTCCAGGAAAAGTCTAGCAAACAGTATGAGATGACATGACAGGCTGCAGGCTGACAAGGGATGTGATCTGGTCTCGTCACTCCTTTACGTTTATGGTATAACACAGATTTGACATCACACACTGAGAATAACGTGATAGAGTATCAGTCACAAGGAACCATCATTAAAACGAGGCCCATCTCACGATGATTAACATCTCCTCTACGCACTCAAGGGCATTGATATCAGCAAAGGAGCAGGGTCATTAACGTTAAATACACGTATCATATTCTGTAGACGCTTCACACATGAAGCTTAATAGCGTTGCTCCTGGGAAAGATGATGATACCTGGGTATGGTGATCAGTTGTCAGAACAATTAGTGGATTGTTTGGATTGCTTTCGTTGCCATCACGGAGTCTTGTGTTATCGTTTCTTTTGAACACACAGCACGTAATCACACCTCAGTATTTCTTTTACTCCTGTCCTCTTTTTTCTAGAATCATTCCCAGATATAAACCTACCTGGCTGCAATTTCAAAAATTAAATATTGACGTTTAAAAAGAATTTAAAAGGATGGCTAAAAATGCAAAGGGCGATAATTTTGAATTTCGTGATAGGTGATCTAACCCACTGCCCTGGCTGAAGCATTCAGAGCGTTAGTCAATCCCCTGCTTACCACAGCTGGCCGGTTTCGTCCGGCTGAAGCATTCGGAGCGACAGTCAATCCGCTGCTTACCACAGCTGGTTGGGTTCGCCTGGCTGAGGCATTCGGAGCGACAGTCAATTCCCTGCTCACCACAGCTGGATGGATTCGTATGGCTGAAGCATTCGGAGCGACAGTCATCCCGCTGCTTACCACAGCTGGCCGGATTCGTCTGGCTGGAGCATTCTGAGCGACAGTCAATCCGCTGCTTACCACAGCTGGCCGGAGTCGTCTGGATGAAGCATTCAGAGCGTTAGTCAATCCCCTGCTTGCCACAGCTGGCCGGTTTCGTCCGGTTGAAGGATTCGGAGCGACAGTCAATCCGCTGCTTACCACAGCTGGTTGGGTTCGCCTGGCTGAGGCATTCGGAGCGACAGTCAATCCCGCTGCTTACCACAGCTGGCCGGATTCACCTGTCCGAGGCAATCGGAGCAACCACTGGCGGATTCAAGGCTTGTTTGGGATGCCTAAACACAGACTCCAACCAGCTGTACTAACCGTCCCCGGTTTGAGACGACAAAAACTGATGTACAGTTCAAACAAATAGAGTAACCATTTGCGACCACTGACAGCGTAGGAATGACGCCAGTTGCGAGACCAGTGTTTGCTTTGGTGCTCACCCTCTCTTCAGGGTGGTGACTTTAGTGCTCATCCTGTCTTCAGTGATTTCGTTTCGTGATGGCGAGATAGATTAAAAGCGGACTGTCTATATATATGAAATTATTTCTGATCCCCTCACGAACGGGAACAGGAAAGCCAGGACGTATTCTAAAGAAAAGGCGGAGTAATTAACTGTATCGCTTTTAGTCTATACTGCCTGTGACATTGCTGGGATAAGTAAAATTTGACATTTATCAGCTGCATTGTCAGCAGGTGCTGTCAACAACAGCTAACTCAACAGCCGCTATGTCGACAGCCGCTAGGTCAGCAGCCGCGATGCCGTCACTATATGAACAGCCACTATATGACCAACCACTATGCCAAAAAAAAAAAAAGAAATAATAATAATAGATAAGACTTGTTGATAGATTTCTATTAAAATAACACAAACTAAAATAAAAAAAGTGGCAAAGAACGATGTATAAATGGCATTTCTGAAGACATTCTCTTGTTATTTTAGAACAAGGAGCCAGAAGAAATTCACCCAATATTAGTACCGGATAACCCTGTTGCATGCGAATATGAAATGATTAGTCAAGAGACTGACCTTTAACACAGGTGTAAGAGACTGCCAAATAAGAGGTAAAATCTCGGTGGCACGGCTTCATCTTATTCAGCTCCTGGTCCGCCACGTACACGCTGCAACTTGTCCTACCCGAGCATTGCTGGTCCATATAAGACAGCACATCTATGGCACACCCTGTATTTCCGAACCCTATAATACAGCGTCCAGTGCGCATGCGCCCGTACTGCGCCTGCTGCATGAGTATCACGTGGTTATCGTCACATGACGCCTCAAAGAATTCCGATGGACAAATCTCTGTAAGCATATCACAAGTAATGCAAGGGGTTAAAACAGCCGTAGTGTTGAAATGAATCGCGTTCCATGTTTCGAACAAAATGATCAGTTTCCTGGTATTTTATAGCAATAGTAATATTGCGAAAGACAAGCGGATAGATTTGCTTTTAAGAGTTTTTTTAAAGGGCTGATCGAAATACTGAGTAGGTGGTCTAACTCACTGTATTCGCTTAGCTAAGGCCGTTCGAGCGAATGACAATCCCCCGCTTATCACCCGAGCCGGATTCGGACCCGAGGCCTTGGGATTGCAAGACCAACGCTCTTACAAACCGAGCTCACGGTCACCCCTATATTTTTTAAATTTGAATTTTTCTTGTTTTTAGAAAAAAAATCGTAGAAGAAAACCAAGCACGTCAGATATGCCGGCTGACTAATCGTGGGAGTGCATTAGAAGGGTGAGTCATTGTGGGAGTGCATTAGTCGGATGAGTCGTTGTGGGAGTGCATTAGTCGTGTGGGTAAGTGTGAGAGTGTATTAGCTACATGAATCATTGTGGGAGTGCATTAGTCGGATGAGTCATTGTGGGAGTGCATTTGTCGGATGAGTCATTGTGTATTGTATTAGTCGGATGAGTCATTGTGGGAGTGCATTAGTCGGATGAGTCGTTGTGGGAGTGCATTAGTCGTGTGGGTAAGTGTGAGAGTGTATTAGCTACATGAATCATTGTGGGAGTGCATTAGTCGGATGAGTCATTGTGGGAGTGCATTTGTCGGATGAGTCATTGTGTATTGTATTAGTCGGATGAGTCATTGTGGGAGTGCATTAGTCGGATGAGTCGTTGTGGGAGTGCATTAGTCGTGTGGGTAAGTGTGAGAGTGTATTAGCTACATGAGTCATTGTGGTAGTGCATTAGTCGGATGAGTCATTGTGGGAGTGCATTTGTCGGATGAGTCATTGTGGGAGTGCATTAGTCGGATGAGTCATTGTGCGAGTGCGTTAGTCGTGTGAGTCATTGTGAAAGTTCATTAATCGGGTGAGTCATTGTTTGAGTGCATTAGCCGAATGAGTCGTTGTGGGAGTTTTATTAGTCGGATGAGTCGTTGTGGGAGTGCATTAGTCGGATGAGTCATTGTTTGAGTGCATTAGTCGTATGAGTCATTGTGGAAGTGTATTAGTCGGGTGAGTCGTTGTGGGAGTGCATTAGTCGGATGAGTCATTGTTGGAGTGCATTAGTCGGATGAGTCATTGTGTAATGTATTAGTCGGATGAGTCGTTGTGGGAGTGCATTAGTAGGATGAGTCATTGTGGGAGTGCATTAGTCGGATGAGTCATTGTTGGAGTGCATTAGTCGGATGAGTCGTTGTGGGAGTGCATTTGTCGGATGAGTCATTGTGAGAGTGCATTAGTCGGATGAGTCATTGTTGGAGTGCATTAGTCGGATGAGTCATTGTGTATTGTATTAGTCGGATGAGTCATTGTGGGAGTGCATTAGTCGGATGAGTCGTTGTGGGAGTGCATTAGTCGGATGAGTCATTGTTGGAGTGTATTAGTCGAATGAGTCGTGCTAGTGCATTAGTCGGATGAGTCGTTGTGGGAGTGCATTAGTCGGATGAGTCATTGTTGGAGTGTATTAGTCGGATGAGTCGTGCTAGTGCATTAGTCGGATGAGTCGTTGTGGGAGTGCATTAGTCGGATGAGTCATTGTTGGAGTGTATTAGTCGGATGAGTCATTGTGTATTGTATTAGTCGGATGAGTCATTGTGGGAGTGCATTAGTCGGATGAGTCGTTGTGGGAGTGCATTAGTCGGATGAGTCGTTGTGGGAGTGCATTAGTCGGATGAGTCATTGTTGGAGTGTATTAGTCGGATAAGTCGTTGTGGGAGTGCATTAGTCGGATGAGTCGTTGTGGGAGTGCATTAGTCGGATGAGTCATTGTAGGAGTGTATTAGTCGGATAAGTTGTTGTGGGAGTGCATTAGTCGGATGAGTCATTGTGAGAGTGCATTAGTCGGGTGAGTCATTGTGAAAGTGCATTAGGACCAGATGAATTCTTGTTTCCTACCTCCAGACACGAAATCGGTTGAATTCTTGACTTTGGTTACACCTGGGATACCACTTGGTATCACATGGGTTAGCATGCGTGTCTAAAAAACGCGGAGAAAGGGGGTAATTTTGAAGCCAGACACGGTTCGCTCGGATTATAAATTTTGTTAAAGGAGGGGGATAGCTTTCTTTAGTAGTCCTAGTTTCCCACAAAAATATGTACCCTTTCGGAAATGTCTTTCGTGTTTGGTTGAAAGGAGATGTTTTTTTTTTTTCAAACTCAATCAAACTTCGCACTCCGCATTCAGTAGTCGCTTTAAACAGTCATGGACACAACCAATTTGTATGTGAGTGCTCCTCCCTGGGGAATTACAAGTGTTTTTTTTCAACCTGCCCTCTCCCGCCTCCCACAACGGAAGTGAACCCAGATCTGTTACGAGCCTTAGTGATACTGCACCCGATCTCATTACATAGAATGTGCTGGAATCTGGCTTCAACTGAAATATGAAACACCCTGTATTGCCTTTTTTTTATAACTGAACAGAATGACTTCAAGTTTCTTCCTGTCTGACAAGCAATCTAATACACTTCAATCCACTCCTCTATTTTTGACATTTTGAAACTTAAAACTACTGTTAGGTATATTGTATTCGTATTTCTATTCAACAGTGATAAAAAGAAATTTGTTTCGGATGACTTGGCATCAACTTAAGATGCCTTCTCCTGAGCTGCCATTGCGGACGCGAGCCCACTCAAAGCGGATTCCTTGTTCTACAGGGTGATTAATCTTGATTAATATCGATCAGGGCGCAGACAGCCTTTCCTGTTGTTTGACCCATACAATGGCAATTCGCACGAAATGTGCCAATTTTACAAGTTAATCACTCACCGTTTTTTTCTTCATGCGGTAATGTCTCTGGAAACTACCGCACTTATCTTTTCACCCAAATGCCACTAATTTCTTTCTTTTTTTTTTTTTTTTTTGGTTTGGTTTTGAAGAAAAAACATTCAAAATCAGATTTAACCAAAACGGCAACGAAGCGCGGTCTCCGTAAATACACACAGACATATCCGAACCTAACAATTTTTTGGATGATGGGGTTGAGCTTCGAATAATAGATACCAAAATGCCCAGTTTATTCTATGCTTCCATGTTATAACACCAATATTTCTTGATTATATCATATTTTTCAAGCCAGGGGATTTGTTAGTAAAAATGTAGCTCGAATGTGAAAAAAGCATAAAAATTGCCCTTTTCAAAAAAAACAGGCGTCCATTACAACAGATTCGAAGAAAACATGTGACACACCACTTCAGAGATATGGCTACCAACTGGTGGTCATCAC
Source organism: Protula sp. h YS-2021 (assembly GCA_949752745.1). NCBI lineage: Eukaryota > Metazoa > Annelida > Polychaeta > Sabellida > Serpulidae > Protula > Protula sp. h YS-2021. Next base: position 88,741,023 of record OX457026.1, read on the forward strand.
GTGGCTATCATGTGGTTACAACGTGGTTATCACGTGACTATCACGTGGTTACATTCATATCGTTATCACGTGGTTGCCATGTGGTTATCAAACAGTTTAATCTTAAATTCATAAGAAATTTAGCTAATAGTCACAACATACGGTAGTAGTATAGTGGGATACGGTAACCTTATGCTCATGCTGTGTTAACATATGGGTGATAAAAAGGGACGGACTACCCTTGTGGTCACCACATGCAAAAAATAGTGTTGTAGAAAACACTGTTGTATTTTTTCAATCTGATAAATATTGTTATTTTTGTTATTATGCTTTATGTGTAAATGCGGAGTTATGTATTGAACCGATCAGAGATCTAGGCTAGTGGCCCGGTCAATAACCCAGTATATAAATCAATGTGCTGTGTTATTTTTACCATTTTACACCAGTTTGGCATTTAACTTAAAAAGCATTCTCATAAAAGTACAGTAGAATATTAGCTGTCGATTTTACAAATTTCTCAGTGTTGTTTATTAAATATCAGAACATAACAAAATTTGCATTTAGTCTAAGACAAACACAGACCCGAGATGTAGGGCAATATATTTTACCCGTAACGTTGCATTTAACGTCAGTTGAATGTTGCTGTAGATATATACAACTTTTATAATAAACAGTCTAATTTGTTTTCTCAGAAAAATTTTTTAAGTAAGAATATTTAATACATAAGGCCTGCAGTTGGCATAATTAAAAAAAAATGGTTTTGATTTTTTAACTTATGTTTTTTATCTATGACAGCCGATCTTACAGCCTATATTAAGATTTTAGGAACAGTAGGTATCTCTGGCAGTGCCGCTTCCTTCATTGTATGCTATCGTGCTTGTTCGGGACCGTTAATAATGTAGAGTGTCATGACATGACTGCACGACTTTCTAGGGAGTGTAAATAATGTAGAGTGCTGTGACATCATCGCACGACTTCGCGAACAATACATCGGTGCTGATAATTCAGTCTTTCTAAAAATTGGTCAAACCTCATTTTCTCTTATAAATATACAGCTATCCGGTGATAATTTCAATAAGAATTTGCTAGAAAGGAGACGCAAAGTAGCAGCACCATAGGGTCTGCCCGTCCGCCCCCACCCCTCAAATGAGGATAAAAGAATAATTTTTTTGTAAAGATTAAACTGAATTTAATTGGTGTTTCCTGTTGCTGAAACCGATGCTAACCACAAGACATCATTCTGTTGTGAAACAACCTACTTCGTAATCGGTAAGCTTTTATACCACTGCTTTGATAAAGCTGTAAAAGCTCTGAAGACAATCGGCGTCTACCCAAATTGTTGGAAATGACCCAAAAAGGAGACGAGTACGCGCCAGTTGTTATTTTATGACCAGATGCGGTTTTTACATGCAAGGGTTAGATATGGAGCAAACACCTTTGCTTGAATTTTTTTCTACGTGTAAGAGGGTATCGAGTTGTAATGTGCTTATCAATGGAGGTGTTTGTTTTTTTTTTTGGGACTTTGTTATTAAGAACAGTTATCCAGGATAGCTCCTTATTCTCCTGTTAACTGATCTTAATGGCAAGGTCAAGAGATTTTTCAGCCGCCCTTAGATAATCTGCATCCCATTTCATATGAAAGTTTGAGGTTTTGAACAAAACTGCTAATGCCAAAAGAGTCTCATATCCAATGGGCTCCGTACGACGTTTTCAACCTACAGCGGATTTCTACGACCTCTGGGAATTGTTAGTATCACAGTAGTGTGCCATATCCGTGTGTAGGAGTCACATATTTGCCGGGCCCGAGCAATGCCCTTGGAAGTTTTCGTCGACTGCAATCGTCAGGCGCTCATGTGTAAGCGGCAAAGGTATCGCAGGATATCCTTGCGTATGCCACGGGGCATCCTTGCGTAATTAAAGATCGATCCCTTGGCCGTCGCAAGGTGCCTGTGCAAATTGAGATTGCACACAAATTCTGTCAATATACAAACACTGGGCAGCCTCAAAATGTACGGTTTCGAGTGCACGGCTCCAGATCCACAAATGGCATCTTGGAGCCGAACTGCAGCCGGGTGGGAGCTCTAAGCTAGCAGTACATTTTAATATACATCGTATGATGCTCAGCTCGGGAGGGACTTGCACAGACATCAGAAGATACTCGTATGAAGATCTTAGAAATCACACGAGTTCCACGCCATTTAAGGGGTCTGCAGTTTTAGTACAAAATCGTACGACACCCATATGAATGCTGCAGAGGACGCACTTGTCCTGTGCAGTGCCCATGTGAATCTGTCTACATGCTTGCGACCAATAAAACTTTCTACCACACATAGGAACTTTGAACTCCGCGCTAAAATCGCCCTGCGGCAAGTCATTTTGCCAAGGCGCTCGCAGAATAGCCACGGCCCCCTTGTTGCCTGGGTGAAATTTTGCCCAATTTCCCCCCCGGAAAGTTTTGCCCAGACGGACGCTTTATACCAAATCTACGATATGTGACTTAGGCATAACTATATCATAATGGTACACTGTGAAACATGGCAACAATGTATGGTGGAGTGTGCTCATAGAGAGAATTTACGACTGCATTGTGCGAATTAAGACATCATTGAGTAGCAAAAAGCTGACGTCTCACTGCTGCTTTAAGGAATAAATCTGAATTATTCGTTAGTCTACACGCACAAAGGATAAACAATCCTTATATTATGCATGTTTTAAGCTCTAACGTTACAGGTTTGAGTTAAGTAGAAAACACATTTGCCATCAATTTTTCTGCTGCGCGCAGTTTCTCTAATCTTTATTTTGCTTTTGTAATGTTTTATTTTAAAATTTTAATTGTGCTTCATGTAGTCAATTTTGATATGCGAACAAGATCAGTTTCAATACCGAGGGTAAAATTAAAGTTGGAGATACAAGCAATAGAAAACAACATTGCTAAAATAGTTATGGTTTTGAGGATTACTCACGAAACGTGTTAAATGGTTACTTTGTGAAATTCATCAGTCAATGGACATCGTGAGTGGTGTATTTCAATTGTGAAAAAAAGAAATCAGACGGAAATGCATCGCACGAATTCGATAAGCTGTTGGGAGTCTAAAAAATCCAATGTAATGATCCAGGATTATTGTCCGGTGTTTTATCATAGAAACGAATCACATTCTATACCCCTAGTTATTATACATCGATTGCAGATTATGTGATTTGGATGACATGGACTTGGTCATGTTCTTGATTAAGTTAATGATAGTAAGAAATGATTAAAATAGAGTTTAGTTTACTTTCAATACCGACTGATCTGTTTTCTTTGATGAAAAATTATGCTTGGGTTCAATAGAAAAAAGAGACAAAATAAAGAGCTGCACTATCTGTTGGATGGATTTTAATTAAAATTTGATTAATTAAATTACTCTTTGTCTCGGCGGAGATTAAAACATGAAAAAGTTTTCTTCATATATAATGAGTTCTTTGGAAAGTTCATATGCAAAGGTTTTTCCTGTGAAAACACCATGAAACACATAGTCATCTTCAGCTGGTATTTTTTTCAGTGTCGACATCCTGAAGTCCAAGTGCAAACGATTTTAAGTGGGCATGTTTCTTCTGGTTAAAAGCTTCACCTATTTTTTCATTCTCTTTAAGGGTTCAAGCTGTGACTTGCTTTTTATCTCCTGTTGTTCAGAATGGGCAAAATAACAGTGTCACAGTGTCACAGTGTCATAAACATTGTTTAATTTTGTGGCGGTGAGTGTTTTTAAATAACTTTATACTTGGCCACACCACAGGCCAGTTATAGAACTTATGATTGTTCAACGACTTGTTAAACAACTTGTCTACTCTATTTCGGCCAACGATAGTTAATCGACGTTTTATTCGCTTTTACATTTGTCGACCTTTTGATCGTCGACGTTTTATCCGTCGATCTTTTGGCCGTCCATGTTTTTTCCGGCAAGCATTTAATGTATGTACTTCTTAATATTTGCTCAAATTCTCAACTTACATCGCTTGAATCTTTTTCTCATAAAAATATCATCTCAGCATTGAATATAAATATTGAAGCCCTTTTATTACAAACAGAATGAGAACAAATAATTGGTCTAAATTTATTTATGTCCCTTGAACTAAAGCAGGATACGTGTTGTCTTTAACTTACAATATTTGCTGTGAAATTGCAGGGGTTTCAGCACATATGGAAGCTATTTGATATGGGGTCTGTAATTTTGTTCAGACTCATGATAAACACAGAGTTAACTATAGTGATCTGTACCCTTTGATTAGCTCGCTTCACTTGGTTACTGTCATTGCTCAATAGTGTTGTTGTTAGGGTCGTGTTTTCGAGGTAATCCGAATAATTGGTTAGTTGCCACAGTCATTTTCAACTACTTCATGATGTCGGTTTATTGCACATTTTTTACAATTGGTTATAATGACAGGATAGCTGTCAGAGTTACTTTCTCACTCTTGCTGTTTGTCTCTTACACTTTTCTTTTTCAAAATTTAGTATTATAATTAGTTCTTTGCCATAGTCTCTTACACATTTTGCCCAGGATGAAATCGTTCCCAGAAAATAAGTTAACTGACGATTAAATAGAAAGATGTGTTTCAAGTCAATTAGACTACAATAATTACGGTTCGTAAATTGAGCAATTAGACAATCTGCATTAGCACACGACCAAGCATAAAATAAAAAAGCTGAAAGTGACGTGTTTTTTGTTTTAACTCAAATTAATGTCCAAAAGGTTAACTGGATAACAAATGCCTGACCCATTTGCTTGGAATATGGCGTAATAGAACGGCTGACACGATGCTTGAAGAGAACGACGGCACTCCTCAGTCACGCCTGTGGATCACTAAGGATGCAGCCTTCTGGTTAAAATCCCTCTACTTCAGGTTAAGATAATGCCTGTTGTTGGGACATACATAGTGAATCTGGCGGGTAATTCATCACTTACACATTGTTTGCTCTCATACAATCCTGATAAATGTGCTGAAGTGTTTTAATGGATAAACATAAAGTTATTGTTTGTGGCCTATGCACGATTTATACAGCGACCTTTTACCCTTCATTTTCATCAATACAACCGACGCAAGTCAAATCACTGTGACCTCCTCACCCAGCTGTGAAACAATACTCAAAGCGACGTCTGAAGAAGGTTAGAATTGTACTCACTTCGGTTTCGGATTATGAAAAATTAAATTAAGAACAACTCAAAATTACTTTATGAGTTACAACTGTTAATAACGCACAGATACGTTGCCAAAACCAACACTAATATACAGGAGATCATTAACTCTGGTTGTGCTTAAACATGTTAGAGCCAAATCGAAAAAAAAATTGAACCGTCATCCATGAAATACCATTAATATTGATTATTGTGCCTATTACCACATAAACATAAAAATACAGTACCTCTTTGATAAGTAAGATACTCGAAGTATACTCTACTATACTATACTACGCTATACTATTCTATACTGCTCTATGCGATACTATACTATACTATACACGGTCTTATGTGTGGCAGTTCCTTGTGGTTCTAACAGATAACTCGATTTTACACATTTATTGTTGTGTTCGGGTTAGTATACAGCATTACAATATCCAGCGAAAAGTATGGATATTGAGTTTATCTTTGGATTTACAACATGTTTACATTCTAATGTGAAGGACAAAATGGTCACTGGCGTGTTTTTCAGTGAAACTCAGCAGTTTTCAATCTAATGTGGTCCATTTCAAGGCACCGCCATCTTTGTCTATCAGCAATGTGGCTGAGGAGAATTTTTATAAGGCAATCACAAACAAAACATGTAGCAAACAGAACCTCGTGAAACATGCCTTAAAAACTAGTATTTTTTTCTTTTACTGTAAATTACTATTGTTGGAAACATTTCAGGAATCAGTAAAACTGTGTTTTTTTGGTTGCGAAGAAAGTGATACAGAAACTAAAAAAAAACGAACATTAAAACTGTAAACCACAACATGAAAAAAATTTCTGGGCTCTGGCTATTCAGCACACTGGTCATTATAGCGTTCACGATCTGACGGTAAGGTGTACTTGATATTATAGGACAATCAACAAGATTATTTCTTTTAATTCTGAGTTTGATCTTTAAGGTGTTCCTTTTTCCACTTCTAAGTAACATATTTAGCATTATCGCGTTTACATTACACAATGTTCACCTATTTTTTCACTTTCGCTTTAAGATTTTCTCGGGTTTATATCTGTCCTGCGAGTTGTCCGAGGCTTTTTACTTTCGCCTTACGATTTACTCGACGCTTTTATGTCGTCTTATTATTTATCTGGGGCTTTTACTTTCGCCTTACGATTTACTCAACGTTTTTATTTCGTCTTAAAATTCGCTCGAGGATTTCACTTTCGCCTTACGATTTACCCCAGTATTTAATGTCGTCTGTCTTACACTTTACCCGAGGTTTTTTCTTTCGCCTTACGATTTACCCCATTTTTTTACTTCGCCTTACGATTTTCCCAAGTTTACTTTCGCCATACGATAAATCCGAGGATTTTTACTTTTGTCTTTACATTTACAAGAGGTATTTTCCTTTTGTCTTTAGATTTCCCAGAAGTTTTTACTTTTGTCTCACGACTGTCTGTTATGATTTTCGCGAGGTGTCTGGTTTTGTGTGAAGTTCCCCGTGGACGTTCAATGACTATATTTCGCTGAACGGCAGAGATGCCTCTGTCTTAAAGAGCTCTAATTGTTCCTTACAAATCATGAAAGCTTTCCTCTGTGCGTTGTCTGTTATACCGAAATTAATTTTATTAAGGTAGCTGTGTGTCATAGTAGTCTGATTTGCACATATCGCCAAACAAACAAACAAATTAAAAAGCGGAAATATAAAAACCGGGCTTGCGTTGAAGCAAGGGTAAAAAGCGTGGGATAGATATAGCTTACTTAAAATACACATAAAATGCCACTTTCTGTGTTTACCTTCAATAATAGACGACTGGTCATTCCCGGTAAAGCCGCTGGTGCGTATCGTCGCAAAGTAAGATATAAAATATAAAAGTGCAAAATCACAAGTCACTACAAAAGTATCCATATTTACGAATGTGTTGTCACTTTTCACGCCTCTCGGATATTTATGTGTAATATTTAAAAAAAAACTACGAAGTTGCATTTAGTTCAATAAGCTGAGAAATTATATGGTATCCCAACTGCAGTAGCAAATGCGGTTCCATAAAATGGCTTTTTTAAAAAGACAGTTCTGAATGGAAACTGTATGCATGTTATGCAAGAACAAAAAATACTTAAAAAAACACTTTCAATCCAAGACCCTGCACTGTTCGCGCAGTTCTTCATTTCCCATCAGAATGCCAGAGCGAGGAAATGAAGCTAATATTATTTGTCTTATACAAATAACAAAGTCATTAAGCTTCAAACAGAATGCTTTTGCCTGATAAAACTGTGTGCTCCATTTAAGCGCTGTGCCTTCAACTGTGTTGAGCTTTCTTGTGATTTGAACTAACAAGCATTCCCATTAAGCGACATTTAACACTCCTTAATTGTCAGTTTAGCCATACTACATCGATCTAGGCATAGCTATAAAAATATAGATTTTGTCGGTTTTGTGTAATGTCTTTTTTTAAATTTTTTTTTTTTACTTTTCGTAAGCAATTTCTTTGTATAATAACTGCGTTTCTAAGAAAGAGTAAAATTCTCGAAGATCATTGGTTTGATTCGACAATTGCGTGACTGAGAACAATCAGCGTTGCCAGGTATACAGCATACAGCTGTCCTCAATTGCAGTGCCACTTCCCGTTAGAGAACTGTGCCGTGAACAGGAATTTAGCATCCTTCAACTCACAGAGCGAAGCCAGTTTTTATGACATTTTATAATTGGTAGCATACAGGCCTCATTGGGCGTGTTGTGAAGAGGACTACACAAAAAAGTATAAAACTATTTAAAACAGACTTAAGGATTCGAAACCGTGCTGATAATAACGAAAATTGATGTTGAAGCGCAGTCCAAAACGCATAACCAGAAATATTCTTTTTTCAACAAGGAGGAGTTTTTAATGTCATACTTCAGTTAAGCGATGCTTCTGACCCCCATATTTTAACGATTATTGTTATCTCTTGTAACTGACAATCTAAAACTCATACACGTCTTGGGGTGTTTTTGATACTATCAACAACATTCTGTTACCTCATTTAGATATCGCGCCAACGAGCCTAGCTTGTATTTAACACAGTTAAATATGTAGCAGATTGCATAATCAATACAATTTTTATGCAAACCTGTGTGGTGAAAGTGAAGACTGTTGCATGGTTAACTTAATGTGGGAATAAAATTCATATATATATATATATATATATATATATATATATATATATATATATATATATATATATATATATATATATATATATATATGTGTGTGTGTGTGTGTGTGTGTGTGTGTGTGTAAATGTGATTGCACGAGATGGGGTAGGACAGAGGGATGGTTGCTCAGATGAGGACAAAGGTGGTAGCTTTCCATTAGTTTACGGCAACTGTCTCAGTGCTACCTCCATGACAATACGCACTCCAGTTTCTCACGATCTCGCACACCAGCTCTCAGTTTAGAAGATCCGGAAATAAACTCTGATCGCTTTTGCGTATGCGTGTGTCGTCACGATATCGCATGTGACAAATGAGTGCTAATGAACACCACATGTGTGCGAGTAGCCACTCTCTGATCACGCTTACGGGGCAGCGCGCAGGAAAGGGTGGGGGGGGGGGGTAGGGGTAGGGGTGGGGCGGCGGTGTAACATTTACTAGGCATGCCCATTTAGTCACATGCACAAGCTGGTAAATATGCGTGCTTGTTAGGCATTTCCTATGATGGATGCCCGCGCAAATTGGGTGCTCAAACGGCAGTGCTGAGGCTTAACTAGGATTTGGTATCGCTTCAGTGCTAATTAAGAAATTTTATTTCAGATGTTTTTGCGGGTTCGATTTTTGTTCACACACCGTGATGCGTGCAGAATTAGGGAAAGCAGGAACATTGCAATAATTAAATGAGATTTCTCTGATAATTTGCAAATTCCATAAAAAGTCGAATTTTACGCGACGTGTTGCATGGATGCAATTATCCGCAATGAACGCGACTGATTTGGCTATTCCACACACAACATCCGGGTGTTAACAGGTGCAGGCAGATGGGGGTAAGGCAGTAGATATAATTTCGCCCTCCCCCATTCTATTGCCATTTTTTCTTTAAATCGTAGGTGTTAGTTTGACCTTTAACCTAAATTCAGATTACCTTTAAACGAAAGAGTCGCATCCCATCCCATGATTAGACAGAAACGTCTTTCCAAGTGAATTTACTTTCTCATATATTAGTTTCAGCTCATACCTTGAACCATTGTTGATGCCTTTATGAAAAAAATGTTACATAAAAATGTGATTAACTCACTTTTTTCTCCTAATCTCTAGTGACATTCACACCCTTTAATGTTCATGCATTAATATTTCATTACGTCTCCCAAACAGTGTGACTTTTATGGACACTATGATTAGAAGAGTGACACATTCAAGAAGATTAAACCTGCAGCGATATTACCATATGACTGCTATATTCTCCTTTACTGTCATATAAATCCATCTGAAATATCTCTGAAAAAAAGTATGAATGAAAATCACATTTCGTCGACACCATTAGCGGTCATAACTAGACCGAATTTCGCTACACGTAGCGAAATGACACCCACTTGCAATGGTACCGGGAGTTTCCGAAAAGAAGCTCCCCCCATATAAAAGCCCCGGGGCTCTTATTAGGAAACTGTTTCCCAATAGAAGCCCCGGGGCTTCTATTTGGAGTTAAAATAAAGACCTGAAAAAATCGTTTCCTAATAAAAGCCCCCCTCCTTCCCTGCAAGTCTTTTTTAAACTCGTGTTTACTCGCAATGCAGACACGGTACACTTAATCCTTTGATATGATGCACCCCTACACATGTTCTGCATCGTTGCTTAATCCTGTGCATTGCACTCCCCCCTCCCCATTGTCACCTTTACTCAGGAGTGTTACAGGAAATATAACCGGCTGAGTACTGAAACGGGCGGCGTGATGTTGCCCCTTTCCTGGAAGTCTTTTTAGAACATGTTTACTAGCAATGCAGACACTCTGCTCCTTTGATGTGAGGCAAACCCCTAGACACGTTCTGCGTCGTTGCTTAATCCTGTGCTTCGCACAAGGCAGCCCCCCCTCCCCATTTTACCAGACTTATTTAGTTACTGTTGTTTTTGTGTGTTTTGTTATTTTTTGCCGATATCCTAAGCATGTAGCGCTTCAATAACAGATTGATGGTAAATTTTATTTTTTCAATAAAAACTTATCGACAACTGCCCCCCCCCCACTATTTAAAAAAAATAGAAGCCCCGGGGCTCTAATTAGGAAACTGTTTCCTGATAGAAGCCCCGGGGCTTCTATTTGGTTTTTAAATAAGCGCCTGAAATTGGCCAGTTTCCAAATAGAAGCCCTGGGCTTTTTTTCGGAAACCCCCGGTACAATCTATATGGTCAAAGACACATTTTTCAGTCTTTCCACATAATTGTCAGCTTCCGAATTATTATCATGAAAAAGGACATCGAAGTAAATGTAATGTAATCTTAAATAATCAAATCCAGTTTTCTAACCTTTTTTTGAGATAATGGACAACTTCCGGTGTTTGACCTTGACCATCACGGAGGAGGTCAAGGTCACCGAGGTACCTCTTATATAATGTCTTTTAGGCCCAAAGGGTCGAAAATAAGCTCACAATCGCTCTATCTCTAACCGGTTTCGACATAATGGTCAACTTCCGGTTTTTGACCTTGACCATCACGGAGAAGGTCAAGGTCACCGAGGTACCTCTTATGTAACGTCTTTTAGGTCCAAAGGGTCGAAAATAAGCTCAAAATCGCTCTATCCCTAACCGTTTTCGAGATAATGGACAATTTTTCTCTAACGGAGTTCAATATACAAAAGTGACCTTGACCTTGACACTAAATGTCGAGATTCCATCCATGATGTTACTGCCTACTGACACCGTACACGTGTTGAAACAAGGATTTGAGCGCTATTTCCACCTCCTCCGTCATGGTCAAGGTCAAAAACCGGAAGTTGACCATTATCTCGAAAACGGATTTTGCGGATTTCACGACTTCTTATCACCCTCTATCTCTGTGCCAAATTTCATCGTCCTACGTCAAATACCCTAGGAGGAGTTTTCTGGAAACCTCCGTGACGAAAAAAAACCAAAAAAAAAGAAAGGAAGGAATAAACAGCCAGAATTCTTTGCAAAGCATACCCATTTGCAAACTATGTTTGCAAGTGGGAATTACGAAGCGTAAGGACGTAAATATTGTGACTCTCTTTTTCATTTAACACATCAAAATAATGTTTTTTCCCTTAATAGGCAAATACTGAACTTTTTTTGTCCAACGAAGAACTGAAGCGTTAACAAATGGGAAACTGAAGACTGCCTAAGACCGTGAATTATAGTTTTATGAGCTTCGAGTCGGGCCTATGAATTAAAACTGCTTAAAAGTGTCTGAATTTATTCTAATTTTAGAGGTGAACAACTTTGAAACAACATGACACTGGCACATTACAATGTCAAATGACACTAGCACATTACAATGTTACATGGGGTGTAGGACAAAATACCACCGGACATAATACCACCGGACAAAAAGCCACCGGACATAATACCACCGGACATAATACCACCAAGGAAATGAAAACTAGGACAAAATATCACCACAATCTTTTATTGCTTTCTCTGATCACCGGATTCATAACTGAATGTAACTAAAACAAACGTAAAATTACATTCACTGAGGACATTCTACTTTACTGTAACTGTTCTTAAAGTCTCTACAATTCATATGCCCATTATAGCAAAGCTTTTGCCCGCCCTTTTGGGAGGTAATTATTTCCATTTTTTTTGTAGATCCTAGTTAGTTTATTGTCATGGTTTATTGCTGTTGATATTGGTTTAAATTCTGCTCATTTTAGTGCCCTATTTATATGCGAAAAATCTCGCGCCATGGTAATCCCTTATCAATAATGACATAGCGGAATATATAGAGTACTCCTATTCTCTGCGACCTACTGCATTTGATTTTTATAATACCTAAGCCGTCTCCGTCATGCATCTCATGTTAAGTCTTTTCCGCGATGACTGGACGCCACCCTGTCTGGGTTGTTACGCTGCATGTTGAGCCACATGAGTATGTATCTCTTATAATCCCTAAGCCGTCGACTTATTTGAGCTTCTTGCATGGCTGGACGCCACCGAGTCTGCGTTGTTACGTTGTATAATAAAAAGATACCTTTGGTGGTATTTTGTCCTAGTTTTCATTTCCTTGGTGGTATTATATCCGGTGGTATTTTGTCCGGTGGTATTATGTCCGGTGGTATTATGTCCGGTGGTATTTTGTCCGGTTCCCGTTACATGACACTAGCACATTACAATGTCAAATGACACTGGCACATTGCAATGTCAAATGGCACTGGCACATTGCAATGTCAAATGGCACTGGCACATTACAATGTCACATGACACTAGCACATTACAATGTCAAATGACATTGGCACATTACAATGTCACATGACACTAACACATTACAATGTCAAATGACATTGGCACATTACAATGTCACATGACACTAGCACATTACAATGTTACATGACACTAGCACATTACAATGTCAAATGACACTGGTATTTTACGATGTCACATGACACTGGCACAGTACAATGTCACATGACACTGGCACAGTACAATGTCACATGACATTGCTAGATTACAAGACAACACTAGATTAGTTCATTAAGTGGCCTCCGTGACACTTCTCCGTATTAGATCATCGTTGGCGGGGGAGGGGGAGGAGGAGAGGGAAGGCCGCGCACTCATACCAATTGGTTACCATACGATCCCTTAACGTGGAGTGCTAATTTTGAAATATTCACCTTTTTGTCAAACGCGTAGTGCATTTCCGAAAGAACGCTCCTTCTGTGGGAAACGCGGAATACTGAATGTACTCCTCGATGAAAAATTACCGCCCTCCCCCTTTTTCCGGTTTTTTGGACACGCACAGTAACAGATATGATGTCAGGTGCCCCCCGTGGGGGGGGGGGGATTACCTAACCCTTGATATAGTGGCTGCTTTGATACACTTTGCGCGACAACGGGATTGGTGGCGAGTAAATTTACAAATATATGAGTTCAAGCAGCTAAAATGAGTGCACTTGGTACTCTAGCATTTTTCTCTTTTTTTTTTTTTTTTTTGCCCAAGTCTCTCCACAGAACCATTACATGTTTTGACGTCATAATGAGATTCAGCCCTTGATAGGCAGCGAGGTAAGAACTGACTTTGAGACCAGGATTGTGACCTTGGGTTTCAGGTGACCTGTATTTCGCGGAACCCAGACAGATAAGGCGTACACATTTCAAAAGGACAGGACACTAAACACGAAAACGACAATATCTCTTACTTAATGTCTCTAACTGTTTTTATTCTCACCTTAATCTATCATAACTTTTTTCATGTAAATCACAAACCGATTAAGGCATAATTCTGTGAAGATAAATAATGGTTGTTGTTATTGTTTTTGTTATATACGCAAACAATGGCGCACATGGGAAGTTTATGCCTTTTTCGTATTTTATATCTGGCAATGACTGCGTTTCGGGGTACGAAAATCATAGCATTTTTACACGCATCGCATTATAGACAATTATGGGTGGATAATCCCCCACTTATTCTGTTCTATTCATGTGACGGTTTTTTAAAAAAGTCTGTATTTCTGAAGTTAAGAACCTAGTGAAAGAAATCTACAATCTAATAGAAAACACAGGCGACTCGTTATTAGTAATCAGATCAATTTTCTTGGGCGTGATTCCGAAGAGCTCGTCGTTGCCTATGACACGTGAAATGCAAATAATGGACGCCTCCTAGCACCGGCTAACAATAGCACTTCACTTGTATCACAACTACAATGGCTCTTAATTGCACCAGTTTCTCAGATTGCTGACAGGTAAGGAAGGAAAGTCCTTTCAAACAAAAAAAAAAAAAAAGATGAATGTACGCTAGGGCATAAGATTGCCTACTCCTGATTGCTTCAGCCTTAAGTCAATATCTTGGTTTCTCTATTACTTTAAACACCGCCATACCGCATCTCAGCGTCCCTATGAAAGTTAACCCGTGTCATGTTTTTGTACAGCGGCACCCTATAATGCGACCGCCCTACGAACTGGACTGACTGGGAAGTCCAATTTGGCTGTCCTTTTTTTGGTTGTCTTCCTCAATAAAGACCTGCATTAAAGGCCACAAGAATACAAATGAACGATGAACTTTTTTCAAATAAAGGGACAATTCGCTGAATCCGTCCAAATCCAAAATAGGCAACCAGTGGCCGTATTTTAAAAAATTAACTGTGAAGTTAACAAATTCCATTAACTGCTCCTGAAGCTAAGAAAACATTTCAGAGTTAATTGATAAATTTTACTTTTATGCTTAAACATATTCTTGTAAAAATTGTTTTCTCAATTTGGATAAATCAGCTGATTTCTAATGTGTGGAGTCAGTTAACTGCACAGTTAATTTTTGTGACTCTAAGGGCAGGTAGTTTTCTGCTGAGCTCAGAAAGGTTCATGTTTGCAACTGGTCGGTTTTCGATGCAGTTTCTAATTTAGGACGTTGCGTTGACGTTTTTCCAACTAGTTTCCACTTTACGGAGTTGCGTAGACCTTGTTCGACGTCGGCAAACACTCTGCCAGAACAAACCTTAGCCTGAATTTTACCAAAGCCAGTCTTATTGAAAGGATTTTTAAGCTTCTAAGCACGAGATTCGCAGAAGAGTCACCGAATTTGTTGAAAAGATACGTGTTGGGATGTTTGTAGATTGAAACTAAAAGAGCAAGTGGCGTTTGCAATCAATATCACACAAAGAGTCCTGCGAATGGGAGGATTTTTGAAACGACAAAGAAGATATTAAGCGACCGAGGTGTTTTATTGATTTTCATTCAATAAGTTACATGAAAGGACGTGTTGTTAGTCTTTGATATCTTTTATGTCGCCCACAAATGAACAGACTTAGTCAACACAAGTCAGGAACAAATACATTCCCCGTAATCAAATACATTCCCCGTAATCAAATATGTTTTCATAAGACCTGAGTCTCTAATGTTGCTGTTCGAAATTATTTCATCTTCCGTGAAGTCGGCGGAAATAGCCGAAGGCATTCGGACAAGCTCTATTGAACATGTTATTGTCTGAGCCCGCAATAAAGCGAAAACTACTTACGGGAACTTGAAATTCATTTTTAGTTATAAATAGAATTTGTGGTGTTTTTTTTTGTAACAACAACAGTCAGACAATTGTTGCTTTAGAGCAGTTTTCACCAACTGCTAGCTGTCATGTGTAGTCGTCGCTTTAGCCTGGAAACTAACCCGTAATCCAATTATAGTAAATTTAACGTAAACATTTTTTAAAACCAAAACTGACGTTTTATTTAATCAAACGATCCTTTACGTGCAAAAGCGCAATTCGTGTTCTCCATTTTGTAGGAATTTCTCTCTATGACCAACGGACATGTCATATGCAGTTCGCAGCTTTGTCTATGCAGTTCGCACAGTCACGACCGATTCTCGGTTAGTTAAAAAAGAGCCGGAACTGGGCAATGACCCCATTCCCCTTTATGCTGACCCAGAGGAGACCATTAACACACAGGCTGTGTGGGTGGGGGTGGGGAGGGGGGTGGGGTGGGTGGGGATCAGGTGAGATAAGTTGTCCTGAAGTGCAGAATGCGAATTGGGCTTTCACTGGCAAATGGCCTCAAACAATTCTATCGTTTTATTTTCGTAAAACGCGCTTTTACGAGTAAAAGCGCAATTCGCGTTCTCTACTTTAGATGGGTTCCCTTCCGGTAAATAATACCACGCAAATAAAAATGAAATTTTTCCTTGTGAATAGAATGGTCCCTCTACTCTCCATCCTGTCTTCCCTCCATCTCCAGCCAATCAGCAAGCGAGAACGATAAGACTTACGTCATTCGAAGACATCAATCATTCCCTTCAAGCCCCAAAAAGTGGTGACAACGCACCCAGGCTTGTTGCGGGTTGGCTGGGAGGGAAGATAGGCTAAAGTGGAGAACGCGAATTGCGCTTTTACTCGTAAAAGCGCGTTTTACGAAAATAAAATGATAGTTTTACTTCGTAAAAGCTTTAAATTCGCTTATCTCTACTTTAGATGGGGCTAAAGTCCGGAGAAGGGGAGCCTGCCATTCTGTTGAAAAATTGATAAATAATTACGCGAATTGTGCTGTATACTCGACAGAGTGCAATGTCCTTGGACATAAGGGGACAAAGTGAGAGAAAAATAAAAGACTCAAACCATGTTCCGCTTTTACTATTCTTCCAACTAATAGTCGAGAGGAGCACTCCCGATCCATTGACAAAGAATAACAAAGAGTAGTACTAACGGTCAAAGGACTCCAACGTAGTACCAAGCTAAAATTGACCATCAAACCAACCGTTTGAATGAGTATCCTATCCATCCCCCGCTTGCCTCCCACTGGATGGAGCCCGACCTGGGATACTCTGATGCTATGTATTATCATGCAGAAGGTACAAAGTAAATCAACTTTATTGACCTTAAAAGTTTATTTAAAAGCAGTAAATCCAAAACCTGATTTACGTAAAATAAAATTCTTAACACAGAGGAAATTAGCTCCGTCTGTGCCAGTAAATGCAGTAATTTTCTTAGTAATAACTAGGAAAAGGGTTACATAATCAGCCCTGAAGAAGGAAAATCCCTGCTACAGTGACGGTACCTTACAACAGACTCTTGAATATGGTACGAAAGCATAAACTGTCTTGGTCCCAAAAATATGGGATCGAAAGAAACTTCGCTGTTAAGCGTGGCTAGATGTCTCTAGAAGCGGTTGTGGTCCGTCAGGAGGTGCGGTTATTCTTGAACTTATGTTGATAGCCGCCTCGACCCTTGGATGGTCCACCTTTCTGTTTGCCCTTGCTTTTCGGTCTAGGGGTGACCGGTCTGTTAACAGAACAAAAGTTAAGCCTTAAATGTTGATTCTGCCGCTATAAAAGGGGCCACCGAATAAATCCCAAAGATTTCATCTTGGGAGAAATCTTTTACGTAATATTTGATAAAAGAGTTTGGCGAAACCCAGCATCCCGTTTTGAGGATTTCAGAAAATGACACATTGCGTAAAGCCCCAAGTGAATTTGCCACCTGTCTTACTTGATGGGCTTTAACGTTCAACTCTGATAGGAGATTGGTATCAGACTGTGTCCCTTCATAGGCTGTGATAATGACCTCTTTAATGTAACGAGAAATCGTTTGTTTGGAGACGTCCTTATTAAAATTCGGCATGTGGGAAATGATCAAGGCTTTTTGACCTGATGACCGATATGTTTCCGAAATAACTAAATACTGTCGTAGTGCTTGTACGGGGCACAATGACACGCGATCTCCCGGGTTGTGTTCTTCGGGTAGGGACGGTAGGGCTATATGATCAAATGTGCCCATCCCGTGAGTTTTGATATGTGTTTTGCCCATAAATCCCGCCCTTGGTACGAGGAATACCTTATCCCAAGTCCCGTTTTCCTTACTCACTGTTCTGTCTAAGGCGTGAATTTCATTTCTTCGTTTGCCTGATGCCAACGCCAATAGAAAGGTGAACCTTAAGGTGGCATGTTTAGCTGATATTACTGATTCGTCAAAAATATCAGGCCTTTGAAGAAAGCGAAGAACTAGTGACAGATCCCATTTCGCCACTGTGGGCGTACTGGGGGGGGGGGGGAATTCACCTTAAAGTGTCTGATCAATTGTGACAGGGCGGAGTCTTCTCCTGGGTCATAGCCTGTGGATGCTTTGAGTTTAGATCCTATGGCTGCCCTGTATCCCTCTACTGAACCTACTTTTAAATGTTCGTCCGTAAATAGATAGTCCAGAAAATGGATCTATTTTCGATTTGGTACACCACGAGGCAAATTTATTCCACTGGGCTCTGTACACCTTAGCTGTGGATTGTTTATGACTACTAACCATTTTATCCACTACTTTATTCGAGAAACCTTTCTTCTTTAAGAAAGATTGGTCAGACACCAAAGGTGCAGGTTCAGCAGGTGAGGGGCATTGTGGAGGCGATGCCAGTGTGGTTGGGATAATAGTTCTTTGTGGCATGGGATCGGGATTGATTTGACCACCTTGCATTGTAGCAATAGGGCAAACCATGGAGCTTCCGGCATCCATGGGGCCACTAACAGGAGGAATCGTGGTTTCAGTTTGATTACCCTTTGGAGAACTTGAAGGAGTATTGCCTGTGGGGGGCAGCGTACAATACTTCTTGGGTTGGCCATGGGCAATTGAGTGCGTCCACCGCCCATGCAGATGGATCCGGGCAGGGGGAGATAAACCTGGGCAGTTGGGTCGTCATGGAATTGGCGAATAGGTCTATGGAGGGGGGACCCCATGGTGATTGACCTGCTACCCATCGGAAGGATGTGCTTGCTAGGCACCATTCTGTGTGAATTACTTGTCCCTCCCTGGAGGCCAAATCTGCCAGTACATTGAGTTTTCCCGCTAAGTGATGGGCTGTTAGGGTGATGTGACACTGGCGAGCAAAGCAAAGAATCTTGCATGCTAGTTTCGAGAGAGGAAGAGACCTGGTCCCTCCCTGTCTGTTTAGGTAAGCTACTGCCGTAGAGTTGTCTAAAAGGAACCGTACGGATTTGCCCCTGAGAATGTGATTCAATCTGTTTAGGGCTATCCACACTACTCGTAACTCTAACCAATTGATGTGGTTGCTGTTTAGGGGGGGGGGAGCCCATAACCCTTTCCATACCTGACCCTGACAGTGTATCCCCCAGCTCTTCTGGGACGAATCGGTCTGAATTTCTATCTCTGGGGGTGGGGGATGAAAGGGGACACCCTCGGTCATCACTATGGGATCGCACCACCATTGTAGGGGAATTAGTGTTTTCCCAGAGATTTTTGTTT
Organism: Protula sp. h YS-2021; assembly: GCA_949752745.1. Taxonomy (NCBI): domain Eukaryota; kingdom Metazoa; phylum Annelida; class Polychaeta; order Sabellida; family Serpulidae; genus Protula; species Protula sp. h YS-2021. Next base: position 88,760,011 of record OX457026.1, read on the forward strand.
TGGCACGGGGAAACCTCCCTTTTCTTAGTGCAAATCTGACCTGTCTTTGAAATGGTCTGTAATGCAAGCGGCCTAAAGGGACCGTTTTTTCGGTTGCAACTAGGAGACCTTACAGGGATTCCATGGCCTGTAAGTTCACGTTTTTGTCTGCTGGGATTGCTTTTATTGCCTGGCAGACTCTTTGGCGTCTCTCTTCGGTAGGAAAGGCTCTTGCATTTTTCAGATCCCATCTTTCCCCGAGGAATATAATGTCTTGTTTGGGTGAAAGTTCCGATTTGGGTATGTTGACTACGAGCCCTACCTGAATGACTTTTCGAACTAGAGTTATAGTTTGAAGACGGGCCGCTTGTTTGTCTTGAAGGGCTAGTAACCAGTCGTCTAAATATTGGAACACCAACATGCCTTCTAGGCGAGCCCAAGACTTCAGAACTTTCATTACTTTTGAAAACACATACGGGGCCGTGGAGAGGCCGAAAGGGAGTGCCTGAAACCAAAAACGTTGTAGGCCTATTTGAAAGCTTACGAATTTTTTGGTTGAATGATGTAACGGGATATGGAGGTACGCGTCTGACAGATCTATCGACGTGCCCCACATCCCTGCCTGAAGGCTTTCTTTTATAACTTGGGCTGTGTCCATTTGGAAAGTTGTGGTCATTAGGAATTCGTTGAGGGAGGAGAGGTCTATGACCAATCTCCACCCGCCTGATTTTTTGGGGACTAGGAAGACCCTGCTGAAAAAGGCTTCCTGGGTTTCGGGCATTTCCTCTATGGCCTCTTTTTCTTTCAGGGATATCAACATTTCCTGAAGGGCTACATCTTTGTCTGACCCTTTGGGGTAGGAGGTGACTAAGTTTTCTGGTGCCCAGGCAGTTAGGGGAATAGGGACTTTGTGACCCCTTTGATGCCGTATGAACGGTAGAGAATACCCGTTTTTGAGCCATCGGACTACCCGACGAGGGGCACCCATTTCTGCCCAGGCCTTCCAGAATTTGCCTAGCCTTCCTCCTACGGGCCAGCAGGAGATGTAGGAATGCAAATCTTCTGGATTTTCTACACTTATTAAAGTATCGCCAGGAGACCAATGAGTCTCTGGGCGGTACTTTGATTGGCTGCTACCTGCTCTGTTGCGGCGATGGGCCCTCCTGTCGACCGCTGTGACCTGACTTGGGCTTCTTGGCCGGAGGGGGTTGCGATTGGGAGATGGGCTTAGCCTGCTCCGAGTTTGGGCGTTGAACTCTCTTGCGTTTGAGTGGGCGCCGGAATGATGCACGGGACATCCTGGACATTAAGGCGAAGTCTTGTGATAGGGAGCGGCTTTCTTGATTTACTCGCTCTATTTCTGCGGGAGGAAACAATTCTTTTTCACCCAGAATGGGAGCATGACGCAATTCCCTCGACCCTTTCACGCTCGACCAACAATGTTGTAAGAAGGCATCCCGTCTGAGGAAAACCATGGACGTCATCAGGTAAGTAGATAGCTTGACAACGTCCCTGGCTGCAAGAGCCAGTTTGGACGTGACCGGATCATTGAGGCGTAGATCCTCCCAACGCGTTTTTAACGCTTTCAGAGTGTGGTCCTGAAATGACATTACATTAAGAACATGTCGTGAGGACGCCTCAATGGTCTTAGCGTCTTTCTCCACTAGTGGAATGTCCGAATCGTTGCGAACCGAGGGCATCCAAACCGTGCGTTTCGACGGTTGCTCCAAAGGTTCTGAAGATATTAGGTCGTCCGATGGTCGATACGGGCCTGGTCTTACAGCACAGTGGCGCGAGGCGTGAAAACGGGATAAGGTACGGCCCTCGGCGTTGTCCATCTTTTTGAACTCCCTTGTTCGTACTGCTACCGCGTTAGCGATGCCTTCGCTGGTAGGTAGCGCGATAAATGGGTCTTGATGCAGCGGAGCCGTCTGAGAGGTCATCCGGATAGGAGGATCCTCTTTATCGGCCGTAGGAGAGCTGGCAGTGACCCTAGCCAGACGGGCAATTTCCTGAATTGCGTCGCGAAAAGGAACGTCTTCTGGAGCTATTGTAGATGAGGTGATGGATGGAGTGGCATTCTCGCTTCGTGGAGTGAAATCCGGTGGGGAGGGGGTCCTGATTGGGCGTCTCCCTGCTGCTGCCGGATCTTTGCAAAGCTTCTGGCCACTACGAGGGGATCTGATATAGTCCATTTCCCTGAGGGGAAGGCGAAACTGAGAGGAAGGGGGTGTATCTGCTGCCTCCTCACTCGATTCTCCACCTTCTGACTCTTGATCCTCTGACTCCTGTTCGGGTTCCCGTTCGTGACTTGTGCCTGCCGATTGTGATGGGACGTCACCCGAAGGGGTATAGATCTCCCGTTCTCGGTTGAGTGGAATGGAAGACAGATGGGATGTCACTGACTGGACCAACTCTTCTTCCTCCTCCTCTCCCATAAAGCCTGATCCTCGCCTGATCCTCGCCCTGAGGATTCAGCGTCACTGATCACTTCTACTGACGGTAGTTGTGTGCTGGGATCTACATGAGAACGGGATGGAGTGGTGAGTGGCTGTAGGTCTGGTGGTGGCCGCGAAACTGTGGCAGAAGGTTTATGTTTGCGGCGAGATTCCTTGCCTTGGCGTTCGACTTGCTGTTGGAGATCTAGCAATTGTTTTTGCAACTGGGCTTGCATCGACAAAAAAGCTGAAAACTCCCCAGGCAGTCGTGGAACTGAAGGGGGGACGACAGTTCTGATTGTGCCGGAATGCCCAACTGACCGGCCAGAGCCGAGAAACTGGAGCCCGAAGCCGTATGAGTAACTGTCACTGGTTCCAAAGCGATGTCTGTTTTCGGTGTCGTTTCGGCTTTATCCGTATCCGAGGGTGTAATAGCCCAAGCCTTCCTGAGGGTTTCCAGCTCTTTGCCTTCTGGAATATCCAGGTCGGCCACCGTTTCGGTATATGCTTTACGTTTGCGGGATTTCTTGCTCTTCCTGTCCACCGCAAAAGCATCGGACTCCGAACCCGTATCCATCTTAACGGGAGACGAAACTTGTTCCAAAATCACTGAGCTAGCTTTACGCATCGATACTTGACCGAAATCCGAGGACGCACATGGGGATAAAGACAAGGCTTTACGTCTGTCCCTTCTCCTATCATTGCGTATCCTGTTCTTGAGAATAAGTTTCCACTGTTTCGGTGACAAGTGATGGCACTCGGAGCAAGTATTCCACTCGTCGCAAAGGGGTACACTGTTCTTCCGTTTGCAACGGTCACAAATAGAGTGAGGGTTGAAGGCTGAAGGTGGGTGGGTGCACTGCAGAAGTATCGGCTGACCCCGCAGGCTGGCTTCTGTCATATCTGAAATGCAAGCAGAAAAAAGACAGGTAAGTTATCTGTTCATGTCACGGCAGACTAGACAGATAAAAGAACATTTAGCGCAAAAACGAGAGTTATACCATCTTGGAGTGTTAGCAAATAATACCAGTACGCACTCTGTTCGAGTAGGCGCTAAAATGATGCTCATAGGCCTCTCAGGGCTCTATCGAATGAAAGATATTCAAAATGGGCCTTCGATGGGCCCATTTTCGGGATGTAGGAAATTATCCCATAAACGGGATATGACCATGGGCCCGAAAACGGGATCGATTTCCGGGACCTTAAACGGTACCATCTAGTCCATTTGTGGGCCTCGTCCGACTGATCCCATAAATGGGATTCGGGCCTGATCCCAGGCAAATGAGGTGCCACAAATGGGCCACTTGGTGCCGAAAAAACGGCACCTCGGAACCATGTATGGGATATCGTAGTCCCATAAATGGGCTTTCAGCAGAAATTTCGCCTAAAATAGCTCGAAACGTCTATGAGCATAATTTCGCCTGAACCAGAGCTAGCAGAGTCTGGAGAAACCCTGACCTAACTAGCAGCTTCCGAAGGAGTGTCTAACCAGCAAAAATGGCCATTCACGTAATGGTACCATAAGCTGTGGCTGACTAGGAATCAAAGCAGGCACAGTGGGCTGCTGCAGAGATTCTACCATCTCCGAGGCGGTGTGTGCATGAACTAGAACAAAATTCCGGTCCTGTAGCTTCCGTGTGGAGAAGAGAGGCACACTTCTCGGGACTAAGAGGTGTCTCCGCTGCGTGTAAACTCAACAACTTCCAGACCGAAAGAAACAGTGCCGAAAAATTGCTTCAATCCGAGTAGAAATTTATCCACACAAAACACAAATCACGTAAGTTAATCCAAGAAAGTGAAAATAGTAGATTAAAGCAAAATCGCACCTTGCTCAGTTCCCTTTTTTAGATAAAAAAGTGGAGCACACAGAAAGGCGTGTGTTGTAAACACCACGCTTGAAGGGAATGATTGATGTCTTCGAATGACGTAAGTCTTATCGTTCTCGCTTGCTGATTGGCTGGAGATGGAGGGAAGACAGGATGGAGAGTAGAGGGACCATTCTATTCACAAGGAAAAATTTCATTTTTATTTGCGTGGTATTATTTACCGGAAGGGAACCCATCTAAAGTGGAGATAAGCGAATTTAAAGCTTTTACGAAGTAAAAGTCAGTTTTACTTCACAAAAAGTCAATATGAATGGCGTCAGTAAAAATTCTCCTTGAATTAAAGAGTTTTAATCGTAAAGAGAGTTTCCGACAGTTAAACTGTTGCATAAAGTGAGAATTAACAGTGCTTGCCACCAAGGGGTGGGGATGAAATTCGTGAGTTATGGCAATGGGTTTTACTTGACATGAGAAGACATCCCATGGTTCTAACAAATTGTAGAGCTGGCGATTGTGATAACTGGGAGCATCTTGCCACACGCTCCATGATATGAATCTTCCGGTTCAACATGGAGACATCGATCTGTAAATCTAGGTCAATGGCGGGGAGGCGAAAGGGCACCCCTGCGGTTTGGGTCTCGTCGTCGAGCCACCGCCCTATAGAGTTCCAGAAATGCCATGAAACACCTACCGACTCGGGGTCACTGAGGTCCAAATTAACCTGAATGGTTGTATTTTTGTTGTGATTGGTCGCGACCATAGAGCAACGTCTTACCTACTTCTTTAACATAACGTTAAACAGAAGTTGGGTAAACAGCATTCTTCAGACGTTTTTTTTTGCGGCAACCAAAACGCAACTTTCTCCGACGTTTAATCAACGCCTATGGTTCAACGCCGGAAATTGACGTTGGATACACGTCGGACTCACAACCAAAACACAGCCTCCTTGAATTATCGCTCACCGGAAACGGTAGCTGAAACATCTTACTTTGAAAAAAAAGACCAGAACGAGGACGGAAAGCATGAGAATTTCAAGAGTGCGGAAGTCTTTTCTTGCTTTTGAAAAATATTCATCTAAGTCGACTTCATACGTATCCTGCGTGATTGGATGACAAAAAGGTGAAGGTACTGTTAATACAACGTCTGCAAATGTTGTTTCGACTTCCATTTGCAACCTTTACACAACGTTGAAATGGCGTCGGATATTGCATGTCTACCCAACGAAGGAAGTTAGACGTTGTTCCAGCTTACATAAACAACCAAAACCAGACGTTGATCCGACGTCAACTGTTGTTGAGCGTCGCAATGTTTACTGGGAAATGCTTAGTTTATCCTTGATAAAACTTTATCTCATGCTAATTGTGAGGCTAGTGTAGTGTCATCCTGTCTCGCGATGCCAGTCATTTCTGCGTCAGCTCGCTGGATTGCCACAGCCTCGTCCAGGGATAATCTTTACCTCTGTCTCCACGAGGTCCAATTCACTGTTTCTGCAGCAGGACGAAGATAGGAGTAACCTCGCTACACGTGCGAATAGAATCAAGTTACTTATTGTCACTTACGAAATTTCGGAGCATACTCTTCAAAATAGATCCCATTCATGTTGGGACACCCTCTTCTCTAGGATCATCCTCATTTTTGGACACCTTCTTTTCTAGAATCATCCTCATTTCGGAACACCCTCTTCTCTAGGATCATCCTCATTTTGGGACACCGTCGTCTCTAGGATCATCCTCATTTTGGGACACCCTTTTCTCTATAGTCATCCTGATTTTGAGACACCCTCTTCTCTAGGATCATCCTGATTTTGGGACACCCTCTTCTCTAGGATCATCCTCATTTTTGGACACCCTCTTTTCTAGACTCATCATCATTTCGGAACACCCTCTTCTCTAGGATCATCCTCACTTTTGGACACCCTCTTCTCCAGGATCATCCTCATTTTGGGACACCGTCGTCTCTAGGATCATCCTCATTATGGGACACCCTCTTCTCTATAGTCATCCTGATTTTGTGACACCCTCTTCTCTAGGATCATCCTCATTTTGGGACACCCTCTTCTCTAGGATCATCCTCATTTTTGGACACCCTCTTTTCTAGAATCATCATCATTTCGGAACACCCTCTTCTCTAGGATCATCCTCACTTTTGGACACCCTCTTCTCCAGGATCATCCTCATTTTGGGACACCTTTTTCTCTAGGATCATCCTCATTTTGGGACACCTTTTTCTCTAGGATCATCCCCACTTTGGGACACCCTCTTCTCTAGGATCATCCTCATTTTGGGACACCCTCCTCTGTAGGATCATCCTCATTTTGCTACATCTTCCTCTATAGGATCATTCTCATTTTGGGACACCGTCTTCTCTAGGATCATCCTCATTTTGGGACACCCTTTTCTCTAGGATCATCCTCATTTTGGGACACCCTCTCCTCCAGGATCATCCTCGTTTGGGACACCCTCTTCTCTAGGATCATCTTGACTTTAAGTTCCGATCTTTTCTAAATGCTTGTTCTGGGAATTGTTGCTCTAATGTAACAGTAAAAGAAGGCTAATGAGGGTATTCCTATGGCACCGAGACTAAGGAATGGGGTGCACCAAGGTCACAGCATCCACAGATTAAAAATAAAACAGAAGACGTAGCACTTAGGAATTTAGAGGGGGCGGGGGAAATAAAAATGGTTCTCGTTTACGCAAGCTTTACTTTTAATTCACGCACCAGTTTTGAACTTAAAATTAAAAGTAGCTTATATATAATAGGCAATGACAGTATTCTAAAGTGAAAAAAAAACGCTCCTAAAACTGTAAAGACACTCCTCCGAACTTCTTAAAATTGAATTTACAGCAGAAAAACTTCCGCGCCTGCTCACGTACTACTTTAGAACATTAGCCATTATGTTTGTTACCTTAAGTAACTACCTGTGAATGGGTGAGGCAGGCTGGGAGGGGAAAGGGTGGGCAATCCTAGAAAGTAGTTCCGTACACAAAAACAGAAATCTTTCAAGTTAATGCGGAAGAGTTTGTAGTGACGATAATGACAGAACAAAAAACAGCGGGCATCTAAACGAAGGTAATTGCAGATCTCAATGGTTTTTAAATAGATTTTTTTACAAGAATAACTGGCGGCATATTATTTTAATTGAATCTCAGAAAGATAGCTTGCTGTTAGGTATTGCCTAAAGAGATATTTTTAACATTATATAATACGTTTTATAATTAGCTACAAGAGGTTTTTGCAAAAAACTAAACAGGGAAATTATATCTCTAACATCAAATCTTATGTTTTGTAACAAAATGTCAACAAAAACCTGTCATCCTGTAATGGCTGATGCTTCATCATAATCAGGGCCAAGAATAAAAATAAATGTGACAGTCAGAACACGTTTCAGGAAATGAGAAAAGCTGTAAATATACAACAGTCACAAGCTATCATAATACATCCTATCCTTCTGTTTAACTGTGATAACAGTCACATGGTATCACAATATATGCTATAGACTGCACATCCCCCGCCGCGCTCATGTACACTATATATATTTTCTTCCCTTAAGGTATAGTAAACAGCAAAGTTGAAATTGTGAAAAATAGCCAAAATTACAATTTTTGAAGAAATCGAAAAATAGCCTCACGTTGCGCAACTACACATTATATACTTTCCACCTATGGGGTTTTATTGGTCTACGATGAACAGTAACAAAGATACAGCCTGGACAAACTTGTTCTGAAATACAACAAAGTCGCCAAAATTGTGAAAATCGCCAAAATTACATTTTCATAGAAATCAAAATATAACTTAGCGTTGCATAACTACACTTTATATACTTTCTATCTGTAGGAGTTTATCGGTGTACGATGAATAATAACAAAGATACAGCCTGGACAAACTTGTTCTGAAAAACGACAAAGTCCGAAGTTTCAAAAAAAAGAAAAAAAATCGCCAAAATTACATATTGAAAAAAAAAATCGAAAAACAACCCAAAGTTGCACAAATGCACGCTATATTCTTTCTTGCTGTATGGTTTTATAAATCTCTGAGGAATAGTAACAAAGATACAGCCTTGACAAAGGGGATTGCGGACAGAATGACAGACGGACGGACACGAGGCGTTTCTATATCCCCCGCCCCCTGCTAGGGCGGCGGGGGATAACAATATATGCTATACTTCTGTTTAACTGTGATAACAGTCACAAGCTATCACAATATACGCTATACTCCTGCCGCTTCACTGTGATAACAGTCACAAACTCTCACGATTATCGAACTAAGAATTATCATTCTTGAAGATCTGTTGAATTTTTTACCACAGTCTCCATAAATGCATTATTGGATTTAATTATAATGATATAAAACAAATAGATTTCCTTATTGAAGATGCTTGCGAAACAGAATGTTTTACCCACCTCTATGAATAAAATCAAAATATTTCGGTTTTCAGAAGGTGGGGCCTATGTGTTTGGTTGAACTATATATATATGTTGTGTATGGAATGAGGAATATTGGGTTTTATGGTAATTTCAAAACCTGCAACTCTGTTACAACGGAATAAAACAATAGCAGCTTCATCTAACGAAGTGCCGAAACAAAAACTAAAGTTACTTCAGTAATGGAAAAATCGCCAAAACAGTAAATAGAGTACTAATAAAAATATCGATTTAGGCACGTAAAGCTTCTAACGTTTGAACTTATTACGAAATTACTGGCAAATACTGTTAGTAAATTGGCAATGAAAACCCGAGCTGTATTATGATTACTTTTGCTTAATCAGAACAATTTTGCTCGCCAGAAAGATTGACATTTCAACAGATGAAAGCTTTCAACAAATTTTTACCAAAGTTGCAACTGAAAATAACCTTCAGAGTTAAATATTTAAAGCAACAATTTGTTAGCAAAAACAGAGATGCATTTTTGGATTTGACTAGATCATTGTAAGGAACGATTTTTGTCTCACGGTATCTATTTCTCGGCTGCCCGCATATAGTAAACCTTTTTTTCGGACAAGCTTATATAATGTGGTCATCTCCGTAATTAGGACATAATATTTCAGTCCCTTTAATTTCCCATCTGTTTTTATCTTATAAGAACTAGAACCTTATTTCGCTAGCGAAATGTTAAAACACTTGACAAAAAAATTAAATGCAAAAATACTTCCTTCAATGAGTTATTTCTTGAATAATATATTGCAAACAACACAGCTTGAATACGTCTTATAAGCCGTGTAGTGTTTGCTTTTTGTTGGCTTAAGGTTTTATTGACTGAGCAGGCATACGCCGTGTTATCTATTTACGCAGTGAGAGCTCGCACAAAGCTCAGCAACTGTGTTCTGTGATGTATGTTAAATGCACTGGGTTTACTTGCAAAAATACACTCTTTTCACATGGCGTTTTAACAAAGAAAACGAAATCAAAGACGAAAATAAAGAGTGATATTCACACGTTCAGATCAAGCTCTGTATAAGTCCCAAGTTTCATGGTCCTAGGGCTCATAATGTCAGAGAAGAAGAAGACACAAAAAATCGGAAAAAAGCGTAAAGAAAAAAAACACGAACCGCTGCTCGCACAAATTTATATAACTCTTGCAAGCCAAAGGCATGTAAATTGTTAACAAGGAACTAGGAAATTGCATGGTATAGACCCCAACCCCTTTAGTTTTGAATAACAGTGTCTATTGTGGAGTGTTTGGATCGGGATTCTTTTTTTTTTTTTGGGGGGGGGGGTTGTTACTAACTAGAAATTCTAAGTATTTAGAGTTAGTAAACAAATCATTACTGTATAATTGGGTAACCCGGACTCGCTTCTGAGGAAACTTGCAAAATAACACTCTGACTTTTATAGAATAAGATAATAACCTTTGCATGCCAGTTTTTACACTTATTTGGTCGTATTTAGTACACGTTGTGATATCTACACAGGTAACGGTTCAACCATGTAGCGATACTGCGCCACAAACCGAATGAAATCCCCCCCACGCCCTCCCCAATGTACCACCTTGTATTTCAGTGATAAACTATAAGGACTCTCTGAATGTGTTTGTCACCATTCGCTTGTGTACCTTATCAACATTTTTAAACATTTTCAAAAAATCCTTCGAGAAATAATATTTCAACGAAGGAGCAGACCTGAATTTTCATTCTACCAGTATAAGAATTCTAGTAAAAACATGTGTTTTTTTTTTCAACAGTTATTTTTCCTATTTGCGCATTACAAATGTGTTTCATTGAGATATTTAGTTAAAAAGACATGTTCACATCCAATCCCTTTCCTTCTTGACAGTAATTAGAGAGCTGGTTTCGCTATTTTTACCCGTTAAATTAGTGTTCCATTTCAGGCTGGTATCATGTTCATGGTTAAATAAGTTCATTAGTTATATTAGCTTTCAAGCAGAGCTGCACTCTGTGTATTTGATTAGTTTCATTACTTTAGTTTGCTCCATTACCGTAGCAACTAACCTGTTCAGAATTTCGATCCAGATATTACTAGAATAAGCAGGAAAACAAATTATAGATGCAACTGGTATTAATATAAAATTACAGAACACTACAGTTCCTATAGGTGTGTAGTGCAACTGCCTACACTCGTAGCAACAGGTAGTAGACGTCATTAGGTGTTCATCTAATACTACGTGTCAGTTTGTTAATATGCCCTCATACACTATGTTTGTCTACGATTATAATCAGCAAACAGGCAGGGCAGACACAACTATAAATCCCGATTTTGTCGAGAGTACGCAAAGGTTTTACTAATCCAACACACGACTGTATGTTCCCATATAATTACTTTGTCCAGTGCTTATGATTTTGACAAGCACATGGGCATGTTCACATGAAACTCCAATAAACACTGTTTTGTTGAATACTCTTACTGTGTACATTGTGCGATCATGCAAGATCATGTTTGACCTCGAAAGAAACATATATAGTTACGCAATGTATGACTTACCATCCAGCTAGAATACTTGAACAGGCAGGTGGAGGATTTAAACTACAAATAAACAAGTGCCGTTTCTGCAGTTTTAAACGTGTTTCAACCTCAAATATATACGATACCTGTTTGACAGGAAAACTTTACACCACAAACACAGAACCTATTCTGAAAATAGATACAGCATAGATACAGCATTCCATAATGTGATATCCTTAAAATTAGGTGATATCCTAAAATTTAATTTTATGTTTGCGATCTTAAACATCGAAACTTAGCAAATTTAAATCTAATTTAAAATTTTGATTTTATCAAAATTATTGATATTGATGTTTTATAAAACCATCAGTAATTTTAATGCACTCTTTTAAACATATTGTATGTGAAAATAATATTGTCCAATCGTATGACGGTGAATCAAGCTAACATCAAGGGAAGATAGCGTCATTACAGGACAAAATAATTATAAAGTGTATATAAACATTAGAGGAATAAATATTAAGTGCTTTGACATAACGATGGAACACATCGTCACCTGCTCCATTGAAACGGCTTTGCGTCTTTGGCTGTCTTATATATTCTGTGGCTGCTAAGACAGATTTAGAATCATGTAATATTGCTACAAAAAGTGAACAAATTTTGCAGCAGGTTAAGGATCGATTTAGAACATTGCCCGTAGCAATGTTTTTCACTTAAATACAAGTTCAACTTACCTACTGCATGAGGCAGCTGAATGGTGGTGGTGACATTCTATTTCGGAGATTCGCATTAATTTACGAAAGGACATTACATGACATGTTGCTTAAGAGGTTCACATTATATGTATAAAAAGAAGGTCAGAAATATAATTTACATATAAATACGTTGTAACAAGCAAGGTCAGTTTAATGCGATAGCGAAAAGTTAGGGATTTTCATTGACCTTGTTTCGTTGGAAAGATGCAGTTTGTGTAAACACAACTTGTTTATTATTATTGTTTATTATGAAAAATAATGAAAGTACTATTAATAAGTTTTCTATTGAGCACCTGCTGGCTGTGCTGTACGCCTACAAAGGGCAATAAGAATTGCAAATTTTCTTTCTATTCATTGCATTTTCTCTGTGGCAAGAGATATTTTCACTTTCTGGAAGAAAATCATTCAACAAAATAAAGTAAAACCTTATTATGTTAATAATATATTTTATTTAGAATGCATAAGAAAACAATACAAAAAAGTTACAAGCGTCTGTGACGAATGAGTGATAGTTTGTGTCAGCTTAAAGAAATAAAGTTTCATTAAGAAGCAAGAGACATATTTAAATCGGTAAAACACAAAAGAATGATGTACACCAAATAACTTTCAAATGAAGTAACTATAAATCTATTGTACCTAAAATTGACGAAATGCTCACAAGATTTCTTAAAATAGCACAAGTCAGGGTTGCAAGGTCTGACTGATAAAACCCAGTAAACATGTTACATACGTTTTAATTTAAAAAAAATTGTGGTTTCAAATACCTTGTGAATTTTGACAGATTTTCTTTCATTTGATCAAGACACAGCTCAGACACTTATTGAAACCTGGGACTTGCCAGCTGCCAAAATTTTTAGGGAAGTATTTCGTTATGGGGCGTTTTTCTCCGGGGTTCGTTTGGAATCTGGTTCATGCTTCTTTGCGAATAGATATAAAACATTTACCCGTTTTATACATTTTACTTCTTGCAAAATACCTCTTGCCAAAAATTACCTCTTATTTCAGAAGCCTTCTCAGGCGTAAAAGTCCACTTCCTACAAAAGGTCTTTAGTAACAATATTTGGCATCTGGTGTTTAATGAAAGTTATTTCTTGTTCGCTTTTGTGGTTACTTGAGCAATACAAACATTAACGTTTCATGGTTGCTTTTATCATAGACGCGACTATGTGCACCAGGACTTTCAAAACTTAACCACAATTTATATTAAGAAAGCTTTTGATGTTGCATGTTAACAAAATTAAGAAATAAATAGCAGTCATGAGCCCAAACAATCAAAGGATTTCCACACTAAAGGGTCATAGAATTAGAATATTGCTCAATATACACTTTTGAAAACTAGACTGTATTTACTTAAACAAAATACCATTGTAGAACTAAATATTGTCAATAGCATCCAGTGTTTTGCACTATACCTTATTCTTTCTTGTGACTGATTCTTGTTAATTTTAGCATGTGGTCTGAGCCAAAATCCCCTGCTGGTGCATGTCCTTTAATTGGATAGATGATGTCACCGCTTAAAAAAGAAGCTGGGTTGTGAATTTGTTGTGTTTTATGTTATTGAAGATTTTTTAGAGCAACATTTCTGTTTTTGGCTAGCTATTGAGCATATTTTTTGCCTTCGAGCGACTTTGCCCACAGCTAAAGTAAAAAGAACTGAGACTTTAAGAGGAGTTCGAAACTGATATATAGGCATCAAGCCTTAAACAGACGACTGGGTGACGTTGTTTATGATCAGTCTCTGAATTTATGTTCTAGTCAAAGATTGTTCGATTTTTCCTTCTCTTAAATGAGTTTAATAATGGTTAGTGGGCATTACCTCTATTTTAATCTGCAGACATATTTTAGTAAGAGTCATCAATGTGTGCCAGGAAATGTAAAACACTTTTCACATTTCCGATATCCCTAAAACGCCTTTTATATGTGTCATTATTTAGAACTATTGAACCAAAACGTTCGACATCAAACAATAAAGTTAAAGGTGTAAAGTAAAAAAATCTAAATGTAAAATATAAATTGCAAAAAGAATAACTATATAAGATATCGTTTTTATCAAAATAAAGAGAAAACATGAAAAGCGTTTATCTGTGTTCTTGTGGGTTGGATGGCAGCAAACAAAAGCAAACAATTAAACCCCTTCCATCTTCCTTCTAAGGTTCACAGCGAAACCATGATATGCATCTACATTAGAAGGAGAAGTGACGGATGAAACACGCATGGCGTGGCTACAAACGGAACTTTATTGTCAACAGCTTTTATTTGGGAAGTCTAGAATACCACCTAGAAATTGTTGGAGGTGGAAAAATGTTCTTCATCTGGGCACCGTTCAGTATGTTTTATGTTGATTCCATAAAAATGAAACGATAGACGTTGTTAGATTTATTTGTTCAATGCGCGTGCTGTTTTTATGCACTTAACAAGATAAACCATTAAACAAACTTCATGATCATCCCTGTAAGAGAGAGATCACCGTATATGGAGAAGGTTACAATGTTCAAAGTAAATTTAAGTTTGTAGGTTGTAAGCAAAACTTTTCTGATCCTGTTCGACCGAAACGATACAATTTGTAAAGCTTTTTACCGAAGGTAATTTTAGTAAAAAATCTAACTTATCGAAAAATTCCCGGACATCCATTATACCACGTATTTATGACTCTATTGTTAGTCTACAGATATATCTAACTGACAAAGAAACCTCCACCCGGCGTGAAACATTACACCTTTCAGAATGAAGCATTCTTTAGATTGCTACGTAAGTGCGGATAAACGTCAACCCAAAACAGGATACGATGAACCTTCATTGGGCACGCTTTGAAAGATCGCACTCCATGTGATGTCACATGACGTCTATCTCGGTGCTAGTTAAAGTAACAGTATGTCAGTTTTTAATTTCTTGAGTATAACATACAATAAAATCACATACTTGTGTTATGATAAAACAGCACAAGAAGGTGGGACACGCAAAATGCCGACACGAGTTGCTCTAGTTAAGTTTCAAGAACAACGTGGGTTCTTTGCTCTATACTATTTCTTTCATTTCTTTTACGAACAACATGTTAGGTACCAAATAGCTTATGTCTTCTTTGTCTTTTTAAAAGCATTAATACACATTCCAGTAAAGGGTTTATAAAATTTACAGAATAATTTACAGAACAAAGGAGAACAAATAAAAGAAAATGGAATCAAATAACCACATAAAGCGTTTCAATATACAGCATTCTAAGAAATTACCAATGGTAATTATGTTAAATCTGGCGCTGAAATTCGCGGGCGCAGCCCTTTTGTGTAAAAGATAGTGATGTGGTAATCAAAATTTTACCGCAAATTTAACCAAAGGTAATTTAATATTTTGGCTATTTGAAAACGAATGCAAAAACCTACCCATATTATGATATTTAAACACATCAAGAGTTGAGAACCTTAAACGCCGTTAAAATACAATTTCGTCTGACATCGTTTGACGCATAGATAAAACAGTGCAAGCAAACAAACAAACACACAGACAAACAAAGAAACAATTAAACAAAGATAAGCGCTTCCCAGTCTTGCTTGTGCCTTTTCAGTCTTTGTTCTTTCTTGGCTTTCACTAGTAGGACAGGTGTCAGCGGTACACTTTCATTTCCTCTAAGATAACGTAAATAATTTTTTCTTCATGGATTAATTTAACAGACACTAGAACAAAATTCCTCTTTGTAAAATGTGATGTCCAAAACGCCATCAACTGAAATAAGTTTTCCGCAATATTTGTACCTGGCAGTAGCTAATGAAGTTCGGGATGAAAGTGAAAAAAAGGCATATTGGTTGAATTCATTGAACAATAGACAGAATGATGGTTTGCTTCTGGATTAGCCATACCACGGGTAGTGACAGCCATAGCGATAATAGAAGCCCCAGCGGTAATAGCTTGTGTGGTAGCAGAAGATATAAAAGCGCCCATATACATATCGCCAGTAGCAGCGCCACCATCCCCAATGGCAACGGGAGGGCCAATGCCTTTTGACTCTCTTCTCCTTTTCTTCTTCTGCAAAAATTTATCAAAATTAAACAAAGAGTTGTAGCAGAAAATATATAAAAGGGCCTGCATTGTTTGAAAACAAAAACTTTAATGGGTGTTACCTTCTGTGTGCATTCTTCAAAGTAATTAGCTCATATACTCTATAGGAAAACCCCAATGTCAATACATGGTAGACCACCAATTGTACAGAATTCCAACTATGCAAATGTACATCCGTGTTAATCTTGAAAAAAAAAAACATAAAAAATGAACGCATCATACCTTCTTCTGCGAAATACATTTTTTCCAGCCAGTAAGAATTGCTCGGGCTGCAGAACAGGATCATCTCGTCCGGGACGTGGTCTGCGTCCGTTAACGGTTCTTCCACAGAATAATTCAGTGTCTTGGGTTCACGCACATCTTCTTTCTGTGTCACATATAAAACGCGATTAAGGTTAACGCTTAACCATTCTTTGACGGAGAATTTTAAGTTGGATTATACGGCTGAGATGTTGCAGATAGGTTTTAAATGTCCTACTTTTTGTAGGAAATGTAATAGAATAAAATATCTAAGACTTGTAGGAATGCCATTTAATTGAAGGTTTAATTCATAAATATAAAAAAGTAATAAAAATTAAGTAAAATATCCAAGTAACAGACCTGTATTTTCACCTTTTGAATTTCAGTCACAACTGGAAACGAACTTTAGTTATCTTGGTAGTCAATATAAATACAAAACCTGATACTAACAGTCCAACTTTGCTTTTTTGGAACACTTGACATTATAAGACTTACAACTTACACTACGAAGTCTGTCGAGGTTCTCTTGGAATCCCGGTACATCGTCATCCATCTTTGCAAAGAGACAATCTTGAGTTTCACTCTCGTATATCACTGTTAGCTTCTGCAACAGCATAAAAAGAACAGTAGTAGGTATTAGAGACCTTTTGCAAGAAGTAAAAACCTTCCATTTTACTTCTTGTGCGTGCCCTGTGCAAAATAAACCGTCTCTTGAAAAGTTTTAACTTGGAAAACACGATTCAGAAGTAAACACTGCTTCTCAAATAAAATATTTTTTCAACTGATTATTTAGCATATTGGAGTAGTTAATCATATTCCTAAATACCTTGTATACATGCTGATTTCTTTATTCACATTTGAATCAGAACATTTAGCTGTAAAGTACGATATAAAATCCCTCATGAATTTATACATATAGATTATTCTTCGTTTCGACTGATCAAAACCACAGCTTCGATTCATACATAGGGTTTGGGTAACTGATTCAAATTATCTCACATTTGAAACACAAACATAATATAATCTTTTCCACACTTCTTTTTTAAAAGATGGGGAACATTTACTCGTTTTTATCGAAAATAAATTTGGCTCCTTGCAAGAGACTGTTTGCCAAAAGATTTTACTTCGCATTTCTGAGGTCTTCTCAGACGTAAAATTTGAGAAGTTAACCTATTTCAAAAGGTCTCTATTGACTAATTAACACTGGGCAAGCAGTGTTATTGAGCAATAGCAAAGACGCGACCTGAGTCACGTAAAAAATATCAATCGTTTGAGGTGCATGGAAACACTTGGGAAAATAACAGGCATCAACAAATGTCCCATGCCTTATTTTTTCACAGTTGAGAGGTGGGATGAAAATATACACAAAAACAAATCTCTCGCCATTAAATTAAAAAGAAAACGCACAGGTTCACGATGAGGCAAACTCCATGTTTTAGCAATACGTGGGGGCCTGCGATCTTTTCTTAGTTTTCTCGAAAAAAATTAGACAAGGCCGGTACCGAGTTGTTTTTAGCAATCTGGTGGCCAAAAATTCTCATTTCTTTCTTTTTTGCATAACATGGTTTAACCTTTTTACGAAACTTCAAAATCGTGTCAGAGAAAGTTGCTACTTCGAAGCGGTTTAATTTGCGATGTGGTTTAATTTGCGGTTTTAGTGAGCTGGTCGGAGGATGAGAAACGAAGTTATTTTTTCCTGGTCTTATTTATTTCTCTTTAAAGCTATTACGCGGCAAAAATCTCTTGCTGATTTCCTCATAAACTGCTTACAGTTTGTACTGCTATTGATAACAGAAAAAATGGTTTATTAAACCAAAACATTTATCCATGAATTCAGAGCAGAATCTTGTGTATGATTTTTTAGATGTGTTATTGGTGTAGGACTACTTACTCTCCCGTAGTCATCGGCGACCATGTGTGTGATGTGGTTGGTGTGCGGCGCTCTGGCGATATAAAACACCGTCTCCTTGTCTCCATCTACCACCACCTTTTCGTGCACCTCCGTGTAATTTTGAATTACTTTGACGTCATATCTAGACTGAAAATTAAACACTAAGAAATTTAAGTTTTCATCTCGTTCTGACATTCTTTGGCATATTTCGGTTCCAATGAGCAGAGTATTTATTACCACTTATAGATAGATAGATAGATGGATATAAATTTCATATTTTCCTGCTCTCGACGTGTGATAATCATATGTGTGTCCGTGTGTGTGTGTGTGTGTGTGTGTGTGTGTATGTGTGTGTGTAAGTATGTGTGTGTATTTGTGTGCAAATGTGTGTCGGTGTGTGAGAGAGAGAGAGATATCTCACTTTATCTCCGTTCGGTTGCTGCTCCGGTGTGGCCTTCTCGCAGGTGTCCCCCAGCGTTTCTACATACCAGCTGCCGCAAGCCACCAGCGTAACCAAAGCTACCGTCAGGACAACCACGGCACTGACCAACCCCACGAACACGCGTCTGTCTCTCTCTGAGGTCTGTTCAGACAAGTCATTGCTTCTACTACTGCTGCTGCTATTATTATTATTATTGTTATTATTATTATTATTATTATTACTATTATTAGTTTATTTTATTTCCTCATTTGCTGCTGATGTTGGATCCTGAAACTAGATAACCCATACTGATTCTTTTTAGATAAAATCACATTTTTAAATTAGCGCTCCAACTGGTGAACAAAAATAAGGAAGAAAATCTAAGAACTTACCTTTGCCTCAAGCACAATGTCCTTTATGTTTTCATCAACACCCATGTTCACTTCGTCGCTCTGGGGTTAACTGATTGTCTGGTGTTGGCTTTCTCTTTCCTATATATGAGGCAGCGTCGCATATCTTAAGGAATAAATGGCCCGTGCAATGACTAGGTAAAACCTAGATTTTTGGTTTCGAGGTAAGTTTAACTGTAGGTTAAAAATAGAGGTTTAAAATTATACATTCTATATTTATAACTTTGTTTTTTAGTAAACTGGGTCAGAATTCACAGGTAAGCAACAGATAAAAAAAACACAAGCTTGAGTGCGAGAGTTTGCATTTCAGGTCACACAATAAATTAACCTAATTTAGCAAAATATAGCTGATTGTGAAGCTAATGGTAAGAAACTTCCCAGCAAGTATACCATCGGTCACACGGCACCGGAATGACGTCGGTTGGTCGTAAAAAGAAAAAAAGGAGTTTGTCGCTCATATGTATCGAAATTCCAACGCCAGTTCGAAATTCCAACTAAAACTGATGTATCTCGGAGTCGACAAACGACTTTACTCCAATGTCTGGAATCACACGTATTTTATAGTTTTACCATCTTCTAAATTTTGAAGTTTAACATTCCAAGCAACAAATCATCCAGAATTAATAAAAGTAACACAGTTAATACGGGTAACCATAACCACATGTTTTGTAAATTCAAGTTTGCACTCATCCCCAAAACAATGGAACGGAGATGAGTGACTCGATTTTATCCCACACCCATAAGCACAACACCGGAAATCAGACTATACTATGTCAGT
This sequence comes from Protula sp. h YS-2021, assembly GCA_949752745.1. Lineage (NCBI taxonomy): Eukaryota > Metazoa > Annelida > Polychaeta > Sabellida > Serpulidae > Protula > Protula sp. h YS-2021. The sequence goes on from OX457026.1 coordinate 88,779,692, forward strand.
TCCATTGAGGGTCCCATTTCCAGAGTTTTGTTGTATCATAATTTTGTACATGTTATCGACATGTGTCGAATTTTTATGAACACTTAAAAATTTAAGTAAGTTTGAAATTTTGAAAATGTTTCTCTTCTTAATTGTAACTGAATCGTTTTGTCACTTGAAAGATAAGGCATCGGTCACATAAGACATCGGTCAGATAAAGCATCGGTCAGATAGAGCATCGGTCAGACAAAGCATCGGTCAGATAAGGCATCACTCAGATAAGGCAGCACTCATATAAGGCAGCACTCATATAAAGCAACAGCCAGGTAAAGCATTAGTCAGATAAGGCATCGGTCAGATAAAGCACCAGTCAGATAAGGCATCGGTCAGATAAGGCATCGGTCGGATAAGACATCGGTCAAGTTGTGGCCCTGCCACTTAGTACAAGTTTTAACTTGCAAGTTCAGAGAAGAACAATTCAATCTTAAGGATTTAATGCGTCTTTAATTTTGCATGACAGTGGAGAAATTTCGTCGCATTTTAGTTTTGAGGGCAAAAGATAACTCGTTGCAGCCTGACGTCATCCGCGTCAGTAACCGACGCCGAAGTGATGTCGGAGTGGCGTCGTCATGACGTCGGGTCGGGACTCGTCGTCGCCTTTCTTACGCAAACGACAAAAAGTCAACATATTTCTGACAGCTTGTGTGGTGGCGTGCCGTACGTACAACAGGTATCACTACACTATTCTGTTATATTTTTTTTCAAAAGTAGGCAATAATGGACGGGCGCGCTGAACATTAGTAATGTCAGCAATTTAAAAAAGTGACCATTTCTAGCCACTCACATTGTTTCTACATTAGTAGTTGGAAAACGAGAGTTCGAAAACAGTCAATCATCAATCACGTGATTCAACATGTACAACATGTTCAAGATGTTCAACATGTTGTTAAACATGTTGAACATGATGAACATGTTGGAGAACATGTTGAACATGTTGAACATGTTGAATATGTTGAACATGTTGTTGAACATGTTTAACATCTTGAACATGTTGTTGAACATGCTTAACATGTTGTAAAACATGCTGAACATGTTGTTGAACATGTTGAACATCTTGAGCATGTTGTACATGTTGAACATGTTGAACATGTTTAACATCTTGAACATGTTGTTGAATATGTTGAACATGTTGTTGAACATGTTAAACATGTTGTTGAACATGTTGTTGAACATGTTGAACAACATGTTGAACAACATGTTGAACATGTTGAACAACTTTTTAAACAATTTGTTAAACAATTTGTTGAACAATTGCTAAACAACTTGCTAAACAATACCTTGACGTATTATGTTCCAAAAAATAATTTGAACACATATTTGGAATGGGGCTTGCCATTCGAACACATGTTTGAATGGTGTGCTCTTCTCACCTGTGCAAATAGCCTGTGACCACTGTACATTATGCTTATAGCCACATGTGCAAATAGCCTACTTTATGTCAAAACTAGGAATAAAACTGGATCAAACGGTAAAATCTTCATTCAAATCGGTTGAACATGCTGAAAGTTATCTATTTTTTTCAAAAATTACTAAAATATACATTATGCTTACAGTCACATGTGCAAATGGGTGGGACTTCATTGTCTTCGTTGATTTCATTGGCTTTTAATTGGTCACGTGATTCATGACGCCACGATGATTGACAGGTGATAGACAGAAAGTGGGCGGGGCTTAATTAATCACGTGATTGACAGCTTTAATTGATGGGCGGGGCTTAATTGGTCACGTGACTGAGGATTGACTGTTTTCGAACTCTCGTTTTCCAACTACTTACATTGTCCGCTCTGAGTGCCAGCTTCCATTTAACATTTCGGGGTTATTTTTAAAACAAAATAAGCTCTCCGCGTTTAAGAATCTTTCAAGGTACGTGGCATTTGACCTTGTTTATGTGCACAATGACATAGATCAAGCCTTCAATGAACTGGTCCTATTTTTGTAGCAATGGTTATTTCTGTGTTTGACCGATGATAGACGAGATGAAATGAGGTATCAGATATTGGGGAGGGGTGTGGCTAGTAAGATCGAGGTCATTAGGTGGTGATGCCACTTCTTATTTACTAAAGTGGAGCAGTTATTCAAAAAACGAATGCTGTCACAAACGTAAATTTTATTCACTGAATTCGCCTATCTTCACTTTTATATGGGTTTCTCATGTTACTCTGAAGAATCAAGCAATCGACAAACAAAATTGTCTCATAGTGGTACGAATAGTGTCAGCCCAGATGCCAGCCAATCAGAATCGTTGATATCCTAGTACCAAGCCTCGTTCTCGTTTAGCGTGCCAATCACACGCGTTTTTTAGGCAAGTACAAATTTTGTCAAATGTCAATTATACAGAAGGTGAATTCATCCAGCTGACACTGTTTTAGTTCTAATTTATTGTTTTACGTAATTTTCCACTAATTTCTTTTATGCTAAAAATTTTGATTTTGGTCAAGATATAGGTGTATCTTCCGACTATAAACCGACAATATGACTTCCAATCTGATGTATCTGCCATGAATATGCCATGAATATGCCATGTTTATTACCCAGATATTTGAACTTTGAAGAACCAGTTTTGCTAAAGTGGCTATCCAGCGCTGTTATAACCTACTTATAAAGAGTTACATTGCGCTTACGTGTTTCAACAATAAAACAAGCAGGACGTTAAAATCAACGAATGTACTGCGAAATGTAGGTCACAGTACATTATTACTTAACAAACTGAGCGCAAAAAAGAATGCACTGTCATCTAATTTGTTGTTGCTAGTAGTAACTGGCAGGCAGCAAAAACTGGCCTTGTTTCTCGTCACACGACCGGGTTATTAAAATCAGAAATATGAGGTTAAAATTTAAAAACCGATTAGATCTCGTCTATAAAATTTCTAGCAAAAAAAATCGAATCTAGAATTCAGGTTAAAAAATTGGAAATGCAAAAAGTTAACCGGCTGGAGGAGTAGGTTGGGGAGGGGACTCACGTACCAGCTTGTTCTCATACGTGTACAAGGCTTTCTATAATGGCAACTAAATGCCGAGTGTCAATTTGGAAACAACACCCCTTTTTTAAGCAGCCAGGTCTGTAAGCATGCCCCCTTTTTATGGAAAACGCGGAGTACACAAAAAAATCACCCCATCCCTTTTTAACGAAATTAGCACTCCGCGCGGACTACGTCTGGCCTCAAAATTACCCCCCCCCTCTCTCTATGTGTTTTGGACACATCGTAACACATGATACCTCACAGAACTAGTTGTGAAAGTAGCAATTGAGAGTACATCATTATTTCGTTCAAACATCAAACAAGTTTTTCGGATCAAACAAGTTTTTCTGTATATCGTTATATAAAACATAAAACTGACTCAGAGAATAAAATACAGTAAAACCCCGGACATGGACACCCCTCTATTATGGACGCCCCTGAATTATGGACAGCATTTTTCAGTCTGTTTTAAAACGCCATAGCGTTCTGTTATATCTAGACCCCTCTATTCAGAATTAGGGACACTCTTTTTATCCCGTAAGTACGTTTACACATTTAAAACAACCCCTCTATTGTAGACAGTCAAATTGCTGTCCATATTTTGTACATTATGTAAACAACCCCTATCAGCTTGTTACTCGGTAGTGTTTGTTTTTTCGCTATTGTTATCTGTGGGTATTGAGTACATTATATTGAACAGAGTGCATGTAAAGACAATAGGGCTTATTACAAAAGATGTGTGCTTAAGAGAGAAGCTTTATACTACTAAACCCTACTGACATGTGCTCCGTCTTTTAAAATGCGTATGAAGGAACTAGTAATTCATTGTCTTTATACTCAGTTAAGATGTTATATAAGGTGTTAAGTCTGAATATCGGCGGTGTGAAAAGAAAACGGAACGAACTTTCGGTATCTGATAAAGTTAAAATAGTCAAAGCTAGTGATGGAAAAAGTCTAAGAAAAATAGCCAAAGATTTTAGTTGTAGTTGTCAGATAGAACAGGACCTCGAAATTAGGGACACCCCGCCATTAGGGACAAAATTATTCAGTCACTTTTTGTCCCTAATAGCGGGGTTTCACTGTACACTGTACTTTGACAAGACTTGCAACAATAACGCCCTAATTCAAACCATATATAAAACTGGAGTCTTCCATATAAAGTTACACAATAGTAACAGCAAAATATATTAACTGGAAATTTTTTTCAAAAAATATTGTTTGGTGGCCATTTGTCCGGGTTTTTTTCATTTATGTGGAGGCCGAATGTCCAGTGGCCTGTAGTATGGTGGCGACTTTGTATGGACACCTGTATAATATATTGTTGTCAACCCATTTCTAATCTTAGATTGATAATTTAATTATCCAAGATTAAAACAACGCATGGAATTTTCTGACCTAAGATTCCCACTTAATTCTGAATTGAATGCTCAGGTCTAAACTTGGCAATGTTGGGCAAAAATAAGATTGTGACATCTGCGATCTAAGCCACACAACGTAATGCAAGGGTGACAGGAACGTTACACAATGAAACATTTTTTTTTCCTCTTTCATAAACGCGGCGTCTGCAAGAAGAGAGATCTTATACTCTGAATTAGCGAGTTTTAGGCCTGTGATGTTCTCTTCATTTCTAACTGATTGGGCCAGAGGCTCAACACATAAAATAAACAACGTTATCGACAATGGACACCCTTGTCTAACACCACGTTGTACTTTGAACCAGCCACACGAAAAACCATTGTTTATAACAGTGCTTGAGATATTATAACATGTAGCTACCCATGTAGCTACCCATCTCCGAAACGAAACACCAAAATTAATATTCCAATACTTTATGCATGAATTTATCGAATGCTTTTTCGAAATCCAAAAGCAAAAGTAGACCTGTCTGTTGTTTCTTGTTTACTTTATTAATGACGTCTTGGATTAGCCGAATATTTTCTCCTATGTAGCGTCCCTTAACAAACCAACTTTGAGTCTCGTGGATCAGTTTTGACAAAATATTTTCTGTTCTTATTGCTAAGGTTTTAGTGAGAGTTTTGTAGTCAACATATTTGTGAGGGATACTGGCCTCCAGTTTTTAATAAGCTTTTTAACAAGCCCCCTAATTTCAGCCAAAAGGTTTTATGAAAATCCGGACTCAAGCCATCACAACCAGGGCTTTTACCATTCGACATGCGATCCAAAGCCTTTTTACATTCGGCTACAGACGCAGGGACTTCACAAAGTATTCAATCTTCTTCTGAAGGCTTTTTTATACTAACTAAAGAGAACTAAAAACTTTGTCGAGATCCGTGTTTAAATCAGGGTGTGTTGTTTGATATAGAGTACAATAAAAGCGCTCTAGCTCACGGAGGATAAGAATAGGATCTGATATGATGCCATTATGAACTTTTAATCGATCTACTGTTTTCTTATCGTAAACTTCTTTTTCCTTGTTGTAAAAGTATTTGTTACTTTTTTTTCATTTTTTCTATATATTCAACTCTTGATTGGACACGGGCTCCTTGTTCTTTGTAGGTGTTAATATCCGAATGTATGCTTTTACAATTTAAGTATTCAGCTTCTTCGTCTGGACTTAATTCTGTTTGGCAAAGTTTCGAATAAAGCTTGTCACATTTCAATAGCAAATCTTGTTCTAACAGACGCTTTTCCTTAGCAATTCTCTTCTAGATTTCCATTGATATCGTTAAAATCTCGAATTTAATCTGGTCCCAGAATACTCGCTTATCGTTTGATTTTAAAAATTCTTTTCTATTTTTCTCAATGAGGCTTATAATAGCTTGTCTATAGTCTTGATTTAATAAAAGACTATTATTAAGCTTCCAAAATCCTGGATCTCTACCGTACTTAACCTTTTCATCTTATTCTAGATAGATTAGTTTATGTTCCCTGTTTATGCTCTCGAGAATTTTTGACTGTTTATGGTTTGCCACCAATTTTTTACTAATTAAAAAGAAATCGAGCCTGCGCATGACTCTTGGTGTATTTCTGGACCATGTATACATCAGCAGATCCGGATGCTTCTCCCTCCAAATGTTGACTAAATAGTGGGTTTTCATCGATTCCTTTAAAGTGCGAGCCGATGTTTGGCTAACTATTGCCCCAAACTTTTTATCTTACATTATGTTACATTAAAATCCCCTGCCATGATTTCATTCCCCAATGATAACCGCGTCATCAGATTTGCTGAAAGTTGTTCAAAAAATGTAACCCTCTCACAATCCAATTTGGGAGCATAGATATTAACACAACATTTTAATAGACTACATTGATGTTCCCTAGCGTCATTTCAAAGCTACTCTTTGAGGCAGCTGTTCGATGACGTAGAACGAGTAAAGTTGAACAATTGTTAAAAGAATTTAACTGTATCAGTATTATCAGTATTTCTGGAGGCAATGCTTATATTATAATTTTATAATATACACGGTTTTAGCTAAACTGAATTTTAAATGATAATGTGTTCTAGGCAGTCATTGACATGTATTGACACAATTTAACCCGCTAAGGGTAGGTCTGTTCGTTAAACAAACCATGTAAATAACTAACTGACTTATATTAATACAATTAAACTCAAGTAGAATTAAAATGCGTACCAGCCTCGTTATTTGGAACACTTTCTAACACTTTCACACCTCTTCCACAGGTGTGTTGGGATTGATTGTAACTGGACAAAATCATGTTTGTTGTGTGTTGATAATAGCTGTCGAATAAATAATATTCCAAAAGCAAACTTCCCAGGGCAAATATTTCAAAAAAGTATATTCCTACAGTTTGGTTGTAAGATAATCGAAGGCATTTTATAGCATTAGGTAACGTATGAAGTATCCTACAGTTCATTTGTGTTTGAAATACAGGTTAGACAATTCTATTGAACATGCGACACATGTTGAAGACAGCTTTCGTGTCTATGTCATAATATCGGGGCGAAAAAAGTTAAAAAGTAATTAGAATTAATACAATTCTCCGGATCCAATAGATGCGTTTAAGGAGAGGAGTCTTCCTAGGGTGACGTTCATTGAAAAAAAAAAAAAAAAAAAAAAAAAAAAAACCAAATAAAACAAAAAACAACGTTCTACGTTGCGGTAAATCAAAGTTATTACCAGACCATTTTCTAATGGAGGGGGGGGGGGGGGGTGCTGCGGTCGGAACAAAAATGTTGATTTATCTGATATGTCGATTTATGCGATCGACACATAATAAATTTACAGCAATATTAACATCGCCATTTCATTACTCAATTACAAATAACTAATAGTGTTCTGCAGTACATATTCATCAACACATACAATACTCTATTATCACATATATGCGAGTGACTAGCACAGTTATACCAATACAGTCACGTGTACCAAGTACACAACTTATCTTCGGGCTTCCTCGGAAACACTCGGCACTTGTGTGGCGTTTCGCATATTCTCATGCAATACGCTCGGTCGACGGAATTCTGTTTCGATGCATGAGCTAAACCGTTCAGACGTTTGGATAGCATGGTCGATCGCATGTAGGATTTGATTAGACGTAATCGGCTGACTGACCGTTCGCATTCACAGCTAGTAATTGGAAACGTTGCAGCAATCTTTAAAATGATGCTATATTATGATAGAGCATTGAATCACATTTTTGAGTAGTACTTTGAAAAAACTTCGGGGACCTTTTGGCGTTGATTCCACTTATGGCGCCACATGTGGATTTCGTCATTAACGTAGGCGCGTTTAGCAGATTCTTAAAATAACCACGGTCCATATCTTCAGGATTCTTCTCTTTCATAACTGCTGGAACAAACGCTATAGCCATGGCGGCTCTCTGATGCAAAGCACCAAATCTGGAGCTCATTTGACTTAACAAATGATCCAAAAAATGCACTGTCACCGTTCTGCGGTAATCAGCTTCGAAATTGTCAGGTTTCGTCGGCACTTTGTAGTTCGCGGTTTCTTCGGCTCGATGTCGACTGAACTGGCGATTTCAACGGCCTCTTTGTACCACCTTTTACCACCTTTCGTGAAAAGTTTCAAGGTTATCGCGAACATCTTGGAGACTAGTTTGCGTAGCCGTGACGTAACTCAGGGCTTTGACAACCACCTTGTAACTGAACGCTAAGTGCACGCATGTAGTTCAGACAGCGAGCAGTCGTAATTAATGTGTCGTAAAACGCAAAATTGGTAATTGCCTTCAACAGTGAATTGATTTCTGCTATGGACTCTGATCTGGCGTGCGACCAGCTGATCAGCAGTACCTATCACATTCTGAAGTTTCTGGTTTTCAGCTGCAGTAACAATAGTTCTATTCAACTGGTGAGGACCGCACCAAAACGCCAGCGCTTTTGGACAGTCTTTCTCTGTTCGCTGATCTGCACCATTGTTCTTTCCAGACCTGTTCTCAGCTCAGTCGCAGCATTGATCTCTCATGTTATTTCAGTCTATACCTGAGTTTGACAAAATATCCATAATTTCTGTCGCCAACGTTCACCAATTGTGTCAGAACCATGAAGTTTAGAATCATTTACCTTTATGACAACAATTTTCTATTCGTAATCTATAAAAAAGTAAATAAGTAAAATTGCATGTTAAGGCTGGATTTTTTTAGCATGTTTGGATGCGAGAAGTACTTTGCTTCAAGTGTGCATTGATGTTTATATTAAAAGATGATTTAGTCCAGTGTGACATTTTTACATAAATGCAACTTTGATACCTGTTATATGGTTGGACCATAATCAACGATATCAGATATTAAAGTATCGAATTAAACAACATACACATTTGACATTGTCAGAGCTACGGCATGCGTCGGATTTGTGAGTCTGTATGAGTCTGTATGCACTGCATATTGCTAAAAATAAAGCGTAGCTGGTGTCAAGTTTCCGGACTGTATTTTGGAAGTTGCTACGAAACTAGAAGTCTAGCAGAGGTTACTTTTATTTCAATGCCTAATTGATGGAGCAATTTTTTTAAAATGAAATCAGAGTTTCAGTAAAAAAAGTATTATAAAACCTATGGAGTGAGTAAAAGAGCACCCTGCTATGTCTGAACTATATGCATTATATCCAGCAAATTTGTATCAATTAAAATCTCCCGATAAAGTATACTCTTGATTTTACTTATTGCTATGTTATTTTATTTATTAAATCAATGGCATTTAGAGATATCTCAACTTAAGTTAAAGGCATATCTTATTTATTTACAGACAACGTGTATATCGATATGTCTCACTAATTTGAGATATTTGAAATTAGATGTAGATATCCTTAATAAAATAATAATGTCCCCAATTAAGTGCTGGTCATGTTGTCTTTTAACATAAAAATATATTTCTGATTACTTAAAGATATCTCCAAATACTGAAAAATTATTAAAATAGTATTTTATAGATATTGACGAAAAAGAAGCTGCTCGCGACAGCAAAAAAAAAAAAAAATGTTCAAAACCTGTAGTGGTTGCACACACTGACTTTGAAATGAGACTGAGTAACATGCTCGTCAATTCAACGCCTTGCACCTACCTTATACTCCATATAATGTATTACTGTTCTCGACTTGGTCATGACGTTTTAGATTTGATCATCAATCCAGTATTGAAGCATGTCATTAAATACAAACAAAAATGTGAATATTGTGATATGCTTGAGCAAATAAAAGGATAAAAAATGTTTATCAGAAAATATAATTTCTTTTTTTTTAATTTATTATGTTTTCGGCTTGCAAAAATTCGGTCATGTCACTTTCATTTGAATGTTTTGGTCGTAAAAAGTATTCAAATAATAAACTTGCAATCTCCGTCAGGATACAAATTCTAAAAACTTCATAAAAACGTAGTATCGTCGACTTTTGGAATGTGTAGTGGATGTGATTAAGCACTCTTTAAATACAACATGCCACTGTACAAATATTATGGAATGCCACTTTCACATTTATAAGGAATTGTTGATACCAAGAATTAATTTTTGATCTCAAAAATTGATTTTTTGATATCAAGAATTAATTTTTAATCTAAATAAATCCATATTTTGATTCAAGAATTAATTTTTGCTCTCTTTAATTGTATTTTTGATATCTCTAAATGTATTCGTGATCTCAAAAAATAATTTTTGATATCAATAAATATTTAGAGATATAAAAAAATATTTATTGATATCAAAAATGATTTAATGATATCTGAAATTGATTTTTTTGGATAAAAAATTCAATTCTTCACAGAAAAAAAGAAATATTTGAGAACAAAATATCAATTTTGAGCTCAATGATTCATTTTCTTTTTATTTAAATCAAGAATTTATTTCAGATATCATTATTTCAGAAGGAGACATTTTTAATTTGTATTTAGAAGTTTGCAAATGATGTTTTGATCTCAGAAATTGATTTTTGATATCAAAATATCAGTCTTTTTTAATAAAAAATTCAGAATTACATGTGTAAATTAAAAATAACTGGTCCCTGTGTACAGAATCTTTCTTTAAATTTGTTGCTGTACAAAACAGAAGCAATTCTTCAGATCAAAAATTGTGTTGTTATTGATCTCAATAATTCGAGTTTTCATCTCCAAAATTTAACTGCTGATTCGTTAAACATTATGTAAATGTGTGTCTCCCTTAAGATTTTTTAAGTTTGTTGATTTGATTTTTTGATCTCAGAAATAAATTTTTGCCATCTAAAATTCAATTATTGACAGCAAAATATAAATTATTTAGATCTACATTGATTGATTGATTGATTGATTTACAGAATTTATCTACATAGCTAAGTTTATGCTTGAAGGGCCTTGGGAGCTCATCAGAAGCAGCAAATGACGCGTTAACTTATCAGGGCATGGGGAACTGTCATAATGATCGAATACTTAATTTGTAAAAAGAAATATTTCAATTATTTTGTTTTTGTTGCACAGAGTTTGGCCTCGGACGATAATTAATTTACTTATCTTAATTAAGTTTCTTTATAACATATTAAAATTTGACACCTTCCCTATATCTGGAACAGCAAACATGACCATGTGTCTATATATATATATTAACCCTTCATTGACCTATGAACAAAAATAGTAAGAAATATAGGGCATGACCATTTATTTTCGAGATACTTTTGTATAAACACTGGTACCCTCGAAAAGTGCCCCATCGACGTTGTTTTTATTAAAAAGTTACAGTCTACTATTTTTCTCGTGCATAATTTCCACCTCTCTACTTTATAAATGTAAAGATAAATAAAAATAAAATACCCAAGAAATACAACAATATTTTAAAATTATTTTAATAGAGCTAACCCTGCCTTATTTTGAAGAAAATCGCACTTTACTGACACTAAAATTTATTCCTTTTTCTCCAATAATGTGTAAAATAAATATTTTTCTCCATTATTGTAAGCTACAAGTACTGTGCCTTTCCATGGTGTACATTTTAATTTCAAATTGCATAAAAACGTCAGATAATGTTGGAAAAAACGGAAAAATTGGCCTTTTTTTAGATTGTTTAGCGTTATTTTTTATATTTTTATGATTTCATAATAATCCAAATTGTCCAAAGTTTAGGGTTTACGGAGATCTTGTAGCGTAATATGAACTAATATCGGGATAGGTCGCGTGGGTGTGCTACATCTATTTGGGAATTTTAAAAGAATATTCTTCATCTTGCAATAAAAACAATTTCAGCAATTTTCTATTTATGTGCAATAAATGAAAACTTTTTTATTACGGTATTTTATAACCTCGGTGCAGTGTAAGTCTTTATTTATGTAAAATGACTCTTTGCAATTATAACTGACTGAAGACGTGGAAACTCTGAGCATAGAAAATATTTTAAGAAATACATGTCGTTCATGGAGCGAAAGTATAATTAAGATTCAGGCACTTTTCAGAGTTATTTATTGAAAATTCTATTTCAATCTATATTTTTTATTTTAAACATTTTTTTTTGCAAGGCATGGACTATTTTCAAATCGAAATATGTTCTAAAATCTTATTTATACCTGGGATTGGCTTATAAAGCAGCTTTTCCAAACATGGCAGCCAGTTTTTTTATTATTTTCTAGACATACTTCAAGTTAAGAAATAAATAATGTTTTTTAACCTCAGAGTAACAAAAAACGTAAATTTTACTAATGTTGAATTCTTTATCCAATATGAATACTCATTTAAACCGAATTTGCGGCTCAAGATACTTGATGTGGCCAAAAGAAGTGTCATATTCGCGATTTTGATATGCTGATGACACCGCTGTACAGAACATTCTTGCAAATTACTTCCCTAAATCTACATTTTAATTTACAAATCTGTAAAAATTAACTGTGAGTGATAAGAAAAAATAATTGAACATAATAGCGCGCAAAAAAAAATGTCATCCGAAAATGGTCTCTCGAAGACTGTGATGTCAACACATCACCTGATCTGACTAAAGGCAAAAATTGTAAAGTTAATATTTTGTGAAATTTTTGTTTTAGACAAAATATTTAGAGCAGGATTACATATTGAACTAACATGCAAACACACAGGAAAATATTTACAGTGTGTAAAGGCAACAGGTATTAGATTAGGCTTGAGGAGTAGGGGGAGGGGGGAAGGAGTATGAATATCCTAATATGGCTTCTGAAATGTAATTATGTATAATGATACATCATACTGATGCAGTTTTAGGTAATTTGAGCGACAATTATCCAGAAACTATAACTTTTGGTCAGATCTCTTGTACATCATATCAGAATTCGGACGACAATTAATTTACTTAAATGGTTCTCTATAACATATCAAAATCTGACACCTTCCCTACATCTGGAACAGCAAAGATGACCATGTGTCTATATATATATTGACCCTTCACACGAACAAAAATAGTAAGAAATATAGGGTATGACCATTTACTTTCGAGATAATTTTGTATAAAGACTGGTACCCTCTAAAAGTGCCCCATCAACGCGTTTCATTAAAAATTTGACAATTGTCATTTCTGAATTTTTCCAGGCCAATGAAGTTACAGTCTTCTTTTTATCTCGCGCATAAATTCCACCTCTCTACTTTATAAATGTACCGTTAGTTTATTTCTATACACAAAAATAATCGAAAATAAGCACCATTTGCTGCGCAACTACCATTTTCCAATCTTTCGTTTGTTTATCAATTACTCGGAGGTAAACACTCGCGGTCCGATTCCTCCTGGAAAGATTCGCATAGAGAAACCAATGATTCGAGCATTGGTTCAACAAGTAATTATTGTAACCGCTGAATGGAATTTTAAATATAAATCTTTTTTTCTATTTATAATTTTCAGATACTTTATCAAATGATGTCAAGCACAACATAATAATTAATGCACATACTAAACTAGTCATCCGGGTATACAAATCAATTGAGTTTTTAGGATTTATTAATTTAAAAAAACTTGGGTCTATAATTATAAAAATCTCCGTTTTGTTTGAAAGGGGTTAAAACTGTAGGATCAGCACCGAAGATACGACATCACACACCAGAAAAACCTCGTTTTATAATCACATTGACGGATTTTCTTTTAATTAAACAAGTCCTTTGTGTACTCAAGGAGGCATAATCCCCACCCCAATCAAAGCAGTAAATGAACCTGTGATCATTAAACATTATACCCTCAGTTGATGTTTGTTTACTGAGTACATGCCATATGCGTAGGCTGGTCCGATTTTCAGTGGTTCTGCCTGCGTTTGGGGCTCATAAAAATGGTCCTATGGTTCGATTTACGGAATGGTCCTGTTTGTGGGGTTCCTTAACAACAGAAACCAATGTGTTTCATTCGGTTCTGGCGAAAAGTGGTCCTATTTCCGGGGTGGTCCTATTTGAGGAGTGGTCCGATCCCGGATTCTGGTGAGGTATATAGCAAAATTAAATTACGCTGTCTATTTGTTGCGCAGTTTAATTTGAATTTCATATATCTGAACTTGAGTTTTAGACATCAAAAATTTACAAGCAAATTTTGAGTGAGATTAAATTAAATTTCTTTAAAATCGATTTCTTGCACAGCTTAAATTGAATTTCAGATATCTGAAACTGAGTATCAAAATATCAAAAATTTGCGAACAATTTTTGACATCAACAACAGAAATGTAAAGATTAGAAAGAAATGTCAAATGTCTAAAATGTGATTTGGAATTTCAAAGTTATTGAGAACAAACAATTGTGCTAGGTTACATGATGCACTAAAGGTACAAATTTTAGATGCTTAACTGCCTGGATGTATGGAATGCCGTTTTCACATTTATTAGGGAATTATTGATATCAAGAATTAATTTTTGATCTCAAAAATTGATTTTTTGATATCAAAAATTAATTTTTGCTATCTCTAATTGTTCTTTTGATATCTCTAAATGTATTCTTGATCTCAAAAAAAATAATTTTTGATATCAATAAATATGTAGACATATCAAGAAATATTTGTTGATATCAAAAATGATTTAATGATATATATAATTGATTTTTTAGATAAAAAATTCAATTCTTGAGAGCAAAAATGAAATATTTGAGAGCAAAATATCAATTTTGAGCTCAATAATTCATTTTCTTTATATTGATATCAAGAATTTATTTCAGATATCATTATTTCAGACTGATACTTTTTTAATTTGTATTTTGAAATCTTCAAACGATTTTTTAGCTCAAAAATTGATTTATGATATCAAAATATCAGTCTTTCTTTAATAAAAAAATCAGAAACACGCATCTGTATTAAATAATGACTGTCCTTGTATACATAATCTTTATTTTAATTTTTTACTGCACAAAAAAGAAGCAATTCTTGGGATCAAAAATTGTGTTGTTATTATTGATCTCAGTGATTCAAATTTTCACCTCCAAAATTAAATTGACGATTCGCTATATTTTATGTAAATGTGTGTCTCTTTTAAGATTTTTTAAGTTTGTAAAATTGATTTTTTGATCTCAAAAATAAATTTTTGCCATCTAAAATTCAATTATTGATAGCAAAATATAAACGCATGAGATCTACATTGATTTATTGATATCTCTAAATACATTTTGATGTCAAAAATAAGCATTAAATGTTAAAACGGCATTCCATATGGATGTAGCAGCATTCCATTTGTGCTTAAAATCAATGAATAAGTAACTAAACATGGTTTCAAACAAATTTCTGTTGTCATATGCGTAGATGCAGTTCTTGGCTGGCAGGTGTGACAGGAGGAACATAAGTATATATTTTTGACGCCTAATAATAGCCCTTAAATTGGTTCCTTCACGTTGAATATATTCCTGCGCTTTTGTTGTTGTTATTAACACTTGACAAGCCTTTGGCTTGCAAGGCTTATATGAATTTGTGCGAGCAAAATTCGTCCTTTTTTTTCTTCTTGACAGTTTTTTCCGATTTTTTGTGTCTTCTTCTTCTGTGACACTACGGGCCCTACGACCATCAAACTTGGAACTTATGAAGAGCTTGATCTGAACATGTGCATGTCACTTTTTATTTTCGTCTTTGATTTCGTTTTCTTTGTTAAAACGCCATGTGCAAAGAATGTATTTTTTGCAAGTAAATGCGTAGCATTTAATGCACAACACAGAACATCACACAGTTGCTAAGCTTTGTGCGAGCTCTCACTGCGTAAATAGATAACACGGCGTATGCCTGATCAGTCAATAAAACCTTAAGCCAACAAAAACCAAACACTACTCGGCTTATAAGACGTATTCAAGCTGTGTTGTTTGCAATATATTATTCAAGAAATAACCCACTGAAGGAAGTATTTTGACGTTTTATTTTTGTCAAGTGTTTAACATTTCGCTAGAGGAATGAGTTTCTAGTTTTCACTGTAATGAGAGCCATTACATTCAACCACAAGCGTAGATGCTGCCATCCACTTAACTGCGTTTCAATGTTGAAGGTTATTCAACTTAAATACTAGAAGCTCATTCCGCTAGCGAAATGTTAAACACTTGACAAAAATTAAAATGCAAAAATACTTCCTTCAATGGGTTATTTCTTGAATAATATATTGTAAACAAAACAGCTTGAATACGTCTTATAAGCCGAGTAGTGTTTGGTTGTTGTTGACTTAAAGTTTTATTGACTGATCAGGCACACGTCTTGTTATCTATTTACGCAGTGAGAGTTCGCACAAAGCTCACTAAGCAAATGTGTATTCTGTGCTGTCGTTAAATGCTACGCATTTATTTGCAAAAATACACTCTTTTCACTTGGCGTTTTAACAAAGAAAACGAAATCAAAGACGAAAATAAAAAGTGACATGCACATGTTCAGATCAAGTTCTTCATAAGTTCCAAGTTTCATGGTCGTAGGGCCCATAGTGTCGGAGAAGAAGAAGACACAAAAAATCGGAAAAACTGTCAAGAAGAAAAAAAGGACGAATTTTGCTCGCACAAATTCATATAAGCCTTGCAAGCCAAAGGTTTGTCAAGTGTTAATAAAAACACGTGCTTTAATCGTTGGTTGTTGTTCTTTTTTTAAAATTCATCCGGAATGTCAAAGCAGCTGAGGACTATAAATCCGACAGCTAATCTTTTCTTTTTATCTGATAATTAAAATGCCAAGGTTACCGTAGACTTTAAACCCTGTGTCATAAGATATAAGAATAATTCCAAAAAATATATTTATTTCCTTTTTGCATAAAACGAGTTATAATATTTATCGATGAAATAATAATAATAATAATAATAATAATAATAATAATAATAATAATAATAATAATAATAATAATAATAATAATAATAATAATAATATACTTAAACAGAGAAGAAAGCTTACACTTAAGCTTTTTAAAGAATAATTTTTTTCGGGAAATTTTGACCTGTAGACCCTTAGCCGAAACAGAACTCAGTCAAAGAAACAAAAAGACATTGGGGTTGCAATTCCGCAGGTGGTAAACGATCTAGATGGGAAATTACCATGTAGCAACTCCCCGGCTGGCAACTCACTAGGTGGCGACTCACCATGTAGCAACTCCCCGGCTGGCAACTCACCAGGTGGCAACTCACCATGTGGCTACTCCCCGGCTGACAACTCACCAGGTGGCAACTCACCATGTGGCAACTCCCCGGCTGGCAACTCACCAGGTGGCAACTCACCATGTGGCAACTCCCCGGCTGGCCACTCACCATGTGGCAACTCCCCGGCTGGCGACTCACCAGGTGGCAAATCACTGGATGGCAATCTAGGATGTGGCAACGTATTATGTGGCAACTCACCATGTGGCAACTAATCGGGTGATAACTTACCATGCGACAGCTTACCATGTGGAAACTTAACAGCTGGCAACTCATCATGTGACAACTCACCAAGTGGCAACTCACCATGTGGCAACTCACTGGGTGGCAACTTAACATGCGACAGCTTACCTGGTGGCAAATAAACAGATGATAGCTCACCATGTGACAACTCACCAGCTGTGGCAATTCATCAGGATGCAACTCACCATATGGCAACTCACCAGGTAGCAAATTACCGGGTGGCAACTTTAAATGTCTGGGGGGGGGGGGGGGGGTTGGTTGGAAAGAATATATACACTGTGTGCTGCGCCATAAATACGCCTTAAATGTTGCCTTAAAATACATACTTGTTGCCCTACATGGTCTGTGCGTCTCAGTCAATTTCTATGTTTACGCATAAGGCTAAGAAGGCCATAAAAATACACTGTTTGTACTGCTTTAAAACATAGTGGGTGCCAACGAACTTACCAAGGACATTTCTACTGTGTTCTACTTCTTGTCTAACCCTTGTCAAATACAACAAATGTTAATGTTTCTAAGACCAAGCTGTATGGAAAATTATTTGAACATTGTCAGATGTTTTTATGGTCTTGAGTTAAAGGTATTTCATGAACGGTTCAAAAACTATGTCAAAGGAATAACGCATAATATCACTCTGTATAGAAGACAAAACCCCAACTTCCGGGATCCCCGTAGCCACTGATTGGGATACCCTCGACCTTAAACTGTAGCCGGTGAGAGGAGTAACAGAGGTCTTCAAATAACAAAGGTCAGACAGGTGAACTTTGTACGCTACTGTAATCAGAATATACTTTTTTTAATACACGCGCGATGAATGTGAACATTGTTATTTTTTTCTTTGTGGGGTTTCATAAACATTTAAAATTAGGGTGTGCATAAAATGCTTCGTGTCTGGTGCCGTGATAATTACTGTGCATAGTCAATGACGCTATGAAATGTTGTGTCACGGTGCAAAAATGAATTAGTATATGACGGGAATACACGAGTCTTTGAAAGGGAAATATCTTGTCGAAATTCTGTTAGTGCATCTACAAATTCAGGTGAGATATTTCATTGTTTATTTGTTTGTTCATTGAAGGAAACTGAGAAAACAATAAATCCTGGTTTTAAGTCAGGTCATGAGACCCGAAATTTAATTTTACAGATACCTTGCCATATTTTGCCGTGATCTACCAAGTGAAAAAATGCCAAATGTTGTACAGTCTTCGCGATACTCGTTACACAAACTACTGAAACGGCTAGTGTGTGATACGCTGCCCTCGCAACCAGCGCAACACTCCCAAATTATCAGTCGACATATGAAATGTCTGTTCTTTGATCAGTATATTTTTATACAGATTTGGAAAATCTTACATTTTTGAAATTTCACCACTGTTCAAAAATTGATATCGGTGACTGAATTTTCATATAAAAAATTCACTTGTGGTGTCAAAAATAGAGTCACTTTAAGTGATGAAATAAATTCAATTACTACAGCAATAATGAAATTATTAATATCGCAAATTAATCCATCCATCAATATCGATCAACTGGTTACTGATATTATAATTATATATTTTTGTTATAATTAATATAATTAAAAAACGGAGGTTGTGATCTCCGATATCAGTAGTTGGACGAGTGGAACAAGTCCCTTACCAGCACTGCGAACGCAAGTGCACAATATCAACACGGGTAAATCTTCCAGCGTGGATTTGGGTGGGCGGGGGGGGGGGGGGGGGGGGAAGGAGGGGCTGCGTACGCTTGGCTTGCCGTGACTCAGAGGCACCACCCAGTAAACATTCCGATGTCGATCATTAATAATTTTCATTTTCATTTTTCATTTCATTAATAAACTGTTGTTTGAACATAAAACACTGGTCTGAACAAAAAGGTGTTCAGGGAATGTTTTCCTAAAACAGAGAAACTTCAAGCACAGATGCGTCACATAATTGTTTCTCGCCGGAAAAGCACCCTGTACGAGAAGTTTGTCAGTTTTAAACCATAGTTCCACTAAAATATTAAATGTGTGTATAATAAGCGTAATTTTGCAGAGCAATGATGCGCCTCAGTGACCAGTTTAGGTCAAGATCCCATTATCAATTATTTAATAAAATGTGTCAAACCCTCTTCTGATATAGCTAAACAGACTTTTATTTTTAATATTCAGAATAAAAGACAATTGTGATAATTGGTCACATCATAGAGAAGACAATTTCGAGATCCCGATCTTGATGTCACCACGATAAAATACCAGAATTTGTATTTATTAACTGAAAGCAATTGAATCATGTTGAAATTTTGAGATTTGCTTCATATCTGAAAAAATCTGACTGACTGACTGATTGACGCCATGACAGAATCTAGTATGTCAGTATTTTCCATTCATTTCACATTTGGGTTAAATCACTGATTTTGGTAGAGTATATCTAGCTTTTTAATACTGAGCAATTTTCCTTTAATCACAAGTATCCGTTTTTAGGTTTAAGCATCATTTTTTATCTTCTATTCGTAATTTTTGAAGTTACAGATCAGTCTAGGCCATTTGTTTTAATGGACTCGCTTATTAAACCATGACATTCAATGAGTATATATTATCGTGAGTTACAAAATATATTGTAATTAGTCGGAAACAATTCAATCAGATTTAATATTTCTCTCAACACGAACAGTATAAGAAGATATAATAATTAAGTCAGATAAATCATTTAAAGTTGTTGATCCGTGAAACATAATACATCGACGTATCATATGTCACGAATCAATACTTTTTCATGGTTTATCTATAACACGTTCTAGCAATCTCATCACGTTGTCTGTGGGTAAATAACGTTTCCTCTCTGTGAAGATAACTATAATCTACAAACAAGCAATATCTTGACACCGAGTCCGATTTTGTGAGGCAATACTTGCCAAATCGAAAAGAAGGATAAATTCAGCTTGTCATAATGCATGTTACCAAAGAAAATGAAAAGTAGAAAATCTATTAGTTTTTCACTTTTCTCTGCTGTGTCTGAAATGAAATACATAAAGGACAAAATGTATACTTTACCGCGGATCTGTGAAATCAGCGAATGTGTATCGTCCGCTGATTTTGATCTTAAATTATTACACAGATCCGCTGAATTGATTCTGAGTTTGATTATAGATCGGCTTAATGAATATACTGGCAAATAGAATATTCGATATATATAGGTATTTTCTTTGAATTTACGTAGTGTCTTTGTTTCGAAAAACATTTCTATATTTTGTGTGTAAGTTGGTGAATGAACTTTGGATGTCTTTTGTCTTTTTCTTTCAAGTTTATCAAAGCCTTCAAGTATTTTCGAATAGTTTTTAAAAGAAGTAGTAATACTTTTGATCCAGCTTTTCAAATTTCATCAAAGCGATGTGACTTCATTTTGGTGAATTGCATCTTTGTTAATTGCAAATGTGCATTTGGGTGAATTGCATCTTTGTTAATTGCAATTGTGCGATTCTTAAGTGACGTTAATTTAACAGCTGAGGTATCACTGATACAAGCAGTTCAATACGAATCAATCTGTGAAGTACAAGGTTTTTGAAATATAACTGTTCGGGAAGCAAATGAAAATCAAATGTAAATTAAATGTATTTTAATGAGTAAGAATTAATTTATTGATATTATGTGTTCATTTGTATTATGTAGATATTAAGAAAAGTTCAGATAAAATAAGTTTAATAATGTTATATTTTATTTCGTGTTTAATTACAATTAAATTCTGGCAGTGAATTTGAAATGCACTCAGTTGCAATCAACAAAATGTAATTCCCCGACAAGTTATTACACTACTTTAAGCTTGAAATGGAAAAGGAAAATGATTCAAGTCAGCGCACAATTGCAATTAACAAAAGTGCAATTCACAGAAATGCAACCACACTGCTTTGATAAAACTTAAAAGGCTGATTTCTTTTAAAAAGTATTTAAAAATACCTGAAAGCTTTGATAAACTGAAAAAAAAAAACAAAACAAAAAACAAACGACGTCAAAAATTTATTCATCTAATTAGATTCAAGATATAGAAATGTTTTTCGAAATAAGCACATTACGTAAATTCATAGAAAATATATATCAAATATTGTATTTGCCAATGTATTCATTAAATTGTTCTATAATCAACTTCAGAATCAATTCAGCGGATCTTTGTAATAATTAGAGCTCAAAACCAGCGAATGATACACATTCGCTGAAATTATCAGCGGATGTGTATCATTCGCTGATATCACGGATCCGCGGTAACATATATGGACTGACTGAGGAATTCGGGATCCTGTCAAAGTTGTCACGACGGTAGTTTCACGTGCTGCATTAATTACAAATGTGAAAGACCAGAAAGCGTTACTTCCAAGAAGTTCCATGGACACTCTCGAAAGCGCTCGGAAGTTCTTTGGTAGGTAGAATATTTCTTGGGAGGAAATGAGCCTTCTGGTCTTTCGCAGAAAACAAACCACCATTGCTTCCTTCCAAGGTACGACGATGACGGTACAGGAGGAGGAAGTCAACACAAACTGTAAATGGGGACCAGTCAAATCCACTTGCTGTAACAGATTAGCAAATATCAAGGTTGTTCTGCTCTGTCTGTCATTTGCGTCAGTTGTCCAGGTGGGTTGTCTACTTAGTTAAAGCATGTTTTATTATTTTTCAAAAATACTTTACTCATGAGTCAAACTCTTAAACATCATACAAATACGTTATTCTACGCATTGCGTACCCTGCCGTCAGCATAACTGAAATTTTACAACGGATGCATTTTATTGGCTATTAAATATATCTAAATTTATAACCATTGTGGGTGCGTCAAATTAAAGGTGCTTTTTAATCAGCAACAGGTAAAAATATCTAAAAGAAGAATATGCAGAACTGATTATACCGATTTAAATTAGTTAAATACGGCGCTGTAGTTGGTTAATTAATTATTTTACATATAAAGTTGTAAAATTTATTTTTTTCTTCTAAATGTTATTTTTTGTCTCAATACAAAGCAAAAGCAGGTTGTCCTCCCCCCCCTCTCTCTCTCTCTCTCTCTCTCTCTCTCTCTCTCTCTCTCTCTCTCTCTCTCTCTATTTTTTTTTTGGGGGGGGGGGAGGAGAAGAAGGGGAGGTGGGGGTAAGAACTTATGTGTCGTCACATATATACTTTAACAATACTTACCTGAGTTGACATGTATATAATGTAAGTGAATTACTTGTCAAAGCGAGTAGGAATTACCATCACTTGTTTGTTAAACTCCACCGAACAATGTTCTCATACACTGAATGGACAACACGTTAAAATGGCTATGTAGCATAATTTGTGGAATAAAGTCAAGGGCACTATGTTTTATAAGGTCAATTATATTTATCGCATCTTAGGTATTGCAACAAGAAACCCCAAAGTTTTAGCACTAAAAAAGATTACGCAAAAGATTTTGTTTTAGGGTATGGTAGTGAATGGATTTGTAAATGTTGGTATTACGAGCCTTGAGAAGCGTTTTAATTTGCCGAGCAAGGACAGCGGATTAATCGCAAGCGCATATGATATAGCCACGGTTATTTGTTTACTCCCGACTGGCTATTTTGGAGGTCAAGGATCAAAGCCTAGATGGATTGGGTTTGGAATGCTAATATTAGCTGCCGGATCTTTTGTGTTTGCGCTACCACATTTCCTCACGGGCTTATACAGGTTTGATTTCTATGAAATATCGTGATCATTATATGCAAATACCACCTTTATTCATTGCTTTTGGTACCTCGAGCTTTTCGAAAACATTTGAAACGCGCATGTTTTACCTGCGTGTTACATTTGTCTAATGATAATTTAAATTGCATTTTTACAACTGAACGTACCATAAACGGGTTTTTCTGTTGTAGTAAGTCCCTCTACGACACATATCATACACTTATTCTATTCTATGTAATAATGAAATTAATTTATTTCAATGTGAATCTCAACGGGATCAGTGATGAATCCTTTTTACTGCAACAAATCGCAAACATTGGAAAGTTAACCCATATTACAACATTGCAAATCTAAGTTTAAGTATCTAAGTATCTAAGTTTAATTATTGAACACTATATCCCTTCTGTAGTTTGTCAGCGTATTATCCACCCTATGCGTAAAGGCATGAATACTATATAGTAGATTTTATAAACTTAATTACAATTGTTTCAAATATAATTAGTAGCAGAATATCAGTTGATCACCTGTAGAGACAAAAAAAAAAAAGATGTCAGGGCATGGTTATTACACATCTGACGTTGTTTCCTGCGATAATGTAAGCAAATTGTCTTCATAATCATAGATCAGTTCTTAAGTTGCAAAAAAAAAACTACAATCAATTAGTTCAGAATGCAGTTTTTTAACGAATACGTTAGCTTAACCTCTCATTAAAAATAGGTTTAAGTGGTTACCAAGCAACAGGTACAGTTTGGTAAACATAACTGTCGAAATCATGTTGCAGATATGAAGTGAGCAGTGAAGACCAGTATTGCAACACAGCTGATAACATAACAGATACTTGTAAGGATGCCGAAGGTTCAGTATCAAATTACAAGTATGTTTTAATACTCGGCCAGGTTTTACTCGGAATAGGCTCTACCCCGCTATTCACACTTGGACTAGCGTATATGGATGAACATCTGACACCTGATATGTCTGCATTATATTTAGGCAAGTATCTAACGATTTCGTATGAAAAAAGTATTCAAAAATAGTATCAGGTGGATATATGATGTTTAATAAACAGGTCGAATTCAGATACATCCTGAGCGGCAGTAGAAATAGCAAGTATCATGTGCTTTAATGCTTTTAAACAACTATTTCTTTGTGCTGTGTTATCCTGGTATGTGTCCTGGTAAATGCTTTTATTTTTAACTGTTTGCAACATTTTCTAATTTTGTTTCTTATGTTGCTTAAGTCTGAAATATTATCTAAGAGAAATCATTCAAACAATGTATGAATTTTCTGTCTTTTTTGTAGGGATATTTTATGCTGTTACTATTTTGGGTCCGGCCTTAGGTTTTTTACTTGGTGGTTATTTTATTGACATGTTCACTGATTTTGATCAACTTGACAAAGACCAGTAAGGAATAATATAAGTAAAAATTATTTTTTCCCATTAATAACCATCAGTTATATCAATAAACAAGGTACTTATTATCTTCATAACTGAATACGAGAAATTCTTGGCTTTTGGAGGAAGTTTAATACTGGAAAATAAACCGGATAGGTGAGATTTCTAATGCATTTTTTTCATAATTTGAAAGATCTATACATATAAGAAAGCCATTTTCATTTTATGTGATCTAGCTACGTGTGTTTCCAGATATGATATAACCGCAGAGAGCGACGCCTGGGTAGGCGCATGGTGGGTGGGGCCTCTCCTTTGCTCAGCACTAGCCCTTCTAGTTGCTATACCTATTCTTGGCCTCCCCAAGCGATTACCAGGTAAAGGAAGAGCGAATCCAGCACATAACGTTTCATACATACAACTTAAATGTGCTTCTGTATGTAATTTGATGGATGAGCAAGTCAATCGTTATTATTGTTGACCGGAACGCATATGCAGACAGAGAGAGAGAGAGAGAGAGAGAGAGAGAGAGAGAGAGAGAGAGAGAGAGAGAGAGAGAGAGAGTGCAGGTTTTAATCAAAATACCATTCCTGTCGCAAAGCATATTTTGACTAACTTTGAGTCAACATAATAGTGTTGACAGGTTTATTTTATTTGGGGCTTCGAAACTCACTTGTACGAGGCTCGATGGTGACCATGATGTTCCATGACAGATAGACACGCCGCATAAAATAGATGTTTTATAACGGTAACCGTCTATTACAGGATGGAAGGAGCTGGAAGGCAAAAAGAGCTCTGAGGTGCATAAAGGACAGGATGATATTATGCCCCAGTACACGGGAATTAAAAGCTTAAAGGACTTTCCAAGGATAACCAAAAGTCTTCTCATAAACCCAACATTTATGTTTTTAAGCCTTGCAGGAGCGTCAGATGGTAACATGTTTTAGTTTGGTGCTTGTGTGTATGTTTAGTTGAAACTGCAATAGCAAACACTACGTTTATACTAATCAGCTGAGCTTGCGTATGTAAAAGGTCAATGCACTGCTTACAGCATGCCCTGGATACTAAAAGACTCATTTGATATGCTGAAATTTCACCTTCCGTTTCAAAAGGTATTGTTACAGATATTATATAACGTTTCAAATCAGACCCTAAACAAAGTCAACACTTAGATATTGCCTTTATTGAACAACTGGCGGATTTGGTGGAAAGTTTCGCATGATAAGTCAATCTAACGATGCTCTCCTGATTTTCTCCGTTCACAGCGCTAATAATCATAGGATTTGCTGTATTTGCACCGAAGTATATGGAAACCCAGTTCAATATTTCTGCATCGACAAGCTCAATTATTGTTGGTCAGTTTTCTATATGTGTATATTTTTGGTTCGATATCCGTTTTTCTCTCACATGGATCGGCTTTTGCAAACCGCTTTCCAAAAACATATTTATAGTCCCTTATTGGACGAAAACCAAAAATCATTTCACACAGATACGTCTTGGTGTAAATTAGCCTATTAACAGTTTAATAAACTGCTACAAATACTTTGAACGTCGGGTGGAAATGGGTTTGTAATTTGTAAGTGAAGCTTATGGCTTATAGACAAAATGAGTTTACACCGTGGAAAAGGTCAAAGTGTCTTGAGGGAAATGCATTCATTTAGGCCACACATTTCAGGACGAATGTGAACCCGTGTAATAACCACTTAACTCGCGCTTATTCATGCTTTTTACTATTTTATAAAAATTAGAACATAACTCAAGTTCCTTGATATTTTTATTCATATGAATTAGACTGGGGTTACTTTCCAGGTGCTGCTCTTGTGGTGTTTGGAACAAGTGGAAGCTTCGTGGCAGGGTTCATCATCAAGCGATGTCAGCTAAGGCTGACTGCGATCCTGAAAATGCTTATAGCTTTATCTGTGTTGAACATAGTGCTCTATCTGAACCTTCTGCCCAGATGCCCAACGAATGAATTCGCTGGCATTTCGCTAGACTACAGTGGAGCAGAAATAAAGAGGTAATTTTAATTGTCTTAAGAAAGCATAGTAGTAGGAAGGGTTTAAGAGGGAAGGTTGACAATCATTTGCACTCATTTGTGGTTTTTTTCATGAAAAAACATTGAAGCTGGAAATGCGATTTATGCTTGTTCATGCAACGGAAAGCATAATGACTACTGGAAAAAATCTGAAACTCAAATTGAGTATTGCATAATGGTCCATTTACACATATTTATACGTTTTCATTTTTCATACAAAGTGGCGCAGACAAAAGCAGTCTGAGAGGAGCTTGCAATGTGAATTGTAACTGTGCATTTAGCAATTTTGATCCGGTATGTGGAAATGATGGCGTCACATATTTTAATCCTTGTGTAGCTGGGTGCCTAAACAAAACAGACGATGACAAGGTTTGTGTCCAAGTTTTGTTCGTATTTATGCTTACATGTAACACAGTCAATTAAAATTGGATTGACATATTTTTAAATGTTGTCACTAATCTGGCTGTGCCGAATATTAGAAAGCTGAGAATAAGTTCATAACAAGTCACAAGGCTAATTTAATAAGCTGCTTGAAAGCTGTTGACTTTCATAATGTTTACCGTTATACTTGCTGATGTTGAGAACTGTCTCAAATTCATTAAGCAACGTTGTTATCCTGATATCGTGATTTCTTAATATCTAAATTTGAATTACATTCAGTAAAATCTGATTCAAAAACTCCTTAAACTTAGTCTATGATACTGAAACTAGACTGAATTTGGATAGATAACGGAATGAAAAAACCACAACGGAAAATATTTGTACTACATTGTCTGGGTTTTGCCTTTAACCGTGAGCGAGGTCAAGGTCACCATTGTGCTTCCTATATAACGTTGTTTAAATCCAAAGGTCGGAAATAGCTCTATCACTCACCGTTATCACTTAACGGTACACGAGGTCACGTGACCTTTGACCTGGACCCTCATGGTAAAGATTAGAAAAGGTTTCTTATTCACTCTGGGGTTTGACGTTTTTGTAATCATTTCATAAACAGCATTTCTCAAAAATATTTTGACCTTATTTTATCCTTGATGTCTCAGGTCAAGGTAAGAAATATTTGCAATTTTGAGGAAAACTTATTGCTTTGTGTTAGTGGTCGAAATAATTTGAAATCTCTCCGACTACTAGGCTCGGAGGAGTCCTTGAATTCATTTTATAGAAAAACACTTTCACCTTTTTGACCTTGATCTTGATCATATAGGTCCATAAAATTTGATGAGACATTGTAATGCTCGACTCATGTGCCCAATTTTTTGGACAACACAGGACAAGCCGTCTGGAAACTATCGAAACGGAAGAAGTTCGGAATAAATAGAAAAGAAGGGCTGAAATTTCCAGAATAATTGCAAACTTATTTCAAATTAGATCCAAAATAGCTCTTATGCAAGAGATCTACACTTTGGTCACAGAAGCAAGTATTGCTGAAATGCAATTGTTTCCATCAAGGGCGACAGAATAATATGAAGAAATAAGTACATGTCAATGCCCTTCTAACTATTTGTTTGAAGAAACATAAAAGTATAAAATAGCTGTGGAATGACAATGCGCGGTGTTTAAACGGTATTAACGGCTATGCCTTTGACGTTACAATTTCTCAAACCTTAGTTCTCACTTCCTTACCTTAAAAAGCACAACTTAAAAATTTAAACAAAACAGAATTTTGAAGAGCTTTAAAATAACAAGATTCAGCAATATAAATTGTTCTTGCTTTTTCTCTAATTTATTTCCATTACCATTCTTATCTGGAATCACAAGAAATGGTATATAAATGATGTTCTGCCAACTAAAGAACAAAGGAACCATTATTATCAGGGTAATAATATTTTGTTTCTTCAAGCTCCTAGGTCCATGAGAACATAACAATTAAATAAGGTTATTTTCAGGAATACCAAAATTGCACATGCGTAGGAGATGATGGTGTTGCCATGTCAGGATCATGCGCCGAATCGTGTAACATGTTGTATATCTTTATCCCAATGTACGCCGTTTCAGTTTTTCTAACGTTTATGACATTCATGCCATTAATTCCTGCCACTCTCAGGTAAGACAAACAGATTTTATTTAGACTTCAAGGAATTTCACTCAGTTTTGAATCACTTATTGGCTATTTATTATTCTGATACACATGGCTATTTATGTCATTTCTTTATAATATATATATATATATATATATATATATATATATATATATATATATATATATATATAGATATATATATATATAGATATATATATATATATATATATATGTGTGTGTGTGTGTGTGTAGCTATCTAGCTATGAATGTATATGTATATATGCATATGTTATGTTATGGTACTGGTTTGCTTTTGCTTTTCAATGAAATTTATCATGACAGCAACAGTCTCTGTAAGCTTGCACAACATTTAGCATGCATTTGAATAACAAAGAGTGCATTTTGGAGTGATGATACACAAGAAGGATGTATCGCTACTTTTATTTCGTTGATCCAGGTGTGTACCCGAATTACAGCGTTCCTTTGCACTGTGCGTACAAGATGTCATCATAAGACCTCTAGGTACTATCCCAGGCCCGATTGTTATTGGAGCTATTATTGATCAGACGTGTCGATTCTGGTTAAAACCGTCCTGCTCGAACGATGACAGCAGTGCATGCTACTATTATGACCAAGCTAAACTCAGTTATTATCTCCTGGCTATGACTGCAGGAGTAAAACTGTTATCTGTATTTTTTTATTTCCTTTCTCACTGTTTATATAAGCCCCCTACTCAAGCTTCAGTCCAAACAACTGTAGAAGCAAATACAAGATTTTAAGTGTTACCGAGATGTGGCAGAAATTTACGCATGCTAGAGCACGTAAAAGTCAATGTTGGAAAAATTAAAATTTAATCAACCTTTATATGTCGTATCTACAATTACGCTCAAAATTGTATACATTCGTGAAAATGACAGATTAGCAAAATGACTTCCTGTAGAATTTTAGATTCCGGTGCTTTATTACCTGAGTGGTGACTGGTCGCAAAATTATTATGTTTGCATGAGAAGTAACTCTTTCAAATTTTGTTCAAACAAATAGTTTAATGAGCACACCAAAATGCCTAAAAGGTTATACCGGTAAGAGCACGTTAAAATGTCACCATTAATTCCTTCTTCCTCCTTATCGAAAAAGTTCAATCAACAATTAGTTTTTAATATTTTTGTGCATGTATGTTTTACTTATGAATCATATTTATTATATTAAAGTGACAAATGTTGCTCAGACCCCTAAATTGAATAAACTTTTTATTCGCCTTCTTTTTTAAATATCTGTATCTTTCGTATTTTTCACAACATTAGGCATCGATTAATTTTTAAAGGGATGATAGCGATGAGTGAAGAATCATTATTATAATTAGCCTAATTATATTAGTACCTAACTTAAAGTGATCTTTTGAATTTGTTTCCAAGTTTCCATCGTTAGATTACTGAGAGCAATTCTGTGCCTAAACCTTATGGACTGTTAATAGATTGTGTGAATTCTAGTTTAGGGCCTCATGCTCGCGTGAGGTGTTTACTCCCTAATGATAAAGCTTATGTAAGCCATATCTGCTGGCAGTGAGACTAGCAATAAAACCGTTATCAGTACTGTAAAAAGAATGATTAGTTCGAAATTAAGTTCAGCCAGCTGAAAAAGCAAATACGAAGTTGAACCTTACACCAGAGCTGGAAATTTGACAAAAGTAGATGTACCAATAGACTTGTGAGAAATGAATAGATGATAAACGTGTGCAAAGTTTATCTCTAAATAAAAACACTTTAAAAATACCTAGATTCCTTGTAGTGAAGTAAATACGAGTCCCCATTTATTTAACTAAACAACACTCTGCTAGCAAGCTGAAAAGGTCCCGGACTAAGTGTTTTCAATGCTAATAAATACTAGCTCCATAATATGAAAAGTTTATTCACACTTTATACACATAAAAAAATACAATAAAAATACCGATACTCAGATGCCAACACAAAAACCTCTTATTATTTTTCACACTAATTGTTTGTCCCAGCTAAATAATCCAACACACAGTGACCTCGGTTAGGTCACAACAGACGAACGATGTTAAACAGGTCCCACCCAGGCGAATGACGTCATTACCAAGTCCCAAGCAGACTAGTGACGGCATCAGAAGAAGTCACACGCAGACGAGTAATGTCATCAAAAAGGTCACACGTAGACGGGTGACGTCATCAAGAAAGTTATATGCAGACGAGTGACGTCATCAAAAAGACCCTGCCAAACTCCCGTACATATGATTGACGTCAAACAGGACACGTGACCTGTAACTTTATCAACGGGCAGACGGCGAATGGCTTCAATGCGCGACGTCCATTACATCCCGTAATGTCACACCAGATTTAGATATTCATAAGATCACACAGTCGACGATATCAATCGAATCTTGTTCCCAGTCCCACTCAAGAGACCGCCATCATGAGGTCACACAGACAAACTCATACGACCGACCTCACGAAGTCACAGAGATGACCGACATCACGAGGTCACACAGACGAACTCAGATGACTGACATCACAAGATCACATAGACGACATCGGTCAAATCTTGTTCCCGGCCCCACTCATCAACGCGGTGCAAAAAACTGGGAATAAATATACGCCATAAATATTCACTTACAATTGAATTCTATCAAGCCTTGTTTTACATATGTCCAAAATTCCCCATTCCTCAGTTAATAAATAGCTAGATCCTCCTCCCCTTCCAGCAGATATTTACTTATCACATGCACGAAAAAATCTATTACACTCCCTCACAAAATACTCATATCTATATAAAAAATACATTACTAAATGACATACCTAAATTAAATTAACTCGATATAAAATTAAGTTAACCCGATATCAAATTAACTTAACCCAATATAAAGTCAACTCACCCAGTGAATCGTATACACGTCCGTAAATTACCAACCAGCGATCAACACATATTTACATGAGGCTTTTTCCGTAGCCAATATACATTTTATTTAATACAACAGGCATTTAGCCCAACACATCTCAAAAGGCTGCTTTGACCAGCACATCACAAAGAGCTGCCTTAGCCCAACAAGCCACACCGGCACGTCTTATGCCTTTGCCATCGCTGCACAGAATGAAATCAAAATGACCGCGACCCGCGAAAGAAAAATAACATTTGACCAATGCTCAATAAAATGTTCAACACAGGTCAAACATTGAACATACGTGTGCCTTTGAAATATTAGTCACAATGTTTTCAAACATTGGAACAATGGGTACACGTGTTGAACGTGCACATGCACTATGGGACACAAACAGTATATTGTTGCACATCAAATCAATTCATAGAAATTTCAGATAAACACATTTAAATGCATAGAATTCATAGGCCCGGTCAATAAAGGTGACCTCACGCGTCAACTGGTGACCAACAGCCCATCCCATACCTGTACATTAATTGCCATCACAACAGTCCTTTTTTTCTATGCGTGTATCAAAGGTGGTTGAACCTGCAGTTGAAGTAACAGTTTGATTGACAATAAAAACGACGGTTGTAATTTTGTTATGCGAAGAGTCCTGTATATTGCGTAGCCAAATTCAAAATAACTTCGCCAGTGGTAATATTGACGTTGCTTCTTGTGAGACTTTACTGGTCGGCCCGACTACTTTCGAGATAACGAAAGGCTAATACAAAAAGTATCGAATCTATGCCAATTCAAGGACTTCATGCTGCTAAAATTTCAATTGTCAAAATCCTGAAAAAAGTTGTGATCAGAAATGGGCGATTCCCTGTTCAAGGGCAAGAGGGAGAGAGAGACAGAAAATGAGAGACAGAGAGAGAGAGAAAGTGAGAAAGAGAAAATGTGTGTGTGTGAAATTCTATCTGAGGGAGACCTGGGAATTTATGATGTAGCGATAATCCCTTCTATGGCCTTAATCTACCAGCACATATTGAATCTCGACTGGCAAACAACCGATAGGTTGCACAGAGGGTATTTTTTGGCGGCGGAAGAAATTCAATAACAAAAGCCAGTACTATCGTGTCATGACGCAATGTGGAAGAACAACACATACCACATAAACTGTGTTTGCAACATTGAGAAAACGACACAGTCGAAATCTACATTTTGAGTGATTTAAACATAATTAATGCTATTATCAAATCGGATTCACTGACTGCGAATACAGTTAGCATGCACTCGAAAATATCAATGATATTGTAATAGTCACGGTATTTGATTTTTTTTATCAACCCTCTTTTTGTGAATAGGAAACGGGAAAAGCAATCAATATCAACACTGAAATAAAGCTTGTAAAATTATTAACATTGCGTTTTCCGTAGAAATCTCTCAAAACCCAGAAATGTTAAAAAATAATGTTACCAGTAATACATTCTACAAACGTCATACCGTACAGATGGCAAACTATTGAGTCACATATGATATGATTGTGATTGCATTAACTTGAAAAGGAGGTTTGATGATCTGTTACCACATAATGTTACCCTTGTACTGTCATGTGTTTAAAAGATTCCCGTTTTGCAATTCCAATTCCTGAAATTTTTGAATACGTTAAACGTGTAAAAGCCATAATTCGAAAGTAATTGAGAACCTTGTCCACTGCAATTCTGCAAAATATGTAAAAACAAGTTGACATAAACATATGCGTGACATCAGAAATAAGCTTGAAAAGTAACTATACTCCTGATTAATTGTGGCAACTGCTAGAAGTTTAGAAGAAGGATAACGAAGTCAATGTTCAAATACAAAAGCCTTTGAACATTTTAAAAATTAATCGTTAAACATGATAATGACAATTTTATTATAAAATGAATGTGAACATAATACAGATACGGGCTTTTAAATTTCAAAATGAGCTAATTTCAAAGAAGAGGTGATGGTTAGCTCAGGTCATTAGAGGGTTGGTCTGGCAGTCCTAAGGTCCCGAGTCCGATTACAGATCGGGTTGCTAAGCATAAAATTGACGTTAGCCTTAATTGTCTTTGTTAAGCGAAAGCAGATCACCTATCTCGGAATTCAAAATTACCCCCATTTCATCCTTCGCAGTTAACATTGGTAATAGATCAGAACATTTTTCATATTACAACGGTACTATTGTCCAGCCAGGAAAGATTTCGGCAAAACAATCAAATGTGGATCAGATCTTACATTACGATGACTAATGTAAGCGGCATTCAGTCAAAACTTAGAGCTTCACCTTGAATTGATTGATCATGTTTTACTCGGTATGACGATAAAATATTCCCAACAATCCCAACAAATAATCTCAAAACAAAAAACAAATAGAAATGTTTGCTAAATAAAACAGTCTAAAAGGGAAACATCTGTTGTGATTGTTTAAGGCTTGAAATCAGTTAAACCTTAAATGATTACAAAATTATCCTTTTAAACAATTCTTAAACGTACAGAACCGAAGGGCACAGGCACTGTTTAGGAGAACGCAAACACAAGTAACTGCCTCTCAGCATGCAATAGATCTTTTTCACAAGATAGCAGCCCCTGGTATAATCTGCAGGTGTAAAAACTTTGAGGTAACAAGGCAAAAGTGGAGAAAATAAAGTACCTGTGTCATGATGTTAAATTGAAGTTTTCCATTTTTAACTCATGTTTTATGAGTAAAATATCTTGTGCGTAGGTCCACTACGTATGAAAGATATAGATAGACGGCGCTGATAAGTACTTGACCGTTTTACATATCACGTATTAGGGTGACGGGGTATAGCGACGCGGTGTCGATATTGCCACGGAATTTCACACACAATTTGCTTAAATGTACATAAGCCTTTTGTTACAACGTGGGTCTTGCGCAGAAAAGCCGGTAACGGTTTTAGGACCACCGCCTCCCATAAACCAGTAACTTGACTGACAGAGCTTTTTGTATTTCCCCACGCTTGCCTCACTAAAGCGTGACGAGGAAAATACACTTCAGTTTTTTTGTCGGTAATGATAGAGTGATGGAAGAGTGGAGAAGTAAGATATTTTAAACACCAGAGCCAATTTGTTGATTAACCACGGTCATTCGTATAGAAAAAGGTTCCAGTTGAAAGGACCCAGGTAAATCCTACAACATATTACAGGCAGACATATCAAAGCCAGGCGAATGAGAGTTGAGCGATACGCCATAATCGATCTAACTGAAACCTTCCAGACCTCAGTAAGGTAAAGATCCGACAGCAAATCAGATTCAGTCAACTAATAGCAAGACAAGTGCTTTATAATGAACCTGAGAGCTGAGCGATATGCCAAAATCACAGACTCTGCTGAAACAACTGGGAATTTTGGCGACAATACTCCTAAAGAGGTTGCGCAGACTGCCGTACTCCAGGGCAGTTTGAAGACTCCTAACGCAATCGACAAAAGAAACCACGACAGTGGAGGACGATGGAAACACGAACAACACGACTTGAAGCAAACGGAACACTATCGCATCGATCGCTATTGCAGCTGAATCCGAACAGGGAGACATGTGCACCGGGAAACAATGTACTGAGATGGTGCGCAAAGACGTGTGGCCCTGTTTGGACAAGAAGAGACCACCGTCAGGTTGTCGACAAGGAGCTGAACCACATCAGTCTTGAAATACGCATAGAGCAACTGACAAGCAATCAACTCCACCTTCATTTCAAACACATTGATGTGCAGTGTGCGATCGTGAGCAGACCACTACCCCTTCTAAGTGCGCCCTTTGAAAAAAGACCCCAGCCGTTTCAATATGCATCAACCTGAACGTGCTTTGATGGGGATGAAAGAGAGAAAGGTACACCCTTCAGGAGCTTGGCCTGATGAGACCACGAGTCGAGATGCCTGAGTGCTAGTAAGAAGAGCCGTAGGCGAAGATGTAGCGATGTAGTGCTCAGAAGCAGACGCTAAAACTCGCGAAACTCACACCTGCTCAAATCTACCGTCTTATATGTGGCAACCAACAGGCCTAAAAGAGACTCCAGCAGCGACACTCGAAGCCTGGGAGTATACACGACTCGAGCAATCAGAGTTGACAGTTTTTGAATCGAATCCGATTTTGAGTGTAAAACGCTCAAGCCCTTACAAAGGCTACGGTGTCGCCAAGAAACTCCGACTTCTTGAAATTGCCCAACACACCGGGAGCGCAGCACTGCTTGGCCAATGTAACCAACTAAAAGAGAGAGAGACGTCTGTCCCCGTTCGCTAACAGTTAATCGTCGAGATATTGGAATTGAGCAATCCCACACGTCGGCCCCAGCGTTTGACTAGCTTCATAATCTGGGTGAAACCATTAACTTTCCCCCTGCCCTGACGGATAGAAAACGGGTCAACCAGGCAGACCCCTGGCAACTACAGGGTGGTCGCAGGTAGAGAAGCTAGAATGTACTTGGGGCTTTAATCTAGGTTTTCTTGATTTAATTGATACGTCTGTATCCAACAACAATAATATCCGTTGGTGACAAAGTCTGTTGTGAGGCCTACGACTTATCCATTTTCTAACGCTTAGGGCTCTAAGCCCAAACACGGTTCGACTCCCTCTGCTACAACAAGAAAGAAACGAGTCAGTCTTTCAGATGCACGCATTGATCTTGACATTAACGCCCCGTCACGTAGATAAACCCTGACAGCGCCGACCCGTCACAGTGATAAGTCGTCACAGTCACAACCCTTCACTTGCACGATATGTATCAGCTGCGACCCGTCACACGATTGACCCGTCACCTTCAAGAGTCGTTACAGTGACAAGCAGATGTATGTCGTTACAGCTAATGTATGCTTGAACCGTGAGAACAGCGACCCATAATATGATCGGCCAGTCACTACCACGGATCGTGACATAGACGACTCGTCGCATGCTCAACACGGGACATCAACGACCCGTAACCCGCACAAGTCTGACTCCCGGGTCGTGGCAATCATGACCCGACACTTAAACGACCTACTGCCATGACCACCAACCACGTGATCGTGACATCATTGAGTCGACGCAATGGCAACTCGGCAATTGACAGGGCGCTGCTGTCAAGACACATACTCGATCACGCAATTGCACCTGACACAAACAGAATTTTGTGTATTTCAGGTCAAAATTACACAAGAACCCCCTCTACCTGTGGCAAAGCACGTTATCGGTGATGCAACAACCAGCCCAGTGTTTACATGGCGCACCCAGTACAGATACGCCGCCTCTGTTACAACAACGTGGACGATTCAGCAGCGGTACCAAAGTCAACACGCCCACGATTGCAAGACTGGCTCAGAGAAAAAGATAGTGGTTAAAACTTTTGCAATGAAATTTGTCTCAGTATCGACCATGTATCACCAAAGTGGATTCAATGCCTTGTTGCTGGCAGACTGGTAGGACGACATTTGAAAGTTCTAATTCTCCTGTTTACAGACCCGACTCGATGCAAACTGTTTGATGACAATGAGGGAAATACTTGAGATAGGATTTCTTAGGAAATCGCTAAAAAATCACCTCATTGTAAATAATTATCTGTAACCCACACTAAGGTTCTAAATGGTCTGGAAGCATTTACCGAACGAAAGCCGGTGTGACAAAACTCAAAACTATCGTGTGTAGGAATCAGCAAAGTCAGCAAACCGTAATCCGATAAAACTTACAGCATACATACAGGACTATATATTAAAGATAAATAATATCCAAAAATTATTATTATTGTTATTAAAAGATCATTTTTATAACCCTTAATCAAATTTGCTCTAAGGGCTTGACAAGGTTAAAAACAACACATACATGCAAGCAACTGGATAACATCGCGATTAGAATAAACAATACAATAAAATAACATGATCAAGTTACACATTATCAAACGCACGCTTAATACATTAGAAAATATTGGCCCACAATTGGCAAAAGCACGATTACATTGTTTTCATTGTTTTCTACAAGAAGAAAACGCGGCTGGGTTCTTAAGCTACTAGATGGCGTATATATTCTTAAAATATGTTTTATGTGGGTTGGGCTTTTACCGCTTAAAGCATTAAATGCATGTACAAAATTTTAAATTCTATTCGGTATGCAACCGGCAACCAATGCAATCGTTTCAAAAGAGGAGTTACATGAAAATATTTTGAAGATATCAAAACCATTTTAGCGGCGGTATTTTGGACCGTTTGCAATCTATTAATATTATATTAAGAAATACCATATAAGAGTGCATCATAGTCTAGACGAGACACGTCAAAGGCCTGTACAAGAGATTGGGATGCTTCTAGTGCTAAAAACCGTCTGATCTTAGATGTTGCTTTTAAATAAAATATACATGTTAAACACTTTTGCCTAACAAAATCTGACATTGAAATTTCAGAGTCGAAAATTATGCCTAAGTTACACACTTTTTCAGAAGAGGTAAATACTTGGTCTCCCACATGTAACCTTAAACCTAACATTTTCCTAAGATTATATTTTGAATCAATTACCACTTCTGTTTTATCTGCATTAATTTTTTAATTGCTAGCAACCATCCATTTCCTATAATCTGATATGCATTCCTCTAAATTTGATATTGATTGAGCATTTTTATAGCCACATAGAGCTGTGAATCATCAGCTTAAAAGTGATTTCCTAATTGATGTGATCTGGCAATGTCTCCCAGGACGGGGGAGGGGGGGGGGGAGACAGTGTACAAAGAAAAAAGAATAGGCCCGAGAATACTCCCCTGGGTAAACCAAATTGGAGATCTGTGGCACTAGGTGAGCCAGATACCTTAAAAAATTGACGCCTATTTGACAAGTAGGATTCAAACCATCATAAGGTTGACCCAGCTAAAGTGTACTATTCACCTTGAATTTATCCCGTCATAATCCAAATAAGTAAACTGAGAAAACTCCTGCTTATCGGAACGCGATAAGTTGGGTACTTTTTGACCAAGCTATTACAATGCACCGGCACTGATTGGTCGTTTGCTTGGCAGCGCATTGTAAACATAGTGAGAGGAGTTACCCGTTCAGGATTTACATTGCGGATATATATGTCGCAAAATTTCTATTATGAATCGCAATAACCAATGTTTATCATACTTGAAAATCCATAGTGATGGATTCGTAGTATGCAACGCGATATTTTAGAAATTAAAAATTGCACCTAGCATTTCAGTAGCGCAGATTTATTGAGAAGCTTCTTTTACCGTTGGGTGTTCTGTATCTTTTTATGCACTCTCAGTTGGAAAGTAGGATAAGCAGTTCTCGCTTGTTGATTGAAATGGTGTCAATCTTTATGGTTTAAAGTTTTGACTGACATCTGGCTTCTTTTGATATTGTTTCAAAAGAAGGTCAAAAGTTTATATATTACGTCCCAGATGGCCTAATTGGCGAGCCAACCCAAATGCGACACTACTTAACTTTTGGGCGACACTATATCACACTTTGAGAAATTTTGCCCTCTTTGTATGCAAATAATGTAACATTTACAAGCAATACTATGCGTGTGTTACTATTTTAAGTTCACCACCCGCTTGCATAGTATTGATGGTTTAGCGTTAAAAAGTAAAAGCATATATATGTAACATTCATTGCATCGGTTGCTCGGTACCTAGGTTGCATAGACCTTTGCGGGAATGTCCTACCGTTTCCAGGATTACGAGAAAGTATGTTATTTTTCTATAAGATCGCATTCAACTTCATTTTCGTGTTCGTGAAATAAAATGAAAGTGTTTTGGGGTTCCAAGTCGTTTCAGTAATATAGTTTCTTCATTATTGTCAATGCTGTCTTTGTTCTGGCAGTACATAACTTGTATGTTCTGTTTTTGACAAAAAATTATGTAATAAAAAGTAAAGATTTTGATTTGACTTTCCATTATACTTCTTCTGCTTGCCGTGTGGAAAATGAAATGTCTTTTTAAAAAATTAACTAGGAAAACACCATTTAGAAGTAAACATAACTTCACAAATAACGTGTTTCTACAAATGTACATGTAGTATATTGATTTAGTTATTCATAAATCCATTGTGCATAGGTTAAATAGATTTTGTCACGTTTCATTTTGGGCAGTTTATATCTAAAAGACGATTTAAATGCTTCATGAATTTAGAGAAATATCCTTTTTGGACTGGTCATAAATACAGCTCCAATTCCTTATCAGCGTTTTGGTAACTGACTGATATTATCTGATATGTGAAAGAAAAAATCCAATTAATAGTTCTTTCCAGTAATATGGGGAACCTTTACACATTTTATTTAAAATAAATTTATTCCTTGCAATACATGTTCCTTGCAAAACATTTTACTGCTTATTTCAGTAGTCTTCTCAGATGTGCAGTTTGAAGACATGTTAACTTCTTGTGAACGGTCTTTGTTGATTGGTACTTGGATTACACCAAAATCTCATCAGCTTATGTGTGATAACAAGACGATAAAATTGGCTCAATTACGTTTGCAATTATGCTAGCAAGAAACATTTAAACATGTTTTTGCCAAAAAGAATACATTTACCAAGTTTTATAAATTTCGAGCTGAGACAAGCTGAAGGGAGGACATGATCTACCGTCAGTGCAACGTTGTTATAAAACAGTTGACCTCTGAGGAGATCAATCTGTTATGTATAAGCACAGAGCGGATGGATATTTTTTTCTCACTAGCCGTAATGTGCGACCCTCAGTGTTAAGTATTTTTGTATATTGGTGGAAAGGGTTCTTATGAGTGTCCAAGTCACTAAAATCCAAAATTTAGTGGCTTTTTAAAAAAAGCTTATTCCTTTCTTTGATGAGTACTATTTTGCGCGGAATCCCCAGTGGGTCTGCGGAGTGAAAAGGTGGTATACACAACAGACCGAACCGCCGTAGAGGTCGGCTGTTGGACAACAACGTCAGTGCAATGGTCAGCTGTGTTTCTGTCTGGAGATTATGAAAACAAACTGATTTCCGGGTTTGAAAAATGTCAGTTTTCCCGTTGTCATTATTCTGTTGATTTTAAAACAACACACTGAAGGACCTTCATTAAACTGATGTAATTCGGTTCTGTCCAGTGAATTATTCTGTCATAATCACGTAACTTGCACAAACCCAGGGTAAACCGAGCGATATTACGAAGTTTAAGCATCTTTTATCGGGAAAGATAGTCCCGAGTGACCCTAGTCCATCACCACTCTTCTACCACTATCCACTCTCCTCCGTGGAGGTGGGAGTCACCTGGGACTACGGAAAAGATAACACCGAGTTTAGACCCGAGTGCCTTTGGTTAGGGTTTCTTGAAGCCAGCTCCGAGTTAGTCACAGTGGATCCGTTCTATCTTCCTAGGTCACAGTTCCTGTAATAACAAGTATTCAGTGAACACTAACAGGCCCCAACGCCCCCAAAATTGTAAGGGGTCGTCTATGGTTTTGAACCTGTTGGCCAGTTTAGGCCAAGAAAAATAAATGTCCTACTTCTGCTCAAAACTTTGAAAAACAATCATACTGGCTGGCGGAAAATCTTTTTTTATCCCCAAAATTTAGCAGATCACGTGACAGAATTTGGCCAAAATGGCCTAAAGGCACATCTACAAGTCGAGACTTTTCAATTGAGCCCAACATCAAGTCTCTAGGCCTCTGCGTTCTCGAGATATCGCCTGTACAAACACAAGTCGATTTTTTGCGTTTTTGGCCAATTTGGCCAAGATCACGTGATCGAATTTGGCCAAAATGGCCAAAAGGCACATCTACAAGTCGAGACCTTTCAAATGAGCCCAACATCAAGTCTCTAGGCCTCTGCGTTCTCGAGATATCGCCTGTACAAACACAAGTCGGTTTTTGCGTTTTTTGGCCCATTTGGCCAAGATCACGTGATCGAATTCGGCCAAAATGGCCAAAAGGCACATCTACAACACGAGATCTTTCAAATGAGCCTAACATCAAGTCTCTAGGCCTGTGCGTTCTCGAGATATCGCCTTTACAAACACAAGTCGATTTTTTTGCGTATTTGGCCAATTTTGCCAAGATTACGTGATCGAATTTGGCCAAAATGGCCAAAAGGCACATCTACAAGTCGAGACCTTTCAAATGAGCTCAACATCAAGTCTCTAGGCTTCTGCGTTCTCGAGATATCGCCTGTACAAACACAAGTCGATTTTTTGCGTTTTTGGCCAGTTTGGCCAAGATCACGTGATCGAATTTGGCCAAAATGGCCAAAATGCACATCTACAAGTCGAGAATTTTCAAATGAGCCCAACATCAAGTCTCTAGGCCTCTGCGTTCTCGAGATATCGCTGGTACAAAAAAGCGATGACGGACAGACGGACAGACAGACACCCCAAGTCTATAGGCCCCCAATCCTGTAGGGTTGGGGCCTAAAAACGGCCCTTGATCTCGACTTTCGAGGCTATGGATCTTTCGGCGCACGTTCTAGGACACCGAGGTTCGGACTAGAAGGCTTTTTCTTCAAACAGCACACTGAAAGTATCCTGGCGCATTATTTTCAGCTTTGCAACTGTAGATTCATTGTTGTTGGCGATAATTGGGGATTCTGTATCCTGATCTAAAGAAAACATGCATCTTACTCTGTACAAAATTGTTATTTGACCATAACAATAATAATTGGACCATTTATGTAATCATCTTTTTTAAAATAATGCCATTGACCAGTCGTGCGCCGAGACTTGAAATTGAGATCAATGACATGTTCTATTGTAGGAACTATGACGGGAGCAAGACCACTCACCCAAAAACCAACTCACCCAAAATTTTGGACAACTCACCCAATTTTTTTACTGAATGACCAATGTGAGTGATAGTTCTAGAAATAGTTTCAAACAATTGTTTTAACGGTTTGCAAAGGAAAATCGATGTCTTTATTGCAAAATCTGCGAAAACTATTGCAAATAATTTGTAAAGAAAACACATTAAAATCGATTACTTTATTGCAAACTGTGCGAAAACTACTCTAAAATAATGACATGGCATGGTTAAAAAGCAGACGTTTCGCACAAAAAACACATGGAAATTCTGTGAATACTACTCGAAAATAAAACAAGAAGCACAAGTTTCGCACAAAATTGTGAGCTGAATAGTGAGTTGAGTAGTGAGTTGAGTAATTCAGCAGTGGCAGCTCTTCGTACACTCGTCAGCGGGCGTCCCAGTTAAGATCATGGCCAATAACGACTAAGTGTGCTGAGTGACTCCGGAATGATCGACTCCGGTGTTCACCACTGGAAGATCCGCTCAGGAGTATTCTCCGAGGTGTACG
This sequence comes from Protula sp. h YS-2021, assembly GCA_949752745.1. Taxonomy (NCBI): domain Eukaryota; kingdom Metazoa; phylum Annelida; class Polychaeta; order Sabellida; family Serpulidae; genus Protula; species Protula sp. h YS-2021. Next base: position 88,822,121 of record OX457026.1, read on the forward strand.
ACTGAGCTCGAGCGACGCTGAATAAGGCTCGCGCTGTTTTGGATAACTGCAATTAACATTTACCATTTGATGCAGTGTAAAATATGAGCGAGGCTACCCGGGCAGCATATTAATCTGTTGAGATTACCCCACTCCCCGCCCCAACCGTTCTTTCCGCCAGGTCTAAAGTTTATTTATGCAAGAGGACTGTATGTAACATTTTCAAAGGCAGTACCAAAAATATCAAAATACAGTAATTAAAAAATATTGGGTGAGTTGTCCAAAGCTTTTAGGTGAGTGGTCCAAAATTTTGGGGGAGTTGTCTAAAATTGGGTGAGTTGGTTTTTTGGGTTTTCGCCTCAAAGCGACCACAGTTGACATATCGTTATGTAGCTAGGATTTGAAGCGGTGCATGAAAACTTTGTAGCCTGCTGCTTCTTGGAACTAATTGAAAGAGGACCCTTGTTTCCAATAAAATGAGTAAGAATTTTCATTTCGACTGCATGGGACCTGGGCAGGGCTGGTAAAAATTTCGAAATTTTTAAAAATTTCATGAAATTTGAAATTTTTGAAATATTTCAGAAATATTGAAATTTTTGAAATCTTTCAAAGCACATTAAAAAAAAAACCACATTTCCAGGCTATGCGTAATATCTGTTGGTTTAATTTAACAAATGCCACCGTTAAAAATACATAGACAGAGAAAATGACTGAATCGCATACTGGTTAAACGCATAAATCGGTTGATTGCATAGAATTATGTATTTTTAACGGGATAATTGCATACTGCTTTATCGCAAAACCGGATCAAGGCAAAGATTTTTCTCGTTTAAATGGAAAATACTGCTTAATTGCAGAATTAGGGGTGACTATTCAAACAGCGCTAAACTATAAGCAAACTCGCTCACGGGCGTGAGTTTCCCCCTCAGCTTTGTTCAGCTAACATATTGTCTGCTATGTTTTTTACCTATTGTGTACATATCCGACCTCTTTCCCCTGTGCCGTTAACAGTGAGCCCCCTTTCAGCAGTTACTATAAACCATCCTGCCTCTCTCCTCACTTCTTAGAAACACGCGCTCAGATACCCGGAGTAGATGTGTCAACGGTGCTATAGGCCAGCAACTGCTAGCTTTGTTACTCAAAAGTCAAAGACTACGCAGGATTTCTGTGGCTGCATGGTTAGGCCCCAACCCTTCGGATTTGGGCATATAGGTTTGGGGTGTCCGTCCGTCTGTCTGTCCGTCGTCCGTCCGTCTGTCCGTCATCGCTTTATACCCCTATGAATTTGGGGGGGGGGGCGGTTGGGGCCTGCGTGTGTTTCACAAATACTTACTTGTTTACTGGTAGAGTGTGTTAACTGACAACTTAAGATGTCCGTTGATAGTTATCCGTCAGTATTTGGTATTCTTGATGTCCAACTTATTTCTTATTTAAAATTTCAAAACATGTGAAATTTTTGAAATTTTTACAGTGAAATATTTCATGAAATATTTCCAAGAAATATTTCATACCAGCCCTGGACCTGTGTAACAGATCAAGAAAGTGATAGCAGAAATCCCGCAAAAACAGCTCATACTCGAGCATAAAAGAAATTGGTTCTTAAAATTATGTTTAATGCGAGGAAAAGAACGTCCGAATTGAACAGCACATCGTAATTTATTATATTACAGATTGGTATGTTAGCTGCAGAACATTGTCGAGAGTATTGTAATAAGATCACGGTGAATGGCGTCATTTCTAGTTTGTAAAGAAACCTAGAATAACAAGCGTAAACGTTGTTTTTACATTAAATAATCACATTTTCAGTTTTTGTCAGTTACGATGTGCTGTTCAATTTCATGTTTCTCTCCTTGTAAGTTTTTAAAATAGCATACGGATTGTTAAAACACGAATGCTCTTTAGTGCAGAGAAATATGACATTAAAGCGAAATTTCTCTATGATTTCTTTATATTTTTTATCCGGTCAGTTTTTACTAAAACGCAGAATTGTCTGTATTTCATTCGAAAGGCGCAATGTGTGGTTTGGCTTATCGTCAACACCGATGATACATACCAACAGACACGGCATTCATTAAACAGTGCAAAATTAGAGGGAAGAAGAAAAGATCTTGCAAGAACTTTTTCTTCGAAATTTAAAACGAAAAGTATTTGGTCCCCAACGTTGACACAGCGCGACACAGAAACTTGTCCATTCCATATTCCTTGTTTTTCACGGATGACATTTATCTGTTTAGTTTTAAGAAAGGTCTTACCGAAATGTATACATGGGAATCTTCCGGCTTTTATTTTGCCAAGTGGATCACTTTTTTCGACCCCGTTCCCCTCTATGCAAAATGAATCGAAAAAATAATATTTTGAAAATGGTTTGTCCTGTTAGTCGTGAAACATATTAGTATAGCTTCGAACGCAATTCAACCTTGACTGTTTCGAAATAAAATGATGTCTTATCTTTACTCGTAGCTGTAAGCAGTCCCAACTGATCCCGTTATTTTCCAACCTCTACAGCTATTTCATTTTTGTGCATAACACCTTTTGTATCATGGACTCACTGTAAGAATCCCGGACAAAAGCCCAATAGGACAAAAGCCAATATTTTAACATTTTGAACAAGCGCGAATATGTATGATGCAATAAAAATTGAGCATTATTAATATATCATTCTTGTAACAAAAAGTAAAAATTGATTGGGGTTTTGTCCTATTGGGCTTTTGTCCGGATTGGGGTTTTGTCCTCCTCCGTAAAATGATTGGGGTTTTGTCCTATTGGGCTTTTGTCCGGATTGGGGTTTTGTCCGCCTTTGTTAAATGATTAGGCTTTTGTTGTATTATGCTTTTGGCCGTTTACCCTCTTGAAAGTATCATTTGTAATGCAACACAGAAGCTATTTTTTAAAATCTGATCTGTGTAATTGTCGTACTCGTAGGCTATTTCGAGGTCGGGGAGGTAAAATCAGTCGGAAGGTGAAATTGAACTTTTGAGCCATAGCTTACCGGGGGTTCCCGAAAAAAGCCCAGGGCTTCTATTTGGAAACTGGCCAATTTCAGGCGCTCATTTAGAAACCAAATGGAAGCCCCGGGGCATCTATTAGGAAACAGTTTCCTAATTAGAGTCCCGGGGCTTCTATTTTTTAGAAGGGGGGGATTGTTGCTAAGTTTTTATTGAAAAAAAGAAAATTTACCATCAATCTCTTATTCAAGCTCTACATGCTGCGGATAGTCGCACCAAAAAGTAACAAAATACACAAAAACAAAAGTAACTAAAAAAGTCTGGTAAAGTGGAGGGGGGGGGTTGCCTTCTGTGAAGCACAGGATTAAGCAACGACGCAGAACGTGTCTAGGGGTTTGCCTCACATCAAAGGATTAAGTGCACCGTGTCTGCATTGCGAGTAAACACGAGTTCTAAAAAGACTTGCAGGGAAGGAGGGGGATTTTATTAGGAAATGATTTTTTCAAGTCTTTATTTTAACTCCAAATAGAAGCCCCAGGGCTTCTACTGGGAAACAGTTTCCTAATAAGAGCCCAGGGGCTTTTATATGGGGGGAGCTTCTTTTCGGAAACTCCCGGTAATATTCACAGAGCAAATACTATGTTAGGAAACATGTCATGCGTAATGGGCAAGTATATACATTTCTTAGGACATCTTTTATATTATTCGTTGTTAGAAACAAGAGATTTCTTTTGTTCCGTTGTAGTAAATTATGCATAAAGAAGTGCGTAATTAGCTGATTGATTGTTTCGGTCTGATTACGGTTACGCATTTAAAGGTGTCAGTATTTATGTTATTCGTGTCAGTATTTATGTTATTCGTGTCAGTATTTATGTTATTCGTGTCAGTATTTATGTGATTCGTGTCAGTATTTATGTTATTCGTGTCAGTATTTATGTTATTCGTGTCAGTATTTATGTTATTCGTGTCCGCTATCGAGATCACTGTATTAATGTGGAGAAAAAGTTGAAAAAATGTCAGTTTTAACTTTTCATACGTGAAGCAATGTAAACCAGGTAAAACTAAAACTAGAAGTGTGTCCGATCGGAGCTCCGCCTGGCGGATAGTCAGTGACTTAATCTTAGTGTGAGGGATGTCATTCTTCTTGAAGAAAGAATGAATAAGCACGGACTTAGTAACGAGCACCTAACTGCAGTAAAGTTCAACGGCCAATTTGGACCGAATAAACGCCTCGTCGGACAAACGGACAAACGGACGACATCCTGCACAACTTCAGTATATTAGAAACAATAACTTATAAACAAATAAATCACCAAACAAATATGTAGAGTGGGGTGCAATCCACAAAACAGTACATAAAACATCTAACTACAGTAAAATTGCCCAAGTTCAAACCCCAATTCCGACCGAATAAACGCCTCGTCGGACAAAAGGACGACGTCCTGCACAACTTCAATATATTAGGAACAATATCCCAAAAACAAAAAAGTTGCCGGCCAATTTCATTGATTGACCCTAAATCCGAAGAAAAAAAAATTTTCTCAGTAAAAGAATTACTTGAGTTCATGTGCTCCATAATTCAATTGTGCTCCATCATTATCATTTATATTGGAGTCATTTATGTGATGTACCTTTTGTATAGTCTTGTCCGCTTATCTCGTACCCGCTTATCTCGTCCTCCGCCTATCTCGTCGGTTTTTCAAATCCTTGTTCCCATTGGCTATATAATACTTCACAAAACAACCGGTTATCTCGTCAACGAGATAAAAATAACCCCCCCCCCCTATCTCGTCAAAAAGTCTAGGCACGGACCTGATGTTCACATTGAGTAATTGGCCGGTTATCTCGTCACTGTCAAAATCAAGAGAGTGCTGGCTATTTAAACATTGAGCGTTTTATATCAGGAGGCGCCCTGCATAAAAACACGAGCAAATCGCTGTTGCTTCTATTTTATTTTCAATTTCTCACCGCAAAAGTGGTCATTTACAAACAAAGCCTGGCCTTATCTTATGATTTCAAATGTTTCTTTCTTTGGTGAGTTCCATCATATAACCATCACTGAGAGTGGATTTTCTTGTAAACACCTACAATTAACCCTCCCTTTCTTCTATTCATGGTGCATCGTATCTGACGATCCAGGATGTGTTTTACATATCGTTCAACTCTACTTCATGTAGTTGTAGTTGTTGATACGTATTTCAGTGTTATGTAAAATGTATACATGTACTTAATTTACACCGTTTGAAAATAATAATGTACTCCTAAAAAGTATAACGTACTCGTGATGCCGCCATTATGGTTTCGGATATCTCGTCACCCGGCTATCTCGTCAATTTTACCTCGGTCCGAGCACTGACGAGATAAGCGGGTAAGACTGTAAAAGATTTTCATTTGTCTGTGTCGTGCGCCTAGATAACAAATTTTGACTTGTGTTGCAAGTGATGTAATAGGAACTATGACTTGCTGCCATATAAGGATAGCAACAGTCATCTGGACTGCGAAAGCCTCTGTGCAGTGTGCCCTTTTGCAAAACAGGCACACTTTTTGATGGACACGTTATGTTATTTTCCCTTGTTAAGTGGAGAAAATTTAACTTCGGCGCTCAGCTGTCAAATGTTTGTTTTCCGCGTTTTAAGTGCCATGTGACCAGGCAAGTGTCATGTGACCAGGCAAGTGTCATGTGACCGGGCAAGTGATAGTGTTTGTCGTTGCTTGTTACTTTGAGGGGGCCTTTGGTAAATTCTACTAAAGACTTGTAAGTCGTTTGATCTTGCACAAAATCACCACAACGTGTGTGAAGTTGACTTGCATAGCCGTGTAACTAAAAAATCACTGGCATTTTTTTCATTATAGATATTACGCACAGAAAAATCTTGCAGGGGACTGATTCCCAGCTGGATCCGGAATCTCGTATTAACTTGTTTGCATAAGCTTCCTGTGTTTGAATAAATGTCAATTATTGAGGGGCATTTTTTGTTACTTCATTGAAAGAAAACGTAGCATACAACATGACACTTGTGTTCAGTCGTCTTTTATCTTTGGGACTATTCACAAAACGTAATGATTAGCCTCAGAAAATGTCGGTATAGCGTTCCTAGTTAAAGCGACTCAAGTCGACATGTGTGGGTCTCAATAGAAAGACTGGAAGCGGTGACCTGATCCCGTGTAATGTAAAACATGATCGTTTTCAGTAAGCCAATGAGAAGAGATGCCGCCCAGTTCCGGAGAGTTATGGGGGCATCATTTGATGCCCACCCAGGTGAACATAGATTGCCTGCTGCCCAATGGCATCTACATCGTTCTCACATGCAACAGAGACGAGACGCTGGAGAAGATCAAGGTAAGACACTGCAGAACACCATTTGGTTAGGCTGAGGAACACCATGACGAATAGTGAAGGTAAACTGCCAGAACACCATGGTGAATAGAGTGGTTAGACTGCCGGAACACCATGGTGAATAGTGTAGTTAGACTGCAGGAACACCATGGCGAATACTGTGGTTAGGCTGCAGGAGCACCATGGCGAATACTGTGGTTAGGCTGCAGGAACACCATGGCGAATACTGTGGTTAGGCTGCAGGAACACCATGGAGAATACTGTGGTTAGGCTGCAGGAACACCATGGGGAATACTGTGGTTAGGCTGCAGGAACACCATGGTGAATACTGTCGTCAGACTGCAGGAACCGTTTTAAGTGTTAGCAAATCGGTATCAGCAATTTGGGCATAATAAATCTTCAGAATTGTCGTTGACATCACCAGAGAAAGTAAAACCAATGTGAGCTTTACGATTTAAGGGAAAAGATAGAAACAGAAAGGAACATATCAAGTTTTTAATTTCAGTTTTCTATAAGAGGAAAGTGAAATCAGACTTTTCATAGAGTCTGTTAGTCTTTCCACACAACTTTTTGGTATAAACTGTCGATATTATTCTTAACGGGGGCAGTTTAGGAATGACACTTATTCTTCTTTGGTGGCATTCAACCGGGTCTCCAATGCCGAACGCTTAGGGTTAAAAACTGGAATTTTCAAGTAGTCGGCCGACTGTTGTTTGCAAAACACGGTGGCCGGTCTTCACTTCCCGATGCGGGTGTGGTTCACGTCATCGGAATATAGCACGAAGGGTGTGTTAATTGAGTGAACAACGCTGTTGTTTGATGCTTGCATGTACAGGGTGAATTATGGAAGAAAGTACAGGAGTACCCGCTGGCGTTTCTGCTCTCGGACAAGTCGTCCTATATCTTCATGAGCATCACGCAGGATGCGGAGACTGAAGAATTTTATGATGAGACAAGAAGGTCAGTTCTATGCTTAAATCAGACTGTTGGCGGGAAAAAACAACATTCAATGTGGATGAACAGTTGTCCAATAAATGTGTTTATTAGCAGGAGAAAAGAACTAGTGAAATAAATATTCACGCAGGCATTTAAGGTGGCATGGGTGCGCTTTGCTGATAAAATCTTCCGACCATTAAATGTTAAACTACATTTAATTATTCTTAGTGAAGTCAAATGTAACAATTAAAAAAAAAAACAAAGAAAACAAAGACATTTAGTGAGCTTTTTCAGTGAGATGATGTTTTGTTTTAGGCTTTGCGACCTCAGGCTGTTTCTACCTACGCTGAAGGTAGTGGAGCCGGAGGGAAACAAAGAAGAGAAGATGCTCAATTATAACATAGGTTCTTTCTCTTTATTTTCATAGAGATACAATGCCTGTCTTGAAGACGTTACTGTATAACACATACCTCTGTTCATCAAAACTGAATGTTCGAGGCATCGAGTATCCCAGATGCTGATTAGAAAAGTACAGATACCGTAATTACAAATTATGTGATGAAGCGCATTATTCAAATTATGGGAGTTCCGGATAGCGAAAATGTACTGTACAAGTTTGAAGTAGAAAATGTCAATGCCACATCCTTCTTTCAGCGAGGGTACAGCTCGCCACCAACACCACCGGGTTCCCCTTTGCCCCTAACCCAGCCCCCTTCCCTCACCGGCACTTTCCAACTCAGCCCCAATCCTCCGCCCCCCCCCATTATTATTATTATTATTATTATTATTATTATTATTATCTTTCAATCAGACTTCGTCTTATTTAAGGTTTCCCCAAGAAGCCTTGAAATCTCTTTTGTTTACGCTCGCGCTGTATACCTTTTTACGTCAACGACTTGCACTTCAATGTGCGTTTGCATATTGCAATAATTTTCCGTGATTCTGTCCGTCTGTTTCAGGTGTGGCTATAGGCATGCCAGTGAACGAGTTTAACGAGTCGGAGGACTTAGAGGTGATGTCATTCCGGCGTAATCTGGCCTGTCTGGTGCACGACGTGTTACAGGAGAGGCAGGAGGCGGGACCACACGAGCAGGCCCTCTACCAGTACCCGTCTGATTTACATTCAGACCCACAGCTCCCCCCGCACATCGAGAACAAAATCATGGACAGAGGTGACCAAAAAAGTTAACAGGCCTTTCCCTTTGTAGTGAAAAAAGACGAGCTATGCAAATTAATAGAAAAGATTTCATGGTTTTGATAAACCAGACTGCATGGAATCATAAAACCATGTGTACAATTACACACATTATAAAACGATGTGTGGAATTACACACATTAATTGTTTGACGGAAAAAATTTTGTATTTGGACGAATTGAGGAATAACCAAAAGAAGGTGATGCCTTATTAAATATTACGCAAATATATAAGTGCTGAATGAGAAGATGTTGGTTGCAGTGCATTGAAAAACGTTATCTGGCCATTCATTTTTCAGATTTATTGGTGTGTATTTGGGTGGTGTCCGCGAATAAGGACAAGCAGAAGTACACTGTCAAGGTCACTCACAACAGTACACCGGAAGAAGTGATAGCCGAGGCGATTCGCTATCGGTAAGAATCGGTGTTCTTCGTGCAGTAGATCTAAAATGGTTGTTGAGCTTATCTGCAAGTAAATTTTAGTAATTGAGCAGTGATTCACCAATCAGTGTGTGAACACAAAAAGATACTTGGCCAGCCATGTTTTTGTATCCAATTTTTATTACAGCGTTTTGTTTCAGTTGTTTACACCCTCCTGGAAAGTGAAATGCAGGCATTTTTCTGTAAAATTTACCCCACGGTGACCAACAAAATGTTGCAAAAAGTGAATCAATGATTTTTTAAAGGGATAACCGAAGGGCTCAATAGGCATTGAAGTCGGTTACAGCTGATGTAAGCCACTGTGTTCGCTGATCTAAGGCATTTGGAGCGGACGTCAATCCCCTGCTTGCCAAGCCCTACGGGATTCGAACCCGGGACCATGGCATTACAGAATCAACGCGCCAAGCATATGGGCTAACCGCCCAGTTTTCTTTTTTTAATTTTTTGGTTCAACTTATTTAAAATAAAGTTTTTTTTGTCAGGACTACGAAGATGAACATGCCCCCCGACCAGCAGCTACGGTGCATTCAGGAATACCGGTACAGCTATGTGCTCAAAGTATGCGGTTACAATCAGTTTTTGTTGCAGCCAGAGCCCATGACGCAGTATAAGGTATGCGTGATAGCCGTGCGGGCAGTCGTCGCGTAATTATAGATACCTGAAGCGGCCATGTTACGAGAATGTGGTGTGTGAAATATATACCGAATATATCAAGTAAAGAGATATAGCTGAGCTTACTGTGGTTATCGATGGACTGAGGATAGCGTGGAAGAATTAAGTACTTGTAGTGGTCTTTTGTACATAGAAATGCGTATTTTTTTTCCTTTTGTTTACGGGGTGGGGGGTGGGGGGGGGGCGATTTTTAGAGCCTTCAGGTGTCGGAACATAAGATGTATTTGCAGAAATGTTTTGTGTGGATTCGTGAACAGTGTTGCTGGCGTTGACTGATTGTGTGCTCATTACCGGGGTTATTTTCGTGAAAAAGTTCAATATTAGTTATTTTTTTACTCACAAAACTATCAAAACTGCCTTGCCATTTGTCAAAAATATTTAAACTATTTCGGTCTGCGCATGTCAGAACAAGTGGGAAGCTGTATTTGGTGATCAATTCATTAAAATGTATTTTATTAGAACGCGAGCTGTAGCTTGATTCTGAGCGACTTGCTTGCCTTTGAATTCAGTGTCATTGCTAAAACATTGTTTGGTTGTTAACAGTACATTAGGAAGTGTATAGCCCGGGACCGTATACCACAGCTGATGCTAATGTCCCGGGACGGTCTCTATCAGAATATCGATGACGTCGACTTCAAATACCCATCTTATGTTAGGAGAGGTGAGTACGCGAGACAACCTTGTCAACAGCTGAAGTGTTGTATATTTCAGAACAAGATCTCTCAAACTGAACACACAGTGCAACCATGACAATGGTTGATCATGAAAAGAACTTGTAACAAAAGAGAAATTTACCATTTTGGCTTTTTTCAAACCAATAAAATAGCTGTCTACGAGGATCAAAATTGAATTTTTTTCGAACAAGATTATAAAGTGTTTAAATTTGTTGTTTCGTTATATGTGTTGTATCATTTAGTTATATTTCAAACGCTACAATTTGATTATTGTTTGGTTGCTTCGGGTGGGAATTACTGTGTTTATAGTGAGGTATATATATATCCATATACAGGCATTGGGGCATTGCAAGACATACAGAACAAACAGCCAACACTGCTATGGAAAATTGAGGACATGTTTCGCATCTGTGTTAAAAGTGCAGCTTACGTCAACACACGTGACTCTGGCAAGGTCAGCTCATTTCGTTGGAAGTAATATTGTTAAAAAATAATAAATAAGACCAGCCCATTATTTAAAATAAGAACATATCAAACTGCTGAGAAAATAAAATTTTTTGTTCTGGGCAAAAAAAAGCACTTTCGACTCATTGAGTCTATTCCGGAGTAGACTAACGTATTCTCGTGGCCGTAAAACTGCTATGATTCTCTCTCTCTCTCTCTCTCTCTCTCTCTCTCTCTCTCTCTCTCTCTCTCTCTCTCTCTCTCTCTCTCTCCCTCTCTCTCTCTCTATCTCTCTCTCTCTCTGTCTCGCTCTCTCTCGCTGTCTCTCTCTCTCTCTCTGTCTCTGTCTCTCTCTCGCTCTCGCTCTCGCTCTCTCTCTCTCTCTCTCACTATATATATATATCTATGAGACAGAGTATATTTCGGAATATTACGGCTTACATTCACTTTGTCGAAGGTACCCTATTTTGCTCATGACAAAAACTATGTAAATTCGTACTTGCTTGATACATTCTTATTTTAGATAAGAAGGTGTTTACAGGAACCTAATTTGAGTAAATATTAAAGCATATTTACCGCAGAGAAAGGTAGTTCTTTTCGAACAGGTCAGAATAACTAATGCTTACTTAAGATAATTCAATATATGTTTTGTTTTGGTATCGAAACACCGGAAATGGCAAACCGGAAGTGCCCGTGGCACAATGTTTTCAAACGGTGACCATTTACCATATCAAATGAAAACAAAACTGTTAATATGCCAAGGTATCATTTCCTGTGCAGCTGCCGTGTACTCGTAAGAACGGGTTCGTTTTATTTGAAATTACAGCTGTACTTGAGACCGTGTTTGTTTGCTATTGCAGCTATACCTAAAAACGGGTACCTTTAATTTACTCTTGCAGCTGCATGTGAAAACGGGTATTTTTAATTTGCTGTTGCAGCTGTACGTGAGAACGGGTATCTACCACGGCACGGAGCCTCTGTGTCCCTGCAAGGACACGGAGCACGTGGAGGCGTCGAACCCGCGCTGGAAGGACAAGCTGGAGTACGACCTGTACGTGCCCGACATTCCGCGCAGTGCCAGGCTCTGTCTATCGCTCTGCTCCGTCTCCAAAAAAGGCAAAAAGGTGCGTAACCAAAGATAGCCCTGTATAATGGTGTGAAATACCATGCTCTGTCAGCATGCGAAGTGCGAAATGCTCATAAGGGCGTACGTGTTCTTGCCACCACGAGGCTTCTTGCTTAGTTTCCAAATGAGGCGAAAGTTGTCTTTTGTTGTTCGTTAATTGTTTCAAGGAGATGCACTAAATTCGGTCGAGTGACTGTGTTACAGAATTCGTAATAATGTTCATATTTGCGAATGTGGTGCATCCTATTTCACTTTGTATGAATGTTATTACCGGTTATTTTGTATTCGTTTTATCAACGCCATTTGTGCACGCCTTATCGTCGTTATTTTAGACTCCCTTGTCGACGTCATTTTGCATATTTCTCTTTTTATCGCACGGCAGAAGTTTGTCCACAATTAGTTAGGATTTCAAATTTCACAAAGCCATGTCTCTGGGCTGAATGTGTGTATGCTGCTGGGAATGTATTTGTCTTTCTTTTATAAAGTAGCTGTTACTATTTTCGGGCATTTATGTTTCTGCTGTGTTTTCCAACATAATTAGAAATGAATATTTCCGAAATGAAAATTTATTAATGACTATGCACAAAAAAGTTTTAAGTTTTACAAAATTACATTGAACCACATTACAGGCAAATTACATAAAATAACATTAGAATTGGAATATTGGTTATTTGCCACTTTCCACGATTCCTTCTGTGGGTCTTTCAGAGCACCACGATTTACAGAATGCCCTGCCTCCCTCCCCAACCTGCCATTACAACGCTGGATTTTACACTTTGCCTTCTAATTTGTACAAAAGAAAAACCTGGTGTTGACTTTGAACATAGATTCACCCGTGAGACGGGATGTGCTGGTTATTGTGTACTAAATACACGTAGTCTTGTCCACAGTACAAATTAAATTCTTCACACGCCTGTAATTTCCTGCCTCAACTAAAGGACCCCAGTGAACACATACAAACACTTACATTACATTTACAAGAATTTGTACAGTCCATCGTTGCTTCTGCACAAAAATATAATAATAATAATAATAATAATAATAATAATAATAATAATAATAATAATAATAATAATAGCAGTTAAAGAAACGCACGTAATGCTGAAGCAAGGGCAAAACGCGGCCCCGTCGGCGGAAACGGCACGTGAGCGTGTTAAGAATGAGCATGCGCACTGGAGCTTGTGTTGAAACTACTTCCGAGTTTAACCTGCGACTGCCGGGAGTTTTTACCGGATAGGAAGCGTGCCCTGGCGCTGTGGGAGCCCCGGTGCTCCTCCTTGTCCCATCTATAGCAGCCCCACTTCTGGAGCAGGCGCTTTGTGTCTTCGTAAAACTTCTTTCTTCTGAGTGGCCCTACTAACGGATACGTCACAGTTTCCAGGACAACCATTCGTGTGTACCACTCTCGGCCTGTTTTGCCTACGTCACCGCCAACGCAGCTTACAATGAGAAACGACAGATTCATCACGGCTATGACAACATACACACTGAGCGCGATTAGAATAAGCTTTTCAACTGCCAGCAAGTCTCGCATTAACTGCGTGGGAATCTCGTCGTGACGTTGCTTGCGGTTGCGCATGAATGAACGTAGCAATAAGATGGCCAGTGTGGCGTTAACGATAACCGTAGATCCCATAATACAAGTGTAGAAGATGACGTACCTAAATGGAAGAACCCCGTCGTTGTAAAACGGTACGCATAGCCCAACCGCATTGTACGATCTTTTCGTCATGAACGGGATAACACCGATAAATATGGCGAACAGCCACGTGACCCCCACGGTTATGTTTAACTTCTTCAAGGTCATGTGACGATCTACCTTGAGCGGATAGCGCAGCTTCATGAACATACAGACGACTTCGATCATATACAAGATGGCGGACACTAGTGTGGCAGTGATGAGCATGCAGCCGACCAGGCCGCATCCGGGGTCTTGCAGCCAGTCCTCCATGTGGTAGTGGTACTCGCCGTGGAAGCGTATGCCCTTGCCCAGCATGACTGCGGCATAGACGGTCGTCAGCAGGTTGGCGGCGGAGAAGTGGAAGGCGTTGAATGTGATGGGATCTTGTCGGCGCGGACGAAATCCTACAGTCAGTATCATTATCTGAAAAAAAAAAACAAAAAGTAAAGAAATATATTACAAAAAAAAGTTAATGGTTTGGTTTCCGGGTCCCCCCCCTCCCTAATTTTGTAGCCGCATTCTCCTCCCTGTGAACTGACGCTAACCTCAAACCTGTGCCTAAAGCTGACTCGACTGCCTAATATTTTCAAATGAAATTTTTTTACTTCCTAATATTTGATACAAACTCGATGGGTCTGTCAAACGACACCCAGTGTTGCCACATCGTCCTTTTTTTAAGGAATTTTTTCTTGAAAAAGGCTGATTTCGTCCTTTTTTGTCTTTAAATATTTTTTTTCATCCTTTTTCATGTGAATTATCTTTTTTTGTTTGTTTCTTTTTAAATTTCGTCCTTTTTTTGTCTTTTTTGTCCTCTTTTTCTTGGTGACTCCGAGGCAACACTGGGTCACGCCATTAATAATAATGAAAAAAAAACAACAACAACCAACGTTTAGTTTCAGCTATAAAGTTAAGAGATTCAGTGTTGATTTTGAGGAAGATAAATTTCACTTGGGCTACATGGCAAGAGCTGCCATGATTTCGATTGGTGCACGATGTATTTGCTCAAGTATACACAAACAACATGGATGATTAATGTGTAGCGATGTAGGGAATGAGGAGGAAGGTGGGGATGGTGGTGGTGGGGGGGGGGGGGGGGGTCGCGTACTTACCCAGGGGTTGAAGATAAAGGAGAAGAAGACGACGATGGCGTAGATGACAATGGTGAGAACCTGGATCAGGTTCTCGGAGCACTCCGTGTACGGCACGGTCGCCTCACACTCCAGCACCTCCGTGCTGTTCACGACTAAAAATAGACGCATTTATCTCAATTACGTTTGGAGAAATTTGAAGATATCAAGCCGCCATTGACCAGAGTGCTACGGGAGGGAGGGAAGGTTAAGACCAAGGGTACTGCGTTGTTACCAAGCGCAATGAGCGTAGCGAAGTGTTGTGGACTCGGAATGCCATTATTGGTAAAAAAAATAGAAGATAAAGTGCATTCATCCCGTTAAAAGGTGTGGCTGTGCTCTGGCGTTTTACCATACAGAAGCCGTTGTGCAGACTAACTGCCATGCCCTTTGGTGGCCCAGTTAATATACTGATACGATCGGAAGTTTAAATTTGGATGGTTTTGAAAGGCAGGGCAAGGTTTTTTTTTAAAGGAAGGCGGAATAACTTATTATATTTTGCGCGCAGCTAAAAAAAAAACGGATGAGTGGTACTGTTCAACATTGATACTTAGTGCCTTTTACATACTGAAAACAAAACCAGGCGAAAAAGAAACTCGACTGACTGAAAGTGGCTCTTTGTTTGAGATGCTTGAAAGCAACATGTATTGGAACAACCTTGAAAAGAACGTTATGACCTTCACCTTGTGACGTATCATATTCCATCTCAAAGATGCAGCATGTGAAGCCGCTGTCGACGTACACACGGCGCATGCGCGTGTTGCTGTAGAAGAACGGGATCTCATCCAGGTCTGAGTTGACGCGCAGGTCCAGCTTGACCAAAGCCTCCACGTGACTCAGAAGCGTGTCCGAAAACCCGCTGATGTCATTGTCGCTGAGATCTCTGTGAAAAACAAACAAAGAAACAAAAACAAATTAATTTTCAGTTATTTTTTTCATATTTGTGTTGGTTCACTGAGGTGCACAATACTGTGATATGAAGCGATGTGTACAGTACATGATTCAATGGCCGTGTTATTTGATAGGGGCGATGAAAAAAAAAGAACTTTCCATCACTATGACATGCCAAAGTTTACAAAGCTATGCTTTAAATAATGTGAAGTGGGTGACGTGATTTTAGTTTGCTTTCAAATATCTGTCATAAAAAGATTGCAATTTTCGCGAGGAGTGATGCGGGGTTGGGGGAAGTGGGGGGGGGGAGAGGGTCCAGAGATGGTGTTGTTGCGGGAGAGTGGTGCCGCGGGATGGGTGGGGGGGAGTGGGGGGAGGGTCCAGAGAGATGGTGTTATTGCGGGAGATTGGTGCGGTGGGGGGGGGGGAGTGGGGGGGGGGGTCCAGAGATTGTGTTATTGCGGGAGAGTGGTGCGGCGGGGTGGGGGGGGGGGGGAGGTGGAGGGAGGGTCCAGAGATGGTGTTATGCTTCCCGATTTGTTTTCTTCCGCCCACTTGAAACAACATCATAAATTATTTCGATGTGGAATAAATCCAAGCTTCGTGCACATATGAGTATAACGTATACGCCTCGGGG
The DNA here is from genome assembly GCA_949752745.1 of Protula sp. h YS-2021. Taxonomy (NCBI): domain Eukaryota; kingdom Metazoa; phylum Annelida; class Polychaeta; order Sabellida; family Serpulidae; genus Protula; species Protula sp. h YS-2021. The sequence goes on from OX457026.1 coordinate 88,838,205, forward strand.
GAGGGGGGAGGGGCACTTGGTATCATATGTTTTACGATGTGTCCAAAATAAAAGTATACTTCCGGGGGAGGGGGGGTGCTTGGTATCATATGTCTTACCATGTGCGACCAAAAAAAACGTATACTCCCGGGGGGGGGGGGCTTTCTATCACATAAATATATACTCCTCGGGGAGGGAGGGGGGTGGGGGGGGGGAGGGTGTCATATGTGTTACGGTGTGTGTCCAAACATCGGGGAGAAAGTGGGTATTTGGAGATTTTGAGGCCAGACCCGGAACGCGCAGAGTGCCACTTACGTCAAGGGGGGGGGGGGGGATTGTCATTCGGTGCTCCGCGTTTTCCATAAAAGGGGGTTTCTTTCGGAATTGCAATCCCCGTTCGATTAAAAAGGGGTATTATTTCAAACTCATTACTTTCCGTTTAGGGGTTCTTTTAAAAAGTCATGGACATGCATGGTTACTAGTTGGTACGTATATACCTCCCCCCCCCCCCCAACCTTCTCCAGGGGGCGGATACCGTTCGTAAACTCACAAGTAGTAGGCGTCCTCAGGCACATTGCTGGGGATGTAGTCCAGGCCGCGACCGCTGCAGTCCACGCACAGGCGTGTCGTACCATTCATGACGTCACAGTTACACTCCGCCGGGCACGCGTTACTCACCCGGTACATAGCCACGCCGATTAGCAGCACCAGTGTTTTTCTGTCCATTCTGTAGTGTGTATGTAGTAAACAGGGCTAGATATGTCGGCGTTTTGTTTATAGCTGTATTCTTGGTTTACATTTTCAATAACCGCATCCCTGTGTGTGGGGATCGCTTTACGGATATCCTGTTTATTCTGTCTATGCCTTAATGTGTGTCGAAATCATTCCCATCGAAGTTACCGTCATTGGTTGTTGGATTCCCTGCAAAGATAAACACATAAATAACAGTAAGACAACTCAGAAAATTGCTTCAATCGAAATGTGCCACATGTTTCACAAAACTGACTAAAAATATAACTGTGTGTTCTGCTGCTAGCCTGTTGACTGTTTCTGTTTTTCCCTTCAAACGCTCTTATGTCTCGGGCGCTACCCGCAGTCATACAGCAGCTCTTTATCATCCCCGCTGGTGTGTTACACCAATGTAGACTTGACTGAAGTGTCTCCAAGTGTATTTATCCATGGTAGTGCAAATATCCCGTGCTTTATTACTGTAGTTATGTCACATCTCTGTTGGCACATCCAACACGTTTTGACTTTGTTGCTAAAAATGTTTTTTTTTTTGTTGCTGTTGGTATCATTTGGTTAAGTAGTTCTTGGTGAAGCATTCCCTTAAGGTAGAATGTTTATAAGGCAAAGTATAAACAGCAGCTGACAGGATGACTTCTTCGATAGTCGAGACACCATTCTGCCGCATCGCATCATTATCCACGAGTACTGGAGGATTCTGTGATGGGTGAAGTGTTTGGTGCCTTGACGGAATCGCTAGCGAAGAAAAAGTACAGATAATGGCTGTTGAAAAGATGCGTACGTGTATATGTGGGCTGTGGACGTGATGAATGAGAGATAGAGGGTCAGCTGCCCATCTCTCTCTCCTACGGGCCGGAAAGAGTTTCGTCATAAGAAACGGCCAAAAGACTGAACACGTGCCGTTTATGTGGTTAAAGATATTGTAAGTTGCATTTAGTTTTGTAGGAAGGTTGCCGTGTTAAGAGATAAATAAAAGCGAATCAGCGAACGTTGTTTCTGATTGGTGAGATAGTCTTCAGTATTCTTTGAACATTCCTTCCCGTTAGACTAACGTGATCCCTGACACGGAATGCGTTTTAGAAGAAAAAAAGTAAAAGATAAAATAATAGAATGATGAAGAAAAAACATCACCATTTCCTGAGTTCACTGTTGAATTTCAAAGAAAAAAATGACCTGAAAAACAAACGGCTAAACCACCGCTGTTTCAGGAGCATGAAATGTTTTAGGCACACTGCGGTTTTTTCGTTATGACTTACGAGACTGATAATCGGACTTCGGCATTTACTCTATGGAGATGTTGGGCGATGCTTGATTAAGTTTTCTCAAGACGTACTTACTGCGGAGGTCAAGCCATTTCCAAGACGCGAAGCACTAGCTACCGTTTCCTTTTTTGCAGGCTTACTCATCAACCCATCGATCTTGTATTTTTCTTTCAAATATATAACAATTTTTTCTTCTTATACACTTGCCCTTGACTTATCCGGTTGTCATTGGTCCAGAAAATCATTGATATGTGTGCGCGTCTGTATGTGCCTGTGTTTTTTTTTTTTTTTTGTTTTTTTTTTTTTTTAACCCAGCCGACTTTGTCGGACTGGGTTAGTCATATCACTATAGGGGCTTGAATGTATGTGCATATGTTAAACTTTTTCTTTAAAATGTTACTCCTCCTACAGTTTTACTCCAATCGTTTTGATATTACGCAGGAATGTTCCCTGCTTGGTCCCCCACATGGCTGTTACTTTTTTTGACGAAAAACTGACAAAATGGCGGCACTTTCTGTGCCCGTTTTGATCAATTTTTAAAATGCTTACCCTCCTACAGTTTTACTCCAATCGTTCAGATGTTACGCATGGATGTTCCCCAGGGGCTCGTCTACCAGGCTATCATTTTCTTTCGCGGTTCGCCAAAAACTGCCGAAATGGCAGAACTTTGAAGTTTGGCAAAAACTGGAATAAATGGTAGTAAAATAACGGAATTGTCAAACCATTCATTTCTCCCAGTCTTTGTCAGATAGTTCTAAAATTTTAATCGAAAGTTTCTTAGGTGCTTCTCCACCTTGACTTTGCTTTTTTTTCGCAAATGACAAAAAAATGCCGAAATGATGGAATTTTAAAAATTTTGTAAAATTGTGTAAATATCGGTAAATACGTGGATCGTCAAAACCCAATCTCTCCAACATCCCATTTCGGGTAGCTTCCACACGGGAAAACTCGTTTTTTGTATTAAAATTATAAAAAAAGTTACGTCCAGAAAAAAGTTTTTTTTTTGGTCTAACAGTAGTCGTTTCAGAGTTTTTCTCTCCTTTCTTGTTTGGTAACTCGGCTGGGTCATGTCCTTGGACATGCTTGTTTTATTTAGAACAAGCATATGTTAGTAGATATTTATTAAGCGTTGTGTGGGTGTCCTTGTCCGAGAAAAACAGACACAGATTGCTGGAGTTATGCGCTGACAGTGATGGATCCATCCGCTGCTGGTGAGACGAGTCACTGATATCTACATGGGCGTGGCGATATAGTTTCATTTTTCTTCTGTAATTAATGTATTTGTCTTGTGCACAGCTGTAACACAGTACACAGATAGTGCTGATTGGGAGTAAAGTTTCCAGTAGGGGATCTATCACCAGTTACTTCGCATGTTATTCCACTTTTTGTCTGACCTTACCGATTTCATGAGTCATGACAACCGTAAATTTTACTGAATTAAAAAAAGAAATAAGAGATTTTAAAATGAAAGAAATTTTTCAACCTCAATTTCCTACTGCAGTCCCCATACGTTATATATATAACACAGGAATGAATGGCGTGAGCCAAGTCGTGTTCATTAATGTCAGAATAAACAGCTACTTGACCTGTAACTGAGAAACGAATAGATGGAATTTGACGTCATTTTAACACTCCAACTCCTATGCGTTTCAAGGTCATAGGTCGCATGACTTTTTTGTTTAGAAACCAGTAATTTTGATCGCATTTTTTAACCATGCACACAGACGACCGTTACGCCAAGCTGAAAACTTGATTTTCTGCAAGAAAAAATAATGAGTACACAGTGCTGCACACTGTCGTCCTCATATCTTAATCTCTTGTTCGATTCTTTTCAGTATGTCAAATATTGACCCTAGGTTTGTAACTGTAAGTGGGTCATGTGTTCATAAAGGACTACAGTCTCAGCCGAACATTGCTTTCCAGTGGACTTGTATCTCGATTTGAACAAACTGACAGTTTTACTTATCAAACTGTCAGTCAGGTGGTTTCACATGAGCGTATCTTGTTACCTTGTGCACCCTGCGACTGAACGCGAGCTTTGCCCGCCAAAGGACCTCGAGTCCGGCTGTTCGTAAAATAAAAAAAATCTGCATTCAGCGTTCTCAGAAGTTCATAGTTGTCAACTGGTTCGAATTCATGTTACGTCTGGAAATCCGGTAAACTCTGTTAAGCTCCTCGTATCTGTCAAGCACCTTGTGCCAAGTTCAGATATCCGGCCAACTTAGAAGACAGCGCTACAAGACTCTGACGTGACACATTTAAATTGCCGCTTTCCTATATTGCATTTTTATGACGAACTTCGTTCTTCGAACGCATTGCGCTCGTTGAACACGTTGAGTTCTCAGGTTGCCATGCGTTCTCTGAACACATTGCTTTTTTTGGGTGCGTTCTTTGAACAGATTGCGTTCTCTGAAAACACTGCATCCTGTGAACGCAATGCGTTGTCTGCTGTAGATTTCTCTTAGTCAGGGCTCACAAACAATACATTTGGAAAGCTTGCTGTCTGTGACAGATTGACATCAGCAGGAGGAAATTCTCCTCTTCTTATATTTGTCCAGGATATGTAGAAGTTTGGCACCAATTTCCTGCGGATATCCGAATTCTTCCCGAAAATATTTGAACAGGGGTTTAAACGAAACAATGTCTGCAGGACCGTATTTGGAGTGGACGCCATTTTGGATGGCTATCCTGCCGTTTACAACCAAGACAGAAATATCATTAAATTGCACACTTCAAATTTGGAATATCGAAATAGAGGATTTTCGTAAACAATTATTTCAGATAGTACGTCGATTCAAGCAAATTCGGACTTCATTTTGTAGTAATAATAAAGAAGCTATCACCACTGAATGTATGTAAATCGCAGAATTTAGCTATTTGCTCTTCAACATTGAAGCGGTGCTAGATGGCTAAATCTGAGCTTTCTTTGTCCTTGACCCTCAGTGATCACCTCTACTTAATAGAAGACTTCCAGGTCGTGAACATCATTTTCTTCGAATTATGAAATGAAATCCACCTCTGTTTAGCGGATACCTCACTGTAACATTTTTCCCTGCCCGGGAGGTGTTCATTGCAGGGAAGTTTTACTGTATAAACTTACCAATGACCAGGTCACTGGTGTAAGTGAAGTACTCAAGGCCACTGAAGTATTGTGTAGCTGATACGAAGCCCAGTTCGGTGTGTTTTACAACGTTAGGTATCAAATGAGGTTAAATGCAACGTTAAAACTTGCGAAATAACAACCGAAAATGTACAACGCAATCAACTGGAAGAATTAGGTCAGCAAAATGACCCTTGAGGAAAAATACTTTAAGAAGTTATTTTCGAGATATTAAACTTCAAAGATTTCACGGCGTCGTAAGAGGAAACAGATGATACAGATCAACAATTTTTCTCGTGGATCCATATTTTATCCAGCTTATATATGTACGGGGTTTCTGTGTTCTAGTCCCTGCCATTCCGCGGGCGATACACGGAATGCAAACACTAGCAAAGAAAAACAAAGAACGACCCCTCTCCCCCTCCCCGAAAAAAGAAAAGAAATGTGGAATGCCCGCTAAATGCCGAGAGACTTTGGTGTCAGTTATAACAACAGTAACAGTAACAATGAAAATAACAACAACAATAAAATTTTTATTTATTATTTTTCTTCTTATTATTATTATTCTATTATTATTATTATTATTATTATTATTATTATTATTATTATTATTATTATTATTATTATTATTATTATTATTATTTTTATTATTATTATTATTATTATTATTATTGCAAGAAATGGTGCAGTTACCACATGTCAGTTTAGAATTGTTCTGTTTATATCCAGCGTTTGTGTGATTTTTCTATCCAGAGTCGTGGAGGCAGAAAAGTTCCCTTTATTTTGAGCACATGCTCCCAGTTAAATTCCTCCTGTGAACTGTGGTACCTGATCAGGTTTAGTGTCTCGCGATATTTCCATATAATCATCTCACTGCCTGTAGATTCTCTTTGCATCAATACGGTTCTTTATTGGTTGAGCGCTTTGGCGATTATTTACGGAGCATTTCCACATAATTGTAAGCACTTATCCCTGTAAACTTCATCCATGTTTGCTGAAGACATACATACTCGTGGAAAGCTGAAGCGTTCTCGGATGGGCCAGTTTGTTTTTGCTGTGGAAGTTTGTGATGGCTTCGTAGCTATGGATTGCTTTCGGAAAGGATAAAACATGTCTCCAAGTGCGTGTTTGCGGAACTGGGAGATTGCCAGTGGGACTTTAAATGTCAAGACCAAAGATAAATTTAAAGGAGTGTGAAAATTTTCCGAGTTGCCACATGTGCAAAAGATGTGGACTAAATCATTCCTTATATACAAAATACAGCCTTTATTGTGACATGTGCAGTAGGAAAGAACAGACACACCCTCAAATAGTGCTGTATCAATGCTAGCAGTGAGGGTTAAATTATGAATCTGACCAGGAGCGTTGTATTGGCCTTCAGGTGTCCCCGCTTAGCTGATACCAAAGGAACATCTTCATGTTCTTAGGTGATACTTTGAAATGGGTTATCGTATTCTTGATTCACAAACACTGTAAATCGCCGTATGACGCGATAAGACGGCGGTGAAATGTTCAGATAAGAGCTCCTGTTAACAGCTCCCTTAAACGATTAGGACAGCTACCAACGCGGCATAGATGTTGTGCGCTTGGTTTGGTTGTTTTGCACTTGGTATAGGTGTTGTGCAAGTGCTATGGGCGTTTTGCTCTTAGTATTGGTGTTGTACACGTGGTATGGGTGTTATTCTCTTAGTATGGTTGTTTTCCATTTGAGTGTGTGGGTGTTTTGGTCTTGGTCTGGGTGTTTTGGTATTGTTGTGGGTGTTTTGCGCTTAATGTAGGTGTTTTGCACTCGGTATAGGTGTTGTGCACGTGCTATGGGCGTTTTGCTCTTAGTATGGGTGTTTTGCATTTGGGTGTTGGTGTTTTGTGCTTGGTGTGTGTGTTTTGCTCTTGCTACAGGTGTCATGTAAATTACTAACCGCATTTAAGCAGATCTATATACCCCAAAGCGTCTGTTGGCGTCAAATTGGCGACACTTGAAATTTTTATTTCACGATACCAAAGTATTTTGCAAATATCGCTCAGTATTGATTGCGCCCCAGTCTTCTTAAGGTGATCTATATCAGGCTGCTAATTTTTTGGCTGTGCGGTGGAACTCAACAAATTTTCTTGTAATGATTTTCTTGGATCAGGGGAGGGGAGCTTTGATCATATCGGTATAAAGTTTAATATAAGTCATTCATAGGTGATCCTCTGCCAGAGTAATTCTTTTTTTTTTTTTTTTTCGTAAGTATAACAAAAATGGTCGACCACCTTCATTAACGAGATCATGGCTGGTGACAGTGTCCCTGTACATTATATTTTACTTGCGGTATGCAGGGTTCGTTTGTAGCATTTCATTAGTGTCCTACACTACAGCAAACTACTGATGGGCTTCATTTGTAAACACGTCAGTTGCAAATAAATAACTAACGGACAAAAAAGTGAATTGCAGTATTTATACCAATTATATTGAAAATTTAATGGAAACCGCTAAAAACAATGATATTACCTGTTGCCAATATGTCCTGTTAAAAATACGTTTACCGCATACTTATAGAATACATAATACATACTTACATAAAAAGTCATAAATTTATAATATCCGCTTCATTTGAATGCGACTGAGACACTTGGCATACTTTCTTGCGTTATGACGTCACCGGGTGAAGTACCTTGGTGATCATCCTTGCTGTTATCACAGTTTTCTGGACTTTTATCTCAAGAGCTTTACTCTAGCATTCACTTTACATCGCGGCTTTATCTAATATTTTACTAGACGTCTGTAGTATCTAGCTTTATTTGAAAGAAAGAAACCGGTATTTAAATGCATCCCCTGTTGCCTTGCTCTCAAGCTTTATTTCTAGGAGGTGTGCGCTTATCCTTTCAAAACCCCCTCACCACCATCTGTTACGGAGTGACAACGCTGACTGGTCCGCTTGCCACTAGGGATGACCGTAATTGTTTTCAAGTTCGTGCTGGGGCTCGAAGTTTATTCTGTGGAAAGGAATTTTGTTTTAAAAAAATCTTCGTGAAACAACATAATCATTTGATTTGCTGATGAAAAATAAATAGCAGATGTTGACTTATCTTGAGCCAACATGAATAATTATCATATGACCAGTCCGTGTCTGAAGATTTGATTGGTCGGGAACTGGTCAGTAAATCTAATGTAAACTGTATGTCGTGCATTTTGATTGTATATGACCTGGGAATACCGTAAATAAAAGCAAGAAAATGTGGTCAACTATTACCTGAATGAAGTATCGTAAAACGATAAAACCACACGCGTGGGTGGACCTCCGTCGGCATGTAGCACTGGCGTTGTTTTCCAACAGCCAACCTCTACGGCGGTTTGGTCGGTTGTGTACAACACCTTTGTATTTTGCAGATCCACTGGGGATTCCGCGAAAATAGTACCCATTAAAGAGAAGAACTACTTGTAAAAATATCCAACCCCCTTATGTATATAGATGACATAAAGACATATAGACCCTCTCAGAGGTCAGCTGTTTTATCACAACGGTGACACTGGTAGAACAAGCCTGCAGGGCGAGGCTACGGGTGGGGGAGGGGGGGAGATGGTTTGCGGATCAACCCAAATGCGAGTGTGGTTTATTTTCATTTCATGGTTTTTGGCACAAATGTGTTTTCTTAACAATTTATATAATTTTTGCACCCCGTACGATACTCTCTGACGCGTAGTTACGTTGTTATGACGATGTCAACTAAACGCTTTCAGTAAGTGCGTATTGTGACGTTTTCGATACTGAAAGAGCGGTGAGTACGGCAGTGCGCATCTACCGGGCGTATTTACCAGGGAAAGTACTGATCTTTCCTTGGCACGCGTACAGGCAATCATGGAGTAAAAATGGATACAAAACGATTTGCAAGATTTTTCAACGGAACAAGTTAATATAAATAATCTTAAAGTTTTAACTTTGAATAAATCAAAGTTTTTGTTGTTTCTGGGGGTCATATAATGAAGCAGATATTGACTTGTTTTGAGTCAACATGAACACAATGTTGACCAGTTGAAAATGTTGACCGGAAGGCAATTTTTTTAAGTGGTCAGCATTATTTCATGTTCACATAAAATCAGTGAATATCCGCTTATTATTGACCAGTAAAACATGTTGACCTTTTCAAGCAATATTTTCGTATCTAGTCAATAATATCTTCACGTTGACTGGACAGAAGTCAATATATGTTTTTTACATGATATAGCTGGGATTTTAATTACAAATCATTGCTTTTGCGTTCTGGTTAACTTTGAAAAATGATTGATTTGGAAATCGGCTAACGAGGTTGCAGATTTACCCAAGTCAAGTAACAATAGAATTTGCTGTTAAACGGCAATATCGTACTACATCCACCTAAACCCATCCGCCATGCCCATCCCCCAAATCCATCCGCCATGCCCATCCCCTAAACCCATCCGCCAAGCCCGTTTCCCAAACCCATTCGCCATGCCCATCCGCCAAACCCATCCGCCATGCCCATCCGCCAAAACCATCCCCCATGCCCATAGACCAAGCTGATCCCTCATGCCGTTCCGCCATGCCCATTCCCCAAAACCATCCGCCATGCCCGTCCCCCAAACCCATCCGCCATGCGCATCGGCCAAACCCATCCGCCATGCCCATCGCCCAAACCCATCCGCCATGCCCATCAACCAAACGCATCCCTCATGCCGATCCGACATGCCCATCCCCCAAACCCATCCGCCATGCCCATCGATCAAACCCATCCGCCATGCCCATCCCCCAAACCCATCCCCCATGCCGATCCGCCATGCCCATCCCCCAAACCCGTGCTCCGAACCCATCCGCCATGCCAATCCCCCAAGCCTATCCCCCATGCCATGCCCATCCCCATCCCCCATGCCCATCCCCAAACCCATCCTCCATGCCTATCGATCAAACCCATCCGCCATGCCCATCCCCCAAACCCATCCCCCATGCCGATCCGCCATGCCCATCCCCCAAACCCGTGCTCCGAACCCATCCCCATGCCCATCCCCCATGCCATGCCCATCCCCATCCCCCATTCCCATCCCCAAACCCATCCTCCATGCCTATCGATCAAACCCATCCGCCATGCCCATCCCCCAAACCCATCCCCCATGCCGATCCGCCATGCCCATCCCCCAAACCCGTGCTCCGAACCCATCCCCCATGCCCATCCCCAAGCCTATCCCCCATGCCATGCCCATCCCCAAACCCACCCTCCATGCCTATCCGCCTTGCCCTCCGCTAACCCGCGTTGCTGTTGCTTATGATCAAGTGCCGGCAACCTTTTCTCTCGCAAACCTCCAGCCTATCGTAAAAAACATTCAAGCTTAAGTTTATGAGGTTGCTGTCGTCTTCTTTGCAGGTTCATTATGCACAGGCTTGGGGGAACATGAATTTATTTGATTTCAATAACCGCCTGATGTCGGACAAAGTGAGCTTGCATTTGTGGCCCATGCCACAGAGTAACGAGGAACTCCTCTACCCCATCGGCATTCCAGGTGGGAAAATAAGTGCGAAAAGAATACAACTCCGCGCCCCCCCCCCCCCCCCCCCCTCCCGTCTCCACGATCCTGCTACACCCAGGCAGATTATACATATTTATTGGTAATCTAAAGCAGAACTGACACCCACTCAATTACGGTATTCCATAATCAGTAGTGCCTTATTAAACTGCTAAAATTAACAAAATGTGACATAAAAAATGCACAACGCTTAAAAACATCTTGTGATAGTGCAGGTGATGTTTGTTGTCCTTTAGGTTCCAATCCGAACACAGACTCGCCATGTTTGGAGATCGAGTTTGAGAACTACAGTCGGCCCGTGATCTTCCCGGACGACACGCACATCAAGGAGTACTGTGAATGGATTGAGACCCGTAACAGAGACCCCAGCCACTTCCGGCATTCCACCACCTACATGACTGCCTCGCCGCTAAATGTGAGCACCTGCCGCGTAGTAGTTATCTTAATAATAATTGCAATAATAATTACATTAATAATATTAATAAACTACTACTACTCCTACTACTGCTACTACTAATAAATATAATAATAATAATAATAATAATAATAATAATAATAATAATAATAATAATAATAATAATAATAATAATGCACTAATAATAATGATAATAATAATAATAAAGTTCATGTGAACTTTGTCAGTGCTTTTTTGTGAAAGATCAACAGATTTCCTCTTCATCATTCTAAAATGAGTGCATGCATTTACCTGTGATTGTTATAATTACCGTTAAATAACGTTCTGTAGTTACTGTCATTACTATATAAAGGCATTACTGTATAAATTTGGATAAAACAAAATGTACGGGCGATTCTTTCCCTTGCTTTTCCGTGCTGATTCCTGTGCAAAGAGAGATGTTGTTCGAACAAAACGTGAACGAAGTCTGCTTATGATCTGTCCTAGAATTCTACGTCATCTGAAAGTCAAGTAGACAGGGAACAGCTGTCTGAGATTCTGTCACGTGACGTATTAGCGGAAGTTTCCGAACAAGAGAAAGAGCAGCTCTGGCGCATGCGCAAGACATGCCTGGAGATTCCGGACTCGCTGCCCAAGCTACTCACAGCTGTTAAGTGGAACAGCCGGGAGGATGTCGCTCAGGTGAATGCCGCGTACTGATTGGTTGTGATTTGCCGCCATCTTGGATGTCACTCAACATGGCATGTTGTGATTGGTTTAGATTTGATGGACAAGTGCATTTTTCTTTTCGTTGCAAGTACAAGATAAATTTAAGCAATTTAGCTACAACACCAAGCTAAAGGAACCTTTGGAAAGCTATAGATGCTTTCTTGGCCAATTGAGATTTCAATGCACATCCGTATATGGACATTGTCCCAGGGAGGAACTTGTATAACAGTCACATTTTCGAAATCATTAAATATTTATAGCCCGGACAATGTTTCAGATGGCGATCGATGCCATATTTAGCTTAAAGCCGTAATTTTGGAGTTGGACATTTTCTCCAGCTTAGGTGTACAGGACAGTGTATTTTTGCTGTTTTAGCTCTACTCCTTACTGAAAGACTGGCCCGTTATTTCACCGGAAGTAGCGCTCGAGCTGTTGCACTGCAGCAACACGGATCTGAACGTGCGCAATTTCGCTGTGTCGTGCCTTGAGAGGAGGCTCAGCGACGACCAGCTCTCGCAGTATCTGCTCCAGCTGGTACAGGTAATATCATGGAATTTTCCTACCATCAGTAATATCTGCTTTTAATAATACAGGCAATAGCATGGAATTTTCCAACTATAAACAGTATCGGCTGCAATTAATCCAGGTAATATCACGGAATTTTCGAAATGTAAACAGTAGCTGCCTCAGTTAGTGCGGGTATATCATAGAATTTTCCATCTGTCAACAGTATCTGCCTGTATCAGCACTTCACTGATCTGCTTATTTTCAGGTGCTAAAATTTGAGCCATACTTAGAGAATAGCCTCACGCGATTCTTGTTAAAACGATCTCTGGAGAACCAAATGATTGGGCATTTCTTCTTCTGGCATCTAAAGTACGTGTACAGAAAACTGTGTGTTTAGCGAATCGTAAATAAATAGTTTCGGCATTCTTTCGGTAGAATGAAAAAAAAAAATAAATAAAAAAGCTTGGGAGGTAATGTACGAGTTTTACATTAATTTTTTATGAGATGTTTTCCTCTGTGGAAGATGATTCACATTTTGGTTTTCCTTAATTTATTAAGTGGCTTTGGCATTAAAGGAAGAAAACTGTTTTTGGTTATACTGCATATATACTGCAAACTATATATATATATATATATATATATATATATATATATATATATATATAGTTTTTTTTCAATTTGTGATATATAAAGTCTTCAAAATTCATGTGGATCAAAAAATAAATCTCAATTCATAACTGCTCTTGTTGCTTTTCCAGGTCGGAAATGCATCAGTCAAATATCCGGATGCGCTTTGGGCTAATCTTAGAGGCGCATTGTCGTGGACTGGGCCCATATTTAAAAACATTAGTCAAGCAAGTGGAGTCGATTGAAAAACTTACTAAGCTAACTGATGCATTGAAAGAAGAAAAAGAGGTGAATTCCTTGTTTTTGTCTACCCGAGGTTTTATATTTTAAATCTGACAGTTATTTTGTATGCACTACACACATTGAGATTATGTGCGTGTTGACAGATTTCATGAACTTACCGCACAGTTTTCATGAACGTTCTGCGCAGATTTCATGAACTTTCCCCAGAAATGTCGTGAATGTACTGCTCAGATTTCATGAATTTGCTGTCCAGATTTCGTGAACTTTCTGCACAGATTTCATAAACTTTCTGCACTGATTTCATGAATGTACTGCTCAGATTTCATAGATTTGCTGTCCAGATTTCACGAACTTTCTGCACGGATTTCATGATCTTACTGCACAGATTTCATGAACTTTCTGCACAGATTTCGTGAACTTTCTGCACAGATTTCATAAACTTTCTGCACTGATTTCATGAATGTACTGCTCAGATTTCATAGATTTGCTGTCCAGATTTCACGAACTTTCTGCACGGATTTCATGATCTTACTGCACAGATTTCATGAACTTTCTGCACAGATTTCATGAACTTTCTGCACAGATTTCATAAACTTTCTGCACTGATTTCATGAATGTACTGCTCAGATTTCATAGATTTGCTGTCCAGATTTCACGAAATTTCTGCACGGATTTCATGATCTTACTGCACAGATTTCATGAACTTTCTGCACAGATTTCATGAACTTTCTGCACAGATTTCATGAACTTGCCGCACAGATTTCATGAACTTGCCGCACAATTTTCTTACGCGAGGATTTCATGAACGTACCGCACAAATTTCATGAGTGCACTGCGCATATTATATGTACTTCTACACAGACTTAACACATTAACTGCATAGATTTGTTCAATCAGTGACTAAGATACCTGCTACCAAATACTAACTCATCACATTATAGCGTACATAGTTTCACATTTTCACTATTTTCAAGTCCACGCCTCAACTTTGAACCCGATTTTGCGCTTGAATGTTGCAGGATAATCAAATGAAAGTACTTTCAAATCAAGTAAAGCAGGCCGACTATGTGGAGGCCTTGCAGAATTTTGTGTCGCCGCTCAACTGCAGCCAGAAGCTCGGAGATCTCATGTGCGTGCCCAGTGACAGTCGCGTATTTCTCTCGTGTATATTGTCTGCATATAATAAGTAGCGGAGGAAGTTTTCCGAATGCTTTAACGCTGTTTTGCAATGACATTACAATTAAAACTGTTAATTGCAAAGCCAATTTTTAAAATAAACCATGCTTTTCATCGGTTTATTTAACTATCAGATGCATTTTCAATGCAGAAAGTCTTGTAAGGGATTTTGCAACGGTATGTAATTAAACATTGTATGCGATTAACAGATATACTATTAACCGATTTCTTCTTTGTTTCGATAAAATCACTTGGTTGTAGATATATTTTGTCGACCGAGAATCTTTCTTTGGAATCCAAATACATAGAAAGTGCTGTTATTAGTGCAGATTGTGTACATGCCTAAATTTACCAGTTTATTACCTTTTTTTGGCGTTTCTGCCTGCGAATTCAGTGATTGTCTTGCGCTGCGAACGAAGTAGAACTGGTTGTTTTGTTCTTCAGAGTTGAACAGTGCACCATAAAGAAGTCCAAGAAGAAGCCGCTGTGGCTTGTCTGGAGAAATCCGGATTATATGTCCGAGGTCTATCAAAAGGATTTTAAGATCATCTTTAAAAATGGCGATGGTTAGTACTGAATCAGATTAAGGCACATTTAAAAAGTACACTTTAAAATCATTTATGTATATAATAGTATTTAAAGTATAGAAATACTTTTGCGACACCACTTAAAGTTTCCCAGTGTTTGATTTTTTCTTTTTTTTTTTTTGCTAAAGTCGTGATTATATTATTAACTGAACTCAATATTTGAAGGTTTCTAATGGCTTCATTTCAATTCTTTTACAATGTGCAGATCGCGAAATAAAATAACAAAAACAATAATAATAATAATAATAATAATAATAATAATAATAATAATAATAATAATAATAATAATAATAATAATAATAATAATAATAAATAAATAAATAAATAAATAAATAAATAAATAAAGAATAAAAATAGAAAGTTTGAACATTGAAATATGATTTGTAATAATGGATTCTGACCCCTTTGCACGTGAGAGATGCGGGTTGAGCAAACAAATTGAATGAGTTCAATAGTTTAGACACATGCTGCTTTACAGACGAGGTGTGATATACGATTACACGCGTTTCAGTTTTTTTACACTACTGTCCAATCTGTTGTCGATTGAACAAGAGGAGTATTTATATCAAAATACTGTTGTTCTTGAATTTGACCCAGATCTGAGACAAGACATGCTGACGTTGCAAATTATCGGCATAATGGACACCATCTGGCAAAGCGAGGGCTTAGATCTCAGGCATTTCTTCTATTTTTGTTAGATAAATTAGATAAATAGATTATGGTAATCTACTGTTGAAATGTATGTTTTATGATATTTTTCAATAGTTTTCATTTTCTTGCAATTAATAACCAGAAAGCAGCAAAAAAAAAAAAAAAAAAAAAGGGCTCTTCTTGCTAGCCCAGTTTGTTTTCGTCGGGCTTGTCTGGTTGCATGTTGATGTATTACCGATATCGTTGTTTTTTTTTCTGTGTAGGATGATTCCATACGGGTGCTTATCTACGGGTCTGAACGTGGGTATGATAGAGGTAGTCAGGGATTCTAAAACGGTGATGAAGATTCAGGGCACGTCGCTACGAGGCGGCATCCAGCTCAACACGCGGGAGCTACACAAGTGGATCAAAGACAAGAACAAAGACAGGTCGGTCAGATATCCTTCCGCTCCCTTATGGCCCAGTGTATGCAGTGTTCACATTTAGAATATATGGAGCCCCCACTCCCCTCCTCTCCCCGCGAGCCGTCTGCGTTCACTTTCCGATCTGGCAAGTTTACCCCAGCAAATCCCTCAACTTATGCTGTTCGAAGTGCCTGGTTTCCGGAAGAAATATAAAATGTTGACCTGCGTCGTAAACATTGCTCACTCAATGCTGAATTCGCTAAACATGAATTATTCCACACATTGCCACTGATTGCTCCGCGGGACTACTTTCTCTGCAGGTACGACGCGGCCATTGAGGCGTTCACGTATTCATGCGCCGGCTACTGTGTGGCTACTTTCGTGCTGGGCATCGGTGACAGACACCCGGATAACATCATGGTTAACGAGCAGGGCCAGGTGGGTGGGACGGGTAGGGGGTGGGTAGATGCGTTTGTGGGTGGTTGGGTGTATGGGTTGGTGGGTGGGATGGGTTGGAGGTGGCTAGGACGGGTAGGGGCATGGGTAGATGAGTTTGTGGGTGGTTGGGTGTATGGCTTGGTGGGTGGGATCGGTAGGAGGTGGCTAGGATGGGTAAGGGGGTGGGTAGATGAGTTTGTGGGTGGTTGGGTGTATGGACTGGTGGGTGGGATCGGTAGGCGGTGGCTAGGACGGGTTGGGGCATGGGTAGATGAGTTTGTGGGTGGTTGGGTGTAGGTGCTGGTGGGTGGGATGGGTTGGAGATGGCTAGGACGGGTAGGGCCATGGGTAGATGAGTTTGTGGGTGGTTGGGTGTATGGGCTGGTGGGAGGGATGGGTTGGAGGTGGCTAGGACGGGTAGAGGGTGGGTAGATGTGTTTGTGGGTCGTTGGGTGTATGGACTGGTGGGTGGGATGGGTTGGAGGTGGCTAGGACGGGTAGAGGGTTGATAGATGAGTTTGTGGGTTGTTGGATGTATGGGCTGGTGGATGGGATGGGTTGAAGGTGGCTAGGATTGGTAGGGGGGTGGGTAGATGAGTTTGTGGGTGGTTGGGTGTATGGGCTGGTGGGTGGGAGGCTGAAAGGCGGTTCTGCTTAAAAGCAACAATCTTTTGGTGAAAAAAATTCGGGGAGGGGAGGGGGGTTCATTATGAAGACAAACGCATTTTATTGGAAAAGTCGGTTCAGTTTTCTAGTAGTTTAGAACCGATCCTTAAATGTTTTAACAATAATCAAAATATTTGGTCAAAATAATGTTCCGAGTCAACCGTTGAGTCTGGGAGACTGTGGCGCGGAGTCGGGGAGATTATGGCTGGGAGTTGGGTAGACTACGGTTGGGAGATTATCGTGATTACATTGTGTTATATCATGGCTCTAACGTGTGCTTGTTCTTTCTTGCAGGTATTTCACATCGATTTTGGCCATTTCTTGGATCACCGGAAAAAGAAATTTGGCATAAACAGGGAGCGCGTGCCTTTCGTGTTGACAGAAGATTTTATCTGCGTTATCGCCAAAGGCAAAGACAACCCAAAGCAAAGCGCCGAGTTTAAAAAGTAACTCAAGACCTGCTTTTACAACGTATTAATTATGGAGATCGGATGGTTTTTGGGGGGAGGTGTAATGCCCCTGTCATTGTTCATTTGTGTTGGTTCTTGAACCTAAAAGCGGAAGAACTCACTTTTAATGCAAATACAATTTAACCCTTATGTTACTTACAGCATTTTCATTTACCTTGAAAAATCAGTGATTTTCACTTCAAAAATGCATGCCATGGCAGAATACACATAAACGCCATTTTTTCCCTCTTCATTTGCACAGTTTCCAGGAGCTATGCGGCAGGGCGTACCTGATGCTACGTAAGCACGCCAACCTGTTCATCACGCTCTTCGTCATGATGCTGTCGTGCGGCATCCCCGAGCTACAGTGCCTCGATGACGTGGAGTATCTGCGGAAGACCCTGGGCGTCGATAAGACCGACCAGGAGGCTTTGGAATACTTCCAGAAACAGTTCAATGAGGCCT
This sequence comes from Protula sp. h YS-2021, assembly GCA_949752745.1. NCBI lineage: Eukaryota > Metazoa > Annelida > Polychaeta > Sabellida > Serpulidae > Protula > Protula sp. h YS-2021. The sequence continues at coordinate 88,856,144 of OX457026.1, forward strand.
ATGCAGGCTCCTGGACAACCAAAGTCGACTGGTTTGCGCATTATATCAAGACGAAAAAGAACAGGAGTGATAAGTCATAATGCAAAAAAAAAAAAAAAAAAAAAGAAGAAAAACAGAGCACTGAGCATTGTGCGCAGGCGGTCCCTGGTGACTGTGGTGTGACCACCAATGGGCGAGCAGCGAGCCAAGGTGAGTGTGGTGTGCAGGAAGGAGCGTGGGATCTCTCGGTGTGTGGCTAGGATATCACACAGAGGTCGGTGTATTGCTGGGCGTGGGTGTGTCAGATCCGGAGCTGTCCACGGCGGGTCACTCCCACAGACAGTGCTGATTGTGATTCAGGATATGGCTGAGCCTTGATCTGTGATTTGTACAGTGTGTTTGAAGCATAAGTGACCCCCCCCCCCTTTCTTCCGCCCCCCCCCCCTCTCCCCGTTACCTGCCCGACACACACACACACTTTATGCAATTGGCTGGAGTTCACATATTTTATACCTGTTGCCTCGGGGGAATCCGCGACAACTGATTTAGTGACAGTTGGCGTCAACTAAAGCTGATTTTGCCGAAATATAATTACAAAGTTATTTTAAAATACAAAAGAAGTGGCAGGAATGATTTATGAGCAAAGAAGCGAAAAATTTAAATGCAGATGAATTTCCACACCGTACTGGTTTGCTTCCTATCTATTAAAAACAGTTGTGAGCGCCTTTCTGTCAATTTTGTGGGGTTTTTTTAAGTAAATGCAAGTCACACTTTATCTATTCCTTACTTGCGTATTAAGTCTAACACCGGGACTGCAACTGCGGGACTATAACTGCGATATTGTTACGAAGAATACTATTAGTTAGGTGTTGCGAGTCATGTGATTGACTGGTTTGTTTTTGTTTCCAGTTTCGAATATATGTGTCACAGACGATTTTTGTAATAAGTAACTGCTAGAAAAGGCAATTCGTGCAACCAAAGCCATGCCATCTTTTTTTTTTTTTTTTTTTGTGGCTGCATATTTACCCAATAATAAATTCAATATATTAAAAAAGTTATAGTGATGTTATTGTTCTGTGTAAGTTGAAAGATGTCAATATCCATGTCTATGATGGTGTGCGTTTCTGTTGGTTTGCATGACGTGTGAAAACTTTTCTGTAGTTTACCTGAAGTGGTAGAGTTGAAACCGGTTAATCGGGTAGCCAATTTTCCAAAGGATATTATAGGTGTAACCGATTTATGGGATTATCCGAGATATTTCTATGTATACAAAAAGAATGATAATGGATTTTACTACACTATACAGTTAAGCGGTTTATGCGATCAACTGCTGTGTGATTAGCCGATTTCGTCTGTGTTCAGTTATTTGAGAGGACAGGCCGAAAGTGTGATAACATACGCTCAACCTGCGCCTGTTTGGCTGCAGGGCAACAGCCGCATAGATCCCCGTTACACGAGTTTGCCCTGAGAGTTTTCTTTGGTACCTGATTGCAAGAATTGTCCATAACATCAGTCAATCATGGATCTTCGGTGATTTTAACAAAAGTTCGAGCTTTGAAATATTTGCTTCTTAGTCTGAGAATGTCAAAGTAAACCAGAAAGCATTTAAAAACTTGAGAGTATAAAAGATGACGTGTTATTTAAAAGACTACCCTGATTCAGACAGGGTAATGAAACACTGAAGCTCTACAAGGCAACCAAGTTACTTATTAACATGGTTAAATTTCAATTTTCTACCCTTTAAAAGGGAATTCTCCGAGATTTTGGGGAGAGTAGAGAGTTATGATTTTTTTTTTTTGGCCATTTTTCGTAGTTGTTCTTGTTCCGTTGCATGTTTTAAAACTATCACGCATTAAGTTTGTTGATAGAGATTTTTGCAATGGATTATTTTTGCTTTTTATGCTCCGAGCTGATTTGGTCAGGCGTTACGTAATTTTTTTGACTCGACTGTCCGTCCGTCCGTGCGTCCGTCGAGCTGTCATGCTTTTCTAGTCAACACAATTACGGCATGAGTTGTGAATATGTTTTGATGAAATTTGGTGTGACTATTCAGATTTTGATGACCTTGAGTGGTCATTCAAGGTCACTACAGGACTTTGAATTTTAACTTCAACACTATCGCATGTGTGGATCTTGTGCTTCGCGTCAATCCAATTCCGTTAAAGCAGGTGGTGTCCTTGGGTGACCTTTCAAGGCCACCGCTGGCTTCTGAATTGTTACATTGAACGCTTTCCCGCGTGTGGGTCTTGTGTAGCTTGTGAACAATATTCAGCTAAAACATGTAGAGTGGTTAGTGAAACTCGATGTAACAGCTTATAGATGACCTCTGGGGCTGATCTCATTTCGTGACCTTCTACGACTTATCCAAGCCACCGCGGGACTTCGAATTTATCCCTTTAACACTGTCATGTGAACAGTGCATATGAACAGGATTCATGCAAATCGCTGAGATATGAATGACACTCAGTGTTCATATCAATGACCTTTCGGGTTGGTTACTTTTCGCCACGGAATCGTGACCTTCCTTTGTTATAATGCGATCCAGCCTTATCCTCTGAACGATAAGCAGACTGCGCCCGGATAGACGACCTCTCAAGCTGACTAGATTTTGCTTTTGAGGTCATCCATGGTCATTGTTGGATTTTTCAGTTTTCACTTTTAATACTGATTTGCTTTTGCGAACACGATTTTGCCAAAGCCTGAGCACGCCTTATTGAAAAACTTGATACAGTATTCATGTAAATTACCCCGGGTGATTATCCATCGATGACATAGAGTGGTCACTGAAGGTCACAACTAGACTTTGAACTTCCAACATGTTTTTACTAACATACTCTTTTACCGTTAATGCTTTAACGATCATAAGCGCTTCCTAAAGTAGATTTCACATTCTACTGACTTTTCGAGTTGAGGGGCATGCGTGTTCCGAAAGACACAACTCTACGTTTTTAATGTGTTCACTCTAGTTTTTGAAGGTGTCATGTTCTGCGCAGTTTCACTCTGCGTTGTTCGTCTCATTCTCTTTTGCTATATATCTATATGGACACTTGAAAGTATGTCTCAGCTATAAATGTTTTGTTTTTGTCCTCCGCATTTTATTTTCCTGTTTGTACATGGCGATGGATTGCAGTGGAACATTGTTTTTAGCCAGTGTATATCTTTCGACTCAGTGACGTTCTTTGTCCGAATTCTGTTGTGCTTTCCGATGCATCGCTTCTCGATACATCGCAGTTAGTTGTGTGTTTTGTTCTGCGGCAGTTTCTGAACCTGGATATAAATAAAATCAGCGGCATGTGGGCGATTTGTCAAAAACAGCACGTTCAAACTAAAACTGATAGTTTTTTCCTGCAGTTTATGGTTATTTAAGAACAGTTGTACCTATGAATCATAAAAAGGAATGGATGTGTCTATTATAAATCCATGTTTTCAGATGGACGGGACTGCCACTCCCCCCCCCCCCACCACCCCCCTCCTCCCAACAGGTGAGAGGGAAGAGGTGGGTAGGGACATGGAACGGGGTTATAGCGACGGGTTGTGGTTTTAAACTAGCAAGAGTATAAACGTGTGTTGTGTAGACTCGAGAATTATGAACAAAGAGATACGGGTGGTTGCTTATAAACGAGCACGTTTTAACCACGAGCATTTCGTTTTTACCTTCCGCCACCACCATCCCCACCTCGCGCCACCCTGCTATTGTCCACCAGTGTCCTAAATCATAGGCCGCCAAGATAACGTGGTTACGTCATAAGCATAGCATTATCTGTGATGCCATCCGATTGTATATATACCAATATTTGATCATCATTTCACGCAAGATTTGTGTAAGAGTTAAGAGATACTTGTAAATGAAAACTTAGCATTTGGGAGCACGAGTTTTTAAAACACGGGCGGGCTTTAGAGTTCATATGAGGTAGCATTTCTTGTTACATTGATTTTTTTAGCAATTTACGGTGCTCCTATAGTTTGTTCTCACAGCAATTTCATACAGAGTTCTTGTATAATTCAAATGAGAGAGGAATCCCCTCTTTCATTCAGGCATTTTATGTACATATATATGCAGTGTATCTAAAAAAAATATGAAGAAATAAAGTTTGAAAAAAGAATCTCTTCTGTCTATTTTTCTGTTTAGCTTCGTTCAAAGGTGTTTTAATAAGTTTTTATATCCCTTTTTACAAATTTGTTTGCACGGAACGAAATGTAAGTCTGCAGTTGCCATGGTAACTAAGAATGACCAAATCAGGCGCATTTAGTACGGCGGTAGTTGGGAGTTTCTGCCTCTCGTAAAAAGATCAGGACCCACCGCCTTGACAGAAGAATCGAACGACTGAAGCGTGAAACAATATCCTCCCCCCTTTCACACTGAAATATCCCCGTACTTGCACATAAAATACAGTGACTAAAATAAAAACAAATTTCCCAATAAACTGATATGTCTTCCCACACCAAGAATGTTCCAGATTTCTTGTCACCAAAATACCAATATGAAGTGCCCAGGCGCACAACTCCAGCAGAAAACACGAAAACACAGTGCTCAAACTGCAGCCAAATATTTTTTCATTTTTTGTCTCATTAACAAACAAGCTTGACAACGAACTCCTTCACTCTCAACCAGTGAACAAATAATTTTTTTAAGTGACTCGTTTGAACTGAACATTAACTCTGAAATAAGAAAACAGTATAACAATTAAAAAATCTTCAATTACAGTCAACGTAATAGTTCTAGTCAAGTTAATACACAGTTCTTAAATCTACTGCTTAAGATTTTAAGATGTTCAACCGGCCACACACAAGAAACTGCTGGGGTAATCCGGTTCAGTCCTTTCCGAGGTCCACTCTGGCTCACAACGGCCTATAAAGGCATTCATGAACAGACGCCCGTACCGTACCACGGTCCACTCCAGCTCACAACGGCTTATAAAGGTATTCATGAACAGACCCCCGTACCCTACCACGGTCCACTCCAGCTCACAACGGCCTATAAAGGCATTCATGAACAGACGCCCGTACCGTACCACGGTCCACTCCAGCTCGCAACGGTCTATAAAGGTATTCATGAACAGACGCCCGTACCGTACCACGGTCCACTCCAGCTCACAACGGCCTATAAAGGCATTCATGAACAGACGCCCGTACCGTACCACGGTCCACTCTAGCTCGCAACGGCCTATAAAGGCATTCATGAACAGACCCCCGTACCGTACCACGGTCCACTCCAGCTCACAACAGCCTATAAAGGCATTCATGAACAGACCCCCGTACCGTACCACGGTCCACTCCAGCTCGCAACGGTCTATAAAGGTATTCATGAACAGACGCCCGTACCGTACCACGGTCCACTCCAGCTCACAACGGCCTATAAAGGCATTCATGAACAGACGCCCGTACCGTACCACGGTCCACTCTAGCTCGCAACGGCCTATAAAGGCATTCATGAACAGACCCCCGTACCGTACCACGGTCCACTCCAGCTCACAACAGCCTATAAAGGCATTCATGAACAGACCCCCGTACCGTACCACGGTCCACTCCAGCTCACAACGGCCTATAAAGTCATTCATGAACAGACCCCCGTACCGTACTACGGTCCACTCCAGCTCACAACGGTCTATAAAGGTATTCATGAACAGACCCCCGTACCGTACCACGGTCCACTCCAGCTCACAACGGCCTATAAAGGCATTCATGAACAGACCCCCGTACCGTACCCCGGTCCACTCCAGCTCACAACGGCCTATAAAGGCATTCATGAAAAGACCCCCGTACCGTACTACGGTCAACTCGAGCTCACAACGGCCTATAAAGGCATTCATGAACAGACCCCCGTACCGTACCACGGTCCACTCCAGCTCACAACGGCCTATAAAGGCATTCATGAGCAGACGCCCGTACCTTATACCAGCCTATAAACCCTGAACAAAAATGCACCAAGAAGAACCAACAACCGACGCCCAGTCACACCTGAAAAGCTAAATAAGGCGAACTTTGAACACAGTTTTCATGCTTGCTTAAGCGGATGCCTAGGTTATAAAATGCAAACAGGTACGAACAAGTTTTGGCTTTCAAGCTTCTATTCCTTAACGCCCCACCCCCCAAGCCTCCAATGAAAAAAAAATCCCAACAGCACAAAGTTAAGACTTCCGCTATTCGGCTCATTTGATATTTTTCAGGCTTCACTTCAGGGAATGGTCATCAGAAAAGTCAGTTTCGATGTATCGGGTTTGCCGATATCCTGGCCTCAGCTCATTCGAGAAATCACTGGCTAGTTAGTCCTTGCCCTCTGAACATTTCTCGAGGATAGCAATATAATTACGTGGACACACTAAACAAACACTAAACAGCCTATTGTTTATATCGCTTCAGAAAGTCGAGAGCAAACGGACTGTCTTTTACTAGGAGTATAAATCCCGGGGTTCCTCCTCTCACAACGTACCTGGAATTCGAACAGAATAACATTATTATTAAGCCCTTTGTGTTATAACACCATAATAACTAAAATTATAATTCTTCCATGTCTGAGACTATTTGTAATGAAGGAAAAAAGGAAAATTTTGTTGCTATTTTCAACCTTGAAATTCTTTAAAAATACAAATACAAAATTTCAAAAAAGATCACTGTCTTTTTTTTAAACACTTCTCTTTCGCATGTACAAATCAATGTCATGTTTCTCATGTTTTTCATCAAGTGCGGTCATTATCACACGAGAATGACCATGACCACTTTTTTGTTTTTGTTAAGATGCTGGTGGGGAAGAGTATTGCATAGGTCTATTCTTCTGAAGTAACAAATATAACGTTCAGGATAGCCACAAAAAGGATGAGTCACTTTATTGTCCCCTCGCCCAACTGTGTTGGCGAAGGGGATATAGGATCTGGTTCGTCTTGCCGTCCGCTCGTCCGTCACGCTTTTGGTAGTGGTCTTGCATGCACAACTCCCCCAAGCGGGTGAGGACACACATTTCAAATCCTATACAGATTTACTCCTCATGTATTGCAGTTGTGCATTTGGTATTCAGTTTGTCCGACTTTTCATTTATTTAGCCAAAATTGAGGTCGAAACTTAGTCATTTCATTTTGAAAGCAATGCATGCATGCAAACTGAACTTGTTAAATATGTCATACTGTGTTTATGTTACAAAACGTGCGAAGGGCGAGGAGATTTGCAGCGTTCCGGTGCTCTTGTTTCACTCAGTTTAAGAAGAGACTACTTTTACCTGTCATGTTTTAGAATTTCCCCTAATGTTGTGGTTTTTTCCACTGCTATTAATTTTTCTTTTTCTGTGTCTTCAAAATAAACCTGAAAACATCACAAAGAAAAAGTGTTGAGATGATACGTTATGTACGGGAGGTAAATCTGTAATATTTACGACATCAAAGATCAAGGTTCGTGGAGCCAACCCCTGGCACATTTTTTGTACGTTGTTCTGGTCATAGTCTGCTATCCCACCCTATCCCTACTGGCGGGAACAGGTGAACTACCGAAACTCTGGGTTTTAATCTCGACACCTAGTTGAAATTAAATGATTGTATACAAAGATTTTCAAGCAATTCAGCGACATTCCCGCGCCTGGCACACATGGGCTGATGTGTGGACCACTCACATCGATAGCGTGGGGCTTGTACTTCTGTTCCTCCCTGTCCCAGCCTGCTACGTCTGCCCCGGGTCCAAACATGTGCTCTATGTGATACCACAGCCTGGAAAGAAGGACAAAAGCCACTGCACGCCCAGGCAGAAAAAATGAGTAATCAGCGGTGGTTCATGAAATCTTCTGCGTCAGCGTAAATATCGGGATCTTCGGCCCTCTGGTTCAGTACTCTTCCGCACATCCGGGTTTTACTTAGCCACTCGTTTCAAGCGCATTAAGAATTATCTGCTCTAGGCGCTTTACAATTAAATGCTGATGGTGATTTAATCTCATGTTTTTGGCGGAGGTCTGGTTTCACAAAGAAAAAACGGTTTTACAATGCAACTCAAAAGATATTAATGTGTACTGTCACAGTCATTGACACAAAGCCAGCAAATACTGGTAAGAATGGGTGGAGCCACGGATCAAATGGGTGCTTACCGGTCTGTTTCCGCAAACTGCTGGATAAAGTCGCTCTCACTGTGTTCTGGATACAGGAAGAGCACGGGCCAATGCAGCACCCCATTGTCATCTAGCCTCACCTGCACGCCTGGGCATTGTGACGTCATAATTAGAAAAAATACCCGTGTACGCTGGGCTTTATGTCATAATCACAAAACACGTCGTTCATGACTCAGCGTTGTGAAGTCACAATACAAAACACCCGTCCTTAGCTTCGCATTGTGACGTCACAAGTACAAAACACTCGCTTATGGCTTAGCAGTGTGACGTCACAGTTACAAATATCGGTAGTCATTTTTATGCCATGATCTGAGAGTTTGTCTAAAAATTCGTTCTTTCATTACCCTAAGTTTGGCACAAGAGAGAATGTCGACACAATAAACGTAACATAAAATCCTCCAAGTGAAAACTACCCAAAACTGCTTACAAGTTTTCCAAATATGATCCCATAGTCTTCTTTCTTTCTTAACCATGAATAAATCAAGACTTGGTTGTTATTAGCTTACGATGAGTGCCCAAAGAGTATGTCGATGTCTTTACTGAATTCCGGATCAGCTACCTGAGGGATGGCGCGTCTCCAGGTTGGCTAACACCAGTTCGTCCGCCAGTCTGTCCGGAACCTCGTCGCCTACTTTGCTGTCTTCCAGTTTTACCCCACGAGACTTGAAAACATAAAATGTATAAAATAAAATGCAACATTCTCACTTTCTCTGATATCTCGAACCTTATCCAAGTATGGACTTGTTTGTTACACCAAGGCCACCAAATCTTATCCCGACGACTTGAACAAATCTGAGAGCCAAAGTAAAACGCCTGGTTCTAGCGACTTCGAGAGGGCTGCGTGAAATACCCGAACTGTACTGGTTAGCTAATAAATAATGATTTTTAATGAAGTGTTCGTTTTACTACAGATTTTTTTTTGGGAGCGGGGGGAGGGGGGAGTGGAAGCAGAGAGGAGCGCAGTTTATCCCCCCACCTCCTCCCAGACGTGAGATGTGCAGGGGAAGGACAAAACAGCCTGCAACTCCGGCCATACATGAACGGATAATTTCACAAAATTCCGAGGGGGGGGGGGGGGGGGGGGGGGAGGAGGGGATGTAGGGCAGGGACTAGGGCTAAAAATATCCGCCGTTTTGGCGTGCCTTGATGGTGTCGATCAGTTTCCGCTGCTCGGCCTTTTCCTTCCGTTGTTGTGCCGCTTCTTTCCGCTGGTTCCGTTCCTGTACTTTCTGAAAAGAAAAACACGGACACAGATTTGTATAAAAAATTGTCACGAAAAAACATAAATGAGAGTCACATTCTTGTGCATATGTCTATTACTGTTTGTTTTAAATATCTTTGAAACTACTTGCTAAATATAACTTGAATTAAAATAAGCGAAGTCAAAATGACACACTTACTTTTAACTTTTCAGATTTTGACCTAAATGCTAAGAGCTTTTCATGAGTTGAGTCTATCTTTTTTAAGTTAAAGAAAACCTTTGTTCACCTTGATGACCTTTGCCCGGGAAAATACGGTGCATTATAATAAATATTATTATTGTTTCTTTCAATGCAATACAACCCTTGTACTCAATTTTACTAGGTATTGCGTAACTTCAGAACTTCAATTTTAATGTGAAATTCAAGTATATGACAGGAAAGGATACAAGCAGGCCAGCATCACACCACTGGATAGCTTCTGTGCAATACTCCAGCTCCATATAGCACTGTGCCCCTGCAACATTACGATGCTGCAAATATACAAATACGTCACACAATGTGGCAGGGCCATAATTGTTGCTTAATAAATTACTGCCATAAACGGTGCACTGATCAGTCACAGAAACAGCCAGTTTCTGACGAAGTTTATATTCCGTGATGCATTCGGGGTGAAAGTCGATCCCCTTGGTTACCCCTCACCTCCCCCCCTCCCCCCATCCCTACACCATGGACCAGTTTATTACGTAGGTGAAACGAATACAAACCAACCTTTCACTATAGCTTTTAAATGATCGGGCTTAAACTTCCGCGCAAATATACAGTCATTTATCGCAGATCTGTAGTTTCCTGGAACAAACAAACTCGACAATCGCGCCACTACATTTCAAAACATCACATGGACTTTCGCACCCTGTTGTGTTTTTTTTTCTCTTTACGTACATGCACAAGAATGATTCCGTAACACAGTGCAGCAAACGGGTCTCAATACAGAGCTAGAAGTACCAACATTCATTTCATAATTTTTAAAATTTAACCTTTTTTGGGAAATAAAGAATAACAAATTGCAATTAATAAAATGCCTCCCTTATTTATCCTTTACTTCATGGGGAAAAAACCACGCATATCATTATCTCAGCTGGCCCTAAAAAGAAGCTGAATCCATTTCCCTTTATTAAACTATTAAAGTATTAAATTGAACGCACCAATGAAGTAATTTGCAGCAGCCCTGTTTGTATACAACATAGCATTGAGCAGCCTGTCCGCACACTTGGCCTTGATGCCCTCTGTGTAATTGTCTATCGCCCATCGGTATTTCTTTAATTTAAAATTGTGGTTGCCGTCGTCTTTATAGTTGTCTGCTGTTTCTGTTTCACACACGAAATGCTGGCAACTTAACGTTGTAAATTTTATGCAAATCATGGGTGAAAACAATGTCTAAACGTCAAAGCTATTCTTAATTTTCATACATATTTTACGTAATTTTCTTAGAAATGTAACACTTTTTGTCCAGCTTCACTGCACACGAATACTATGCAATAAATGAATAACACATAAAAGTAATAGAGGGCATCACGCAAAGTAAAATGGAAAACCCGATTCCATAAGGAGTGTACAGTCAGACACACCTACCTCGGGCGTCGTCGCTGTTGTACTTGAGGGCAATGAGGCCTTCCATTTCGGGCGACATGGGCTGAGACGGGTCATACTCGGTCATGAATGCAGGATGCTGCTTTAGTTCCTATAACAGAAGAAGGAATTTGGTACACCACTGGGGATTCCTCACTGATTCCGGCATTGTCACTTCTATACAGTCTGGAGTCAGGACAAGTGGAGTATGGGCAAGTCACCATAATGCCGATTCACGATAGCCCCCTTTACCAACTCACCATACTTTATAACCCGGCGAAGTTAGATTAATTAGAGACATTAGGAAATTGGTTACTGCTGGAAAATGGGGTTTAAAATTTAAGAAATAATGGGAAGAAGAAATTTATGCATCTATTTCATTTGTTTCTTGCATAAATTACACAAACGCTGTGCGCTACACGCCCACAATTGGTTGATCTAACAAAATGCTGTTCTCTTCTTATCTGAGATCTGTACATCTCACAACATGAATCACTCATGTCGCTTTCACATTGCATTTACTCAGGTGATTTCCTGAATTGATTACTGGTGTGTTATTGAGGAATGAAAATTTGGGTCATTTTTATACAGGAAAAGTGTACTGTGTCATCTTAGTGTTATCCAATGACACACTTCTCTAGTCATTCTCCTAGTCTCATTGGCAGTCAATGGAGTAATTGGATTGGTTACTCGAGTTGTCCAATGACACGTTTCCCTTGTCATTCTCCTACTCTCATTGGCAGTCTATGGATTAATTGCATTTCCATGAAAATACAATTAAAAGCAATTGTAATCTCTCCCACTTGCAATGTTTTTGTCATAGACAAGTGCTAACAACAATTCAAAACCTGAAGGCAAAACATGCCTGAGAAATCATGAAAATAGTGGGTTTAAAATGTAAGCGAAAAAGGGTATGGTGAGTTTGTATCAAGTTGTGATGAGTTGGTAACTAAGTCAACATACGGTGAGTTGGTATACTAATTCACCGTGTAGTGAATTGGAATTATAGTGACTTGTTCTGACCCTAGGACAAGTCACTTGGTTACCGACTCACCATAACTTGATACCAACCGGGGCAAAAAGTTTACTTTTCAGCTCGGGGTCCCGCAGGACCCCGACCTCTGAAACCAGGTGTCCCGATGTAAATGGTGGGGTCCCGACATTTTCGGGCAATAAAAAAATTAAATTTTATAAAATCAATTTTATTGCAACAAAAATAAACGCGATTAGTGATATCATGCAAATCAAAACCTACTGCTTCTAACAACACAAAAGAAACACTAAAGAATGAAAAAGATCAATCATTTTCGATCTTAGCGGTGATACTGAACATTTGCAAGAGAACACCGTCTTTTTCTGGGGTCCCGCGGGACCCCAGGGTCAAATTCCAGGGGTCCCGAGCCGATTTTCAGGAGTCCCCGTGAACTTTATGCCCTGCCAACTCATCAATTTTTATTCTTACATTGTACACACCATTTTCATGATTTCTCATGAATGTTTCGCCTTCAGGTTCTGAACTGCACACTAGTTTTATGAAGCGTGTTCTTACTTGTCTATGAAAATAAAACCTTGCAAGTATTTCTCAGTAACGATTGACACTGTCGTTTTTTTTACTTGCAAGAAAGGAAATTGCAATTGGATGTAAGCAGGAGAGATGGTTTATTAAAAGGGCTCACTGAAATAAAAGTTGCAGTTATATTTAAACTGACATGAAGATTTTCTCCTTGCCCTAATTCATATCATTCTAGTTATGTAGTGTTCCAGTAGATAAAGGGAAATGTAGATCAATTTACTTTGTCATTTTATTACGTGAATTTACAAATAAACTAGATGCATAAATTTCTTTTTTTTTTCCTGCTATTTCTTACATTTCAAACACCATTTTCCAGTAGTAAACAATTTCCCGTTTGGGGAGAAAACGGCCCAAATTCAGGTTGGAGGAAACGGCCCAAAAAATATTGTTATGTAGCGGAGAAGACGACCTGAACTATATATTAACAACATGTTAACCAATGTGCTACTACTTAGGGTAAGGTGAACATCAAATAAATACACGAACAAATTTCATCTGTATTTCTTTATTCACACTTTAATCAGTTTCAATTGCAAACATTACACAGATCCGTAACAAATGGATTCTGGCTTTTGCATTCTATGTCATAAAGATTTCTTGATTCCTTTTTCTTTTTGGCATTTTTTTCTCTTACTTTCAGAACATTAATGATGTTCCTTGGACCAGCTGGCCCATTTTCCTTGGATGAACCTGACCATTTACAATACCGATCCCATAGAAGCTATATACCAAGTTTCATTACAATCCTTGCAGCAGTTTTTAAGTTATCGTGTTAACAAGCTGTTGATGAAAGAACGACAGACCGACCGACACGCGGTCGATCGCATATATTCCCCCTGTGGGGAATAAACAAAATCTGATAATCTCTGTATTGCAATCGAAGATTACAGAGTTTTCCATTACCGAGTTTATATACCGGGCACCTGCAATCACACCTTAATAAACTCGCTCATTAATTGCAATTGACAATCAAAGTACATTTCAAAGATCTTTTAGCTTTCGGAAGGATGACAATTAAGCATTTACTAAATCGTGATCAACGATGAAAGTTAGTTTCAAAAGAACTGTCAACTTTCAGAGATTCGGCCACTGACATCAAGTAACTCTAACTTCCTCAACAGTGATGATTAAAGTGTTATTTTACATGCCTTGTAAGTTTAAGTGGGTGCCACACGTGATAACAACATAGCACATTTCATTAAAAAACAAGTAAGTATTTGTGAAACACAAGCAGGCCCCAATCGCCCCCCAAATTCATAGGGGTATAAAGCGATGACGGACGGACACCCCAAACCTATAGGCCCCAATCTGAAGGGTTTGTCCCTAAAAAAACATGGGGCGTTTTCTCCTTTTTGTGTCGTTTCTCCAACATTTTCAGTTTCCATATAAAGCAGCAAGGTCTATCTAATTCGTCTAACTTAGCTACCATCGAAAAATGGTGTGTAAAATAGGATTAAAAAAGTATGTCGAGTTGGTAAGCATTTTCAAAAGTATGGTGACTTTGCCTATGGTGACTTGATAATGGGGGAAGCGGGTATGAAATTTTTTTGTGGTAATGAAACCCCCGCTACTTACTACAAGAACAAGGAATATACAATTGCAGAGCCACTCGTTGGTCAAAAAGTCGAAAATAATGCGCTACGATTCTTTGCAGTGCACTTTTGTGTTACTTTGAACCACGATGCCCAGGGCCGGCATCCAGACTCACAGCCTGAAAAGTTTAGATCTATGAATATTTAAGTAAGTGACCCTTTCTGTCCTATGAAGATAGAAAGGGTTGGGTGGGACTTACTCCAAGCATGATTTGCTCCATAAGCCTAATCACACTTTGTGTGTTTCGGATAAAATTGCGCAAGAACTTTGAATTTCGAATGCAAGGGAACCGGGTAAAAATGAAAATGACGGGTGAAATATAGCAAAAACAGCTCAAGTTCAGAACATAAAAGAAATTGAAACTGAAAACTAGTTGTTAAAATTTTTATTAAATTTGTAAAACAGCATACAGGTTGATACAGTTGCTCTCTGGTGCAAGAGAAATTTGATATCTAGGCGAAATCTCTCACTCTTTCATTTTTGACCCGGTTATTTTGTATTCAAAACGTGGTACTTTTGCGCATTTTATTCGGAATGCTCAAAGTGTGATTAGGCTTATTATAGCCCTAGATTACGAGTACTCATGCGGTCTTCGTATACAAGTAAGTCCTAGGAAGATGCAAGAGTCCGCTTATTATCGCTCAACAACTCGTGGAGTTGGTTTCTGATCGTGTACCTTCACTATTTCTTCGACACTTCGGTTATCTTCTGGAATAATCCTCCTGGGTTTTTTCATTGTCTCCTCAAGGAAGGCATCTAAATCTCTGTCAAGCTTTTTACAAAGCTCAAGCCTTTCCTCATCTGTCATATTTGGCATTTTCGCTGTCAGATGTTGTTACTTAGTCTTAAATCATAAAACTTTTCACACTGCGATTCCTTTGAAGTGTGGACTTTTCCTACCAAACTTCTCCCAACAAAACAGGCAAGACATAGATTCGAAAGTGTGAAAACGCTTCTTTTCACTACAACTTTTTTTTCAACTCGGCTCGGTGCATGAAACTGGCTATTTAACGAATGGCCCATTTTTTTAAATTATTAGTAGTGTGAAAAGGAGAGTTCCAGCACAGAATGTGACATAATAAAAGGTGTTGCCATGGTGACGACACCCCCCCCCCCCCTAGGCGGCAGCCGGCACAGACCCTATGGTCAAAAAATGATGACCTCCCCCTAGGACATACTATGTACCAACCCCCCCCCCCCTAGGCGGCAGGCGGGACAGACCCTATGGAAAAAAGTGAGGACCTCCCCCCCCCCCCCGAATTTGTTATTTTTGCATATTTTCACGTTTCAGACCATTCTGAACATTTTCAGTTTTTTGGACCGACCCCCATCCCGGGCTGAATTTCAGATTTTTGCATATTTACACGTTTCAGACCATTCTGAACATTTTTAGTTTTTGGACCGACCACCCCCCCTCCCCAGGCGGATTTCAGATTTTTGCATATTTACACGTTTCAGACCATTCTGAACATTTTTAGTTTTTGGACGACCCCCCCAGGAGAGAAACATTTAGCCAAATCAGCATGATAAAATCATATATAAGTGCTGTAATTCTTGGCAATCACATTGTCAGACACATCATGAACAACACACCAGCTCCAGCTATCAACGCAGACATGGATGACTTGTTTAGCTTTGAAACAGTTACTTTTGATGATACATTATTATTGGGGGAAGAGATTGATGCGTTCCTGGAAAACGCTGAAAAAGCCTTGGAGGAAGCGTTAGATGCTCCGTCAGATGCCGCTGCAGTGCAGCAAGCAATGCCTCAGGAGGAAGCGTTAGGCGCTTCATCAGACGTCTCTACAGTGCAGGAAGGAATACCAGATCCTGAGGGACCTGACTATCCGTTCTAGGTTGCGAATAAACTTGTAAATGGTAGCAACTCACAACTGAGCGCAAAGTTAAAAGCACATCCGAAACATCTTGAGAAAAACGAAGTGAGTGATGACGACGATGAGGATTCAGAAGTGGACATGTCAAGCGATGACGAAGAAGACAAGCATCTTAAATCTAAAATTGAATCGAGTAAGACCATGCCTGTTACTGAGGAAGATGCTACGTTGTTGAAACGAAACTTTCGAGCAGTGCTTCCTCTCATCGTTTGCAACATTTTATCATTTTATAGTGTTTTGTGAAGAAGGCTTTTTCAACCAACACACGTACATTTACCTAACGGAAGAAGTGAATACCGTCATTCAACTCATCTACATGTTAGAAGGAAACATAGAGTCATGCTCTCCGAAGCCATGACTCGACGTTTCGTTCAACTTATTAAGGTCTTCATGAGGACTTTATGTCCACCGGCGTCAAAGTGTGTTGATGAGGATCGCGATTCCAAATGTGCAAGGGTCATACTACAAGGCTTCAAATACCCTGAAGAACGCATTCGAGTGTATGATATGATAGCTTACCTCTATGGAAAAGGACATTTCACCACACCAATGGTCTTTAAATGGATAGTAGGTAGTCGCGAATGAAGAGACTTTTTAGTGATTGTCATGACACAATCTCTAACAAACGGTTTACCAACAGCCTTTCTTGATGGTTTCAATGAGATGACTCCGCGATTTTTACAAAATTTTACAAACTTCAAAGTGAACTATGTTGACTATGTGTTTTCAAAGCTTCCTGCTTTTGAATCGGATTGGATTTTGCAAGTGAAGAATTTGCATCAGCATTGGGAAGCTGTTGGAAGTTCATTCGTTTCATCCACTCGTTTCTGCATAAATGTGAAGATCTATATTTGCCATTAATTTACGACATTGATTCAGCATTTATGAACGCGAATACAATTTGGGCAGTTGAGCTCATGTTAGTTGTAGCTGCAAGAATCATTTTACATTATGATGATGACATTCCATTGACGACGAATGTATCAGAACTTGTTAGATTCAACCATGGACGAGTTGAAATGAATTCAGAACTTTGCAAGATGTTTGATGACTCAGCAGATAGTTGGGTATAAAAGGGAGAGGACCCAAAGGTATCATTACATTGTGCAGCAATGGAGAAGAAGACGAGCAGCTTTAAAATTAGTGCCAACTTCACCATTACTGTGGAGCATGGAGAATTTGGACCATTTTTACGCATCACATGTGGAGAAGATTGTGTGTCAGAGCTTGAAAAATTGACGTGACATTGGCTTCAAACTGTACTTAACGCAAACGAAGTGGCTTGAAGTCATACTTGGATATGCGTTATGTGCTGAAACAAGATGGACGCATGTTTTAAAAAAGCTTATGTTGACTTGATGATTGCTAAACTTGCTTGCTGTGGCACTCCAGACTATCAACTTTATCATTTAGACGCTTTTTGGGATGTTGTACATAATAGTCTTGATGTGATTGAACAGCATTCAAGATTTCTTTGAGAATGTCATAAAATTGGAATAGAAGATCTTGACTTTGACTTTGATTCTGCGTTCTATTCTGCTCGCACTGATGTGGGAGTATATTTCACCGTGGTTGATTATTTGAGAGATTGCTGTGGACTAGAAGAGGACACCGAGCAGCTTTGTCAGGTAACTTTTTAAACAACTTTAAAGATAAAGCAACAACCTTTTAACATCTTTGTGACAACATAGTAAATCCTATGCGAGTTGTTTCAAAGAGTCAAAGACAAAACATTTTTTTTCTTACTAGCAAATTTAATTTTATGTGAGTGGTTTCAACGTGAACAAAGAAAGAACATGATAGAAGAGATTGCAGTCATTTTAAAAGATATTTTATTACAGGAAGAAACCGACATGTCAGAATAAACAACAGAAACAAAGTCAACATGGAGAATCTTGCACTATTTAGCGGTCACAAGGATGTTCTTTCAAACATGTTTCCAACACGACTTGAAAAGTATGGACATACATTCAACTCGAGTGAAGCTTTGTATCAATATGAGAAAGCAGTTTTTCATCACCGCCAAGATATTGCTTCAGCTATTGTTTCATGTAGAAATTGATATGACGCGAAACGTATCGCTAAAGTGATAAAGCCATGTCCTTTGTGGCATACACTGAAGAGAAGTAAAATGCAAGATGTTTTACATATCAAATTGAATCAGTGTGTATTGTTTCGCAAAAAGTTAAAAGAATGTAAAGATAAAACTTTAGTTGAAGCAACGTATGATCATTGCTGGGGAGCTGGTGTGAAACAATTGTCATCTCCTTCATATCCTGGTCAGAATATCATGGGAAAGTTGTTAGAAATGCTGTGTGAGGGGGTATAAAAGTGGTGAGACATTTCAGACTTGGTGTGCAGACGTGTTTTTAACAAATATATGAACATGTAAAAACATGGATAAGTATGTTCGACTACATGATAAGTGAAATGAACAACAACTGGAAACTTGACAGACTTGTGTGATACCATTGCCGGAGCAGCATCTCACTTTGATTCAAGACTGTTTGATGAACAATGGTAGACATTACACTGAGACAATATATTTTGCAAAAAGCCTATTGTGAAGAAATGTTATTAGCTGTAAAAAAGTTTGCATGTTTAGTATGTCCTGCTTGTCAACATGAAGAGTGTCAAGAACATACTTGTCATTTTGCGTGTGTCTATACATATTAGAATGAAGCTAAATATTATATTCATTTAGATAAAGTGTTAGAGAATGCAAATCAACGTTGTGAGAAATGTGATGTACATACTATTACATTAGATGAACTAAGTAGTTGGTTAGTGTTCATTGAAGACCAGTGGTCACCAGTACACCATTGTATCAATATTTGATTTGTAAAAATATGTTAGTTAAGTTATAAATACATGTTAGTTAAGATATAAAAACTATGTTACTATATTGGTTGAGTGATAAAAAAAGTGTTCTGTTGAGAAGTGTTTTTCATTTCGTGTGAACATGTCGACGTGGAAAGACTACTTGACCAATATTTACTTCAAACCTGGACAGCCTGGGGCATTTGCTGGTCCTTACAAACTTTATCACATCTTAAGAATCCATTTATCCAGGAAATTGTAGATGTTAATATTCCAAAAACAATGTTTAGTAAAAAGACCACTCGTGACGACATTACAACAGAAACATGCAGTCAATGAAGAAGCGGCGAATTCTATGAAAGATGACCTTAAAGAAGGTATTCGGATAAAGTATAATAAAATTAGAGGATGAGTTTTTCTATTTCTAAATTATGGCTTTGAAGTGTCATTCTCCGCTGGATTAGCTGAAATTTTAGGATTTATCCCAGATCAATGGTATACTGAAACGTGTAAAGCTGAATATAAAGCTGATGTGAAACAGGGATTTTATGCATTTTATGTGTACTGTAGCATTTGTGAACCACAAGTTGTAGGCGATTATTATGTTCCTTTTCTACGTTCTGTTGGAATACAAGGCCATGATGGAGATATTGTCATGAAACCTTTCGGCGAACCGCATTATGTTCCTGTAAACACGTCCAAATTTGACGTGATAGAAATGAATATTAAGGACGACACAGGTCATAGTGTTCCATTTCAAACTGGAAAGGTGATCTGTAAACTTTATTTTCGCCCAAAAGCATTATGAAAGCCTATACACACGATCCGTCTGCATATCGCAGCTATTTTCTTCGTCAAGTTGGCGGGTAATTACCAGGATTCAAAGGGGCGCGAATCCAATATGGCGATGGTATTGGTTCAATACTGGGATCGTAGGCTCGCAAAGCTATTCCACTACTTAAGGCCTGGGCTAAGATCGTTGCGCCACATCTTAAAAAGGCTCAAAGAATGTCGCGAAAGATGTTACGGGCCGAGTTGCACAGCATGTGATTGGCGATATGCTTGAAAAGCGAGTTCAACCGACGAAACGTGCCAGAAGACGAAAAACAGCCAGACGGATAACATCAAAACATATTAAAAAAGATATCTTTTGAAAAAATGGCTCTCATTCATAATCATTCGTGTGAATGTAGTCTTTCTCCATTGGAATGATTTCATATACCACCGACGCAAACTGCTGTAGAGAAAAGTTATAATGTTGACTATCAACCACTCACTACCATTAGAGAAGGCGCTCCAATAGAATTCTACATTCCTGCGAGTACAGAAGAATATCTGGATTTAAAGAACAGCAAACTTCATATTATATGTCGCATTGTAAAGGCTGATGGAACAGCCTGTGGCGCAGATGATAATGTCCCATGCATCAATGATTTGTTTAATGGGTTATGGTCTAATATTGAATTGTTTCTGAATGATCGATCGGTATCCCATAGTAACAATACCCATGGTTATTCCAGCATTATCTCTCATCTCATCCATGAATCGGAAGAAAGTCTCCATTCTGAGCGCTCTATGCGTCTCATGTATAAGGATACCGCTGGGTCAATGAATAGTTATGAGGTGAAAAGACCTAATCATGAAAGATATGTATCAGGGTTTCATGTCAATGCTGACGGTGGTGACTTAGCTGAGCAAGGAAACAATGGCTTACATAATCGTTATTTGCATATACGTCTCAGCCATGATTTTATGCTAACAGATGGTTTAAGGATAGATTTGTTTGAGCAGGATCGCTGTTTGAGCAGGAGAAAGAAGCATTTTTAACCATTCGCAAAGTGAAGGTTAGTCCAGCTATTCAGTTAGGACACACAGATGCATTGATGAAAAGTCCTGATAAGTTAATTATAACTAGAAAAGAATGTAAAGTGTTGACCATTCCAGCAGGATTTCAGTCTTTTGTGAAAGACAACATCTTTTTGGGTCAATTACCAAAACGCCTTGTCATTGGTCTGGTTCATAATGAAGCCTTTGGTGGAACAGTATTGAGAAATCCATATGATTTCAAACATTTTGATCTGGACTACATGCAACTGTACACGGATGGTGAACCAGTTCTATCCAAACCTCTCAAGCTTGACATTACACAGAACAAATACCTAGACGCTTTGAAACGCTTTACAAATCGTTTGATAGATTGAATGGTGAGAAAAGTTCCATAATAAAATGGGAAGATTGGCCTAGAGGTTATGCTTTATTTTCGTTCGACTTAACACCTGATTATGATGGTGATGATCATTTTCCCCTGATCAAGCATGGGAATTTGCGGCTAGAAATGAATTTTAGCAGGGTTTTGCAACATACAATCAATGTCATCGTCTATGCTGAATTTGACAACATTATTGAAATAAGTGCAAATTGCAGCATCCAATTCGACTACCAGTCATAAACACGAAGCAGATTGATGCCATATTAAGCCATGATGTCATGACCAAAGACTTGTTTCAAGGCGTGTTTGCCATGGATCAGTTACCTTCTTTACAACGCGGTGCCTATGTCATCAACACAGACGATCAAGATGAACCAGAACATTGGGTGGCAGTGTATTATGACAAAGACCCTGTGAAATATTTTGACTCTTATGGACTTTTACCTCTAGATGATCGTTTAGAAACGTTTTTAAGGAGTGACTATATGTATAATTCCATATCATTAAAAACACCAATATCATCTTCATGTGATTTTTATTGTGTATATTATATCTTGCATAGAGCTCGAGGTCAGAGTATGTTTGATTTTGTCAATATATTAAAAAGAAAGGATGGTGATTTTATTGTAAAGGATTTTGTATATAGACATTATAAAGCTTTGTTTTATTAATGTTGTTGTTGTTGTTGTCGTTAAGTTGTAGTTAAGTTAGTTAAGTTGTTGGTAATTGTTCAAGTTTGTTAAATAAAACAACCAAAGTTTTAAACAACAGTCTTGTTTATTGTGTCTTATATCTACTTACAAAAGTCTATTTACAAAACTTTTATTTACAGAACTTTTATTTACAAACTTAATTACAAACTTTATTTACAAACTCTATTTACAAACTCTATTTACAAACTCTGTTTACAAACACTTAATAACAAACTCTGTTTACAAACCTTTATTTACAAACATATAATTACAAACTTTTATTTACAAACTTTTATTTACAAACTTTTATTTACAAACACATTCATTTTTCAATACATTAATCAATGAATGCCATTCATTGCAATCTAAATTAATATATATACCATAGACATTACACCCATGTTTGTAAATGCGATGAAAAAATCACATAACGCGCTTCACCAAACTTTATCACTTTAACAGTTTCATGTTCAGACAGTTTCAGTTCATATCCATCTTCATTCATGTCTATGTCCATCACACGCATAGGCTGTGTCAGCTCAATGGATTTGGTACCCCGTATAAGTTGTATTCCTTCCTCTTTGAATTCAAGCATGAGGTTCTTCTCAACCCAGTGCTTGCAACAACGCGTTCCATTCCACTGTGCTAAGGGTGATGATGTCGTAGTGCTCTGTAAGCTCGTCATATTGACGAAATTGTACAAACACGTCTAGACCGTTCTGAGTCACACGCACTTTTAATTCATCTGAGAGTAGAAGGAGAAAGCCGGGTATCCTGAACTTGTCTAGATGATCCTTCAACACGGATTGTTCGTCAGGCGATAGTATGATATACTTTTCAAAATGTCGTATCACAATGTCATCACATAAGTTTCTCATATATGAGAATCCATATGTAATGGGTTCATAATCCAACAAAGAGTCTTCCATCACTTTCAACAGTTCTCCTTGCTGGTAAAGAAGTTTTTATATTCAAAAGACTGGACAACTTCTAGGAATCTAAGACTGCGCGCCAGTTCTTTATATCAAATGGATCAAATCTGAATCCATTATAATCCTCTGGACAATCCTGTAAGAGATTTCTCCAGAATCTCACAAACACTTCAGCTTTATTTTCAAGTTTACGTTTAAACCCAGGTTCAAGCGGTATGTTTTGAAAGTCTTTCCAAACTTCAGGTTTAAACCGATAAGCACGTATTATCCGAGAATTTATCATCACTTCATCCCTATCACTTACAGCGAGGTAAACACCATCATTAATCACGAGTGCATTTACGTTTTTACGTTATTCTTCTTGTCTGCGAAGCCTTTTATCCACTTCTTTCACCTGCTTCTTCAGCATTTTTCGTTCAGGTATTGTCAGCAAAATTCCCTTTTTAGTAGGGCGGTTTCTTCCAGTCCCGTCATCTGTGAGGTATTTGCGAATGTTTACCACTCCTTCATTGCTTTGTTTCATAATCTTGACATACTTTCCATTGCCTAGAGAAAGTATTCCCTCCCACGACTGTGGTGTTGGTGTCGTCTCCACTTTTAATTTCTTGATGGTGGTGGTATTGCCGGTGTTTTTACTTTTAAGTCTTTAACTGTATTAGCAAGAGTACCCATATCCGTTGCAGATCTTTTACGATTCATGTTCACGCTTCAGTGTTCACACCTTAACTAACTCTCAAGTTGAAGTGTCTCCCCCTATATACTGTAATGTCCATGTGCCAAAGTAGTATAGCCATCATTCAGCACATATCGCTTGTCATCATAGGGGGACAGAGCCACTTTCCTCAACTTCTCCGAGAAAATCTGGTGGTCATGACTTCGAATGATGTGTCCTGTAGCCATCGTTTGCGTTTGGTTGAACAAACTGTCTTTATACTGCTTATGTTTCATACGTCTTTGACACACTCGAGTAATGCCTTTGGCCGTACGTTTTTCTTTTCCACCATACATCATACTATACATTTTCGGCCGAAGTCCAACAAACTCTTCAGTGGAAATGCCCGCCGTCTCACCTTTCATTTTCCCAAGCACTTTCTTGTTCACGTTGGAATGTAGGAAATGATCTGACGGATAGTCACTTGTGTCGAACAAGTCAGCATCTTCCTGCATATCCTTGTAGATATCGTTCGTTTCTATGTCATAAAATAGACTGTCGGTGTCGCTGAACAACAGCTTGGCGCCGGGATGGTCATGATGTAGTTGTAATGAAAGTGAAACATGAGCACTTTGCTGAGGTCGAGAATGGTGAAGCCGATTTGAATGGGTTTAAAATTTTGAATTTGTGGAATGAAGGTTTAGCCACAAGTTTCTTGAACCGCTTTTCTTTGTGAACGAGTTCAACATTCATGCGCTTTCTCACATTTTCCATGGTTTTGCCAAACACAGAGTTATTCGTCAATTTGAAGAAGTCTTTCTCAAACGGGTTCTTGGCCAATTTTCTCTTTTCCGTGTTTAAGGAGATGTATTTCTCCAACAATTTGCTCTGTGCAAACATGATGGCACGGTGTACCTTAGTGACTTTCAACCCCAGTGAGACATGCTGCTGTAAATTTCTATAATAAAGCACATATTTCTTCTTGTCACACAAGTTGGGAATGAGCTTTTCACTAGGTTTGCCTTTCTTGTTCAGATCTTCCCGTAGCTTCTGACTGTACTCTTCTCCCACTTTGATACTTTTCCGTTCAGGGGCCACTGGGTAGTGATTATGACGATCAGGAATGGCTTTTGGGTATTCTAAATCCACTTCTAAAATGTATCCAATTTCGTCATCTTCATCCACATCCATAAAGTCGACGGATTCTGGCTCGCTCACCCACATAAATCTACTTTCCGGCATGCTTTGAGACATGGCCAGGTACACCAAGTAGTTGGTTGGTTTCGTGGGATTGTAATCTGCTACGTAGGGGTTATTTGCTTTCGCATACTTGTGCGTGATGACAGATATTCCTCCACGTAGACCTTGTTCAACCATTTGGTTCATGTCAATGTCATTGATCAATTCCAACTTCACCTCTGTCGCTTTTAACATCACATCCCACGACAGTCCGGGCGTTGTATAGTAGTGAGCAGGATCAAATTCATACGTGTTAAGACATACTTGACAAGAGTTTTCAAACACGTCAACCACCAGTAACACATCCGATTTCAGGTATAAGTCATGGTATTCAAATGTGGTACAGTTGAATGTATCCCACACCTTCTGCGCATGCGCATAATCATCATCGCTAATGTCTTCTTAACTGAGCTGACTGTAAAACTTGTCCTTTGACAGCAGTTGTGTTTCAGCAAACTTGGATGACTCATCCACGTAATCGTAGGGGTACACTCACTTTCTCAACAGTAAATCTTGTTGGTTGCTATCGTGAATGTGTGACGTCATGTTGTAGAAATTGTCTTTCCTTCTGCCGCTAGGTTGGATACCAACTTTTGTAGAGAGGTACTCATGAACTGAAAGCTGTCTGTAAATTTCAGATTGCTCATGATGAATGAAATATATTTCTCAATGGTGTTTGGAATGACTGTAATGGTTTCATTTTTGAATTTCCCAATTTCCTCCATGATCTAATGACTGTCATAGCCTCGTAAATTGTGGAAAAATACAGGAATGATAAAAGAATCTTTATCGTCCTGCTTATCCTTTCTAAGTCGAAATTGCAAGTTGCATTCATTATGTGCAGCTCCGCGGTATTTGGCATTGATATGGTCATGATCTCTCACACGATCTGCTCATAGAGGCTCATAACAAATGTAGCAATCGACAGCGTTCTTGAAATTCTCTTTGTCTTCACGAGTCATCACCATTTCCTTTGGCTGTTGTAAACCATACACAATACGATCACGCTCATTCACCATATGGTCTAAAAAGACTTTCACAGCATTATCTCCTCGATACACGACTGGTGCACGTGTGTCATACTGCCCCACAGCCACATGGTTTCGGAGAGCTTTGGCTCTGACGCCGGAACATGTTCCATGTTTCCTTCTAACATGTAGATGAGTTGAATGACGGTATTCACTTCTTCCGTTAGGTACATGTACGTGTGTTGATTGAAAAAGCCTTCTTCACATAAACACCATAAAATGTTGCAATCGATGAGAGGAAGCACTGCTCGAAAGTTTCGTTTCAACAACGTAACATCTTCCTCAGTAACAGGCATGGTCTTACTCGATTCAATTTTAGATTTAAGATGCTTGTCTTCTTCGTCATCGCTTGACATGTCCACTTCTGAATCCTCATCGTCGTCATCACTCACTTCGTTTTTCTCAAGATGTTTCAGATGTTCTTTTAACTTTGCGCTCAGTTGTGAGTTGCTACCATTTACAAGTTTATTCGCAACCCAGAACGGATAGTCAGGTCCCTCAGGATCTGGTATTCCTTCCTGCACTGTAGAGACGTCTGATGAAGCGCCTAACGCTTCCTCCTGAGGCATTGCTTGCTGCACTGCAGCGGCATCTGACGGAGCATCTAACGCTTCCTCCAAGGCTTTTTCAGCGTTTTCCAGGAACGTATCAATCTCTTCCCCCAATAATAATGTATCATCAAAAGTAACTGTTTCAAAGCTAAACAAGTCATCCATGTCTGTGTTGATAGCTGGAGCTGGTGTGTTGTTCATGATGTGTCTGACGATGTGATTGCCAAAAATTACAGCACTTATATATGATTTTATCATGCTGATTTGGCTTTTTGGATCTCCTGGGAGGGGGGGGGGGTCCAAAAACTAAAAATGTTCAGAATGGTCTGAAACGTGTAAATATGCAAAAATAACAAATTCGGGAGGGGGGGGGAGGTCCTCACTTTTTTACCATAGGGTCTGTCCCGCCTGCCGCCTAGGGCTGGGGGGGGGGGGGTTGGCACATAGTATGTTCTAGGGGGGGATCATCACTTTTTTACCATAGGGTCTGTGCCGGCTGCCGCCTGGGGGGGGGGGTGTCGTCACCATGGCAACACCTGTTATGACGTCACTTCCTGTGCTGGAACTGTCCTTTTCATACTACTATTATTGGAAAATAAATTGGTTTCACAGCCCCTCTAGAGCAGCTCTCGTATCGGCTAAATTTCCCAACATGTTGTAAAATCAAAATCAGATGTAAAGATTTGCAGGTAATGGAATAAAACACAAAGCAAGAGTTGGAAAATTTATAGAAATGAAAAAAATGTGTTCTGTTTACCTTTAATGTATCTAAAATGTATTGAGATTTTGGAAATACTGTTACATTTCACAAATGCTGTATTATCCACACCATCGAAAAAAAATAGCCCACGAGGTCTACACATACGACCTCGCCTTATTAAATTGAGAGTTTACAATTTTTTCAATATGGATAACTATTTCAATAGGGTCTGTGAGTGCTGAGTTCATAAAGTGCCATTTCACGTCTCAAAGCTTATACTTATCATTCAGATGTTTAAGAAGTCCCAATGCTTAAGCAAACCTCGTATGATAAAAGGCCTAGTGAACGCGAGTCATAAAAAGGACAAAATTATGCAAAGGGTTTTGCAAAAGGTTACACTTCTCTAGTTTATTAGAGAAACATTATGGTAATGTTAAGAAAACTTGGCAGACATAATATGTACTTAAAAGAAAGCAGCAGCGCTCTACATTTCCAGAAGAGTTTTACAGTTCAGCAGCCAAAACTGTCATCAACAAAATTGACATTGTTAATGGGTTCAATGATTTTTTCACATCATAGGTCCTAATCTCGCAAAGAAAATTGATAAAGTTGATGACAGTAATATTTTTGAATACATGCAAAATAAAAACGAAAGTACTATGTTCTTTATAAAAACAGATGAGAAAGAATTAGTAAATTTATTTAACGGTAAAAATTCCCTTAGTTGTGAAGGTCGCCATGTGCACTGTGAAGAAAATTTTCAAGCCATGTACTAATATTTGCAATTTGTCTTTTACATTTGGTTATTGCCCAATGGTATGAAAAACGCTAAAATTAAGCCTCTGATTAAATCTGGTAAGGAGTCTAAATTTAGCAATTATAGACCTGTATCTCTGTTACCTCAATTTTCTAAGATTTAAAGAGAAACTTTTTGATGATCGTTTGGACAAATTTATTGAGAAACATAATGTGCTGAGTGAGAATCAATATGGTTTTCGTTCAAAGTATCCTACAGTTGTGATCGTTGCTTGCGTGATAATACATTATTATGTAAAATCTGTCCAAGATTAACTTTCAATTAAGCATACATAAAGGCCCTAGAGATAACTTTGGGTATTTATACCGATAACGTCATAATTACATTCTCTATAATTGAAAAATAAAACACTATTTCTATGTTTACTTTTCAAGTGTTGACAGTTAACACTGCCTAGATAGCAGTCCCACATGGGGACTATGCATAATATATGTGGGTGATTTCCACGTACCCACGCATAAATAATGTGTTTTTTGTTGGGGAAATTCCCACGTAGTTACGTGGGATTTAGGGGAGTTTGATACTGTTTCCGATGTGTATTATGCGCATGTGAACCCATACGTATATATTTCCATACATTTTAAAAATGTTCACTGAAAGCCAACAACGGCAACCTTATGCAATGACCAGGCAACCTGCCCCGTCGCACTGCCTTCAGGACTACCCTCTGAAACTTCCGAAAATGACACCTGCCTAGCTCAATCGTATTTTTCGTTGCCACCAGCAAACCTAGAAGAGACTTCAACTGTTCCGATCGAGGTCTGGGTGTCGACACAACCTTGGTAATGAGTAACATTATTTTTCGAACTCGGCTTTGCGTGGAAAAAGCTCTGGCGTGCACGCAATCTAACAATTTCCCCAAAAAACTCCATTTTCTAACACTGAACCAACCTGGACTTCTTGCGATTGACCAGTAAGCCTAAAACTTCGCATTGATCCAAGAGAAAACGCAACTGGGTGTCCGCACTTACTAGCAACCAATCGTTGAGACATTGGAACAACCGCAATCCTACTTGACGACTTCACCGCTGGATTACCTTCGTAACTTGTGTAAACACAAACGGGGCCGTTGACAATACGAATGGTAGGGCGAAAAACTCGGATCCGCTACCGTGAATACAAGAAAACGATGAACGCCTCATGCATAGAGATATGCATCACACAAATCCACTGACACCGCCCACATGCCCTGACTTAGGGTAAATTTGATCAACTGGGGAGTATCCATCGTGAACGATATAGGATGGAGGACTTGATTGAGTTGTGACAATTCTATGACAAGGCGCCAACCCCCTGACTCTTTCGGTAGGAGAAAGACACAACTGAAGACAGCGGGTGTGACTACCGGCAACTTTTCTAGAGCTCTCTTGTATACAAGATCTTGAAAAATCTGTTGCAACACAATCCATTTGTCTGGGTTGTGATTGTTCGTTGCAACCAAAGAAGGACTGGGAAGCTTGACCAGGGGTGGAAGAATTTGGCAAAACGACCTGTCCCTTGCAAACGTAAGGGGTAACCCCAGCACAACCACCGAACTACATTTTTGAGAGCTCCCAAAGCGTGCCAAGTTTGTCAAAAATTCTTTAGCCTTCCTTCTATGGGCTCTTTACTTTCCATTCGCGACACTGACCAACCATTTTTTCGCAGAAACCGAAAGCATCTCGCAGAGATCATCGTGCGATCTGTGCCGGATACTATGATAAGTTGATCCCTCTGTTTCAGACTGACAGCTTGCTTTTCGTGTCTGATTTGTGTTTCTCGTGTTGGGTGACGACAGAAGTAATGACTCTGGTCAGTTGCTAGAGTGGCACGCGGTGTTAGACCTTGCACATCAATGCATCTTGTGATCTCACCGGTGCCGCTTCAATCACATTCTTAAGCCACTCCGGACGAAATAGGTCCGATTGACCAACAATAGGTGCGAAACGAAGTTTCCTCGCATCTTCTTCCCTAGTGCTCGAATGCTGCAAGACCTAGTCCCTCCGCAGAACTACAAGCGACGGCAGTAGATACGCGTTCAATTTGAGCAAGTCCCACCACCGAGCCACCACCGAATCAAATGCCCCGTCAAATTGCACGTTGGCGCCAGGATCCACCAATATCTCAGCGCATCTTGAAAGAAAAGAGCCCGAATGCTGGCAACTCAATCCAGAAAGCAACAGTCGCGTTCCGCAAATGGTACGCTGGAATCGGGATTGACCTTCGGCAACCAGGGAGCCATATCTTTGCGATACGTGAGATACACTTGCTGATACACTGCGTCATTTGACTGATACAAAACCGTCTTCAGGTGCTGGACCTTTTAGGGCAGCAATCGGAACCAATGACGTTGTCGAGAATCTTGGATAGACTGTAGTTCTTGTATTCTCCCTTACAGAAGGTTGGTTACACAAGGAGCTATCGACAAGACCATGAAATCCTCGCAGAGCTGGTCTACTAACCTGTGGCTGCAAATTCGTTAGCGTGGCAGAAGAATTGTCAGCAATAAATTTCAAAATGTCTTTAAATATAAATGCCGTTGCCTGCCGACAGATCCACAGTTGACCCGTGTTCCTAGTTCTCTGGTGGAAGGTCAGTGCCTGGGGCGTGGGTATATGTACCGGCCTAAACGACCTATATTCCTCCGTGGTGAGTCCTGGTAAGACTCTAAGTAGAAGGCGTCCGATGATGTAGCCTGAGTAAAAATAAGTGAAGCAGGCCGCGATGTGGTAGTCTTAACTGGCGTCACATGCACAGTAACTGCCGTAGTTTGAGTGACACTAGCCAACGGTGATTCGTCTTATACCGACGAGGAATTATAAGGTGAAGAGGCAGAAGAAGACTCATAAACCGCATGGCGACACACACTACGCGTACCTTCCGTCAAAGGCTGAATCGGAGCAATAAGAGGAAGCGGAGGTGGCTGCAGCTCCTTCAATAACGTTGGCTCAGTCGTAATCGTAGTCGACGCCACCAATCCTGACTTCAAGGCAAGGCTGCCTAGCATCATATGTTCCTCATCTGAGGCTTGATGCAAAGTGTTTGAATGTAAATTGAGACTTAAGGCAAACTTCTTTAACGGCGATAATTCCTGCCTTTGCGGAGAAGATCCCAACAATAGGGTTTCACAACTGTAGAAATAGTAATATCCAAATCTGTCGTTGTAGGCAATTGTTGCATCGATTGAACAGGACCCTGTGAAGCAGGCGTCGCAGTCACTTGCGAAGTTTCCATAGGTGACGTGACATCCACTTGACCCTGCTGTACGATATACACGGGCTGCAATGACACCACAGAAACGAGAAGCGCCAACGGAATAATCTTGGAATTAACTTTCACTGATGGTATGTTATCCTGTGCATCCATATCCGATCTCACAAGCGTCGGTAACACAAAAGACGTATCACTCTTGGAAAGTTTGCGGCCTCTAGCACGGACCCTAGCCGACTCTTTCTGTTGCAGCAGAAAGGGAAAAATGGAATCGTCCAAATGCCCACACTGATCGCAACTATTATCCAACGTTGAATCCCCAAGCGACATAAACAGGCCGTGCATCGTGAATGCGGGTCTCCAGTACACTTGAGGTGATCGCGAGATTTCGGGATTTGCAGCGACTCTACAGTCAGAACAGCACAAAAACATATAATAATGGCTGATAACAATGTGTAAAACAGAGTATATGAATGATAAAATATGACAAAGCAATCGCTATACATCGTTAAACTGTTTAAAAACAAAGCACACGTTGTTAAACACAAGGAAACACTGCCAACCCGACATTGCAACGTGTATCACGTGAACGAGTCGCTGCAAAAACGACCCCGTGGCGTGACAACCCGTGGCAGTCAAGTGCAATGAAAGACAGTAGACGCTGCAACAACAAGTCATTCTGTCCCCGAATGCCCTTCATATTGTTTTTTAAGCAGTTAGCACGGCAATTTGAAGCAAACAGCACTGGTGCGTACAGCAAGATGCCGTAAACACGACCACACACAGCGAGACGATGCAAACACGACCCGTGAACACGGCAAGCCATCGCAGATACGACTCCTGAGCACAGCGAATCGCCACAAACACGACCCTTGAACACAGCGAGTCGCTAAACAACTACCCCGGAACACTAACAGCTGTGACAAACAAGACTCGTGATCACAGAGAGTCACCACAATGACAACACGTGATCACAGCGAGTCGCTGCAATCACAGCTCAAGAAGCTCAAAAAGGCGTCGCAAAGACGACTCGTGAGCACAACAACTCGCCGTAAACAAGACCCATGCACACAGTGCGTCGTTGCAAACATGTGCTCAGAACATTTTGAGTCGTCACAAACACGGCCCGTGTCCTGTTGAAATCGCTACAACCACGACCTGTGCACACGGCAGACACGACTCATGAACACAGAAGGTCGGAACAAACACAATCGGTGAACAGTGCGAGTCGTCCCAAACACGACTATTGATCACATTGAGTCGCCACAAATACGACCCGTGCACACTGCAAGTCGCTGCAAACATGATCCTTGCAAACAGCAGATCGATGCTTACACGCCTCACGAACAAAACAAGTCGTTGCACACACGACACGTTAGCACGGTAAGTCGGCGCAATAACGACCAGTGAGCACATCAAGCCATATCAGACACGACTCCTGATCACAGCGAGTCATTGCAAACACGACTGCCAAACAAATAATAAGTTGCTACAAACACCATAAAGTGCAAAGGAAAACAGTCAGATGCTAACCTCGTACCTCGATGCTACTACCAAATTGGTGTTGCGACGACCCATCACAGTGGCGAGTTGCCGTACACGCTACAGATATGACACCGCTGTGCCGACCACATGATCAATTCTTCACTAAGACAAATGTGTACAGAAGCGGCGACACTACTCCCCATCGTGATAAACAGCACCGCAACAAAAAGCATTGGCGTGTTAAATCACGGAAAGAGAAAGTGTATATAACTCTCCAAAGAATAGTAAGGATACCTATGTGGTGCTATGTGTTCCAGTGCGATTACCAATGTTTAATACATTACAAAACCAAAAGTGGTGGCTTCATAGTCTACAAGCCAATATTTTCGAAATTAAAATATCATTTGTTATATTACTCAAGAACGAGCATGCTGTCCCAAACTTTGTACACCACATATTATAAATTCAAATTCTGAATAGGTGTTACTTTCCTCACAACAGCTACCAACTGGCACTTGAAAACTTGGAACTGTCAATCACAGCTGACAACGGCAAGTATACCTGGGACTATCTACGTTCACTGCTGTACGTGTCATAATCCACGTCATCACAGATCCACTGAATACTTCAGACTCCTCATTTAACACTTATAGTTATATTTAGCATAAAGTTGAGAAATCAATTAATCATTATTTGTGAAGCACCCAGATTGATAAATTTTTGTTAATAGCAGTTTGTGGTTTACACTATGGAAAGTTTTTGAGCTTTTAAATAGAATAAGACAAACTAATTTTCCTGACTAAAGTACTTCATGTCATTTATATAGTACTTCTATGAGCATGTATGTTGTGGAAATACGTGGTTGATTTTTGAACTGCTTTTCCCCGAGCGTTCCCCGCAGCGATTGCTTGAATTTCTTTATTTCATCTTTCTGCAACCCTTCCAATATGATATATATTACTAATATCGGACAGAGATCTCATTCAATCTGTTTTTGTTTGTAATTTTTGTCATGGGGTTTATGTTGTATTGAGCTATTAAATATCGCTGCAAGTGGTGGTGAAATTAGTGGTGTTGAGTCGCACATGATCGAAACTTCGATCTCAGGTCTCAGAGATTGACTTTTAAGCACGTTGGAAAGACTTGTACAGGTTTTTCTATCTTAACGGTTTAATCACCAGGGATTTAGATACGTAATATTGTTGATATCAAGGGTTGGCAGAAGATTCGATGCACCGGAAGAAACCATTAACTCAATTGACTTGTTCTGTTACACTTCTGTTATTTTATTCGTATGATAGGAATACAATTAAGTTGATTGTGTCTCTGTTTTCATATCCCGTGTAGTTTCAGGCGTTATTGTGTCTGTTTTTGCTCATTCTATTATCTCTGTTACGCAGGCTATTATGCCACTATGTGTTGTTCTGGTGTTTTGTATATTGTCTTGTCCTTATGAGGTCTCCGAAGTCACTCTCATAACCAATGTTTCGTCCTTGGTGTGGTTCTTTATGACTCTTTTTGGAATAATACAAATACACTTGCGTCCTAACGAAGGATCTCAATATACAGTTTTTTCTGGCTTAGTTAACTAAGTTATGCTGCTTTGTTCCTGTAGAAATTTTGGATCGAAAAAAACTGTTTTACTTCTTTGGCTTTTCAGATTCTTATCTTGACTTGGATATGGTTTAAAGGATTACAAGAGATTATTTTATTGCAATTATTGCAGATAGCCCGTAAATTTCCAAATAAAACGTCACAAGATGTAAATGGTATGAGCATGTTTTTACTGAAGAATATAATGCATAATATTGTTAACCCATACACGTATATTTGTAATTTATCTCTGCTGTCTGGTATTTTTCCATACGAGTTGAAAATTGCTAAAGTGTTGCCTTTGTATAAATCCGGAAATGTTGAAGATGTAAGTAATTTTAGGCCAGTATCTATTCTACCACAGCTGTCAAAAATATTAGAGAAACTATTTGAAGTAAGGTTAAGAAATTACATTGATAAAAACAAATTATTATTTAAAGGGCAGTACGGTTTTAGAAGAAACTACTGTACTAACTTAGCATTAAACGAAATGGTAAACATGATAATAAATGCATTAGATAATAAAATGTATAGCATAGGAGTATTCATAGACCTAAAAAAGGCATTTGATACTGTAAACCATAAATTGCTTATTGATAAATTTAAATATTACGGAGTCCGAGGTGTAGCGTCTAAATTCTTAGAAAGTTATTTGAGTAATAGAGTACAATTCGTTAGCTTTAGAAATAATGTGTCAGATAATAAAAATTTATTATGTGGGGTACCACAGGGATCTATTCTTGGTCCATTACTATTTATTCTTTACATCAATGATATGTATAAGGTGTCCGAATTATTGCATTTTATAATTTTTGCTGATGACACGAATATTTTCTATATGGATTATGATGCAGTAAGATTGGTGAATATAATGAACAATGAGTTGAGTAAGTTAAACGCATGGTTTAAAATTAATAATTTATCTCTGAACGTAAAAAAGTCAAACTATATGTTATTTAGTAGAACTAATATTGATGTTTTACCGGTTTTGTTAAATGGTATTAAATTAGAAAGAGTAAAATTTACGAAGTTTCTTGGCGTTATTATAGACGAAAAGTTTGCGTGGTTAAACCATATAAGTGTAGTTAAAGGAAAAGTGTCTAAAGCAATTGGGGCAATGTATCGAATAAAAAATAAAGTAAATAAAGATGTGTTGCTTATGATATATAATACCCTAATATTACCTCATTTACAATACTGTTGTGAGTTATGGGGAAATACATATGGCTGTAGAATTTGTAATTTAATTACTCTACAAAAGCGTGCAATAAGATTAATTGAAAATATGCCATTTAGGGCTCATACAGCAGATGTATTCAGAAAATATAAATTGTTAAAATTTTATGATATGGTTAAGTTTCACACATGTATATTGATGTATAAGGCATCAAATAATTTATTACCAGAAAGTATTCAATCATATTTTTGCAAATTCCAAGATGTACATATGTATGAAACTAGAAATAGGGATAAAATGTATGTATCAAGTGTTAATACGAGTCTAAAACAAATGTCGACAAACATGACGGGAATCAGATTATGGAATGGGCTTGAAAATAATATTAGAGAATGTCATTCTTTAAGTATCTTTAAAAGGAAATTGAAACAGAAATATATTGATACATATTGAAATAAAGTAGAAGTTACTATTTAGGTGTTATCGTCAAAAATATTTGTTTTATGTACATAATGAATGATGTATTAGGTAGTGGTAATAGGGGCTAATACCTATAAGAATACATATTCTTCAAATTAGCTCCTTTTCATGTTTCCATTATTATTATATATAGATCATAATGTATAAATGTAGATGTATACGTGGAGATATGAAATAAAAAAATATATATATTATTATTATTATTATTATTATTTTAGGTCGTTGCCATTGGACATTTCTTCTTGGGTGTTTCTGTTATAACACAACAATGATTTTCTCGCTTCTTAACGATTATCTCTACAAGATCTTTGAGCGTCTGCTTATGCCTTAGGGGCTGAAGCTATAAGTAAAAAAAAAAGACTTGCTTGTAAGATAAAAATTACTTCGGCTTTTGGCTAAAGGAATGTGAATAAAGCTTTATTGTGAAAATTAGTAGCGTTGTTACTTTGTCCTCTGGAAACAGTAATTTTATTTATGACCATTAAATTTATTTACATACGTTATAGTTTCATGTAACTTTGATATAAAAAAATGATTTTTAAATGGTTGTAAATTCTTTTTGTTTTACTTTTTAGATCACGGAAATCATAGAAACTGATTTATCATGAAAACCAGCCTTGTCCGCCCTGCTTGAAGTGTGTTGTCCCACTGTATTTCCTTTTCCTATGTAATCAAACAGCAACAAACATGCCAGTAAGATTTTCCAGTATTAGTTAAGAATATGCCTTTAACTAAGGCTTGAAAACTTTTGAGACAGGGTTCTTACTTTTTATAGATGCAATTTTTAAATACTTGGTATTGTCTCTGTGCCCTTCGAAAGTTCCACTTTCGGTTTCGGCATTTCTTGTCAGCTTTTATCAAAGTATGTCTGGTCTCATCAGTTGGGCTTCAATACTGAAATCATAGCAACGAGAGCAGTTTCAAGTATAACAACTTAGTCTGTTTGGTTGATTTACATGTATTTGTAGACTCGTTTAAAGCTTTTGTTGCCATTTCCTCTGCTGCGCAGTATCGTCCATTATTGGGCGATATTAGACGTTATTGGGCATATCACATAGTGGCGCAATACTTGTTGCGTAATCGTTCTGTCTGAAGTTCCCCATATTTAAGGAAAAGCTGATATGACAATTTCGATTTACTTTGTATAAGGAAATTTGGGGAAAATGCCGGTAAGTTTTGCATGTACAAATGGTTACGGTACGAGGTTAGAGGAGAACTATTACAAAGTGATGTATATTTAAGTAGAAAGGATTGCAAAACCTGCAGCTGGATTATTTAGTGGATTTGAAATAAATCATTTTGTTTCCACCCATTACGATCTACTCTAGCAAATTCTATTTCCTCTTAGAAGAAAGGAGAGAGAGTAAATTGAAACTTTCATATGATTGCAAAAGTAGTCAGGGGTGCACATAAGACCTTCGCATTTCGCCATGGCGAAGTTGAAATCCATTTGGCGAAGGTGAACAGATTCACCTTCGCCAAATTGGCTAAGGTGAATTTTAGGCAAAAATTATTATAATAAAATCAAGACATGTTCTGATTTTGGATTTAGGTGAACGTGAAATGAATGCACAGCTATCCTATTGACAAACGCGAGCAATGACGACACTCGTTCAACTTGTCCATTTTTACGATTTTACGTATAGCAATGTATACTTAATTCCAGATTTCCATATTTGAAACTAGAGCGGCCAGATCACACAAATCTCACAATGTTTCAACTTTCCTCAACGTTCAGCCATGACGTCATACGCCTGCCTTAATCACGTAACATACAAATTGATAGAACCGTCCGACTAACCCAAGGGATACCCATATAAAATTTGAAATCGATACCACTTTGCCTTATCGAGATATTTTACACACAGAATCTTGTTCAAAATATATTCATATTTTAGGCGATGACGACATAGACCGCATTCATCCTTCTACTCGTGAAAAAAATTCGGACCTACCAAGCAACAATCCCACTAAATTTCAATTTTCTCCGATGTTTAACGGCTGAGAAATAATTTCGTACAAAAGATTTTTACGCAATGACGTCATATCCCTGACGTAATCACATGGCATGCGTGAAAAGTTGACAGAACCGCCCGACTGACCCAAGAAATACTCGTGTATAATTTGAAATCGATTGGACTTTCCGTTATCGAGATAAATTGCACACATGATGACGGCGGTAGCAAGGATGATGATGACGAAGTCTCCGCGCAAGATGTTGAGGCTTTAATAATCAAGCTTGATGAAAAGTTAAACGCTTTAGATGAAAGCTACAAATCGGTCAGCACTGAGTAACTACCGATGTAGCTCTATAAAGACATAAACTGGACAATATAGTTAGGAATATGTATGGTTTAGATTTAATAAACAAATTAAGTTACAGTTTTATTAAAAGAGTTAATTTGGCGAAGGTGAATTCGATTTGGCGAAGGTGAGCTGAATGTCCTTCGCCAAACTGGCGAAGGTAAAAAATTCCTTGTGTGCACCCCTGCAGTAATCAAATGAACTTAATTCCTATTAAGTTTATTACTATGCTATCCAACAATACTGCACTTGTTGCAAATAAAATCGCACCGAACCTTATCTAGATCCAAATTGGTGGAATAAAAGGAAAGTTGTCCGCAGCTGAAAACGATTTTCGTTGGTGAAGTATCACAAAATAAGGAATATTTGATTTGAAGGGTTTGGCAAATTTCCATCTGGCGTATTTAGTGGTGTCGAAATTAAAAATTTTACCAATTACCGGTTAGGTTCAGTGGAGACTAGCTGTTACGAACGAGGATCGATTGCAAAAATATGTGCATCGTGGAAAAAATTCACCCGTTATGGCGGAACAAATGAAAAACGACCATTGTTGGAAAGCTATAGGCGCGTCAAAAAGGCAATGCCGATCTGCCCGAAACCTTCTAAAAGCATTACAGAACAATACATTAACGCTTAAAAATAAAATACCAGGGTAGACCAGTTAATAGTGATTTTCATTACAGGGCCCATATTAAGCGCTTGAGGGCCTCTGTGCTTAACTGGCATGATGTAGCAGACAATACCAGTAACCTATGCCTTTCGCCAGTGTTCATGCAAGTTCACCATCCCGGAAAACAACATTTATCCCGAAAATGTCATTTTTGTCTCGCCAGTTATCACCCGAGAGGTCGGCTAAATAAAACAACAACCCTGTAAATGGTAGGACTACCGAAATGAGATCCAAGTTCGGCATTTTGGTATACCTTTTCTTTTAATATTAGTTGTTTCTGTGTAGTGATGTGATCCGTCACTGGTGGGTCCGGTTCGGTTCGATTCCGATTTTTAAAGAAAAATCGGCGTTTTGTCTGTTCGGTTTCGGTTTTTTCAGACTATGCAAATATGCATAAATTAAAGATATCCCAGATTATCCTTTTTTATTCCAGAACGTGATAAGTAAACATATTGCTACAACTACAAAAGGAACTGGTCTAGAAATGTAAAATAATGCTGCTCTAAAATAGTGAGCTGAAACATTCATCGCAGTTAAAAATGGTCCTGAGAAAAACAAAAATAATGTTAATTAAAAACCGAAAATGAACCGCGGTTTTCCACAGAGCACGGTTCGGTTTAACCAAACCGCCACCTTCACGGTTAACCGTCCCAAACGGTAAACCGTCACATCACTATTTATGTGGTTATTTAACAAATTAATTTGCAAAATTCTTAGATTTCGGGATGACAAAATAATATGGCGGATTAAAGTTGTCCAAAAATATTTTGCCGCGAAATTTTTAATTTCCCTTTAACTCAACACAAACAGTACAGTTTGCTTTGTAATTCTCTGGAAACATGTCTAAAATGCTACACTTTCATGATTTTTTTTTTTGAAAAAATCGGATTTTTTTCCAGCCCTGCTTTCGACATTCCAAAGAAGAACTCCATTACACCGAAAACAAAAAAGTATTCGTTGGAAAAACCACCCAAAAGTGGCGGACGGTCGTAGGTTACTGGTAGTATAACTGGTTTTATCTCTTCTCCCTCGTAGTTGTAAAAAAGGTAATACAGCGTTCCTGTCAGTGTAATGGTTCCAGTAAGCAGGAACTTTAAAATGGACTAAAAATTGAGAACGGGGCAGATGGAACGAGCAAAAAGGATGTGGCCAAATGCCTTGTGTTCATATACGAGATCAGCAAGGTAAAATTGAACTTTTGGGCGATAACACAATACAGATAGAGCAAATACTGTTGTGAAACATGTCATGTGTGATAGCAAAGTTTGTGTATATATTAGAACAATCTTAATATTATTCATAGCTACGTCTGTTTCGTTGTAATAAATAATGCATAAGAAATGCGCAATCAGCTAATTGATTGTTTCTGTGTGGTTGCGGAGGGAGCTGGTCAAATCGCCCAAAATACAAATCGCCCAAAATTTTGGTCAAATCGCCCAAACCACTATGCCAAATCGCCCAAAATATTTCTGGTCAAATCACCCAAAATTTTGGTCAAATCGCCCAAACTTCTTGACCAAATCGCCCAAACTTTTGATGTCGAATCGGCTAATAAGTTGATGGACTTTCATGGGTTTCAACTTTATTTTGTACTAAAAACATGTTTGGACTCCAATTTTAGTATTTTATTTCATTACTTTCGCCTTTTGAGACAAGATATTCAAGATGCAACTCATGGCATGAGTAAAACTCCCATCGCTATTTTAAACACAAAACAAAGGATGAGTCTTTATAAGTTTGATATAAGATACTGAAGGTGCAACTCATGCTATCAGTAAAATTCCCATCAATATTTCAACTGCAGAAACAAAACTAAGATGCCACGAGTTACTGATGTGATTAGCAGAGAACTGTTTGATGCAAAGAAAACTATTGCACAATAATCACTGTAGAAGTCACCACCTACTCAGTTGCATTTATTATTGCAATTATTGAGAATTTGAAAGGCCCATTTATAAATGCAATTGAGAATTTGAAAGGGCCATTTATAAATGTAATTAAGAAGTTGAAAGTCCCCTTTATCCTTTTATTTAATGTTTGAAATTGTGGGCCAGATCCAGTTTTTTTTCAATAATCACTATAGAAAGACATCACCATTCATAAATACAATTGAGAATTTGAAATATCCATTTATAAATGCAATTAAGAAGTTGAAAGGCCTTTTTATCCCTTTATTTAATGTTTGAAATTGTTGATGCAATCCGCCATTTCTGGGCGATTTGACCAATTTTATTTTGGGCGATTTGACCATTTTGGGCGATGCGAACATTTTTATTTTGGTCGATTTGACCATTTTTGGGCGATTTGTATTTTAGGCGATTTGTACTTTGGCCGATTTGACCATTTTTGGGCGATTTATGTTTTGGGCGATTTGACCATAACCCGTTGCGGATACACGTGTAACGGGTGTCGACATTAATGTCCCTTGAACACGGTATCTCTATGCTTAAGTAAATGCGATCAGGAAAAAATAAGCCAATTTCATTGATTTGGAGTTGGATGTTATCAAAAGAATCGAAAGAAAAGGTACTGCTTCAAAACAGGAAGTCCGATGTTTCGGCGCAGCCTACGCCTTTCGCACTTAGAAATGTGTTACGAAAAAGGGGTATGACGTCTGCAAGAAATGGTGAAAAGCTTGGTATTTTTTTCGTTTTTCCTGCTTTCACTTTTCAAGAATGATTTTAAAAAAAAATCCGATTTCAATGAAAAAAAAAAAATCATGATTTTTTTAAATCGGATTTTTTCAGCCCTGACGCGTTGCTTGGTTTATGCAAAACCATAAACTGTCTGCTCAATCTGCCTCTGTCAGCTCGGAGAACCAGTTAGATACCATTAAATTTTGCAAGGTCTCATCACTGATCCGGTTGTTAGTGCACATGTCGGAAATGGGTTGTGGCGACACTAAAATGCAATACAAATGAGTAAAAAAAAAAAACATTAAATAGGCACATACCTATACAAAATTCCGAAGCTGTATACCTGTTAATAGATATTTTTATTGTGGGGACTTTAATGAGCGTCTTCTGCTGTATTTTACTGGTACCGGATAATGCTGGATAAAACGTCGACTGCCAAAAAGTCGGCAAATGTGAAAGCGGTTAAAATGTCGAGTAACTAATGTTTGCTGAAATGGAATTAACATCTGTGTTAAACGTGCCAAATTCCACATAATCAGTTCTTCAATTAGTACAATCGTGATGTTGTCAAACTTGTTTATTACCACTCCCCGCCACCAAAAATAAACACTGTCAATAAAATGACACAGCTGAGAATGACACGGATATTTCGCTCTTGTTATATCAGTTTTAGGCTACTGCGTATCAAATACTACAAAAACATTGTAAACGAACTCAGCAATTTTGGCAAGTGTCTTCAGTGATCATGAACTTTCCGAATACAAGTTTTCTGTCCGCTTTTTAGTCCCCCGCCGGAGGACTATAGTTTTCGGGTTTGTCTGTCCGTCCGTCTGTCGACACCTTTTTTGTTAACACACTCAAGCCTACATTTTTCCATCGATTGTTAAGATATTGTATATATGGGTAGTACTGGAACGAACAAGGATCGGTATTGTAAATGAGCCTTGTCGGCCCAAGGACATTGGCCTAGCTGAACTTCACAAATTTTCCCAATCCTTATTCGGTCGAATGAGTTTGTTAACACACTCAAGTCTACATTTTTCCACCGTTTAAGATATTGTATATATGGATAGTACTGGAACGAACAAGGATCGGTATTGTAAATGAGCCATGTCGGCCCAACGACATTGGCCCAGCTGAACTTCACAAATTTTCCCAATCCTTATTCAGTCGAATGAGTTTGTTAACACACTCAAGCCTACATTTTTCCACCGATTGTTAAGATATTGTATAC
Source organism: Protula sp. h YS-2021 (assembly GCA_949752745.1). Classification (NCBI taxonomy): domain Eukaryota; kingdom Metazoa; phylum Annelida; class Polychaeta; order Sabellida; family Serpulidae; genus Protula; species Protula sp. h YS-2021. Next base: position 88,898,503 of record OX457026.1, read on the forward strand.
ATGGCTAGTACTGGAACGAACAAGGATCGGTATTGTAAATGAGCCTTGTCGGCCCAACGACATTGGCCCAGCTGAACTTCACAAATTTTCCCAATCCCTACTCAGTCGAATGAGTTTTTTAACACACTCAAGCCTACATTTTTCACCGATTGTTAGGATATTGTATCTATGGGTTACTGGAACAAACAAGGGTTGGTATTGTAAATGAGCCCTATCGGCCAAAGGACATTGGCCCAGCTGAACTTTACAAATTTTCCCAATCCTTACTCAGTCGAATGAGTTTGTTAACACGCTCAACCCTACAATTCTCGATCGATTGTTGAAATCTTTTAGATATAGGAAGTATTGGAACCAACAAAGGTCGGTATTGTAATGAGCCATGTCGGCCCAAGGACATTAGCCCAGCTGAACTTAAGAAATTTTCACAACCCTTACATACTGGAATGAGTTTGTTAACACACTCAAGCCTACATTTTCTGAAACAATTGGCAAAATGTTATACACATAGGTAGTATGGGTAGTAACAAGAATTGGTATTGTAAATGAGCCATGTTGGCCCAGGACATTGGCCCAGCTGGAATTTTAAAATTCACGAATATGATACGAAGGGTTGTAGTCCAACCTAACAAAATCAAATACTGGGATTGTACGCCGGCGGGGTACATAGTCAGTTTCACTGACCCACTTGTCTGTTTAGTTATGATTTTAATTTTTATTTTTCAGCTTGCTAAAGATTTACTACACCCAAGTGCAGAGGAGGAGAGGAGGAAGTGCAAGCTAAAACGCTTGGTTCAAAGTCCAAACTCGTATTTCATGGATGTTAAATGTCCAGGTGAGGTGAAGGGTCTTCTTGGCCAGCTCTATGAAACCACTATACATTTTAAGAGGTGTTTGAATGGTAGGCCTATGCCGTGTGTCATAGTGGTGATATAAGTGTTCTTTAGTTCTGTCTTGATTCTTTCTGCTTTTCACAAACATATTCCACATTACTTATTATATGGTATAAGTGGCCACAAAACAAGAGCGGGCCATAAGTAAAAAACAGCGTTAAAAGTATTTCAGGGTAGCCACGCAATTTTCAAAGTGAATTTCATGACCTTCGAATTAGGCGAGTGTCTAGAAAGTCCTCAAGATAGTCATCACTGGGAGTGCAAATCTAATGAAATAAAAACCACATTGAAAGACATAAAACCAGGCTTGCCGGATCGTACTTTTTTTAAAGATTTAGTCTTTATTTTCGCATCGTTCTTTTTTTTGCCTCAAAACGTACCTTTTTTCCACAAGCGTACTTTATTGTTCTTTTTTTTTAGCCCCAGCGTTTTTTTTTCAGAAGCAGGAATATAACAGTTGTTGAAATTATGTGCGAATAAACGCTTTTAAGTTGAAAAATCGTATATTCTCCCAGGATTTTATCCTTAATGTCTTGAAATTTTGGTGGAGGGTAGGGCGCATAAAAGTTTCCACCTGGCTATTGCTTTCTTGGCAATTCGCCGAAAATTGGCGAAAATGTATATTAGCGAAAAGCCAGATCTTTTCCTTGTGGGAAATTAGTCTTACTGTTTTGAAATTTTAAGTGAAGTTAGCAGGCTTTACGACTACCTAGCTATTACTTTTTTTGGTGATTGACCAACGGGCTAAATTTTCCAGTAAAATCTTAATCTTGGTGATTGGCCAGCTGGCGAAAATTTTCAGTAAAATCTTAACTGCTGAAAAATAGTCTTCCCGTGTTTGAATATAAAGTGAAGGTAGCAAGAGTTACCACCTACGTGGCTGTAACTTTTTTGGCGATTCGCCAAAAATTGTCGAAAATATTGGTGAAAAACCTTTTTTTTTCGTAGCGTCTTAATCATTTCGAGGAAGGCAATCTGTCTTGAAATTTTACGTGAAGGTACCAGGCGTTACTGCCTACCTGGCTATTACTCTTTAGACCAGCCGACTATGTCCGGCTGTTCTTATCCTATCAAAAGAGGGGTATCCGTCGTCTGTATGTACGTATGCACGTGTGTAAACTTTTACTTAAAATGCTTTTTCTCCTTCAGTTTTGATTGGATTC